>JAOANR010000015.1:20352661-21052813 GCA_030278955.1 Hygrophila difformis | reverse complement strand
TTCAAAATATAAAATATATATTATTCCGCACGCTATGAACTTAAATGACTCTAAGTTTTCTCCAGAATGTTCCCCAATAATATTCTGAATTTTCCCTTGGGGTTCAAAGGACCCGGTATTCCCGGTTTTTATTACTTGATGACAACCATCCGCTTTGTGGTAAAATATGAGTGGTGAAAATCACCCCATCAATACCCTGTAAAATGGATATCAAATCTTTTGCTATTATAGATTGGTCCTCTCGCCTTGTCAGATTGACATCGCGTGAGAGTATTAGAATAACCTTTGTCACAACAGATCTATCTGGATATTTCCTCGCGCCATCTTTTAGGATGAAGCGAGGGTTTACCCTTATTCGAAGTAAATGATCAGAATTTATAACTGTCATAACTACCTTCTGGAATTTCCGTTTAGAAAATTATGAACATAGAATCTTTTGCATCCAAATTCATGAACTCAGAGCTATTGATTCTTAAAGATTATCAAGCGATGATTAACACTGCATGGGTCTCTAGGAACCTTTTAGAGTTCTGAACACTAAACACTATGATTCTCGTCTGTGAACATAATATTGACAGAAAATCGAGTAAATTCATAATTCTGCCAGATCGTACCTAACTCGGTTACAATATCCAAATTTCTTGCGTGATTGGGAACGAACAATTTGCGAATTAAAAATGTGGAAGTGTTATGATCTCTCGAAAATCAAATTAAAGATATGATGCAAAATTCAGATTGAATAACGAAAATTGAGGTTTATACTCTGCTGAAACAGAATTACGAAATAGAAATAGAAACCAGAAAGATAAGAAATTCACAATCTGATAACCGATCATTCTTCTTGTATCTCAAATAACAAAGAATTAAAAAACGAATACACCTGGAAATCTGATTGCTATCAGAATAATGCAAAGATGAGCGAACGAGTCGGAGTTTAGATGATGTTCGTTGTGATGGATGAACAAGCGATCCGAAAGCAACTCTCCTTCCAGGGTATCCTCAAGCTAATCTAACAGCTAATCTTAAAGGAATCTACTACGAAATCGAATTACAATTCTACGAAATCAAATTACAAATCTGAAGAACATCAAGTAAATTGCAGAGAAAATTAAATCCTAACCTACCTACTAAATTCTAAAAATGGACTGGAGAGTAAAAATCGAGCTATTCTCTTCAATCTCCCGCCTACTGAGCTGATTCCCCCAAGGGTCTTATTTATAGATAGGCGTTGTAACCCGCTTAAGCCTTGGATGATAACCGCTCGCATCAGAATAACTCTTCTCTCGCCCTTGTCCAGTTCCTTCAAAGCGAGAGTTCTGAAACTTAATCATCTTTCTCAACAAGGCGAGGTCCTTCAATTTCTCCAAAGAATTTGCTTCTCGCCATGATGAATAAAACTTTCTGTCTTGCACAAGATTATTCTTCCCTCGCGATGTCAAACAATCATCGCGTGGACTTCAGGCATCTGCACATTTTCCTTAAATCTTTTCCTGATTTCGGAACAAGCCCTCGCACAATTCCTTTTCTTTCCTCGCTATGTCCTTTCCACTTCCTGCTGTTTTCCAGCTTAACTTCCTGATGAATGACAAAGCGTGGATCAGTTCAATAGAAACACCGCGTGCGAGACTTACAAAGAAAACTCAGAATTTCAAGCCATTTTCAATGTATTTCCAACTTCTTTGCAATCTTAATTCTTCTTCCATCTTTTCTAATCCTCTATGATTATTTATAAAAAATCAATGGAATTAAAAACAAAAGATCATCATTAAGACACTAAATTGGACGCAAATGACAGTCACAAAAGGCTGTCATCACCATCCTCACATTTAGAAACACTTGTCCTCAAGTGGTAAGAAAACTTGTAAAGTTTCAAAGAATAAGTCCAATTAGTGGCTTCTGAGATTAAGATGTTAATGTAAGACTCCACTGGATCACTACCTTCTCTTTTCCAACTATCCCAAGCTCAACTCTTTCAACTGATTGATGCTTCATACCTGACTTGAAATTCACCAGATTTCATGGAAACATTAACAGAAGTGATTTGCATTTATGTGAATTATTGTTCTGCTCCTTAGTTAGTCAGACTTCTCTTCTCACGCTCAATCCTGTCCAACTCATGTGCATATCTTGTATTCTTAAATGAAATACACTCTCTCTTTTTTATCAAGGGGTGGCCTTCCGTGGCTTTCAATAGCTCGGTTTCACATTATTAGGAGGAGTCGCATGACCTGACATTGCAGATGAAACTTCAACTCCCCTGCCCTTGATTCTGCTCTTTTAAAGTTCTTCAACTTATAAATCAGAGGGGCAGCTGTGCCAGCTACTTATATCCATATTATTTTACCACGTCTGTTTCTAAAATTTCCTTGCTCTCTCTCTTTTTTTTTTTTTACTCAATATGCACACTCATCTTCCAAGAGAGACTAGATTAGATCAATCCTCTTAACCTTGTGCAGTTATTGTTTATAGTATGCAAATCACTAAGGTTAATATCATCATAAAACCTTCAAACTATTTATCCAGTAATGACATCAATCAATCTCAGAGCTTACAGCTAAAGACAGTTTTCAAGAGCGGCTCATGCTTGCAGTGAAAATCTATAAGGTAGATGTCTCCACAGGAACCACTTTTAAACTCATCTTCTATTCCTTCATCAGTTTATTAGCCTCCCTGAGTTTATTATTTTTTTTTCCTAGCTTGAAATTCAATACTATGATACAACTTCAAATTAATTCTATCCTAGGTTATACTAAAATGAATGGAAACAGGAAAGAAATAAAGAAAAAGAGACTGCAATTAAAAAGAAGGAGAAGAAGGTTTCAGAAAACTCCCCTGTGATCTCAGGATGGTCCTGCATCATTGTCTGGATCTTTAGGTGGTATGGATGGAGATTTCTTCAAATCCGAGACTAGGTTGGCAAGAATGTCTACCAATCTCGTACTATTATACTGCTCCTGCCTCCTCAGTTCCATATCCCTTTCTCGTTCCTGTCTTCTCTCTTCAAGTTCTTCTCTTCTCAGCCTTTCAAATCTTTCCATCTCTTCCCTTCTCATCCTTTCCTGTCTATCCCATTCTTCCTTCCTTATCTTCTCTTGCCTCTTCATCTCCTCTTTCCTGAGTTTCTCCTCAGTTTGAATCCTGACATGCTCAAGTTCAATCCTCTTCTGCTCCATTTCTCTTTGAACATGCTTGTCTTCTGACATAGTTTTCACTAGCATCTCCATGGACTGTGCAAAACTTTGGATTGAAGTACTCATATTCTGAGATTCATCCACAGATACTGTGTTCCTCATTGGTTGTCTCAAAGGTTGAGATGGTGCAGAAGTGTTCTCAAACTCCTCATCCTCTGGAATAGGATTCAATGCAGGAGATGGAGTTACAGTCTTTGTCCTTTTTATTTCGGTTCTTGACTGATATGATCTTGATTTTGAAGGAAGATTGACCCTTTTTGTCTTAGGAGATGGCACCTTTGATCCTGATCCTTCGGAAGTTTGTTCTTCTAAATCTGGCATTTGGTAAATCAACTCTCCCCTCAAAGTGTCTTCTGGTAATGGAATAGGAGGATCTATCTTTATGATCTCTGGTAAAAATGGTGTGATTGAAACTCCTTGTTTCTCACAAAGTCTTCTGATTAAATTCGGATAAGCCAATGCTGCATCTTCTCCAACTCTTGACTTAATAACATTGAGGACCATGGTGTGCAGCACTGCATTTCCTTCCTGACCATAACAATGCAAATCCCTCGAAAGTTCCGGCTGAAGGTCCTTGAAAATTTGTGGTAGGTCTGAGCTTTGAATAGTAGAATCAAGTGTTGGCAGGTACTCAGGCTTCAAATTCTTCAATGGAATCTTATTCTGCTCAGTTCCTCTGTGTGTTGAACAGAATCCCAGTGCCATTTTTCTAGCATTAACAAGTTTATTTCCTTGAGTTTTCTTCCTCAATAGACCTCAGACTTAACTTCTGGCTGGTTCCAACAAAGGTGCATGTATCAGATCATTTAGAGTTTCTACAGTGACTTGCACTGTTTTCCCTCTAATCCATGTTGTTTCTGCCTCAACATCAAAGTTAGCATAGAACTCCCTGGTCAGTTCCACATAACCACATTTGTTATTATATCTCATGAAAATGTCCCATTCATTGATCCTCCTCCAGTAGCTGATACACTTATGATCCAGCCACTTGGGATGAAATCCTTTGTCCGGAACAATCATTTTGGACATCCCCAAGTAGTTCTCCAATGCCTCCTTTCTTCCATTAAACTTAACCTTGATTTCTTCTTCCGTAAATTCAGTCCTCTTTTCAATGCTATCAGGGATTGACAACCTCACCTTTGGACTATTCTTTCCCCAATAACTCGAAGGTAGCAATTCTGGGACATCTTTTTCGGGGGATGATCCTTCAGACGTATCTGATTCATTTCCCTCGGATTCTTGTGCTTCTTCTTGCTCATCCCCAGCATTCTCATTTCTTTCTTCTTCTGTTTGGCCTCCTTCTTGAGCAGGTTCCACGTTTTCTTCATGAACTTGTTCTGGGTTTTGCTCATGGTCAGGCTCTGGATGTTCTTCTTGAACTCTATTAGTGTCATCATATTGTGAATTGCCTATACCTGAATCATATATCAATGACGTGCTGGTATCTACCTTCTCAGTAACTTCAAGGCTATGCTGATTTAAGATCTCTGTGGGATCTTCCTGTACAGGTTCGTTTAGTAGAAGAGGAATAGCAGTAGGTTCTGAATCTAGAAATCCTTTGATTCCAAAATATTCTTCTGCTTTCTTCTTCTGTTCTGCGGCCCATTCAGGATCATTCATCCTTGCAATTGCCCTCTGAACTACTTCATCCCTGACTTGAGGTGGAAGGAGCCATTGATTCATTTGATTTTCAGCTTTCGTCTGTGTTCTGAGATATTGACTGACAGTGTCTTCCATAAAATATTTTCTCTGCTGAGCTTCTTGAGTTTCATTTCTCTGCACTTCTTCTTCATAAACTTGAATTGCTAATGGAGATGGTTCCACTACTTGGTCAGAATTTATTTGTTGTTGAATTTCCTCTAATTCTGACTCAAGTTTGGCTGCATATTCACTTGCTTGTTCTACTGAGGTGCGTGCATTCCCTCCTTCTCTAGCCAATTTTCTGAACTTTTTAATCAGTCCTTCCAGAGAGTAAGTCATGTTCCCTACTGTGGTTCCATGCAAGTTCATATCTTCAAAGGTTTGTAAATCTTCAAGTGTCTGTTCCTGAAATGTGTCCGCCACTGATTTCTCGATTTGATTTACAAATTCTTGCTCATCTGCAGCTTGTTCTGGTGGTACATCTTGTTCAGTTTCTTTTCCTGAAAATTCTTGTAAATCAATCTGACTTTGAATAAGATCCCTTTTAACCTGAGCCTTGTTGATCTTCATCTTGCCCTTCTCTATCATCTTTTTCAACAATCTGAACCAGTTGGAGATCAGTGCTCGGTCTAGTTGATCCTTGTTCATCAGGTTGATGTTCTTCAATACATGCTCTCCAGCCCTCTGGATCTATATCCCCCACTTCCAAATTAGTGAAAGGGGTGAGCTCCAACCTCTCTGTGTAGGGAACTATCCCTAGAGTTGGTTAGACTTTTTCTTCTTCAGAGCTGGTATCAGGTACCACATACTTAGGCTTTCTAGCCTTCATCTTTATCCTGAACTTCTTAACTGGCTTTTCAGGTTCTTTTTCTTGTTGCTTTTCTTTCTCAGGAGTGATTCCCAATTGTTCTACATTCTCAAGAGAAGACCCTTGCTGCTTAAATTCTTCAGGGTTGGTCTCCTTCTGCTCAGAAGGTAACTTTCCTCTCCTTTTGTAGGTAACAACTTCTTTCTTTTCTTGAGCTGGTTGTAGAATCTCAACATCTTCATCCATTAAATCTTTTGTCAAATCCAGAATTTCTTTGGTTGCTAGCTCATCTTCATTTTACCTCTTCTTTAGAATTCGGCTAGCTTTCTCAGACCTGCTTGTCTCCACCTTCCTCCCAGTCCTTTTCTTAGCTATTGGTACTTCATCTGAAGTGCTCGAACTGAGATTGTGTGACTTTCTCTTTTTGGTGGATACTTTCTTTTTACCTTTCTTGTCTTGAGTTCTCATGAGTTCCTCCCATTCACGATCTGCCTTTCGTTTGTTTGCATAATAGCAATCCATACTCTCTTGCAGAATCGGATGGATTTCATCATTTTCCTCATTCTTTTCTCCCACAATAGTTGTAACCTCATCAACTACTCTCATCTTCTCAATTCGTTGCTCATCATCTGTACTGTCTTCATCTGAATCGTGCTTCTTAACATAGAAATTCTTGCCCAATCCCTTCAGCATGATATTCATTCCCTTTCTATTCAGATATTTCTCATTCATGCATCCCAATCATCAATAATTACCTGCTGAATTCTTCCTTGTGTTTGATCAGTGTAGGATCTGTGCTCCTTGTATGCATTTTCCCTGCACATAGCATCATACATGACATACTTCTCGATGAATTCTTTCTTCCTCTCCTGGACATATCCATGAACTTCCTGTTGGAGAGTTGGAGGTAATCTCTTCATGATCTTATTGGGTCTATCTGTAATGAGTAGATCTGCATCTGCTGGTGTTATTGATGGGGCTGAAACTTTTCTGAAATTCGCTACAGGTTCCAGTCCTTCATTAACAACTGATTCTTTGAAAATATTCCTTACTATATTTTGTGATGTCTGTTTTGCATCTGATCTCTGCTTCCTGTTTTCGCCTGATCTCTCAGCTTCTCTCTTCTCTGCATCCTTAATCCATGCTTGCTGCTCTGGCATCAAATCAGCAAACTCCTCCAAAGGAAATTCCTCATCAGGTTTCCTTATCAACCCTGGTTTAAGAATCCTTTTCCTTAGATCTTCCCCTTTAGACCACTTATTCATATACCTGATCCAGCTATTTCTAGCTTCCTGAATAATTCTAAGGACATCTTTCCATACCGCCTTACCTTGTTTAGCTTTCTTGAAATAAGGCTCAAGGGCATGCCTTAAATTGATCCGAGCATCAATAATCTTATCTAGGGCCAGATTTGTCAAGAAATTCTGTTCAACGGGTCCCTTCTTGTTCAGGAATGTTGGAGGCATGTACGCAGGGAGTGCCTGCTGAGCATCATAGACTCTAGCATTCCGGATTTCATTAAGTTTGCAGCAATATTTGGTGAGTCGCTTCACATATTTTGGTAGTGGTTGAGGATCAAAGTAATCCAACTCCAGACCTGTTTGATCTTTTGGATTGATAATTCTGTAGCATTCCTGATTCCACTCAGCCATGCACTTCCTTTCTCTTTCCAACAGTCTTTCCAGTCTGATTTCATTAGGCAGATGCCTATCATTGATCAGAATTATCATTTGATCATCCCAAAATCTATTCATCTTATTCCAGAATGCTTCTTCTAAATCAATCTTCAATGATTCCTTTTCCTTGTCTGGTATATGTTGAAGCATAAATGGATTGATATAAAAGTCTGGAGGTGAAATTTGCATTCCTGTCCATCCACCGCTTTTCCGAATAGTTTCTACCATGTTAGCCGTTCTCGTCTTTGCCAAGAATGATTTCTCTTTCTTATCCGATTCTATATTTCGAGCTTGAAGTTCTTCATAGGTCATCTTATGAATCCTTAAGAAACAAGAACAACTGGTAAATTAGTGTCACCATACTCACATTTAGAGCTTGACTCTAAATGTGCAGATGATAAAAAGAAACATAATACCAGATTTCCTTTTTATATTCATCATTCTATCCATGATATCACCATACTCACATTTAGAGATTTGCTCTAAATGTGAAGATTTCAATGCTGACTGAGTCTAATTTAATCAGAAAATAGCAGAAAATTCGAATTCAAAACATCATTAATCAAAAGCAAAACATAGAATTCATCAGATTCAAAATATGGAACTACAAAGCATGGTGTTTCTTATGACATTCAACCTATCAATTACAAATGAGGAGGTGTCTCTGCCTCAATTCCAAATCTGAGGAACAGATTACAATGCTCAGAGACTAAGCACCTCATACAGTAAATTGACACGACTCCATAGGTATTCCTTGAAGGACCGTGATTGTTATCATAATAGCTCCTAAGGTCACAAAGTCTCTTCTTGGGTTGTCCTTGAAAGGGTGAGATAAATTCCTCATAACTTGACAACCACCCTCTGACTTGAAGTCGAAGATCCTTAAGTCTTCGTCTATTCTTGCACAGAGGAGCAAAGAGCCAAATTCCCTTCTCTTGCTCTTCCCTTTCATCCTTACTTAAGAGCATAAGAGCTTTTACATAGATGGATGGGGGGTGATTATCAGTAATTGCAGGTTTTAAGAGTTCAAATGCTGCTTGTTCATTCTTGTCTTTAACGAACAAACGCAATGCCTCATGTAACTGGTACATCCAATTTCCTGCATTTTTGCAGGTTTCAAGGAAAACGCTTTGTGTCTCTTCAAAAGTTCCCCATCCCCATGCTGTAAAGTCTTCAAGAGAAGCCTTTTTCAAGACTAAAGGATGATGAGTAGCTTTTTCGAGCTCTTTGCAGACTAGTTTACAATTAAAGACAGTCTCAAGGTGGTCAAATGCCAATCTTGATAAAATGTTTCCAAGAATCTCATAAGGAAGATCTGTGATCTGAGTTTCCCCCGATCCAGATTTCTTTATTGAAGTCCTTGGTTGCTTTGATGAAGTTCCAATTTCATAGCTGAATAAGGTTAAGAACAAAAATAGAATTAAAAGCTAGAGAATGCAATTCATTAATGAAAAAGGGATGTACAGCTTTGAATCATCCACATAATTCTTTGTCCCAAGACAAAAAGCACAAAAGATACAAGCAAAGAAACTATCAATCGCTTGATTTCTAGATTATTCTAATTCTAACAGTTCTTCTTCATTATGATCTTCTTCTCCATTGTTCCATTGCTCCCATTCAAATAATATGCCTAGTTCGCCACTTGCTCTTCTGTATTGCTTGACATAATCAAACAGTTCACAAGGAATACACTCCATCCTTTCATTAAAAGGTAATTGCTGTCGCTCTTGGATAGAGTGATTCGTACAAAAACTCCTTTCCTCTTGATCAAGGAATGGGTTTGGGAACTTTTCACCATAAAGGAGCCAGTGGAGAACACTCATTTTTAAGAATAGAAGTTCAAAAGGATCTTGAGTCACAGATTTGATCAATTGAATTCCTTCCTCATCCAGCTGCGGATCTTGTTTGGAAAGCAGTAGAAAGGATCTTATGAAAGTGGTTGGTTTGTGTTTATCATCTAATCCGGGCTTAAGAATTTCATAAGCTTTTTCCTCATTTCTTTCCTCGACAAAGGCTATCAATGCAGGCACAATATTAAACATATAATTGCCTGCATCCTGACATCTTTTAATGAATCTGACTTGGTTACTTGGGTAAGCATCTCCTCTCCAAACAGCACAAGTTTCCAAATTAGCTCTCTTTAGAGCTAACGATGATCTGCTTGCTGAGAGGAATTGCTTAGAAGTTTCAGACGCTCTAAAAAGTGCCTTTATGCTTTCCATTCCTAGTCTTGACAGAATGTCTCCCAGTAACTCAATTGGTAAATCAAGTATTTGAGTTTCCAAGAGTTGAGGGTTTTCGACATTTCTGAAAAGAAAAGGAGAAAAAACACAGAATTAAGAGTTAAACTCAACATTTATGCAGTAATGAGATTAGATTTTATTATCAAAATCAGGCTGCATTACATTGTACAAAAGATCTGATCTAGTGACAGTTTCAAAGTCAAAAATTAGAAGACATGTCACATGCATCAATCTCTTTCTCCTTTGTCCAAAAGCTTATTCATTAATGCTATAATTATCATAGTTCTCCCCTGCTGCCATCCTAAAATCAGCTATGGCTCTATTTGTGTCACAGCAGAGATAGCAGACCTGATCGGCTGTATAGTATAATGGCCTATGGAAGGTTTCCTGATCATGAACTTCTATAACACAGAATTCCCTATTTTTCTGCCCTAAAAATGGATTCGGGACATATTCCCATTCTGAAAGTAGGGTGAGAAGATTATATCTAAACTCATAACTGTTTAATCTATCACTTAAGATTGGATTAATTAAGCGAAGTCCAGCATCTATCTCTTCTCTAGAACTTTTACTTAAACAGCATAAAGCTTTAAAATATTGAGAAATCTTGAAGTTATCTTCTATTCCTTCATCCAGGATCTGAAATGCCTTGAATCCTTTCCCTTGTGTAAACAGTTCCAAAGCCTTGGGTAAGTTCAGAATATGATTCTTAGCCTCTCTACAGGCATGTAGAAACTTGATTTTACCAGTGGATTCATTAGAGATTCTTTTAAAGGCCGGATCATCTACATTAAATCTCCGGAGAACAGTAGGATATTCTGAGACTATTGTAAATGTTGAACAGATTTGTTTGCACTTGAGCAGATCTTCAAAGCTGCTCTGCCCTACTCGTGACAGAATCTCCCCAAGGACATCCAATGGAAGATCAGTCAGGTGTAAAGCAGAGGACTCAGAAGGCTGCTCCTCACTGTTATTTAATCGAATTTTAAAGAAGAAAGATCAGTTGAAATTATACTCCAAGTTTCTCAATTAGGAAAGAACGAGAGTGGATGAAGAAAATTTACACGAAATGAAAAACTTTAACCCTAGTATAAGTAGAACATTATAATGCAGAATGTAACAACTTGAAACATCAGGAAGAAATGCGATGAAAAATGAACAGGGAGCTTACGGGTTGTTGCTCGCCATTAGGATTGTTCCTGAAGCTGAGTGATTCTGAAGAAGGGTTTCGCAATAGAGGAAGAAGAAGAACTTAAAAATGGCGGTTTCTTCTCGGGAGAGAATATGAAAAGGTATGAGAATGATTTGAAAAGATAAGGAGGTTATAGGTCTTATATAAAACAATGGGCTGGCCTAGTTAAAGAATAAAGAGTAGGGTACTCAAGTATTTAGAGTGTACTCATTCATTCTAGACCTGCCACATCAGTGAGTCTGGTTATTGATTTAAAAATTGAGTTAATGAACTCAAACAACATAAATTGGATAAAATTAGATTGGTTGAAAACAAAGCGAGGTGTAACCATTGAAAAGGATTAAGACTTCTAAATTGTAAATTAAGTCTGGTTAAATCTTCTTCACCAAATTCATCTTAATGCCTAACAAAAATCTACCCTTAACTTCTTTATTTTAAGATTACCAATTCTTCCATCTCATATCCTGATTTTACTTCCTCTTTAATCTGAAGAATATTCAGTGGAGTGTTTGATCTAAGTTTCCTCTGATCCAAACTCCCTTGATAACATTCTCAGTTTTAAGAGAAACTTCCAGTTTCATCTTTAATTCATGTTTGAATTGAATAAAGAAACTGATCATACAAAATAGAAAGTAGGAGAATTGTAATACATGAAGTCCAAATGATCCAAAATACATCAGAATATCCAGGAATTACAAACATATATAATACTATAGAATTTTCTAGCTCTAACTGCTCAGGGGTCAATTTCCTCATCATCGGAGTCGGTCCACATAAACTCATCAGGAAACACTTCACCACAATACAGTCTAAACTGCCTCACCATGTCAAAGAATTGACAAGGGATACAATCCGTCCTGATGTGTGGTGGTAGTAAAACTCGAACCTGCAAAGTATGATCCTTACAGTAGCTCATCTCTGGTTGCCCTTGAAAAGGATTTGGGATTTGAGGAATATGGATGAGCCAATGAAAAAGACAGATTTTAATAAAAACCACTTCTAAAACATTAGAAGCTACTGTTTGGACCAACTCTAATCCTTCTTCAATCCACTTATCCTCTTGTTTTGTTAATAGGAGCATCGTTCTGAGCAGAATAGTAGGTTCATGCCCATCATCTAGTCCTGGCTTGAGGATTTCATATGCCTTCTTCTCATCTCTTTCCTCCACAAATGCCTTTAATGCAGGTTCAATGTTGAACATGAAGTTCCCTGCATTTTGACACTCTCGAATGAATCTTTTCTGATTGTCCGGATAAACGTCTTCTCTCCATCTCATACACGATTCCAAGTCTACTCTCTTGTATACAAGATGAGTTTTACTTGCTTGGTAAAATGATGGAGAGACTTCTGCTATCCTGAAGAGCTCTCTAACATTGTCTTTTCCAATTCTTGATAGAATATCCCCCAACAACTCAGTGGGTAAATGGGATATTTGAGTTCCGGTGCGCTGTGGATTCCTAGCATTTCTGTTTCCAGAAAATAATATGATAAGGAATTCAGGGGAATACTTTTATCTAGAATGATGGAACCAGAATATTCGAAAATGGGGGTTTCATTCCTAATGTGAAGCTCCAAAAGTCTCATATGGATGCATCGGTTACAAATTAAAGATTTCAGAAAAGACTCTCTGGATTAATGAGTGTAAAGAAAAGGCTCTTAGTTATGAGGAATCTTAAATGTTTAATGTTTCCGTTTTCTACAGCCATTCCCTGAAGAATATAGAATCATGAACCCTAGGTCTAGAAATGCAATCCGACAACAAACTTTGCAAAATAGAACTAAAAATAAAAAGAAAGAAAGGATGAACGAGATTGCTTACGGATTGTTCTCGGCCATTTTCTTCGTCAATAGGTTTTTCGAATGATCTTGCTTATGAGAATGGTCGAGAATGATAAAAATGGTGTATGGCGATTTCTTCTTGAATAAGAGAAGAAAATTTGATGAAAATTTTTGAAATGACAACTGAGAGGAATGACTGCAAGGACAGAGACGCCTATTTTAATCTAAGGACTGCAGGGGTCAAGATAGTAAATCTTGTCTCTGCAGGGAGTAATGATTAAGCCTAAAATAACCCTATTTTGAAATTTTTATTTAAAAAGACTCAGATAAAAATCTAATGTAAAGGATAAGATCAATCAAGTTGTTTCCTTTTAAAATGAAACGAGGAGTATATATATAGCAACACCAAAGGGCTTAGAATTTAGATACAAATTGAGAGATTACATAATCGATCAATTTGAATCTGGATCAGTTTCTAATTCTGACTCAGATTCAATTACATGCTCATTAAAATTTTCTCTTAATCTCCTAATTAAACTAGTAACCTCACAACACAAACAATCAATGTTTGTGGCACCATAGTTAAAGTGTGGAGGTTCCCTAACTAAGTCCCTACTATGTGGCGCTAGATAATCACAGTACTCGCGATGTCCTTGTCCCCTAAAGGGATTAGGCTCTTCTTCGCTTTCATTGAATAACTTGCTGATCTTCGCCTCAATCTTGCGAATATGATCTTCATCTTTAAGGATTGATCCGAGAAGATACAATCCCTCATCAATTTCCTCAAGGCTCTCCGAACTCAAAAGAATGAAGGCCTTGATAAAGATTGAGGGGTGATGGTTGTCATCGATTCCAGGCTTAAGGACTTCAAAAGCGGCTTCCTTGAGCCCTGTATTGCAGAATCTCGAGAGTGCAGGTTCTAGTTTCAGCATGAAATTTCCCGCCTCTCTGCATCTTCGAAGTATTTGGACGTAATGAGAGTCAAGTGTCCTCTCTGCAGTCATCCGCCTCTCCACATTTGCCCTCCTCCATACTACAGGCGCCTTACTTGCTCTGGCGAACTTTTTGCAAGTTGGGGCTAACCTGGCTACATCCTTCATTTCTTCTCTTCCCAACCTTGAGAGAATATCTCCCAAGATTTCATCAGGAATGTCTAGAATGGATGTTCTAGCATTTGGAGCTGCTGCGGCCATTCTGACTTTTGATAATGGTTTTAGGATAATTTCTTAGGATGGAAAATGGTTGAGATGAAAGAAGAGGAGGATTCGACTAGATTTTATAGCAGAAAAACTAAATTCTGCCATAATTACTGGCGGTTGAAACGACGTGTGATGGTTGGTGTAAGAGAAGAAGAAGAGTCTGAAAAGGGTATTTTGGTCTTTGAGAAGTTTGAAAATCTATCCGTTCCAAATTCCCAGACTCTCGCTCTGTCGATTGTCATTGCGTGGCTATAAAAATCCTTTCTCGCTTTGTTAATTACAACGCGAGAAAACATTCTTGTACAATTCCCAGAGTAAAATAGTCTCGCTTTGTTTTTCAACAAAGCGTAGACATCAAACTCTTATTCCTTAACAACTTATCATTTTAAACCGAATAAAAATTTGAACTGATCACCTCGCATCATAACTTTTACAAAGCGTGAGCAAGAGTAATTCATTTTTAACTCACGCTTTGACAAAATTACAGGAGCGTGGCCTCAGGATCCATTCATACTTCATTTTCCAAACACTTAATACTCAAAAACCTGTTTGAAGATTCTTGTCTCATCCTCCTTCATTCCATCACAGCTTCATTTCTCGAATTCCTGAAAATAAAGAATAAAAGAATTAGAGATGAAAAATAAATCTAAAGAAAAGGGAAATACTACTCAGTTAACCTGGGTAGTATCCACCCCCCCTATTATATTTTTTTTTTAAAGAAAACAGAAAACTAAGGATTATCCAAATATTCAGTTTGGATATTTAGATCTTGTTGGCCAATATATTCCTTTAGCCTGTGTCCATTTACAGTCTTTTCTCCTTCATTGAGCATAATTGTAACCGATCCATTGTCATGAACAGCTACAACAGGAAATGGTCCTGTCCACCTTGATCTGAGCTTACCTGGAAATAATTTCAAACGAGAATTATAAAGCAAAACCAATTGACCAACAGAAAATTCCTTATGTTTAATTTTTGAATCATGAATTTTCTTAGTTCGATCTTTATAAATCTTGCTGCTTTCATATGCTTCCAGTCTCATCTCTTCCAATTTAGACAGATCAAACTTCCTCTTATCTTGTCCTGACTGAAAATCCATGTTGAGCATTTTAATGGCCCAATATGCTCTATGTTCTAGCTCAACTGGGAGATGACATGCTTTTCCAAAAACTAATCTGTAGGGAGACATTCCTATAGGAGTTTTAAAAGCAGTTCTGTAAGCCCATAAAGCATCATCTAACTTCTTTGACCAGTCTTTTCTTGTAATGTTCACAGAAGCTTGTAAAATGTGCTTAATTTCCTTATTAGATACCTCCACCTGTCCACTTGTCTGAGGATGATATGGTGATCCAACTTTATGATGAACACCATACTGCTTCAGTAATTTCTCAAAGAGTTTATTCACAAAGTGAGATCCTCCATCAGATATAATGGCACGAGGGGCTCCAAACCTGGTAAAAATATTCTTCTGTAGAAATTTAGTAACTTGTTTAGCTTCATTATTGGGTAAGGCTACTGCTTCTACCCATTTTGAAACATAATCAACGGCTATTAGAATATAATGATTACCAAAAGATGGGGGGAATGGTCCCATAAAATCAATTCCCGAAACATCAAATATCTCTACTTCTAAAATCCCTTTTTGAGGCATTTCTTCTCTCATTGAAATGTTTCCCAATCTTTGACATCTGTCACACATCTTTATAAGTTTCTGGGAATCCAAAAAGATAGTTGGCCAGTAAAACCCACAGTCTAGAACTTTTCTAGCAGTCCTAGCAGGACCATGATGGCCTCCTAAAGGGTTCTCATGACACTTTCTAACAATTTGGAAACCTTCTTTTTCATGAACACAGCGCCTAATAACCTGATCTGAACAAAACTTGAATAAAAAGGGGTCATCCCAATAGTATTTCTGAATTTCTCTGAAAAACCTTGACTTCTGATGAGAGTCTTTAAACTTTGGGACAATCTTGCAAGCTAGATAATTAGCAAAATCTGAAAACCAAGGACAATCAAATTGATGCAACTGCAAAGCATACAATTGTTCATCTGGAAATTTATCATTTACAACTTCCTCCTTCTCTGTTTTCTCCTCCAATCTAGAAAGGTGGTCTGCTACTCCATTATCTTTTCCTTTTCTATCCTTGATAATAATGTCAAATTCTTGTAGAAGTAAAACCCATCTTATCAGCCTCGGTTTGGCTTCTTGCTTTGAGAAAAGATATTGTAATGCAGAATGATCTGTGTAAACTATAGTTTGGGCTCCAATAAGATACTGTCTGAACTTATCAAAGGCAAAAACTACAACATACATTTCCTTTTCTGTAGTAGTGTAGTTTATCTGGGCATCATTAAGAGTATGGCTAGCATAATAGATAACATGGTGTTTGCCTTCTTTATGTTGCCCCAAAACTGCTCCTACTGCATTCTCACTTCCATCGCACATAAGCTCAAAAGGTAGACTCCAATCAGGAGACTGAACTATAGGTACAGTGATTAATTTCTCCTTCAAAGTCTTAAAAGCTGTTAAGCAATCTTCATCAAAGCTAAATGTCACATCCTTATGAAGAAGATTACACAAAGGTCTTGCTATCTTGGAAAAGTCCTTAATAAACCTTCTATAAAAACCAGCGTGACCAAGAAAACTCCTTACTGCCTTAATTGTTTTGGGTGGTGGTAAATTTGCTATTACAGAAACTTTAGCCTTATCTACTTCTATTCCTGCTCTAGATACTTTGTGTCTTAGGACAATTCCTTCCTGAACCATGAAATGACACTTTTCCCAATTAAGAACTAGGTTAGTGTCCTCACATCTCTGCAAAATTTTTGACAAATTTTTTAAAGAATCTTCAAAGTCAGTTCCATGAACAGTAAAATCATCCATAAACACTTCAATGCATTTTTCAATAAAATCAGAGAAAATACTCATCATGCATCTTTGAAATGTAGCAGGAGCATTACATAATCCAAAAGGCATTCTTCTATAAGCAAATGTTCCATATGGGCATGTAAAAGTTGTTTTCTCATGATCTTCACTAGCAATAACTATTTGATTATAACCTGAATAACCATCTAAAAAGCTGTAAAATGGTTTACCTGACAGTCTTTCTAACATTTGATCAATGAATGGTAAAGGAAAATGATCTTTTCTTGTGGCAGTGTTTAATTTTCTATAATCAATGCAAACTCTCCAACCAGTTACTGGTCTTGTTGCTACTTCATCACCATGTTCATTGGTCACAATACAAATCCCACCCTTTTTGGGTACAACTTGTGTTGGACTCACCCATTTACTATCAGAGATATGATAGATTATACCTGCATCAAGTAGCTTGATTACCTCCTTCTTGACAACTTCCTGCATTGGTGGATTTAGCCTCCTTTGTGGTTGTCTGGATGGTTTGTATTCATCCTCCATCAGAATCCTATGCATACAAATGTGTGGACTGATGCCTTTGATATCTGCTATAGTCCAAGCAATTGCCTGAATATGATTTTTAAGAGTACCTACTAGAGCTTGTTCTTGTTCTTCACTTAATTTGGATGAAATTATTACCGGAAGCTTCTTTTTGTCTGCCAAAAAGGCATACTTAAGATGTTCTGGTAATACTTTAAGCTCAAGCTCAGGTGGGTTTTCTATTGATGGAGTTAATCTTCTTCGAGTTTGCACTTCCATCTTTTAATCAGATCCTTCTTCAGAAGGGTCTGTTTTATCAATGTCATCCTCAGATTGCTCTGAAGATGGCATATCCTCACTTTCTGATCCATCCTTGATTTCACCAGTCTCAGGATCAGCTAATTTAACCGCGCACAAGTAAGCAAAAGTAGCATCTTTAGCATTTGTGAGTGGGGTGAGATTGTTCTCAGTTACATCAGTGGTAAAGAGATTATAGTAATCAAAAAGGTTTCCCCCCTCCATAGTACTATCATCTAATTCCTTCCCCGCTACATTGGTTTCAAAAGCGTTAAAAGGATATGTTGACATCTTCATCATGTCAAAAGTGACCTCCTGGTTATCAACATGAAGCTTCACTATGCCATTCTTTGCATCAATCATGGCTCCCGCAGTCACCAGAAAAGGCCTCCCTAATATGATAGGAATTCTGACATTTTCGTCGATATCAAGAATGACAAAGTCAGCTGGAAAACAAAGGCCTCCTGTCTTTACTAAAACATCTTCAATGATCCCTTCTGGTCTGGTGCTCGATTGATCAGCAAAGAAGAGGGTCATATTGACTGGCCTCATCTTTCCCAAATCCAAACGTCTCGCCATAGCAAGTGGCATTACATTGATGCTGCTTCCTAAGTCACAGAGTCCTCGCCCAGCTTCTTTACAGTTGATAATCAGAGGTAAAGTGAAACTCCCTGGATCTTCAAGCTTTGGAGGAATCCTTTGTTGAAGAACCAAGCTACAATTTTGATTTAAGACCACCATTTGCTGCTCTCCTGCACTTCTTTTCCCTGAAATTAATTCTTTCAGAAACTTAGCGTAAGTGGGCATTTCAGCAATTAATTCAACCAAAGGGATTGATATTTCAATGGCCTTAATCTTTTCAAGAAATTTCTTAAATTTAATTTCTTGAAGATCATTTTTGAGTCTCCCAGGATATGGTATCCTGGGCATGTGTTCATCCAATGAATCCTTTTTGTTACCTGTAGAGTTAGGATTATCATTACCTCCCTCTTTTTCCTTAGGAAAGGAATATCCTGAGACATTCTTTTCCAAACCCTTATCCTCAAGTATCTGTCTCTGTTCAGGGTGATCATCTTCTTCCATTGTTTGAACATCCTTGAGCTTTTTCTGCTGCATCAACCTATCTCTTTTCTTTTCAAATTCAGGATCAACAACCTCTTTTCCTCCCCTCAATGTAACTGCCTTACATTGTGGATTTGTTTCAGAAGAACTTGGCAATTTTCCTTTTTCTCTCTGCTGTAGTAATTTGGCCATCTCTGTTACTGAGTTCTCAACATTCTTGATTGAAGCCTGCAGTTGGTTATTCGTCTCTGTCTGCTTAACAATGAACTCCTTCAGAGCATTTTCCACCTTTAAAGAGTAAGTATTGTCTTGAGCAACAGGATAAGGTTGTTGTGGAAAGTTCACCGGGACTGGTGCAAACTGCCCAAATGGCCTATTCTGTTGGTTCATCTGTTGGAAAGGTCTCTGTGGGTACATCTGTTGTTGTGGATAAAATGGTTGTGGAGGACGAAACTGTTGCTGATTTGGTTGTTGTGGGTTCAGAAGATGTGCATTTTGTGCGTTCTGAGTATTACCATAGCTCAGATTCGGGTGTTTGTTCTGGAATCCGGTGTAGTTACAGATCTCATCTTGCTTTGGGGCTTCCTGAATTTGTGGACACTGATCATTGTGATGTGGCCCTGAGCAAATTCCGCACTGATACACCGGTTCCATTGGAGCAGGTTGAAGGATCATCACTGGTTGCTGTTGTTGTTGATGCTGAGCCTGTTGATTTGCTTGCTGAGCTAACTGTAGATCAGCAATCTGCTTGGTGAGTGCTGCAAATTTCTCTTCATTTTTGTCTGTATGGATGACAAGACTTTTTCTGGTAGGAGATGGTGGATCATCGTCCTGGAGGACTGCCCTGCTGGCTGTCATGGTATCTATTGTTGACCACGCTCTATCAAGTGGCATTTGAAGTAATTGTTCCCCTCCAGTGGCATTAATCATCATCTGCCAAGTGTGAGTGAGTCCAGTGAAGAAGATCTTCAATAGCCTTCTTTCAGTTATACCATGCTGTGGACATCTCTTGAGCATGTCGAAGAATCTGTCCCTGGCATCCTTAAGAGATTCCCCTTTTCTCATCTTGAAACTAGAGATCTTGTCTACCCATTCGTCAACCTTTCTTTCAGGAAAATACTTGAGTAGGAAATTCCTGACTAATTCTGGCCATGTAGCCTTCTGTTGAGCATTTAATGAATCATACCATTCTTTAGCTGAGCCATCCAAAGAGAATGGAAACATAGCCAACTGAATGGTTTCCCTTGAAGCTCTTCCTTTCTTCACTGTCTTACTTAGTTCAACAAACTTCTTGAGATGTAAATGTGGATCTTCAGCACTCATTCCATAAAAAGCTCTAGAAGATGCTAGGTTCAATATACCAGGTGGTATATCAACCTCCTCATCCGTTCCAGCCAAATATTGATCGACATTAGGTTGCCATGGTTGATATTGCTCTTCTTGAGGGTTCGGAACAGGATTAGCAAAATTTGGTGGAAAATAGTGTTGATGAATAAATTGTGGTGCAGCAGCTCTTTGTGGTGCTTGAAAAGGTCCTCGAAGTGGAATATTTTGCTGATTATCTGGTTGTCCATTTGGTAAGTTTCCAGGTCCGTCGTTCTGTCCATTGTTAGCCATCCTAGTTATGGTTGAAAGATTTCCTTCTGCAAGATCTCTCTGTCTCCTTCTTGCACTTGCTCTGATCAGCCTTGCTGTTCTCTCAAGTTCACAATTAAAAGGAAGCAAAGGTGGTCTTGAAGATCGAGTTATTCTCTCGCTCATAAACTGTTGAGACTTCTCTGTGAACAAAATGAAAGAATTTATGAATTTATTACAATGTAAAGTAAATAATTACAATTAAACCAAGAGTATCTACAGTTCTAAAATTCATAACGCTACACCCTCCCCGGCAACGGCGCCATGAAGCTTTGAGGTAAAACCCCGCTGCAATGCCCCCCGACAGCCTTTACACTATAAATCCTATAGGGCTGTTAAAAAGCTTGCCTAGTTTTTCCTACCGAAAGCGCACGGTATCAAGCTGCAATATTTATTTTTATTGTCGGGATCGTTCAAAAGACAGTTACACGATAGAAGTGTTTTAATAGAATTATCAGCTCTAGAATCTGTCTCTATTCTTGATTTAAGAATGTTGTAATGATGATTACTAAAGAATGCTGCTGAAATGTAAATGCTTAAAGCTGTAAACGTAGTAAAGAAAACAATTAAAATGATGTAGAATATTATGATCATATTCATGTGTTTAAGATGTTACAGACCAAATCAAATGAAATAGGAATATGATGAGAATATCATACTTCATTGGCTAAAACATAATGAAAGTCCATTGAGATAGAAAAATCCTTTACACAACTTAATCAAATCTTCATGTCTTAAATCACTTCCCAAGACAGGTACTTATGATTCAGTGTCATGACATTCTAAGCTCTGAAATCATGGAATACTATCATCACAGAATGATCTGTCAGACTCTTTCTGTGATAAAAGCTTTTCAGAATCGTCACTTAATCTTTTTCTTTCAGACTCAGATTAAGCCTTTGACAACTCGAGGTCACTTCTAAATCATACTATATTCATCTGAACTTGAAGTTGTTCTTTTTATTACTCTGATCAAATTGATCTTATGATCCTGTATTGGATGTCCTCTACGACAAGTGAAAAAGCAAGTATTTAAATCTATCATCCAATGTTCTCATAGGACTTGTTTCTTCAGAGTAATTCCTGCAAGTATTCATAAGGAATAATAGTCTTGTAAGTATATCAAGATGAAATTGCTATTCAAATTCCTTGACTTATCCAGACCACTCAGATTTGTATAAATGATTTAGCTCGAGAAATCTTTGTAAACAGTTCCAAATATCCGTGATTTGACTCAGGATTAGTAGACTGTAGGAGAAATATTTAATCTCCTACTCATAGCATATAGTGATAACTATAGTGCCATGAACCCCGGAAATTAATCTTCCTGATACTCTACTAATTTTTAGGACAAAAGATGGTTTTTGAAACATCTTTCCCTTTTAAACGACAGGTACTAAATGCCCAACTGAAGAACAAGTTTGTTCTTTATCAGTCCTGAGTAAATAATGATTGAGAAAACCTATATCATCATCTCTCTCAGCGTACCAGTGTAAATAGTAATACGTATTGCACATATGAATTGTGAATCTGTAATCATGAAGTAAGATTACTCATCATATACTGGGAAATATCCCAAAATATTTTATGTATATGTAGTATTGTATGTATATAGAGACGTTGAGGGTTCTGAATCCTCTTAATCAAAATGCAAGGATGCTTCCAAAATATACATTGGAAACTAGACAGAATTAGGAAATAACTTTCCCAAGAAAAAGGATTTGAGAAATAACTCTGCAAAATAAATGTCCAAAATAGCTCGCAGTAACTACTTTGGGTTTCAAACTATGAACATTCCAATTTTCCGCACGCTATGTCTGTACAGCGTGGAGGGAGCTAATATTCAAAGAATGTTCCTCAGATTTTGTTTATACAAAGAACTGAATGCCTCGCGATAGTTTCTGTAAGAATGCGGCGAGGTACTCAATTCCTACTTATAGATAGGGGTTATATATGTATAAGAAGTAAAAGTGAATAATTGATACCCTGTAAAATGGATATCAAATCTTTTGCTATTATAGATTGGTCCTCTCGCCTTGTCAGATTGACATCGCGTGAGTATTAGAATAACCTTTGTCACAACAGATCTATCTGGATATTTCCTCGCGCCATCTTTTAGGATGAAGCGAGGGTTTACCCTTATTCGAAGTAAATGATCAGAATTTATAACTGTCATAACTACCTTCTGGAATTTCCGTTTAGAAAATTATGAACATAGAATCTTTTGCATCCAAATTCATGAACTCAGAGCTATTGATTCTTAAAGATTATCAAGCGATGATTAACACTGCATGGGTCTCTAGGAACCTTTTAGAGTTCTGAACACTAAACACTATGATTCTCGTCTGTGAACATAATATTGACAGAAAATCGAGTAAATTTATAATTCTGCCAGATCGTACCTAACTCGGTTACAATATCCAAATTTCTTGCGTGATTGGAACGAACAATTTGCGAATTAAAAATGTGGAAGTGTTATGATCTTCGAAAATCAAATTAAAGATATGATGCAAAATTCAGATTGAATAACGAAATTGAGGTTTATACTCTGCTGAAACAGAATTACGAAATAGAAATAGAAACCAGAAAGATAAGAAATTCACAATCTGATAACCGATCATTCTTCTTGTATCTCAAATAACAAAGAATTAAAAACGAATACACCTGGAAATCTGATTGCTATCAAAATAATGCAAAGATGAGCGAACGAGTCGGAGTTTAGATGATGTTCGTTGTGATGGATGAACAAGCGATCCGAAAGCAACTCTCCTTCCAGGGTATCCTCAAGCTAATCTAACAGCTAATCTTAAAGGAATCTACTACGAAATCGAATTACAATTCTACGAAATCAAATTACAAATCTGAAGAACATCAAAGTAAATTGCAGAGAAAATTAAATCCTAACCTACCTACTAAATTCTAAAAAATGGACTGAGAGTAAAATCGAGCTATTCTCTTCAATCTCCCGCCTACTGAGCTGATTCCCCCAAGGGTCTTATTTATAGATAGGCGTTGTAACCGCTTAAGCCTTGGATGATAACCGCTCGCATCAGAATAACTCTTCTCTCGCCTTGTCCAGTTCCTTCAAAGCGAGAGTTCTGAAACTTAATCATCTTTCTCAACAAGGCGAGGTCCTTCAATTTCTCCAAAGAATTTGCTTCTCGCCATGATGAATAAAACTTTCTGTCTTGCACAGATTTTCTTCCCTCGCGATGTCAAACAATCATCGCGTGGACTTCAGCATCTGCACATTTTCCTTAAATCTTTTCCTGATTTCGGAAACAAGCCCTCGCACAATTCCTTTTCTTTCCTCGCTATGTCCTTTCCACTTCCTGCTGTTTTCCAGCTTAACTTCCTGATGAATGACAAAGCGTGGATCAGTTCAATAGAAACACCGCGTGCGAGACTTACAAAGAAAACTCAGAATTTCAAGCCATTTTCAATGTATTTCCAACTTCTTTGCAATCTTAATTCTTCTTCCATCTTTTCTAATCCTCTATGATTATTCATAAAAAATCAATGGAATTAAAAACAAAAGATCATCATTAAGACACTAAATTGGACGCAAATGACAGTCACAAAAGGCTGTCATCACCATCCTCACATTTAGAAACACTTGTCCTCAAGTGGTAAGAAACTTGTAAAGTTTCAAAGAATAAGTCCAATTAGTGGCTTCTGAGATTAAGATGTTAATGTAAGACTCCACTGGATCACTACCTTCTCTTTTCCAACTATCCCAAGCTCAACTCTTTCAACTGATTGATGCTTCATACCTGACTTGAAATTCACCAGATTTCATGGAAACATTAACAGAAGTGATTTGCATTTATGTGAATTATTGTTCTGCTCCTTAGTTAGTCAGACTTCTCTTCTCACGCTCAATCCTGTCCAACTCATGTGCATATCTTGTATTCTTAAATGAAATACACTCTCTCTTTTTTATCAAGGGGTGGCCTTCCGTGGCTTTCAATAGCTCGGTTTCACATTATTAGGAGGAGTCGCATGACCTGACATTGCAGATGAAACTTCAACTCCCCTGCCCTTGATTCTGCTCTTTTAAAGTTCTTCAACTTATAAATCAGAGGGGCAGCTGTGCCAGCTACTTATATCCACATTATTTTACCACGTCTGTTTCTAAAATTTCCCTTGCTCTCTCTCTTTTTTTTTTACTCAATATGCACACTCATCTTCCAAGAGAGACTAGATTAGATCAACATTAACCTTGTGCAGTTATTGTTTATAGTATGCAAATCACTAAGGTTAATATCATCATAAAACCTTCAAACTATTTATCCAGTAATGACATCAATCAATCTCAGAGCTTACAGCTAAAGACAGTTTTCAAGAGCGGCTCATGCTTGCAGTGAAAATCTATAAGGTAGATGTCTCCACAGGAACCACTTTTAAACTCATCTTCTATTCCTTCATCAGTTTATTAGCCTCCCTGAGTTTATTATTTTTTTTTCCTAGCTTGAAATTCAATACTATGATACAACTTCAAATTAATTCTATCCTAGGTTATACTAAAATGAATGGAAACAGGAAAGAAATAAAGAAAAAGAGACTGCAATTAAAAAGAAGGAGAAGAAGGTTTCAGAAAACTCCCCTGTGATCTCAGGATGGTCCTGCATCATTGTCTGGATCTTTAGGTGGTATGGATGGAGATTTCTTCAAATCCGAGACTAGGTTGGCAAGAATGTCTACCAATCTCGTACTATTATACTGCTCCTGCCTCCTCAGTTCCATATCCCTTTCTCGTTCCTGTCTTCTCTCTTCAAGTTCTTCTCTTCTCAGCCTTTCAAATCTTTCCATCTCTTCCCTTCTCATCCTTTCCTGTCTATCCCATTCTTCCTTCCTTATCTTCTCTTGCCTCTTCATCTCCTCTTTCCTGAGTTTCTCCTCAGTTTGAATCCTGACATGCTCAAGTTCAATCCTCTTCTGCTCCATTTCTCTTTGAACATGCTTGTCTTCTGACATAGTTTTCACTAGCATCTCCATGGACTGTGCAAAACTTTGGATTGAAGTACTCATATTCTGAGATTCATCCACAGATACTGTGTTCCTCATTGGTTGTCTCAAAGGTTGAACTCGGACAGATTTCTTGTTATGCGAAAATTGGCGATTTTGACCTACTTAGGTATCTCGGATTGAAAAAGTTAAAACACGAAAGTTGTAGATCTTGATGTTTCCGAGTCAGATATGAAATTTTGGAATTTTTGGAATTAAATCTGATTTTAGACGAATTTTAGAGTAAACTGTGATTTACCAAAACGAAATTTTGAAATCTTGTTGAAACATGGAATTAACCTTTAGGGTTGAAACGAATTGAGATATTGTTTCTAAATTTATACAATGGAAGGCAGATTTTAAAAACTAAATCCCCTTACAAACTTGATAAATTAAAATTAGGGGTGAGTGCTCTGCAGGGTGCCCCCTAACGATTCACTTCGTGCCGTAATGGACGATGGTGACCCCGCGCGCTATACTTGAAATGTGATATTGCCAAAACGGCGAAACTTAGAGCCTACACTCTCGTGAATATCCGTATGGGTTTCCCGAGGCTCCGGAGTGGTACTGGGTATGGCTGATACGGCTGCGGCCGCCGGGCTACCGGCTAAACTTGTTGACATCGCGATTTCTATCGTGAAACTTGAAATACCAAATCGGGAATGTAATGGGGATTCTAAATTAATTAAACTAGATTAAATGATGTTGTTGTCCAATTAAATTATTAAATGCTTTATTTAAATTATGGTTATTATCTTGAACCATGTGATAGGGTTATTAAATAGAGCCTGAGATAGATTGTGCTATATGATATGGATTATATGAAATCAAATATTATGTTATTATCATGCTTTTGTTAAATTATTAAAGTTATGGCTTTTAAACCCTACGATCATGCATGTGTTAACTTACTCAGCAATTTTGCTGATCAAAACCATTTTTATTCCTTTCTTTACAGAATATGTGGAATGAGCATGTGTGAGCACGAATCATGCATGGGATTTTGGGAACTATTATTTTGCATTTAAATTTCGTACTTAGACTATATTATGAACGGGCCTGTTTAACCCGTGTTTTGGCCATGTCGGCCCTTTTTATAATTTCCGCTGCGATACTGTACTAAACTAAATATTTCCGCTGCGCTATGCTATTATTATTTTCGATTTATATGGTATGGGCTATTTTGAATGCTTTAAATGTTTTAAACACTGCAATACCTAGCCTTGCATCTCTTTAGTAAGCTCGGAGAAACCGTGTCTTACTAGGGAGATGTGGCGGTGACATCCCGACCTGGGTTACCAAAAACCGGGGTGTTACAAGTTGGTATCAGAGCCAGGTTATTTTTAAATTATTATTTTTAAACCATTACTATTTTTAAACTATTATTTAAACCACTATTATTTTTAAACTATTATTTTTAAACCATTATTATTTTTAAACTATTATTAATATTTTGACTATTATTTTAAATTTTAAATTTTTATTTCCATGGAGAAATTTTATTTTAAAACCCATGGGAAAAATATATATGGGGCATTAAATTATTATTGGGGGAACTATCATTTGCATATGCATGTCGCATCTCTGCTATGAACTTAGAATCTTGGCGAAACTTGAACTTAGAATCTTGGCGAAACTTGAACTTAGCATCTTGGCGAAACTTGAACTTAGAATCTTGGAAACTCGAACTTAGAATCTTGGCGAATATTAACTTAGATCTCTTGCTTGCGCTAGATGGCTAGTCAAGACATGATGCAGTTGTTGGTCAGGATGATGAGTGTTCATCTCGATTCCCACCAGACCCTAGAGCAGATGAAGTACCGTATGGCTCAATTGGAGGCCAATTTACATCACATGGGCAACTTGAGAGAGGCGGATCATCACCGCATAAACCAACTCGAGCGCCAAGTCCAAACCCTCACTACACAAAACTTAATACTAAAGGAATACATCGATGCCCACGGGCAAGACTTAAACACTATCTTTGACGACCTACTACCGCCGAGTTCGGAGGAGGAAGATCCGGAGGAAGATTCTGCTACCCCGCCGAGAGACGTCATGAGGCACTAGAGATTCTACTGTTAGACATTGTTTTGCTAGGAAAATATTTCTACTTTTGTACTAAAATTTCTTTTGAGGAAATAAAATGCCCGATTTATTTTGTTTAAATCAAAACAAACAAAACAAAATAAAATAAAACCCCGAAGCATACGATGCTCCTTAGTTCGAACAAAGCACCACGTGCTAAATTACTACACACATATACATTCATAGAAATTGCTTAGACTATGTGCTAAATTCATCAGTCCTAAACTATCCTATTTGTACCAGAATGGCACCCAGAGGAAGAGGAAGAGGCAGACCCCAACCTGCTCCCCAAACCACTACTGAAACACCTACTGAAACACCACCAAATGTCACTGAACCAAACCAACCTGATGAGGAACAGCCCCAAGGTGCGCAGGACGCCCCCGCACCGAACAATGATCGTCTTAGGACGATAGAGGAAGTGTTGATTGCGCTCGGGAACGCGCAAGTCAACCAGGGTCAAGCTGCGGCGGTACCTCCGCCCCAAGCTCGCCCTAACTACCTGGCGATGGTGAATCCCTACCAGCCGCCCCACTATGCTGGTGAGGAGGATCCAGCTAAACTGGAGGAATGGATCCAAACTTTTGACAAGCTGCTGGGAGCGGTCAAATGTCCGGAAGGAGAGAGGGTACATGTCGCTTCATACTACTTGGGAGGCGAAGCTGATGACTGGTGGCAAGCAACGCAAGCCAAACTAACTGAAGATGACGAGCCTTACTCGTGGATGGAGATGATGGAACTACTCAGGGATCGATTCTATCCCTTGAGTACCAAAGCTGGCATGTACGAAGAATTCCTGTCGTTGAAGCAAGGAAGCCAAACGGTGCAGGAATACTACACCCGCTTCAAGGAGCTGGTGAGGTTCGCACCAAGGCTAGTACCTACTGATGCGGAAAAGGCACAGAAGTTCGAGATGGGACTGAACCTGTCTGTGCGCGAAGTGATCGCGGGAGTACACTACCCCGATTTGCAAGCCGTATACGATCGCGCTGTAGCGGTAGCACGTGTGCAGCAGCTGAAAAGAAGGGTGAGTGGGGAGTCCAGCAGGGGTCCTCAAGACAAGAGAAGCCGAGACTCGAGAAACGATAACAACACTGGAAGGAACGAGCAGCGCAGAGGGTCGAATAGGCCCCAACAAAACAACATGGGAAGGAGGTTCAATCAAGAAGATCCGGTACCGCCTTGCCCGCGATGTGGACGACCACATCTGGCAAGGGGATGCCCACAACAAGGCGCTTGTTACCGATGCGGTCGAATGGGTCACGTTCGACGGGAATGTCGAACTAGGCTCGAGAACATAACGAAGAGGGACGATTTGGTCGCGGGGCAAGAACAGCCTAAAAACCAAAACGGGCGAAATGGCAATAACCAAGGGTACAGACCCCCTCAAAATAGGCCGCAGAACCAGAACCAGAACCAACGACCTCCGCCCCCGCAGAATCAAAACCAACAGCAAAATCAGCAGCCAAATGGGAATCAGCAGGGCAATCAGGGACGCCCTGTGGGGAGGCTCAACGTGGTGAACCAAGCGGACGTGCCTGCGCAAGGAGAAGTGATGGCAGGTACATTTCACGTTTTGAATACACCCCTTAGAATTTTATTTGATTCCGGAGCTAGTTGCTCAATTATTGCATCAAGGATAGTGCCTGAGTTAGATCTACCTAAGTGCGAGAGAATTAGCTTAGGAATTCAATTGCCTTCTGGAGAAGTAGTGTCTTGCTCTAAACGATATAACGGAATTCCTATAGTGATAAAGAACGTAGAATTCTTCGCGAACTTGGTAGAATTTAACTTAAGAGACTTTGACATCATACTGGGGATGGATTGGCTATCCCAGTATAAAGCGGTGATCGAATGCCAAAAACAAAAGATCACCTTGTCAAAAAGTAGGGGAAAGAGAGTTATCTTTTACTCTCAGCCCCCTAAGAAAAGTAACAAAATCGTTAGTGCACTTAAACTAAGTAACTTGATGCGTAAGGGGTACGAACTATATGCGTGCTATGTGCACAACCTTGAGGCGGAAGAGAACAAGGTTGATAGCATACCAGTGGTAAGAGAATACCCGGACGTGTTCCCTGAAGACGTTCCGGGCATGCCACCTGAGAGAGATCTCGAATTCACGATAGATCTCATTCCGGGGACAGAGCCTGTCTCGAAAGCTCCGTACCGGATGGCACCACTGGAAATGAAGGAGTTAAAAGAACAACTCGAGGAGCTATTGGGAAAAGGCTACATAAGACCGAGTACGTCCCCTTGGGGAGCACCGGTTTTGTTTGTCAAGAAGAAAGACGGAGGACTACGTCTTTGCATAGATTACCGAGGACTAAACCAAGTGACCATTAAGAATAAATACCCCCTTCCGAGAATAGAGGATCTGTTTGATCAACTGAAGGGAGCTTCAGTATTCTCGAAGATCGATTTGCGATCTGGGTATCATCAATTGAGGATTGCCGAGAAGGACATTCCAAAGACGGCGTTTCGAACACGATATGGCCATTACGAGTTCACAGTGTTATCCTTCGGGTTAACAAATGCACCGGCCATGTTCATGAACCTCATGAACAACGTGTTCCGAGAATTGTTAGACCAGTGTGTCGTAGTGTTCATTGACGACATCCTGATCTACTCGAAGAGCGAGGAAGAGCATGCGAAGCACTTACATCAAGTGTTGGAAATCTTGCGAAGAAATCAGCTATACGGCAAGCTGTCGAAATGTGACTTCTGGCTGAAAGAAGTGGCATTTCTCGGACACATAGTATCCGCTGATGGAGTATCAGTGGATCCGGCAAAAGTTTCTGCCGTAACTGAATGGGCAACTCCGAAGAGTCCAACGGAAATAAGGAGTTTCCTTGGATTAGCCGGATATTATAGACGATTCGTGAAGGACTTTTCAAGGATTGCACGTCCTTTGACCCAGCTACTTAAGAAAGGAGCAAAATACGAGTGGAGCGAAGCATGTGAGTCATCGTTTCAAGAGCTGAAGAAACGACTCACAACCACACCCGTATTAACACTACCATCAGAGAATGGTGACTTCGAAGTATATAGCGATGCTTCGAAGGAAGGTTTAGGTTGTGTTTTGATGCAAGACTCGAGAGTCGTAGCCTATGCATCACGCCAACTAAAACCTCACGAGGAAAATTATCCGACACATGACCTGGAGTTGGCAGCGGTCGTTTTCGCTCTAAAGATATGGAGACATTATCTTTATGGGCGGAAGTGTCGAATGTTCACCGACCACAAGAGCTTGAAATATATATTCACTCAGAAGGAGTTGAATTTGAGACAGCGAAGGTGGTTGGAGCTCATTAAAGACTACGATTTAGAGATAGCATACCACGAGGGGAAGGCGAATGTGGTAGCCGATGCCCTAAGTCGGAAAACCCAACACGTGACAAACTCGTTGGTAATTCCGCCGGCATTGTACATGGATTTGGCAAGATTGGAGTTAGAACTTGTGCACCCTGGCACAGTGAGAGAAACGGTCAATGCCATGGTCGTAGAAACTCCAATATTGGATGAGATTCGACTCGCTCAACCGGGCGATCCGAAACTCGAGAAGATAAAAGAGTATATTGCCGAAGGAAAGGCAATAGGATTTGCTGTCCACGAGGATGGAAGCATCCGTTTTAAAGGTAGATGGTGTGTGCCTTTTAAATGTGCCGAGTTAAAGCAAAGGTTGATGAAGGAAGGGCACAACACGCCATACTCTGTACATCCCGGAGGAGACAAGCTATACAAAGATCTGAAGAAGATCTATTGGTGGCCGGGAATGAAGGAAGTGGCAAATTTCGTAGCGAGATGTCTTACCTGCCAAAAGGTTAAGGCAGTGCGACATAAACCCTTAGGATTGATGCAACCACTAGAGATTCCAAGTTGGAAGTGGGATAGCATCTCAATGAACTTTGTCTCGGGATTACCCCGATCACCTAAAGGCATGAACAAGATTTGGGTGATTGTGGATAGGCTAACGAAGACAGCCATATTTATCCCAATGAAAGACACGTGGACTATGGACCAATTGGCCTGAGCCTACATTGATAACGTGGTACGACGACATGGAGTACCACATGATATCATTTCCGATAGAGACAGTAGATTTGTCTCTCATTTCTGGATGGAGTTACAAAAAGCTCTCGGTACTCAAATCAAAATGAGCACCGCATTCCACCCGATGACGGATGGACAAACCGAAAGGACAATCCAAACACTAGAAGACATGCTGAGAGCATGCGTGTTGGAATTCAAAGGAAATTGGGAATCTCATTTACCCTTGATTGAGTTTTCCTATAATAATAGTTACCATGCTAGTATTGGCATGGCACCTTTCGAGGCATTGTATGGACGAAAGTGCCGAAGCCCTTTGAGCTGGGAAGAAAATGATAAGTCCGTGGTAGTGGGACCACAACTTATCGAAGACATGGCTCAACAAATCAAAGTGATCCAAGGGAAGATGAAAGCCGCTCAAGACCGTCAAAGGAGTTATGCCGACGTGAGACGACGAGACCTAGAATTTCAAGTGGGAGATAGGGTCATGCTAAAGATATCACCCATGAAAGGGGTGATGCGCTTTGGCAAACGAGGGAAGTTGAGTCCACGATACATAGGACCTTACGAGATTCTAGAACGAGTCGGAACTCTAGCCTACCGATTGGCTTTACCGCCACACTTAGACCGAGTTCATAATGTCTTCCATGTCTCACAACTAAAGAAGTATGTGCCGGACCCGACACATGTACTTCAACCGGAGATAATTGAGCTCGATGAAGATTTGACTTACGAAGAAGTCCCAGTGCGTATTCTCGATACTAAGGAATGAGTAACGAGGAACAAAACCATCAAAATGATCAAGGTTCTTTGGTCAAACCACGAAAGTGAGACGGCAACTTGGGAAGTAGAATCCGATATGAGGGAACGATACCCGACATTGTTCCAAACCGATACCGACACAGTTATGGGGACATAACTGCAATCTTAAGGGGGAGAGGATGTCATACCCCCTAATTTTTCGTGCATTTTTGTAAACTTTTGAACTACGTTATGGCTTGATCCCTTTACCGGGTACGTATGCAGCTTAGAAGTTTAATTCTAAGTTCAGTCACAACATAATAAAACAAACACAAGACCTTAGCACGAGACGAGAAAAGCCGAAACACAACTTCGAGGACGAAGTTGATTCTTAAGGAGGGTAGACTGTAATACCCGAGAATTTTCCAACATAAAATAAAACAATAATTAAATAAATAAATAATAAATAAAATAAATACTATAAATAAATAAACAAATCCAGCAAATAAAAGAAATAAATAAAGATAAGGAAATGAGAAATGAGACTTTTACTTAAAAAGGAATTAAAGGAATTTAATTAAACAAAAGGATGGATAAATGGAACACCAACACCCGACACTAATGAACTCGAGTATTCGAGTCCAAAACATCCAACTAGACTAAGAATAAAATTAGAGAGAAAGTAAGAACCCGAATATACCCCGGAAATCGGAATTCGGAAGCATAGAGGGATAGAAACCCGAAAGAGAGGCGGAAAAGCACGACGGATCGCACGACCCGCCCGGACCGAAGTCCAGGCGAAGTCGGCGCGGTGGCCGCGCGGTGGAAGGGCTTCAGCGCGCCACGACCGCGCCACCCCACAGATTTGGTCGTTGCGTGAATCTCTCGCCCGAACGCGGATTTTTCGACTTTCGGTTGAACATCTCTCGACTCCAGACCTTTAGGTCGGCCGTGGACGCCCTAGGGATTGAGAATTCTATAAATAAGCCCCTTGGGAGCCCCGAACAAGTTTACGAAACCCTAAAGCATTCTATACGTTCGAAACCCTAAATCCGGAGTCGTCGGAGGTACGAAACCAAGACGAACGCTGTGGGACGAGTTCTCTACAGATCTCCATAGTCGTGATCGTAGAACCCGACGAACGGAGAGGAGAGACGGTGATCTGGAAGCCACGCCTCCGAATTGGACATTCCCGACGTTCATAGACACTGTAAGTTAACCTTACATGGTTTTGGGAGATTTTAAAACATTCGAAACCTAAAAGATTTGACAAGAATCATAAATCTGTCCACTTTTGTTTTCTACCGACGCAACAGATTTGGTAAATTTTTCCGACCTTTAAAACGAACTCAAACGGAAAAACTTAAAACACGAAAAACGTTTCTAAGACTTAGACCTAGCTACTGTAAAAATTTGAGAATTTTTGGAGTTGATTTGATATGTGAAAACCCGTTGAAACCGAACAGTTTAATTTTAGATCTTGAAATCTTGGACAGAACTTAGGAATGATCTTGATCACGTTTTTGACATAGGATCTAGGCTGTTTTAGATCTTTGGCCGAACATGAAAGTTGTAGATAAATGTCTCAAGATGATCCCTGTCAAATTTCATTAAATTTGGAGTTGAATTGATATGGTAGAATGTGAAATTTGTAAACTGTGACACTTTGAACTCGGACAGATTTCTTGTTATGCGAAAATTGGCGATTTTGACCGACTTAGGTATCTCGGATTGAAAAAGTTAAAACACGAAAGTTGTAGATCTTGATGTTTCCGAGACAGATATGAAATTTTGGAATTTTTGGAATTAAATCTGATTTTAGACGAATTTTAGAGTAAACTGTGATTTACCGAAACGAAATTTTGAAATCTTGTTGAAACATGGAATTAACCTTTAGGGTTGAAACGAATTGAGATATTGTTTCTAAATTTATACAATGGAAGGCAGATTTTAAAAACTAAATCCCCTTACAAACTTGATAAATTAAAATTAGGGGTGAGTGCTCTGCAGGGTGCCCCCTAACGATTCACTTCGTGCCGTAATGGACGATGGTGACCCCGCGCGCTATACTTGAAATGTGATATTGCCAAAACGGCGAAACTTAGAGCCTACACTCTCGTGAATATCCGTATGGGTTTCCCGAGGCTCCGGAGTGGTACTGGGTATGGCTGATACGGCTGCGGCCGCCGGGCTACCGGCTAAACTTGTTGACATCGCGATTTCTATCGTGAAACTTGAAATACCAAATCGGGAATGTAATGGGGATTCTAAATTAATTAAACTAGATTAAATGATGTTGTTGTCCAATTAAATTATTAAATGCTTTATTTAAATTATGGTTATTATCTTGAACCATGTGATAGGGTTATTAAATAGAGCCTGAGATAGATTGTGCTATATGATATGGATTATATGAAATCAAATATTATGTTATTATCATGCTTTTGTTAAATTATTAAAGCTTTTAAACCCTACGATCATGCATGTGTTAACTTACTCAGCAATTTTGCTGATCAAAACCATTTTTATTCCTTTCGTTACAGAATATGTGGAATGAGCATGTGTGAGCACGAATCATGCATGGGATTTTGGGAACTATTATTTTGCTTTTAAATTTCGTACTTAGACTATATTACGAACGGGCCTGTTTAACCCGTGTTTTGGCCATGTCGGCCCTTTTTATAATTTCCGCTGCGATACTGTACTAAACTAAATATTTCCGCTGCGCTATGCTATTATTATTTTCGATTTATATGGTATGGGCTATTTTGAATGCTTTAAATGTTTTAAACACTGCAATACCTAGCCTTGCATCTCTTTAGTAAGCTCGGAGAAACCGTGTCTTACTAGGGAGATGTGGCGGTGACATCCCGACCTGGGTTACCAAAAACCGGGGTGTTACACCTACTCATAGCATATAGTGATAACTATAATGCCATGAACCCCGGAAATTAATCTTCCTGATACTCTACTAATTTTTAGGACAAAAGATGGTTTTTGAAACATCTTTCCCTTTTAAACGACAGGTACTAAATGCCCAACTGAAGAACAAGTTTGTTCTTTATCAGTCCTGAGTAAATAATGATTGAGAAAACCTATATCATCATCTCTCTCAGCGTACCAGTGTAAATAGTAATACGTATTGCACATATGAATTGTGAATCTGTAATCATGAAGTAAGATTACTCATCATATACTGGGAAATATCCCAAAATATTTTATGTATATGTAGTATTGTATGTATAAAGAGACGTTGAGGGTTCTGAATCCTCTTAATCAAAATGCAAGGATGCTTCCAAAATATACATTGGAAACTATACAGAATTAGGAAATAACTTTCCCAAGAAAAAGGATTTGAGAAATAACTCTGCAAAATAAATGTCCAAAATAGCTCGCAGTAACTACTTTGGGTTTCAAACTATGAACATTCCAATTTTCCGCACGCTATGTCTGTACAGCGTGGAGGGAGCTAATATTCAAAGAATGTTCCTCAGATTTTGTTTATACAAAGAACTGAATGCCTCGCGATAGTTTCTGTAAGAATGCGGCGAGGTACTCAATTCCTACTTATAGATAGGGGTTATATATGTATAAGAAGTAAAAGTGAATAATTGATACCCTGTAAAATGGATATCAAATCTTTTGCTATTATAGATTGGTCCTCTCGCCTTGTCAGATTGACATCGCGTGAGTATTAGAATAACCTTTGTCACAACAGATCTATCTGGATATTTCCTCGCGCCATCTTTTAGGATGAAGCGAGGGTTTACCCTTATTCGAAGTAAATGATCAGAATTTATAACTGTCATAACTACCTTCTGGAATTTCCGTTTAGAAAATTATGAACATAGAATCTTTTGCATCCAAATTCATGAACTCAGAGCTATTGATTCTTAAAGATTATCAAGCGATGATTAACACTGCATGGGTCTCTAGGAACCTTTTAGAGTTCTGAACACTAAACACTATGATTCTTGTCTGTGAACATAATATTGACAGAAAATCGAGTAAATTCATAATTCTGCCAGATCGTACCTAACTCGGTTACAATATCCAAATTTCTTGCGTGATTGGAACGAACAATTTGCGAATTAAAAATGTGGAAGTGTTATGATCTTCGAAAATCAAATTAAAGATATGATGCAAAATTCAGATTGAATAACGAAATTGAGGTTTATACTCTGCTGAAACAGAATTACGAAATAGAAATAGAAACCAGAAAGATAAGAAATTCACAATCTGATAACCGATCATTCTTCTTGTATCTCAAATAACAAAGAATTAAAAACGAATACACCTGGAAATCTGATTGCTATCAGAATAATGCAAAGATGAGCGAACGAGTCGGAGTTTAGATGATGTTCGTTGTGATGGATGAACAAGCGATCCGAAAGCAACTCTCCTTCCAGGGTATCCTCAAGCTAATCTAACAGCTAATCTTAAAGGAATCTACTACGAAATCGAATTACAATTCTACGAAATCAAATTACAAATCTGAAGAACATCAAAGTAAATTGCAGAGAAAATTAAATCCTAACCTACCTACTAAATTCTAAAAAATGGACTGGAGAGTAAAATCGAGCTATTCTCTTCAATCTCCCGCCTACTGAGCTGATTCCCCCAAGGGTCTTATTTATAGATAGGCGTTGTAACCGCTTAAGCCTTGGATGATAACCGCTCGCATCAGAATAACTCTTCTCTCGCCTTGTCCAGTTCCTTCAAAGTGAGAGTTCTGAAACTTAATCATCTTTCTCAACAAGGCGAGGTCCTTCAATTTCTCCAAAGAATTTGCTTCTCGCCATGATGAATAAAACTTTCTGTCTTGCACAGATTTTCTTCCCTCGCGATGTCAAACAATCATCGCGTGGACTTCAGCATCTGCACATTTTCCTTAAATCTTTTCCTGATTTCGGAAACAAGCCCTCGCACCATTCCTTTTCTTTCCTCGCTATGTACTTTCCACTTCCTGCTGTTTTCCAGCTTAACTTCCTGATGAATGACAAAGCGTGGATCAGTTCAATAGAAACACCGCGTGCGAGACTTACAAAGAAAACTCAGAATTTCAAGCCATTTTCAATGTATTTCCAACTTCTTTGCAATCTTAATTCTTCTTCCATCTTTTCTAATCCTCTATGATTATTCATCAAAAATCAGTGGAATTAAAAACAAAACATCATCATTAAGACACTAAATTGGACGCAAATGACAGTCACAAAAGGCTGTCATCATTTGTCCAGAAAAAGGCAACGACGCCCCAACCGAAGCGTTGGGCTGGAACGAAACAGTTCCAAATGAATGTCCAGAAATGAACTGCCCAGAATTGGTCAAAACAAACCCGCCAGTATTAGGCGTCGGCGACGGGGGCAGGAAGGCCGTCGCTGGATCAAGGAAGTATTGATCGACGGAGGCGTTTGGGTCTGCTGTCGGCAGCGGCAGCGTCACGGGTGGAGGAACGACAGTAGGCGTGGTCAGCATTGACGGCACCGCTGCGGTTGGGGTAACGACAGCGGACGCCTGGACAGACCCATGCATGGGAACGGAGGCGGCGGCGGCAGCGGCGGATGAGACGTCAGCGGAGGCGGTGGCGGCAGCAGTGGAACCGTCCATTATAAACGTCTTGCGCTTGTAATAAAATGGACAGTTTTGATTCAGCAATACAGAAACGTCGAGTCGAGTTTGAAACTCTTCCCGCAAGACGTTTATGCCCCGCTAGTGCTCCGGCAACGGCAGAACGTCCCCAAAGGTAAAACGACGAACGTCTCGACGTAGCAGCACCGCAAACGTCGACGACTGGTGAACAGAACAGAGGGATGAGGGAGTCGGGAGGAGGAAGTTTATGCAGAAGAAAGATGCAGAAGATGGTGTGTGGAAGATGATGCTGACCACTGCCATTTATAGGCGTTGGAGGAGACGAAACCGCCGACGGGTATTGATGGGGCGGTTTCAACTGGAATTCAAAAGTTTTCAACAGCTGAATTCAAATGGTTTTCAACAACTGTTGAAATCAAAGTGGGCTTCAACGACTGGGCTGCTTGGCATGGGCCCGACAAATAAACTTTGTCTAAAAAATTAGACAGGCCCAAAGCCCAATTACCAAGATCCAAGTCCAAGTCCACGGGCACGGGCGCGGGCGACGGCGACGGCGACGGCGCGGCGCGGCGCGGGACGGGACGGGACGGGCGCGCGCATGTGGGCTTCCCCCACACTTGATCAATCTGTATTAGTTTAATTGTTTCTAACACGGAGAACAATATAAACTAATTCAACTACCATAGCTTAAGCAATGTGGGACGCGCCACTTTTACCTACTCTTTAACAACCATTTAAACACAAGCGTTTCAACTAGCCGCATTCAATGACCCATTTCGACCACTTATTTCTCACTCACCCGACAATGGTTTTGAGAAAATAAATGCACTACGACAATCTACGCGAAATGTAGAATTTGTATACGCTATTTAATTAATCCAAACTAAATATCGTCATTACGCAAAAAAGAGCTCAAAACCCCATTTTTTCCAACATTAAGTATGAAATATAAATAATTTGCCCAACATATTATAAAATCAATAAGAGATGCATTTTTGTTTTTTTTTCATAATCGGGTATCCTCATATTAAATTAGACCTAAAAACTATGAAATGACTAGCTTCCCACATTGCAGAGCAGAGCCTTAGATTGATTCTTCTACCTTGTGAGAATCCCTTAAGGATCTGCATGGACAATGAAGGGTGCTCATCCAAAGCAGTTTTTAGATACACAAGACTCGAATTCGAGACCTTGCTTAAGCAACTAGAGTCTTAATTCACTTGAGCCAACTGCTATTGATACATATTGTATAAAATAATTTTAAAAAAATAAATATCGGGAAGCATGGGCCAGGATAACAGTCTGTTCACCGGGCCGGATCATATCAAGGGACATTGTCTCTTGTCGTCCATGCATGGATTTTTGAGGTGATTAGCTAGTTGTAGTTCATAGGATTGTCAACTATCTTTAAATATTCAACCACAGGAGTGGTTTACGTGCTTCAGGCTGCATGTGCTGGTGTGATGGCTGGCATTCAAAAATGATCGCAATATGTGTGAGTATGAAAAAAAGTAATAGATGTAAGGTATGAACAAAACAATTTAAAAAAAAGAAAAAAAAAAAGAAAAAATCTACCTCTACACATTACTTTAGTATAAAAAAAAGGAAAAAAAGGTTACATAGGTCCATTTTCTTTTCCAAAAATTCAAATCAATCATATTTTTTTTATTTTATTAGCAAAACGCTACAAATGCTAATTATGTCCAAATCAGTCCATTTTCACTAATTATGCCTTAATTGCTGACGTGACAATGGTTTAAATTTAAACCTGACACGTAGGCATAATATTAATCATTTTTCCTTTATTTTTTTTTATCAATTCAGTCCTAAACTTTTGTTTTGTCTCATTTAGTCCTCTACCAAAATCAGTCATTTTTATATTAATTGTCCTCCAAACTTTCAAATTATTTCATTTCAGCCCAGACCTTAAATTTTTATTATTGTTAGTCCATTTATCAGGTAAATGCCCAACATACTTCCGTAAAGAAAATTAAACACCAAACCTCATACATTGGGTTTGACTGCCTTGTTATTAGGTGTTCCAAACTCCGGGATTTCACGGACTCCCTCCAACCACCCGACCGCAATCGATGGTTCATTGGTTCCGATTTCCTTCAGCAACAATCATCACAATCCTATTTTGTTTCCTACCTTAGAACATAGCAAGGTTTGAGTAAATAATTTAATTTTAATTTTTGGAAGGTTATGGATACAAGAGGCCTTAGTTTTATTGAAAAAATATTAAAAATATTATTCAAATATTACTAAAAATATTAAAAATAGCCTGAATTTTATTGTCCAGGCTTCCTGCATCCATAACCTTCAAAAAAGTAAAATTAATACTTCTTCTGTTCTCTTTTAAATGCATCATTCCTGCATTTCACACCATCCAAAATACATTTTTAAAGGTTAATAACTCAAATTGTACATAAATAAAAATTATAAAAATTTGATATTCTAAAACTACGTGATTAGACGAATCTAACAAGATCTCACTTGACTATGTTTTTTTTCTTATATAACTATGTTAAAAAAAACTAATCAAAGTTACTCAATGAATAGTTACTACTATGCAAATAGATCACTTATTTGAGAACGAAGGTAGTAATAAATCATTTACCCAAAAATTAAAATTAAATCATTTACTCAAACCTTAGTACGTCCTAAGGTAGGAAACAAATTAGGATTGTGTTGATTGTTGCTGAAGGAAACTAGAACCAATGAACCATCGGTTGCGGTCGGGTGGTTGGAGGGAGTCCGTGAAATCCCGGAGTTTGGAACACCCAATAACAAGTAAATCCAATGTATGTATGATGTTTGGTTTTTAATTTTATTTACGAAAGTATGTTGAGCATTTATTTGATAAATGGACTAATAATAATAAAAACTTAAGGTTCGGGGCCTGAAATGAAATAATTTGAAAGGTTGGGGGCCAATTAATATAAAAATGACTGATTTTGGTAGATGACTAAATGGAACAAAACAAAAGTTTATGATTGAATTGGCAAAAGATAAAAGAAAAATGACTAATATTATTAAACCCTTGCCACGTCAGCAATTAGTGCATAATTAGTGAAAAATGGACTGATTTGGGCATAATTAACATTTGTAGCAGATTTTTTTGGTAATAAAATTGAAAAAGGACTGATTTGGATTTTCGAAAAAGAAAATGGACATATTTAACCTTTTTTCCATAAAAAAAATCATTCAGCACCTGCTGTCAAATAGGCTGAGAGTACCGTAACTTTATTTTTTTTTAGGTAAACATTGACACTCATGTGTCGGCAAAGGTGTGTGAGAGCCTAAACTACACAAATTACAAAGCGATGAAAAGGGAGGGATAGGGGGCCGGTGGGAAACGAACCCCAACCATAAGTTTGGAAGTTAGATAAGTTAACCATTGGTTCCCCACGTAACTTTATTGTTCATCCACAAATATTAAATATACGCACATATTCGATCATAATAAAATAGTTAATAATATACTAAAAACCAAATCAGAATTTTCAATTTTAGCGTGTTATGATGGCTCGTCCAAAAAAAATAAAATAAAATAGGGTGTTATGTCATATGTGTCCCCGATGGACAACCCTAAATTCTACGGATCGCCCTATCATTTTACTTTTTGAAACTCCTCAAAAAAAAACCCTTTAAAATGATGCAAATCCAAAAGCAGTAATGCAAAAGAAGTACTTGGGAGGCGAAGAGATAATGAAAGACCCATTAAAGCTAGTATGAAGAAGTTGATATGAAAACCTAAAATTTATGTACCGACTGATTGAGTGACCCACTACTCACTAGGGTTTAGTGTCACTGTCAATTCACTTAATTAAGTAAAATTTATAAACCCATATATTTATATATATTTATTTATTAAATTAAATGTACTAAAAATTTAACTCTAAATTACTAAACTCAATCCAAAATTATAATATCATGGGATGAGGAGTTAGCTCAAGTGGTTAAGTCCATCGACTTCCAATGGAAGGTTGGAGGTTCGATTTCCCACCGGCCCTCTATCACTCCCTTTTATTCTCCTTCGTAATTTGTATGGCATGGGCTCCACCACCCCTTTCCTAACCTGTATAGGTTGTTAAGAAAAAAAAAATTATAATATAATGTGTACTAGGTTAACAATCCCCGAATCAACCAATCATTATACACTTGTCATAATAAAAATGTTGGTAACTCACTATTACTAAAAACTTGATACCAAAATTCCTAAGTAATGTTGTTTATAGCAAACTAACTCATGACCCAAAATTTATAGCCAACACTTTGGTTTTCTGATGGCGGGCCTTCTGTTGAATCTAATAATTTCAATTTTCTCATATTCATGAGTTCATGAGTTGTAGTGAACCAAGTGTGTTGGATGCTTTTTAATTTGATTGAGGTGATTTGGTCTAGTTTTCATCAGTCTTGGCCTATTATAATTACAATATTGGTTCTTGTCTGATCTGAGTCACGAAACAAGGCATTTTCTTTGATGTCCAGGTCTTATTGGATCCAAGACTAATCCCTCGAAGATCGGGTGGGCATTGAAAGGTTGTCTCTCCTAAAGCAGAATTCTACATACGCAAAGGCTCGAACCCGAGATCTTTCTTTAAGCTGTCAGAGCCCCATACCATTCAGGCCAACTGCATTTGGTATTTTTTTGCTAGAATTATATATGGTATATGTTTTTTTTTTTTTTTTTTTTTTTGGCTAGAGTATATATAGTATATGTTCATCATGGTAATCAATTTTCCTCAAGGCCTCCGACTCATTTCCTTCTCCTTTTCACATCATATTATGCATGGGGTAATTAAGCTCCTCTATGATCTTTACTGATCATTTCTTACCTTTCCACTAGGTTTCTATATATATTTTTTAGGGATGACAAAAAATGTACTAACAAAGTTCTATTACAAATCAAATTATATCACAAAAATCTTATTAAAAATAAAATAAAATTAGAATGAGTTTTCCTTCTAGCCCCACTTTCTCACTTTCTCTATTTTCAATTATTTTTTCTTATTATTTTCTGCTTAATAAAATTAAATGCAACATTATTTTAGAATAAACGAAAGGATCGGAGTACATAGTAGTGATTTGTGAGATGATCATATGTCGGGTAAGCGGCCAAAAATGGCTGCCAATAATTTATTCATTAATATTTGTATAGTTCTGTATACATGACTAAATTAATGCAATTTACCAATTCTAAGTATTATAAGTGACGGTTGCAGTGTAGCCAATGGTCCCAATCGTATCGGATGACTAGATTCATTTATTTTGTATTCTTCTTCTTTATCATTTTATTTATTTATTTATTTTTGTCCTCGACGACTACAAAAATAATTATTTTAAAAAGTCTTCCAAACTAAATACTGTACAACAGAATAAATAATGTCATTTTTTTTTGCGATATGTCATTAAAGGCTTGAGAAGGGTGCTGGGAGTCCATACCACACAAATTACAAAAATTATTAAAGGGAGGGATATGGGCCGGTGGGAATCGAACCTCCAATCTTTCGTTGAAAGTCAAGGGACTTAACTGATTGAGCTAAATCCTCATCCCATAAATAATGTCATTTGTGGTTCACAATTTCTCAATAGCTCTATACATTCTTTATTTAGCATGTTTACTGATATTATTCTGGTAACCTCAAATTCTTGTAAACTGTTTGTAATATAATTGACTATTGTTGCCGACTCTTTAAAATAGTCACACATCTTTTACTACTAGCTAGTATATAATACTCCCTCCGTCCCACAAAATTTGACCACTTTTCATTTTAAATATAAATTAAATAATACCAAGTTTGATTAGAATTTTAATTGTTGTCAAAATTACTACATTAAAAGTATTTAATTTTACTATTATGTACAAATCCCAATGCAATTTTACTTTTCTACATAAAGTCCCTAGCATTTCTTTAATTCTTAATATTTCAAAATTGGTACAAATAAAAATTGTATAAAATATATTACGAAACTACATGATTAGACGATTCTAACAAGATCAAACTTGAATATTATTCTCTAATTGTATCATTACATAATATTAAGTCAAAATTAGACAATAAACAGTATCAAAATTCATTAGAATCTTAAACGCAAAATGCCTACACTACTTTAACTATTAAATAAACACCACTACCTAAATTACCGTGTTAAAAAAAGTGACCATATTTCACGGGACGGATGGAGTAGTATGTAGTATAAAACTGTGTGCTCCCTCCCAACCTTGGCTGGTTTTTTGAAGTAAATTTGCATTTAATATATTTAAAATTTTAATTCATGGTTAGACTTTGGGGGACTTTGCATAACATACCTAGCATAATAAAGTAAGTAGTAGTCAGTACACACATTATCTATTTACACATGATTTCCCTACCACGGTAAAAGATGATCCCGGTTCAATACCTACTCATATTATTAATTCAGAATCAATAAATAAAAATAAGAAATTACATCTTTACCCTTAAGCTTGCTTGAGAAGGAACCTTATTGACCACTGAGGGAAAATGTGATTTATGTTGGGGCAATTTTCACACCTTCCGGAGAAGAAGAAATTGTTGAAGGTGCAGACATTGGTCGGAATTGTTGGGAATAGAATATAGAGAAAATGGCTGAGATTGGGGAGGATGAGAGCAATGGTAGTGAGCCGTCGATTCTTGCTTTCTGTGAGTTTGAGGAATTGAGGGAATCGATGATCGTTTGCAATTGGACAACGGTGAGTGAGATTGCAGCTTGTGTAGGCGAGAGAAGAAGGGTAGACATTAGGGAAGTAGTTATGCATTACGAGCATCCCATTGTTCGGTTTCCCATGTCGTTGAGAAGCGACGATGACGTGAAACACATGGTGGCCGCTAATAGGATGGTGATTAAGGGAATGGGCAGAGTTGTTATGAAACGTGGTGAAGATACAAGCAACGGAACAACGTAAGATGAAGGAAAGAATCGGTAATTTTTTTCGTAGCTTTGATTCGGCGAATTAAGGTTGATACTGCATTGGGTTCTATAATCGTTCCATGAGTGTATATGGAATAAACAGTATGTGACCCAACCCAAAATGGAATGGGTTGGCGATTATAGGTGTTTTGTTGATTAATGTTGCTTTGCATGTTCTCGATCGAGAAAGGGCTTGCTGACCATTGTAAAGTAATTTATGTTTGATAGGTAGTTTGGACACTTTGGATTTTATTCATTATGGGATGTATTAAATTTGATTGTGTAATTTAGTTCGAGCAACATGTAGTGGAAGAGTACAGTGTGGTCTGTTATGGTGCAATTATTTATTGTTGTAGTTATATGATCTTGTTTGGATATGGGATGATTAATTTTTTATTTCAATGATGATTGAATTGATACTGGCAGCCCCGGATTAATACATGAAACATGCAACCTTTAATTCGATTAACTGCCTAAAGCCTGAAACTAACTGTTCATGATGTTTTTGACGAATATATAGGAAACATGTAATTCAATATGCCACTGTTTGCAATAATTTATGAATGTGATTTCGGATGGTTTCTGTGCTATAATGGTATTGGTAACCTTGTGGCAGTGAGGGGATAAGAGGCAGAAACGAGGAGGTGGAACTATCTAGTAGAGATCGACTGGCTGGAGCGGTTGTGTAGGGTCATGCAATAAAGGGAGAAGGCCAAACTTTTCATGATGCCGATCATTTTAGGAGGGTCGTCAAGAACTATTGCATAGCAAACAAGTCTACATTTAGGTATGAGAGGAATGAAGGAAACAAAATTGTTGCGGTGTGTGTCACTGTGGGTTTTGGGTGGCGTGTGTATGCTTCCTTTAATATAGTGGATAGGTCATTCGGGATTCGACAATGTAAGTTAGAACATTTGTGTGGGTTAGATAGCTTGAAGGATCGAGACCACCCGAACGCGGATGCTTGTTGGATAGCATGTTACATAAAGAAAAAGGTATGACGGGATCCAAGCTACAATCCCATTAACGCAATGAGGGACATGGAGTCCGAGTTCGGTGTTGTAATTAAATATCGAAGGGCATGGAATGCAAGGGAGATAGCCCTGAAACAAATACACGGAGGTGACTATGAATCTTTTGACAAGCTGAGAGGGTTTTGCAATGCCCTGAAGGAATCTAACCCAGGTAAGCAGTATGAATTCAGCACTTATACATACCTTTGTGCCTGTGGCTGGAGTGAGTAATTTTTGTGATTTCAGGGAGCACGGCGGATATGGAGACGGTTGAAGGTTCGGGGAAGTTCCTGAGACTGTTCATTAGTATTGCAGCATGCGTTGAAGGATTTGTCAGAGGATGTAGACCGTTGCTTTTCTTGGACGGTACTCATATAGCAAATAAATGAAAAGGCCATTTATTGAGCGCGGAATCGAAAGACGGCGATGATGGAATATTATGTGTTGCATTTGCAAGTGTGTTCTTTTGTTTTTAAAAAAAAATATAATTATCCTGGTGAGTTTGGGAAAGGCAAACATTCTCAGTTTATTAAAGGTTTCGTGGTCGGTAACAGTTGTGGATGCGGAGAATGACGAGAACTGGGAATGGTTCTGTGAGAAGTTGAAGTCGAAAATATTCGGATTAAGTGAAGAGGGGGTGTGGAACAGGTATACGGTGTTCAGCGACAGACATTCGGGGTTGATGAAAGCAATACCAAATATCTTTGCGGGGTGTCATCATGCCATATGTGTGCGCCACCTGGTGGAAAACTTCAAGAAAACGGTTATTATGTGAATTCGACATGCAACATTGATTGTATATTATTATTATTTTAATGTTGACGCATCATCAGTTGTTGTTTATGCATTGGTTGATTCTCATGCAGGTTCTGAAGAAATATCATTACACCTACACGCAGCACTGGATTGGGAAGCTGAATATGGCAGTGTACGCAGCAACGTATGCTGATTTCGAGCGTCATATGGATAACATAGCGAAAGCATTGCCTGCTGCGGGGCCTTATTTGATAGGTTCTGAGCCACAAAAATGGGCCAATGCGGTATTTCCTGGGATTCATTGGGGTATTGTGAACAACAACCCTGCGGAGAGTTGGAACGGTTGGGTAAAAGAAGCCCGGACGCTCCCCCCGCTTGGCATGGTCGATCTCATACGAAAGAAAACAATGAAGATGTTCATGAAGAAGAGGGAAAAGGCTGGGAAAGTTACTGGGGAGTTGTGTCTTGAAATTGAGAAAAAAAAATTGAGAGTTAATTACTTGGCGGCTCGAGAAGTTAGGGTACTATCTGCAAGCGGAACAATGTTCGAGGCAATGGGCGGGGAGAAGTCGTTTGTGGTTGACTGTGAGAAGAGTACTTGCAGTTGTGGACGATGGAAGCTCTACAGATACCCGCGCAAGAATGCTTCAAAGATTATTCTCAATCCCCAATGACGTGCTCGAATCCTCATATGATTATTCCTGTGAGTCTGTAAATAAAAGATAAGCAACACGTCGGTATAAAAATACTGAGTAAGCCAATCCATCCCATATCAACATATGGGGTTTTAAAAGGGGTTGACTCATATAATAGTTTTATAAGAAGTATAATACTCATAAGTAACACTTAACATAATTTAGTATCAAATTTAATAAATATTCGAGTTGCGCATCCAAGTCCAAGATTTACCATGTTATCACCATTGTGCCTAGAACACGAGGAGGACACCAAGATTAAAAGGACTAGCGGTTGCAATTCGCAATAAAATAAAAGCATGCAGCGGACTCTATATCGACACGCACCCGAGGCCCATAAGTAAAGCGCGCAGACAATACTTAGGGATATAGACTCATACATACTACTAGCGGGCCGTTTTGGCATACGAGAGGGGGCGGCCCAGCGGTCTCCACCAATTGCACATACCCTCAAGAAACAAGTGTGGGCATACCACCCGAATCCAATGCACAATGGGTTTCAAAATTTCACTTGACAAGCATCATATTTTCAAGAATCGATTTTTACCGCGATAAACACCATGCATAAAGATTTAGTCTTTAATAAAGGGATACATAAAACATTTGTTCTTTTATCACAAGGATGCAATATCAAGTGCAACACAAGAGTATAATGGTTAAAAGTTTGTAAAATCAACTAACACTTTAAAATTCCTTGACACAGCGACACGGCCGCAAAGATTGCAAATCTGTGAATGATCGACTTGACCAAAACTTCCGAAATTCATACATAATGTATTTAAGATATAGAGAAACATTTTTCGTGAAAAAACTTAAGACGAATTTGGTCTAGATGTATGAGAAAGATATGGATTTTCACAGACCACAAAATCTGTCGGGGATTTACTGACACAGCTACATTTTTTAATTTTTGTATCAATCCATAAGACCGAAAATTCTAAAAATTAACAGAAATATTCCTAACACATAGATAAACATTTTTTATGAAGGACACTTGGCCTAAATCAAAACGGATCTATGAGGAAAATAAGGATTTTTGCAAGGGACCAAAACTGTCAAAAATGTCGAATAAAAGGTTTTGACGTATACGACTAACTCAAAAACAAGATTCCAACCCAAAGTAAGATATAAGATGTTTTGGCTTACCGTAATACAGATTTTGAGTGAAATTTACAAACTTGGGAACCTATGGAGTGGAGGAAAAGTTGTCCGAATCACCCAACGCCTCCGAAGTGGCTGCGTTCTTGGCAAAAGGATGAGGATGTTAGATTCCTATCACCCCAAATTCAACCCAGAGACAAGGGGAGGAGATGGGAAGAGATTTTACTTACCAAGGATGAAGATATAGTGGTGAAGAACCCGAATTTTTGGCTTGCACAAGACGAACGACACTCTACAAGCTGACAGATTTCGAAAGGTCGGAATGGGGCTGTGGAGGGATGTTTTTATAGAGTTTGGGAGTTAGGGTTTCAACCATTGGGGGCATTGAAGACTCCACGATCAGCCAAGATCTTTAATTGGCCTAGATTGATGCAACAAAATCTTAGAAAATCTCTAGTTTGGTATTTTAGATACTAGAACTACCCGCCCACGCGATGCGCCGGGCTCAGATTATAATGTTGTGTAGGAAAATTTATATGTGATAATAGATTAAAATTTCCGAATGAAAATCATATTACTTTAATTATTAGTATACTCCCTCCGTCATTCAATAATATTAATATTTGCATAATAAACATTATTCATTGAGTAACTTTGATTGATTTTTTAAACACATTTACATAAGATAAAATATGGTCAGGTGAGATTTGTTAGTTTCGTCTAACCACATAGTTTTAGAATATTAAATTTTTATAATTTTATTTTATAAAATTTGAGATATCACTCTTTAAAAATGTGTATTAGATTCCGTGAAAATATGAAATGTTAAAAAAAATTTATGACGGAGGTAGAATTTAATAAAAACTATTATGTCGTTCTCATTGTGAGAAAATGTATAAATAAAGAAACTTACATAACAATAGTAGAAAAAAAAAAGAATATTGCAATTTATTTGTTTATAACAAAAGAAAAAGAAAATTTGAAACTTTTTATACAATCAGAAAGAAATAAATTTTACATCTATAAAATATTAAATTTATAATTTTTATTATTAGATATGGCCCTAAATGGGTCAGCTCGCGAGCTGACCCATTAGGTCCTATAGATTGAATATTAGTTAATAATGTTTCAAAAATTGAACGTCTAGCACAATGCCATCAAACATTTAAATTATTATATTTGGTTTCAAATTAAATTGCAAACCATAATAAAAATAGTTGTATTTTCTAACATTTTCCTATTTATTTATTTTATTGGTATCATTTTTTAAATTTTTTTCTGTGAAATTAGGAATGTAACAAATTTTTATATTTCATTGCAACACTAATTTTAATATTATAATAAATAGTAGAAATATTAAAATAGATATATAGCAAATTATTGTTCAAGTGAAATATCATATACTTGCTATCAAATAATAATAATAAATTAATAATAGTGTAGAATGTTATGAATTAATAACTGAAAATATTATTTAGTAGGACTGCATACCCTTAAAATATATGTTAAAAAATTTCAATTTATAATATTAATGTAGCGATTCATCTCTTATAAAAGAAAAAAAAATTAAATAGCATATAGTAGAAAACTTTATTTCAAATAAAATAATGTAACTTAAATTAAAGTTTGAGTTACAAAAATTATCTAATAATACCTTCATTTCCGTGAAAGTGAAACGTTTGATTTTTTGACACTATTCATTATTGAACTTTGATTCACGTCTATATAATAGTTATAGAAGAAAAAATATAGTGAAGTCATATCTTGTTAGAATCGTCTCCTATTATAGTTTTAGAATATCAAATTTTTATAATTTTTAGTTGTACACAATGTAAGTTATTCATCGTTAAAAATGTGCATTGAATTGAATGCGCAGGGTAAATTTTGCAGATTCATGAAAACAGCGGAATTAGTCATTACCAACACATTCATGACAAAATAAATATAAAATTAAAGGCACATGCAAGTAAAAGCTAATAAATACTTACCGTAAAAGTAAAAATTACAGTTTAAATTTTTTTTAGTGAATACCAGGATAAATATATATCCATCAAATCATTATTAGAAGAAACACAATAATATATATCCATGTTTATTAGAAGAATTTTTTGGCTTGCACAAGGCGAACGACACTCTACAAGCTGACAGATTTCGAAAGGTCGAAATGGGGCTGTGGAGGGATGTTTTTATAGAGTTGGGAGTTAGGGTTTCGACCATAGGGGGCATTGAAGACTCCACGATCAGCCAAGATCATTAATTGGCCTAGATTGATGCAACAAAATCTTAGAAAATCTCTTGTTTGGTATTTTAGATATTAGGAAGATTTTGTGGAGATTTGGGATTGGTTTCCTAGCCAATTTAAGAGATTCTTGTGATTTGGGGCTCCAAAATTCAATAAAATATTATTGACTACCTAAAACTAATTTGGAATATTACAATTGTATCAATGAAATTTATATATGACAGAAAATTTGCATATGGATAGTTGATGTAGATGATTGTAAAGTTGGTATTGATCTTGGAGATGTACAATCAGATGTAAAATTTCCAGATGATATTCTTATAAACTCTACCGATGATCTTCTAACGGCATTTTTTAGAGTCACATACAAATATAAACTGCATTACTTCGAATCCAAATACTTTTAAATATAGTGTTATACTAGCCCCTACCAATGAGATGGTTACAATGATCAATGATTACATTACGGAAAGGTATGTCTATTGACAGGCCCAATCTAATATGTGAAACCCTGCAAGGGTTGTTTCAGCGATGTCACAACAACCTGCAAACCACAACCAAAGGCAAACACAGAAACAGAGTGCGGAAAACATAAACAAGAACACAAGAGTTTGATCACCCAGTTCGATCCACCGATCTACATCTGGGGGCTCCAAGCCAGGATTCACTAAATCTCCAACAAACTGATCGAACAAGAGTCAACCACACCTTACATACCCTTACATTCCAATGAACTCTCCTATCTACCCAAATAGACTAGAAGAACACAAGGGAGCATCAACTATCTACCCAAATGCACAAAATTCACCGGCAGGTATTAAGGTGGTGTTTGTGGAATCTAGCTAATCAACAAGTTAAGCTCAATGGTGCTAAGAACACCTACAATATACCCAGATTGTGTCTACAAACAATAAACCCAGAAATGCATAAACACAATCCCAATTACCCCATGAATAATGGAAGACACAGCAGCTAAAAATATACCAGTAGCAGAACAGTTGTTGATGCCTTCTGCAAACAACGAAAACCAGGGGTTTCTTCTTCAGCTCTCAATCCGCCATAATCACAGCTTAGGAATCTGTTAATGCTCTGTAAAATGAGCTGTGATTGCGGCTAGACTCTCTCTCAATCCCTCAAGGACGAAGGTAGGTATTTATATGGGTTTTAAGGCCCATCTAAACCCTTCTAAGGCCTGCTAGGGGAAATGCCACGTCACTGTACTATTCTGTGCTTTTTCCAGTGAAGAGAATAAAGCGTTGTTGGCAAGATGTTGCAACAACGGTAACTATCACGAACATCTTCACAATAAAATATCCCTAACAATCTCCCCCTTTGTGGAGATGATCGGGCCAAGTAGTCAAAACAGTGGATGAAGCACAGAATGACAATATCATAACAGAAAGCATCAAACACAACAAGCATTCATGCCAATAAGAATAGAAGCAGATGTAGAGTAGGCATAATCAAAAGGCATCCATCCATACGAGATAATCAATATTCAGAGAATATCCATCAATAAGCCAGAGTACTATTACAGACCAGAAAACCAGAATCCATCACCAAAAACCAGAAAAACCAAAAACCAGAATGTTGTTCCAACATCATCAGAATTACAGAAAGTCCAGCAGAAATAATCTATCTTTTGGGTCTTAGCAAGCAGAGCAGTATTTTCCTCCAACAGAGTATCCCTCTCAGTAGATACAGTAGCCAAAGATTGTTTGAGACTAGTAATCTCAGCATCCTTCTCATCAATAAGCACCAATAGATCTCCCTTCTGATCGAGCAACTTCTTATTCTCTGCAACAGCAACTGCATGATCCTCTTTTACCAATTCATAACCTGCAAGAAGTTCATCATAATCATATCGGCTAGCTTCACCATCAGATTCATAAGTCTCTGTATCAGACAAATGGTCAGACAGAGTATCATCGGTTGTTAGAACAACGTCCTTTACAATAAAAGCTATCATCTCTCCATCTTCACTGTCAACTTCCTCCTCCTTGGAAGTTGAGCTGGCCTCATCATCACTCAAGGTGGCTTGAAGAGCTTTTCCAACTCTTCTCTTAGCAGTAGGACACTCAGAAGCTTTATGGCCAACACCTTCACAATCATAGCACTTCAAATTCTTAAATGTGTCAGGTAACTCCATCTTCTTGTACCCTTTCCTCTTATCATAGGATTTGTCTGACTTGTGCTTGGAAGGTTGTTCACGGGATGATGAAACACCTCGCTGATAACGTCCTTTATCATCTTTCCTGTAATTCAGCTTCTTGGCTCTCTTGTCCTGTAGAATCTTTGACAATTTTTTGGTTAGATAAGCTTTCTCTTCTTGGTCAACACACTGGATTTCATCCTCAACTTTGAAGGCCAGATTGCGAGTAGGCTCTTCCTCCAAGTAGTTCATCTCAAAAGTCTGTAGTGAGCCAACCAAGGCTTCAAGAGTGAAGGTCTTGGTCTTCTCAAGTTCTTCAAGAGTAGAGACTTTTGGTTGATATCTACGATTGACAGTCCTCAGCATCTTTCGAACCAACTTTGCATTATCATACTTCAAGCCAAAGGACTGAGCCTCATTGACCAACTTCTTAAACCGAGCATGATAGGCAGCAATATTCTCATCCTCATGCATCCTGATGCTATCAAAGGCAGACTCAATTCTTTGAAGCTTCAGGGCTTGAACATCAGAAGATCCTTCATAGGCCGCTTCCAAGGCAGTCCAGGCTTCATGAGCTGTCTCACAGTTTGAGATAATGTGATATTGTGACTCCTCAACAGCATTAAACAAGCAATTCAAAGCAGTGTTGTTCCCTTGTTCCTTGTTCTTCTGAGCAGCTGACATTTCTTCTTGTGTAGCAGGAACAAAAGTAGTAATGGCAGCAGACGTTTCAGTAGCAGGCGTGCGGACCTCTTTCATAGGTTGTTCCCAGGGTGTTAGAACAGCGTTCCAGACATCTACACCAGAGTGCTTGAGAAATATCCTCATTCGATTTTTCCAAAATGGATAATTCGAACCATCAAACAGGGGAGGTCTCGAAACAGAACCACCTTCTCTACTCATCTTGGACCGGACTCAGCTAAACCTTAGAGCCCTGCTCTGATACCAATTGGCAGGCCCAATCTAATATGTGAAACCCTGCAAGGGTTGTTTCAGCGATGTCACAACAACCTGCAAACCACAACCAAAGGCAAACACAGAAACAGAGTGCGGAAAACATAAACAAGAACACAAGAGTTTGATCACCCAGTTCGATCCACCGATCTACATCTGGGGGCTCCAAGCTAGGATTCACTAAATCTCCAACAAACTGATCGAACAAGAGTCAACCACACCTTACATACCCTTACATTCCAATGAACTCTCCTATCTACCCAAATAGACTAGAAGAACACAAGGGAGCATCAACTATCTACCCAAATGCACAAAATTCACCGGCAGGTATTAAGGTGGTGTTTGTGGAATCTAGCTAATCAACAAGTTAAGCTCAATGGTGCTAAGAACACCTACAATATACCCAGATTGTGTCTACAAACAATAAACCCAGAAATGCATAAACACAATCCCAATTACCCCATGAATAATGGAAGACACAGCAGCTAAAAATATACCAGTAGCAGAACAGTTGTTGATGCCTTCTGCAAACAACGAAAACCAGGGGTTTCTTCTTCAGCTCTCAATCCGCCATAATCACAGCTTAGGAATCTGTTAATGCTCTGTAAAATGAGCTGTGATTGCGGCTAGACTCTCTCTCAATCCCTCAAGGACGAAGGTAGGTATTTATATGGGTTTTAAGGCCCATCTAAACCCTTCTAAGGCCTGCTAGGGGAAATGCCACGTCACTGTGTTAAACTTATCTTATATAACTGTGTTAAAAACTTAAATCAAAGTTACACAATAAATAGTAACAACTATGCAAATATTTCATTTTTTAAGAAACGGAGGGAGTATATGTTAGCAACCGCAAAAATCGGTAGCTAATGTTCCTTTCCAAAAAAATATATTTATTTTTATTCTATTTATTTTATTTTTGTTTTATTGAGAGTCCAACTCACGCAAATTACAAAGATGATAGAGGGAATGAATAGAGGGCGGGAGGGAAATCAAACCCCCAACCTTAGGTTGAGGGGTCTCTGATGGGAAGACACATATTGGTGTGATAGAGCAGTACCAAGGCACTGAGCAACTTCACTTTAGCAGTTGGCCTCGAGATATGATTTCACACATTGTCATTAAGTGGTTATTTTTTATTCAAAATGCAAAAAAAAAAGTGAGACATAAATAATGGGATAAAATGAATATTATTTATTTTAATTATATAAAAATTTAAAAAAAACTTAAATAGGCTCAGAATGATGTGATTTCCACTTTTGGGCCATTCAGAGGTGATATGAACAAGACGCTGCCCGTTTGGCCATTTTTCTGGGTTCAACATCCTTGTAGTGACCCAAAATTCTAAACGAAAAAATAATGTCCAAAATCTGAAAATTGCTCATTCTGATGGCCTAAAAAAATTATTATCTCTTAAAATTAAAAGTCTAATTTTATATATAAAATTTTGAAAGTAATATCCGGAAAAAGAAAAAACAATTACTTCAAGCTAGTGACATTTGGGAGCTTTCAATACCACTTTCTAATTTAATCAATTTTTTTTTAATTGTTTTATAAACATAATGTACTTCTAGAATACAATTTATACTGTATAAAACTAAAAGCTCCAACAACTACCAAAATCTATAGCCCTAAAGCTTCAGCGGCAACAACTCCAATTTGCAGTCACAATTAACATCTACAGCTAATTGTCTAGAATATTCTATATAAAATAATTAAAAACTCCAACAGCTATCAAAATCTACAGCCTATAGAGCTTGCAAATTGTAGATTTTGATAAGGGCTGAGTTTTTAATTTTATATGAAGGATTTTTTAATTATTTCAGTTTTAAATAATTAAACTCCAATTTGCGAATTGTAGAATTGTTGGGACATTTGTCTGGAGCTTCCTCTCGGTCCCGCGGCATCATCTTGAAGATTGATATTGAAAAGGCCTATGATAATGTCGCATGGGATTTTCTTCATAATTGTCTGCTTGAGCTCCAGCTTCCTCAGAATTGTGTTAAGCTTATTATGTTGTGTGTTACATCCCCTTCATACTCTCTCATATGGAATGGCACAGCCTTGGAGGCCTTTAAGCCGGGGAAAGGCCTGCGATAAGGGGATCCTATTTCTCCGTACCTTTTCCTCCTTGTTATGGAAAAGTTATCTATTATGATCCGATCCCTGGTGGACTTAAGACGCTGGAAGCCGATTTGTTGCTCTCAGTCAGGTGTCATGATCTCCCATTTACTTTTTGCGGATGATTTGCTTCTTTGCTCGATGGTTGATCGGGATGGAATTCAACTTATTGTTGAAATGCTCCATAGGTTTGGTAAGGAATCTGGTTTAAAGCTCAATCCTTCCAAATCCACTGTCTTCATTTCCCCTAGTGTAGACCCTGGAGACCGATTACGGATTCAGAACACTCTTCACATGGCCACTGTGGATAACATGGGTATCTATTTAGGATTTCCTATGATTATGGGTCGTCAACTCATTTCTGACTTCTCCTTTATATTGGATGAAATGGACATCAAGTTGGAGGGATGGGCTTGTAAGCTTTTGAATAAAGCTGGGAGACTGACCTTATGTCGAGCGGTTCTGGCAGCCATTCCAGCATACTTTATGCAGATCCATTGGTTGCCGGAGGGAATTTGCAAAGCCATTGATCGGAAGATCAATCGGTTTTTATGGAAGGACAAATGCAGTAAAGGATTACACTTAGTTAAATGGGACACTGTGATCATGTCGCGGCGGAGTGGGGGGCTGGGCTTACGGTCTGCACGGCTAATGAATGTGGCATTGCTTGGGAAGCTCCTATGGGGTATGCTTCATAATCCGCAGAAACCTTGGGTCCAGCTAGTGAGGGATTCTTTCTCGGTCTCCTCTCTACAATGTGTGCCTCCGACTAATTCGAAATCCAGGTTGTGTCGTGTGCTCATTAAAATTTTACGTCTCCTCCAAGGTGGGTTTTCCTTGCGAATTGGCAAGGGTGAGCTCTCCTTTTGGTTTACTCGGTGGTGGAAGGGGAGCCAAATTGGTCCGACCATGCCTTATGTTGCCACTCAGGACCTTGATCTCCGGGTTCGGGATGTTGTAGTTGATGATAAATGGGACTTTCAGGGTCCGTACTCGCCTCTCCCTTTGGAACTATTACAGGATTTTGACAACAACCCTCCTCCCATTTTGAATGCTAACCTTGATGATTCTTGGATTTAGACTGAGCATAGTTCTGGTTTATACACGGTGGCTTCTGCTTATGCTTTTTTGACGAAAAGGGAGGTTGAGGAGGTGGACTGGAAATGGATTTGGCAAATTCACATTCAGGAGAAGATTGGTTTCTTCCTTTGGCTCCTTGGTCACGCTGCACTGCCTGTGAACTTCTTGAGATTTCACCGGCAACTAATCTCTACTCCCCTCTGCAGCCTATGTGGGACTAAGGTGGAGAGTTGGGCGCATGGCCTCTTCTACTGTCCGTGGGTGGTTCAGTTCTGGTCTTGTCTCCGCATCTCTCTTCTGGAGGATTGTGATCACATGCCTCGGGCCGCCATAAGGGGGTTGCTTCGTGTCTTGTACAGTCTGCATGGGGAGCTATTCCTTGCAGCGTTATGGACAGCCTGGTTAGAGCGTAATGCTCGGATATTCCGAGGGATACACAGGTCATCTTGGTTGTTGATGAGGGAGACATATCGTCTGTGTGGGGACCTCCTTCAAGCTAAGCAACGGACGGCAATTTCCAGGCCTCATCCGACACTTGTTCATTGGAATATGCTTCAGTCCCACGATCATGTCCTTCACACGGATGGGAGTTCATTCGGAAATCTGGGACGTTCGGGGTTTGGATTTGTGCTGCGTACGGGAGAGGGACAGTGGACTGCTGGTGGTTGTGGTTATTTGGGGTTCAAACGAACCTTTATGCTGAATGGCCGCTCTAGTGTTTGGTCTTGAATATGTTGTCCGCCTTGGTCTAAGAAGGGTCTGTGTTTATATGGATTCTACTCTGGCTATTGGTCTCTTGTCGTCTCATATTTTTGCCATCCTCTCGCTTCACTTATTCAGCGTGTTCTTGAGGCTCGAGGTTCGTTGGAATTTTGCTCGATCAACCATATATTCCGGAGGGTAACCGTGTGGCGGATTGCTTAGCGAAATTTGGGGCCTCTAAGGAAGACTTCTTCATCACGTGGGCGTTCCCACCTGACTTTGTTCATGGGGCCTTGACTGCGGATGCTTCCGGAGTCTGGTTCCCCCGGCTCTAAAACCCTTGGGTTATGCTGTAGTTTTCTTCCTTTTATGCCTCTCTTTTTATTTTTCTTTTTCATTGTACTTTTCCAGGCTTCGGCTTCGCCAAAAAAAAAATATTTCAGTTTTAAAACAGTTAAAGAAATAATTAAATTGGAAATTAAGTTCAAAATCTTTTGAAAACTATTAAGAGTAGCCTTTTTTTTATAACAGGGACTTCCTCTAACCCCAACTCGACAAGTCTCCTAAGTCCATTCCAAACCCGATGCAATTCCACAAGGTTGGTAGAAACACCGGCCGATCCAGAGACCCCCAATCCAATGGTCGTCGGCATCCCGAATGACCCCCAAACCTATAAAGCCTGGAATAGCAAGTGAGCTACTATAAACATACAGAAAAACTCCATTACCACCTCGTGGATTCCAAGAAACAAGGCAGGGATCACTTGCTTAACCCGAGCACTGCATGCACGCTCGAACGCTTCTCCAAGGTACATAGCTTCACTCACAGTGGCCTGCACATCAATAGCTCCACTTCTCATGCATATAGCATTTCGCCGTTTCCAAATGCACCATAAGGCTGCCAAAGTCTGCCAGTCCACCGGCCACAAACCTGGTGAAAGAAAACCCCATGTTCAACATCACCTGCCTGCCAATACCCAAGTGCTGCCAAGCACACCAGAAAAATATGCCGGATTGACTCATTATCCAGACTACATATAGTATAGACCGAAGAGGATACTTACCACGATGAACGCGCAATTGATTAATGGGCAGTGAATTGTGAACAATAAGCCAAAGAAGGAGCTTGACATTTTCTGGGGTTCTAACACTCCACACCCAAGATTTGTTTCGGTCATCCCTAAGTCCACGTTGCGCCATTAACCATGCATAGCCTGACCGAACCGAAGAATTTCCCTCAGAGGTCCCTGTCACCGCCAAGAATCACCAACAGCAGCATGCAAGGAGAGTGGACCATAATCTTGGATTTCTTTCTTGTGGAAAGCCGCTATAGATTTCACCACATCTTCATATTTCCAACATCCTGGAATATATCTACACATCACTTACCCTTAGCAGCAAGAATAGCCACAAATACATTTTGGGATCCATGAACGATTTTGCCAAGAGAGTAGAATCCAACATGAAGAGGTCCATGAACGGTTTCCCTAAGAGGGTAGAATTCATGTCTCTACATGTCGGATCCCTAGTCCACCCATACATTTAGGGGTGGCGGCTTTATTCCACACCACCAGATAAACCATGATCATTACAGTATTTCCAAATAAAGTGACGGATGCAATGGTCATAATCTCACAAAACTAGGAGTGGCAGCCTTTGTTTACAAAGTTTCTTTTCACAGCAATAACCTTAAAAAATTTGTCTGAAAAAAAATGGCCTTTTATTTTGATAAATAAACTAAATTTCCTAAAACACCCAAAAGCTACCAGAAGCTACAAGCGTGACTTTTTTATTTTGTAAGGTGATTCTTTTAACACATGCTCCGGCAGCGCACGAGAGAGAGAGAGGATCGGAATAAGTTTGGATAGGGTGCTGAATGAGCGACTCAGAAAGTGCTGAAGTGTTGACCCGATGATGTGTGTGTTGGGTATTAACGAGGTGTGCACTGGGTATTTAATGGTGTCTTGGTTGTATAAAAACACCCAACACATACAAAACACTTATTCAGCACATACAAAACACTCCTTTAACACTTCAGAAGGAGCTGATTCAGCTCCGTAACCAAATCCAATGAGAATACAAGTAATGATATAATACTTCCTCCGTATTACAAAGATTATTACATTCCCACTTTTCACGCAAACCAATGCACATTTTTAAACATTAATAACTCAAGTTTGGTACAATTAAAAATTCTAAAAGTTCAATATTTAAAAACTACCTGACGAGACAAATCTAACAAGATCTCACTTTGCTATATTTTAACTTATATAACTATCATAAACTTTAAGTGAAAGTCTGTGTGTGAATAGTGTCAACTATTTCAATGTCAAAAACATACAAATACAAAAGGTAATATCATGTTGATACTTAAATCACGATTTAATTCAAAATGAAATCATTTGTGGCATTGTCAATTCTAAATAATAAAGTTAAAAACTAAGGATTAATAATTGAATCCACTTAATAAAGCTCAGATATTTGTCACCAAAAAAAAAAAAAAAAGCTCAGATATTTTTTGGTGTGACAATTTAAAAGACAGCATTTGGTGGAAGATTTGCCCGTCACTTTCTTAACCCATACTTAATTGCAATTATCTTTGAATAAATGCAATTACGAAGATGTATTATTAAATGTTGGCTAATGAATGCGCCTTCCCTAGGTAATATTAGGGGTGTATTACAGAGCTGCTGCGGGCTGAAGCTGAGCTGTAGTTGTCACTTTTATTTAAGTGTTTGGTATAACTAGTTGTAACTGTCAAAAAAAATTTATAAAATTATATAAAAGAATAAATATTTATGTAGGCACTATCGGGTAGTGGGTTAGTTATTGAGTTAAAATTATAATTGGATAGAAATAATCTTGCTAGCTTTTTTTCAACGCTACCTTAGGTAGCTTCTATTTGTAGAGCTTCAAATGGTAGCTATAATTCTCAAAGATTAAAAATTACTGTACGGAATGAAGCTACAATTTTAATATAAAATCAAAAGTTACAAAAAACGCTCAAAAAGTGCATACAGAACATGCCCTAGATGGTAAATGAATATATAATTTTATAATTAAAGCTGCTTTTATTGCATTTTTCATTTATTTTTCTTTTCTTTGTTTTTATTAAAAAATCGTGTTGATTCTTGATTATTAGTCATTAATTATTAATGTACGGAACCGAGCTACATTTTTCTTTGTTTTTTGTTAGAACTTTTCATTCTTTATTTGTAAATGATTTATAGATTGACCTCGTTTCATTTAGTCATAATGACTTAATAGGTATATTTGTAGTCGTCCATGGAGCTTTCAGTTAATTCTCTTAATTAACGCTTCTTCAAAAGAAAATTAATTTCTTCTACATATGAGTTTTGGTCCGTCGAATAATTTCCAAGTATAGTCATGATATATAAATTAATGATTACATGAGTATTTGGTAAGAAAAAGATGATTTTTTAATAGTATGAGTGTGTGGTTAGCAAAATTAGCTGGAATTATGAGATTAGAATATGGAGCTAGTTTTTAGGAGTTGTAGCTTTTAATAAATTTGAACTTTTAGCTTTATATAAAACATTTGTTAAAAGTGACTGGAGATTTTAAAAGAGTTTTAGAAAGAAAAAAAAAATTAAATTTTTAGGTAAATACCATAGTATCCTCATACTTCATTGAACCCAAAACTAATCCCTCGAGTATCGGATGGGCATTGAAGGGTTGTCTCTCCCAAAGCAGAATTCTACATACACAAATACTCGAACCCAAGACCTTTGCTTAAGCTGACAGAACCCCATACTACTCAGTCCAACTGTGTTTGATAGAAAAAACAATTAAATTAGAAAAAAACATTCAAAGCTCTCAAAAGCTAGTAGCTTTTTCTTGTAAACCTTAGATGTTAGAATTAAGCTGACTTTTATTCATTCAAACAAAACTTTTCATATTTAGGGGTTGGGGACTTACCCTAGTGGTCAAGTCCACTGACTCCAACCGATAGGTTGGGGTTCAATTCCCACCCAGCCCCCTATTCCCCCCCTTTATTTCCCTTTATAATTTGTGTGTTGGTCTCCCCATACACCTTTACCGACATATGAATGTCAATGTTTACCCCAAAAAAACTATCATATTTAAAACAAAAAAGTAAAATAAATTTTCAACTGTACACCAGTCACTACATGATACTACAAGAATAATTTGTTTTAGTGATCAAAAGTTTTAGTTGCTAATCACTAAAATTGATCACTAACAAAATTAGCGATTAAAACTCGTTAATTATGAAGAATTTAACATTCAATAGTAGAAATGAAAATTCCTTTTAATCCACTTTAATGACCTATACAAAATAATATCCTCCTCAAAATTTCTTATTTTGTTAATTATTGTTTATAGTATATGTCAAAATAGTGCTTCCACTAGCAGAAATTTTTTACTTTGATAATACTGTAGATGATATGATATGGGATGGTACAGTCCTGCCTGCGTGCTGATCTGCATTCATCACTGTAATCACTTGGTTTCTGTCCTATGGCAAACAATCTTCACAATATAGAATTATACTGCAATAAATTAACAATAAAAACGCTGAAATAATCGTACAACTTTATTTGAAAAAATACATTGATGATTCTCTAATCTCCTGGATGTGTGAGAATCAATATATACTGGGATGTTTGGGAGTCAGCGGATTCGTTAGCAGATAGCGGATTCGGGAAGAGAACTGTGAGACAATATGCTCTTCTAATATGCTATATATTGATAATTATACTGGCACCCAAACATATTCACTGTATTTATATAGAAATACATAGATAGATATCTACTATCTACTATATATATATATATATATATATATATATATATATCTACTACTTCCTCCGTTTTTTAAAGATAGCTACGGACCCACTCAGCACGCAGTCCAATGCACATTTTAAACCATTAATAATTCAAATTCGGTACATGTAAAAATTCTAAAAGTTCGATATTTAAAATCTACAAGACGAGACGAATCTAACAAGATCACACTTGGCCATATTTTAACTTGTATAACCATGAGAAAACTTTAAGTCAAAGTATATAAGTGAACAATACCCATTAGTCAACAGTAGCTAACAATAAAAAACGGAGGGAGTACTATATAAGAGGAGTAGTTCCAAATCCTTCCTTATGGAATTACAATCTGGACCGTCCATCCCATTCTAATTTGATTTCTGGCCATTGGATGCCTCTGAGTCTGCATAGCCATTGGATCGTTGCTTAATTGGAATTGGACCGTCCGATCCCCAATATCATTCCTCGCTGTCCGATGCTGTGGTTTTGGATCGTCGGATCCTGAGTTTCGTTGTGCCTTCTTCGATAATCATTCCCTTCCTCCGTTCGTTCCCCGCCCGACTTCTCTTCCATCTTCACCAAATCGCGATCCCGACCCCCCCCCCCCCATCGAGCCTCCACCTTCCGCCGCCTCCGACGCCATTGGGAAATCGTAATCCGTTCCGGTGGGCTTCCGTTCTTCGTGGAATCGTAATTTACAGCCGTCGCCCAACCCTAATTTCTCCATTGCCTTCGTCTCTTGGTCCCTAGGTCGCACCCGCTGTCCTCGCCCTCATGCTTCTCACTTAGGTTCGTCGTACGCTCCCTTTTTCGTTCCTATAAGTTGGGTTGTTGCCCCTTTTTTTCTTTCTCTATGGATTCCGGGATTTCTTTTCTTTTCGCTTTCTTCTTCATCCTCCTCCAATTCACCTCGACGGTTACGGCTAATAATGTCGTCTTTGAGGTTTACCATAAATACGGCGGCTCTACCAGGGCCAACGTCCCCTTGAAGGAACTCAGGGCACATGACTCCCGCCGCCATGGCAGAAGCCTTGCCGCCGTCGATTTTCAATTGGGTGGCGATGGTTCGCCTACCAACGCTGCGTATGTTGTTTTGTTTCTTTATTTGTTTAGTTGGGATTTGGGAATTCAGGTCTGTTAATAAAAATAAAAATAAAATTGTTTCATTTGCATCATTGCTGCAAATTTGCAATCGACATATAGAATAGCGTAGCTCTTCATATATTTTGTTGCTTCTTTTTGTTTGTTTTAGAAAGCAAGATCATTAGAATTTGATTTTGTGGACTTCATTTTAACGAATTTGTTCATTATTCGGCGACAGGAGAGATTCTTGCATTGTTAGATTGGGCATTCATGATTGAAAGCTAGATTTTTTATTAGCACCTGGCGCCTGAGTTTCATAAATTTATGCCTACATATTTTTGGCCAATAACTACCGAACTGTCGGCCGGTCACAGGAAGGCACGGAGGAGGTCTGTCGCCGCCTCCTGTATTCAACGGTAAGCTTTTACTCTTTTTTTTTTTTTTCTGCCGCCGCCTCATGTACTTGAAACTAAAATAATTTATCTATTTAACTATTCAACAGGAAGTACAATGGATAAATTTTGATTTGAATGAAGTACGAGAACCCATAGTATGTAAATCAATGATTTGTAAACCATTAATTTTGATTTCTCGTACAATAACCTCTGTTTCTTATATCAAATTTGTGTTCTTGGTCCTGGAGATGAGGAATAATATATGTCATTTCTTTGACCTGTCTGTTTTCATTCCATGAGAAAATATTGGGAAGAAGTGGTGAACTACACTTTGAAGCCCTTAAAGAAATTTGCGATAGTTTTTTTGCCCCTTCATTCTGTATTCTTATGGTTTTGTAAATTGTAAGTTCCTACATTCTTAGGTGTGTGTTGTTCGAATTCCATAATTTCTTTACATTTAATTTCTACGATGCTGCATTACACCTTATAATGAGAATAAAATATGAGAGTGAGGAATTGGTTTTTACAAATCATGTTGTGGGTGTTTTATATGGTGTGTTGAGAATTGGCAAGTTTTTGGCTCTAAAGCATTGATTATTTACTTTTCATATCCCCTGTTAAAACATGGGATGTTAGATTCATCGAAGAAAATAATTTTTCTCTTGTTCGATCGGCTTTCAGAAAGTTGCAGAATACATGAAGCAGGTTGCAGAACTTTTGGAACAAACGTCCAGTGATTTAGATTGTGTTGTTAGTGTTATTTCTGATGGATTGAGGATAAGCCCTTATTCGGAAAAGTTGCTTCAGATGAAAGCTGAGGCTCTACTTATGGTATGGATTCCAGTTGGGAAAAACTGCATCATCTTATTTCTTAATTAGTTTTGGTGAATCTCTTGTGAGTTGTGTACTGTTTTTCATTTTGTTTTCGTTGCATCTTTCTCTGAAAGCATTTTACTTTTATTTCACCAACAGCTGAAGAAATATGATGAGTTGATACAGTTCTGCGAGCAGTGTCTTGGTTTGGTGGAGTCAAACTTTAAACTATCTGGTGGTGAAGGTTCAGACTTAAAGAGGGCTCCTTCTTTCAGGATCTGATGTTTGTCACTAATCCTCAAGTTGTATTTCTACCAAGGTAAACTCGAGGAAACTGTGGATTTCCTGAATAAGCAAGAGGATGCTGTGTTCCCTGTGGAACGGTAATATGCAATATGTTTTCTGTATAAAAAAGAGACACTTCAATTTTTCAATCAGAGAGTTGTGTTGCTCTTTTAATTAAAATTCTTCTTTCTGATGTTTTATTGTACAGAGGAGAAAGCTGCAACCTTGAATCGGCGATTCCATTGATTGCTACCATACATGAGTTGTTACGCATCGTTTCATGCAGACTGAAAGCAAAGAGGTGGCCATTATCTAATGGGAATAACGATAAGATTTTCAAACAGATAGAACAAGTGACAAATGCTAGACAGGTTCATTTTCTGAAACCTATTTAGAAATCATATACTCACCTTAGAAGATTATTTTTAGTTTCTAAATGTTTACAGAGGAGCTTTGCACCTATAGTGCTTGTTTGGGTTGCATTTCTCTTTTCTTTGTGTTAATCTTCTCTTTGCTTAGAGGGTTGTGGCACCTGGAAATGAGTGATTTGCCCCCATTTTTTCCTTTGTTTTTTTGGCACCAGGAGAAGAGTGGAAAGTTTTTCTACAATAAAAGTTAGACTTTTAACTCAACCAAAGCTGTCTGCGTTTTTTTTAGTTTTTACTGGGTACAAACTTGTACAATTTCTCCAATATATCCCTTCCCAGCTTTCTAGATATCCTGCAGAGGGGTGATATAAAATTTCTTTTACATAACAAAAAAAAGAGAAACTGATTTTATTTTATTATTGCCTGCTTCCCAGCTTTCTAGATATCCTGCAGAGGGGTGATATGAGCCATGCTTTATGAGATGATTAAACACTATGGGCAAGCAGTTTCTGATCTTCAGAAACTTGTATCTATTCTCTCAAAAGAACTAGACAAGAAGACGAATCAACTGGAAACAGACTATCAGAATGAACTGAGACAAGCTCGACTAAAACTCTCAGAGATGGAAGAAGCTGCTAGAAACGAGATTCCCCTGAATATGTACCTCATATTGTAAGTTCTTTACTAACACGCTCATATTATTTAGTTTGAATCTGTGTCTGTGATCGGTAAGCTTGTTGCTACACCACAATTTTGCGCGTCAAGTATACGCGTAACCTTCTTTATTGGAACAAAAAAAATGTAGCTAAAAATGCTTCAAATCTTGTTGAATATTATTAACCTTGTTTGTCTCTTACTGCTTCTTGAATGCCAGGGGAGTCGATCCATCGGTTTACATTTGTGGTATTCCAGAACCAACAGGTATGTCTGGGAAATGTTAACATTAAATTCGAACTGAACATATGATTTATTTTGGCTAAAATCATTTGTTTTGATTGTTAACCTTTAGATGCATTTCATAAATGATTTCGGTTTGAAGATTATTTTTAGTTTCTAAATGTTTACAGAGGAGCTTTGCACCTATAGTGCTTGTTTGGGTTGCATTTCTCTTTGCTTTGTGTTAATCTTCTCTTTGCTTAGAGGGTTGTGGCACCTGGAAATGAGTGATTTGCCCCCATTTTTTCCTTTATTTTTTTGGCACCAGGAGAAGAGTGGAAAGTTTTTCTACAATAAAAGTTAGACTTTAACTCAACCAAAGTTGTCTGCGTGCACTGTAGTGACGCCAATTGATGTGGTAATGTTGCATGCTAGCTTATATTCAGCACAACAAAGATAAATGTGCCTGGTTTGATGAAGATAATCAAGCTATTTCTCTAATTTATAACTAGACGAATTATCTCTTTTCTTAGCCTGTATTAATCCCTTCGTAAGTTTTTAGTTGTGGCCTGTCTTGCCACAACTTGTTATGATTTTATATTTTAACTGAAAATCTTTGTAAATAATGTGATTGGTTCGTCCTACACTATGCAGGTATTTAATTTGTTGCTCTTATTCTCACAATATTGCTCCAAAAGGATAGTTTATTGCATCCGTCTCCACTGAAGCAGAAATCGATTATCCTGAATTGAAACAAGGTATCGATCTTCTTGGGCAGTTGGGCCTGTGCATGAGATTTTCTTTGAGACTTATGACAGATTTGAACCAGCGAACAAACCCTCTGCGGATAATTGCTTTATATCAACAGTAAGTATACTGATTTTGTTATTGATATGTTTCCATAGTGTATAGGCTTATGTAACTTTACATGACAGAGTTATGATGGTCCGACTCATTTTGAATCAACTGTCGATGATGTGCTGAAGATGTATATTTCGATCACTGGGAAGGTGATAGTTCTTCTCCCTTCCGATTTCTTTTACGAAATGGAGTAGTATTAAATTGAACCTTTTTTGACTTGTACACTTTAAATCTATTTCTTATTTATACCAAACAAGTCCTCAGAATTTATTTGCTAGCACAATCAAGAATATATGAAAAGTGATCTTAATTTTTAACAATAACCAAATCCGTAACAAATCTTATGAATAAGGGATCTGTAGTCTCTGTATTTCATGCTCAAGATGGATTTCCTTAACTGTGAGGTTCGGGATCTGAATGTTGATTTGAGTGCTGCCAGTGCTGCTGAAGAATGAAATTATTTTTGTCGTTATTGTTACACTTGTTTATGTTGCAACCTGGTCACAAGGTGCAACTCAGTAGTATTTTAGATCATGACACTTTTATAGCCTATTTTTATAGCCATTTGCGCAGATGATTGCAATTTTTTACCATATATATGGTTTGATATATTTGTGTGCATCCAGTGAGAATGATGTGCTGCTTTTGTTCCAGTTTTCCAGAGGCTTGAAGAACAAAATCGAGAATTTTTCAAACCTTATTATCTTAAATTTGATGATTAGAGGAAGTAGTAAGTTTAATCCGATGTAGACATAATTTTTGCTAAGGGAATAGTTATTCCATATAAGGTGATCTTCGTTCATATATGGACCAAGCATTAGAAGTAATTCAGTATAACAGGTGATCTTCGTTAATCTTCTTGATAGTTACATCCAATTAAGGTGATCTATCCTATTAAATCTTCATCAATTTTAAATGTTACTTAGCCATAACAGGTGATCTTCGTTGCCCTAATTAATTGGTCCATAATTTTTGCTTCTAATGTCGTATAAGTAAATAAGTAATTGAGTCAGAGGATTTTAATGTTATTGGTCCAATGACAAATCAATAGTTTCATTACCATAGTTATTTTGTACTTCATTTTAATAACCAATGATAAATAATTTAAATCAAAATTGTTGTATATAATTTTCTCGTACTTTTAATACCCTCGGATGACAAAAACTATTCAGATAAAGTTCAAGATTTCTTCAACTCAACTCCTGTATCGTGTCCTTTTCAAGCATTGATAAAACTATATGATTATATACGATTTTTACAAGATCCATAAGCCACACTTTGATTTCTGGTTTTACAACAGCTTCAGCCATCGTTATTGTATTGTCTCAGGCAAAATACTTTTTGGGGTATGATATAGAACGCAGTAGCCAAATCATTCCACAGGCAAAGAGCATTATTCGAGGAATAGATAAGGCAAGTTGCTGCTCAAGTTTTACAAGCACTATAAAGTTTCCTATGTTCATGTTTGCAAAAATGCAATGGTCATACCATGCTTTAATGAATTGCTAGCATAATTTTGATACAAGCTCTCTGAGTCTCTGGTATATCTCCTGCATTTTGGTTTTTATCAGATTAAATTGGTCTTAGGAAATTAAGACATTTTATTTACATGTCGTTTTAAGTGATAATGATGAATACAGGCTAGCCCTGTGAAATCTAATGTCCTGATGGCAGAAACATGCAACCACAAGCATTTTTCAGTGCGTGGCTCTTTGTCCTCTATGAAATTATTTTATCTCCAAATTATTGAGTTTTATTTCACTGTGGTTGGAGGCTACAATATAAGAGTATATCATGTAATTCACTGGTCATGTGTGGTTTTGTTTCTTATGTAGTTTTCATTGCCACCGTTTATCACGGGCTCCACTATTTTAGCTGTTCTTTTAATGATGAAACACATGGTATGAATTCCAATGTGCATCTGGTCAAGTATCTGGTTTTTAGTTTTTATCTTTTCATATCTAATATGCTTTGATTGGTCAGTGTTGACAGGGAAATCCAGGAAATCTTTGCGTTTTTTACAAGCATCAGTACCCCTTACAGCTGTAGTTTTCGGTACAACATTTGTAAAAGTATTCAATCCATCTTCAATTTCATTGGTGAGGACTGCATGAATTGATGATTAATAGCCAAGCGTTAGAGAACTGTTAAAACAGTATTAGAAGAATCAGCTGTTGTCTTGAATTCTATTTAGCTATTTGAAATATTTTTCCCATGCAGGTTGGTAAAATACCCCAGGGCCGGGGCTGCCAAGTTTCTCCATCTCAAAGAAATTTGAGTATGCAAAGTCTTTGCTTTCTACAACAGTTCTCATAACTGGTGTAGCTATTTTGGAGAGCGGAAAAATCATTAAACCTCCAATTATTACCTTTTTTTTGCAACATCTTCTGTTGTCTTGTTTTATTTGTAAGATATACTATCCTTTGTGTGTGCAAAATCATATGAATGCCTTTTGTGCAGGATTTTGTAGGGATTGCGAAAGTACTTGCAGCAAAAAATGGATATGAGCTGGATTCCATCCAGGAGGTCTGTCTTTTACTTTTCTTAACTCTACTGTAGTTATGTTGCATTGGTATCATTCGTAATTTCATGGAAACTTTCTTTCTCACCCCCTCCTCTGTCTTTTTTTTAAAAATTTTTTAGTGAAACTATGGATGCAATGCTTTACATACTTGTTTTTGGCAGTTATTTGGCCTTGGTGTGGCAAATATTGTTGGTTCGCTCTTTCGGTATGCCCTGCTACTGGTGAGTTTAGTTTATGAACCAAAGTGGTTGGTGCCTTATGTGAGGTATGATGTTTTGGAACTTTTAAGAATGGCCAAGCGCACTGGAGGGTATGTGGTTTCTTTATATGAGATTTGGTTGATAGGAGGACAATCCCTTGACAGAGCATAAACCTACATCATAACCCAGTAAGATAATAAATGGTGGAATGATGCACTTGCATGGATATTAATATTATACAATGGTAATGACCGGCATGGAGGCATCCTCCAGCTTTAGGCTCTCTCTCTCTCTCTCTCTCTTCTCTCTCTCTCTCTCTCTCTCTCTCTCTCTCTCTCTCCCTTTTAATGATGGCCTGTTTGATAAGCAGGTAACGATGTTTTCAGTCTACTGTGGAAAGAAGTTTGAGGTTGAGCCGGTAGAAGTGATTTACTCTAATGGAAAATCACATGTTTGTCCTGATCCTTCACTTTACCAAATGGAGGTCCCTCTACCTTATATTACTGGTGCTGTTGGTGTTTCTTTGCCCGCCAATGAGGTGTCATTTTGTTGCTCTTATCTTTTTTTTTTATTTTTTTTGAGCCACCGATACAGTCTTCAAGTTCATTTGTAGTTCTTCATATTCTGTATTCAAAATATTTCTTCGCATTTTCAAGCAAGTTGAAGCAACCATAAAATCATAATGTTTGTTTGATGGAGGATGATGATAATGTCTTTGTAGTTCGTGTTGCTTTCCATGTTATTTAAACACAGACTAAAGCAGTTGAAGGAATTAATACATAGCATATAAAATTAGCCTCTCCCATTAGCTTAAACTTTTGAGATGAGATGGTATTTAACGATATCAGAGGGGAGATCATGAGCTCAAATCCCATCGTCAACCATTTAAAGAAAAATTTTATTGCCCTGTGCAAGGCTTTGTGGAAAAAGAAAAAAAAAGAAGAAAAAACGTGTGCCAGCTTAAACTTTTCTTTAGGCAAAATGATATTTAACTAGAGCCATATGTGAAGCAAAAATATTGCTGTGTAATTTTCGAACGGAGAAAAAAATTGTATGTTTTGTGGAGCTCATCACTGTATTTTCTCGACTGTTGATGTATGGGATTCCTCATTCAAGGTATCCATCTTTGTTGAATTTGTTGTTATTGCAGTTTTCCTTTTATTGGTTTATTTTTTGGTTATTTACTTCTATATTATGAATTCTTTCTAATTTCCAGTGATAAAAAGTTAACCTCAATTCCTTATGTTTCTCATTTTGTACTCTGAAAAGATCGAAGTTTTGAGATCTGCATTCATGGATATAATCTCAGGTTAGTTCCTTGTTGAATAAATGTAATTGCATGCTAAGCACTCTACATCAGAAAACAAGGAGACCAGTTTCATTTCACCATATCTGTCCCCCTACAAGAAGTGATATTCTTCATCCATGTGATGTTGCGGAGGTACTTGCTTTGATTTTCTTTATTTACCAAATATTTCCTTTGCCTGTAAGTTCTACTGATTTGTAAGGTTTTCTCTTTATGTTCTTAGGATTCATTGACGACTTTTAGCATTCTGTAATGATTTGTGAATTGCGATTGGAATGATGCACTTTAAAGTATATATAATAGTGGTGCTAATGATGGTTTTGAACTAAAAGATATTTTATATTTAGTTATTTTGTAATCCTTTTAATTTTCGGCCAAGCTAGTTTCTTCTTCAAATCTTTCTGATGCTCTTCAGGAAGCTTGTAGTTGTAATTCAATTAATGGCAAATTTGATGAATCCATGACTGTTCCGTTTGTTGGGGATCCACATTATGATCCAGTTTTTCCTTTTGGATTTGGCCTAACAACTAAAGCTAGGGAGGAAATTTGAGAGCTGCAAGTCAGGGGGAGGCGCAAGTTGTCACATGCAGAATTTTTGTGCTGCATTGAGGGGGCTTTTATTAGGGAATTTGGGAGAATAGATTAATGATTATACATCATCGTAAATGATTTCTTAAGAGAGAGGGTTGAGGAAATGGGAGATGTAATGATGATTCTATTAAGATCATGCAGCATTATTTGTTGAAAGATGTGTAAGAGAGAGTTTTAGCTGCTAAGCAACCAAATTCTTGAGAAAAGTATTTAAGAGTGTGTCTATTGTACTTTGCTTCAAAACTGCATTCATGATTTAATAACAAGCCTACGGCGCACTAACTGAGATTCTAAAAACGGTTGAATCTCTTGATGAATGGAGATAACTAACTAACTAAATTTTGTTCGGTTGTTTGGTTTCTGATTATTGTGCAAGCTATTTCAGATTAACATATTATGAAATTAACACATATCACCTTTACATTTAAATAACCACCATAGTGTTTTGCCAACATTTGATAAAAACAAAATGAACCTGCCCATCTATCAGACTTCACTGCAATGAGAATTGGAAGTCCAGAACCTTTTTTCTAGCCACCGATTTCAAAATACACAACATACTTAATATAACTAAATATAATAAGTATCTTATAAAAAACCACGTACATTTACCTATAATTATTTTTCCCCTCCATTGGCAGTTGTACATCCTAAATATGCTTTTGCAGAAGTCTCATCATCTTAATTAGGAATACGAATCCATATATACATAGTATATATAAATAGCATAAATCAAGAAAAACGTCACATTTTTAAAGACACAATTGTTTAATTTACCAAACCAGGCCAACAAATATAGAGTTAACTACCTAGCCTCTCTGTCTATCCGTCCAACCCCGTGCTCATGCTTTATCAAATCGATTGCTTAGTTTTAACTCGCTTTTATTCACTTACACTTATTTCTTCTTTTTCCATGGACAATTGTTCACAGTAGATATCAAGATGAATGAGATAGTTGGCAATTGTTCACAGGGTTTAGGGTTTCGTCTTCAGTATATATGGGGAAGATCTTGGGCTTTACACACCCAATTTTTACCCTAACTTGGCTCTGCCATTTTCAGATTTTATTGACGGGAAGGTCAATTTACGGTTGAGTTGTTAAATGGAATGAGGAATATTTTAAATTAAATGTGTAAATACTCCACATTTTAGGTTTTAATAGTGCATTGAAATCAGACCCTTACAAGGAAATGATTACATTAATTATATGACGCCTATCTTCCATATAACAAACAACATATTAACACAAGAAAATACAACTTCAAAGTTTCCTGAATCAGGATACAATCCTAACCCGAGTTTAATTCCCTTCATACATATAGAAAAAAGTATCAAAAACATTATTTTTCTTTTCATTTTGGTCTGATATAATTCTTTTCGATTTTTTTGCTCTTATTAGTCAGCTCCGTTTATTAATTAAAACTAAAAATTCATCTTTGCGTAAGGGTGAGTTTTTATCTTTCACTTGTCATTTTTGTTTGAGGGCATTGTGCTGGTCAGTGATTCTGTTGAATTTACCAATTTCTTCAGCTCCCATCTTGAATACCACTTTGAACCGAACCCTGAACCTTTTTTAATTCGCTGGCCATATCTAAAATAATGAGAGCAAGTGGAAAACTTGATAAGATGGGTTTTATTGAAGCTCAGACTATTCAGAAAGAAAGTGTGCAGCAAAGATTAATGAAATGCATGCATAAAAAAAATATGGAATTAGCTACCTTATTCAGAAAGAAAGTGTGTAGCAATGATTAATGAAATGCATGCATCAAAAAAATATGGAATTAGCTACATTGACCTATCAAATCAATTGGTTATCTTTAACTCACTTTTATTCACTTACACTTGTTTCTTCTTTTGCTATGGGCAGCTGTACGTGCAAATATGCTGTGCGTAGAACAGCGAATTTTCCTAGTTTAATTATATTATTTATTTCATAAACATGAAAAAAATTCTATATCATTAATAAATAAATACATTGAACTTTCAAATTCATTACTATTAATGTTCCAAACTCTATATCTACAAAATATAATAAAAATGTTGAGAAAAAGGAAAAACAGGCATAATTTTTTGTGCTCTGTATATGGGCTATATTCTTTTCATGTCTTGTGTATATAAACGTATTTACTCTTTATTACTTTATTTTGAACCTTTATTAAATTGTAAATTACTTTCTTGGCAGTAAGTTTAAAGACATCCAGCGATAATTTAAATATAATAATATAAGCTATCATCAATTATCGGTACCACAGCTTATGGCTTTGGCCATTATCGGTACCCCCCTTCTGATATCACCATCTGTTGTTCTTTTTTCCAAACGAAGCAGAAAAATGCAAAGATATGCAAACTACACTTTCATAAGATAATTTATTCACAAATTGTCGGTCTTTAGATAAGTTCCAATCTTTCATCCATACTATAACATTAAACTCATTTGGTAGACAAATATTGATCATATTTGCATGCCATGATCCTGAGAAACTGTCCCGTAGTTGGTCTATACTATAGCCATTCGTATCAAAAAAATATGGAATTAGCTACTTTCACCTATCAAATAAATTGGTTATCTTTAACTCACTTTTATCCACTTACACTTGTTTCTTTTTTTGCTATGGGCAGCTGTACGTGCAAATATGCTGTGCGTAGAACACATTTTTCCTAGTACTACTATATCTCTATATATTATATGAGAATTTGGCCAAAATCTTCCAAACTTCAATTTGATTCTCAACCGTTGGATCTCAAATCCAATTCAAATTGTAGCCGTTAGATGAAAGGGTGAGTGGATCCACCGTTGGATCAGAAAGCCAATTGGAGCTATGACCGTTAGATTAAAAATCCCATTTGCACCCCGCATTGATTCTTCATATGTTTCCAGGTTCGACACCCGAACGCTGCAAACCCAATCACCTCTTTCTTATTTCTTATTTATGTCCTTTCTAAGCCACGCTTCTTTTCCAGATTCAAGCCCTTATTCCCAAATTCCCGAATCCTTCCAGATTCAACACTCAGAAGAAATTGTTCCTCTGTTCAGCGTCGCCGGTAGCTGATTCCGTGAAGGGGACGAGGTTGTCGGCGGTCTTGTCAATAGTTTGCCTGTTCATCCGCGTCTTTCTGCTCTTTCGCCGGAGTCTATCTTTTCGTCCGCCCGGCCCTGTCTGTTCATCCGCAGTTGTCTGTCATCCTTCGTCCGATCCTATCACCGATTCCGGTTTCGTGCAAGTGTGTCGATAAGCTCGGGCCTTCTGTCTTCGTCTTCTTCGTTAATCTCTTCCACAGGTACGCTTCTTGTTTTCCGATTACTGTGAATCTGTGCTTATGTGAAAATTAATTGTGTGAGATTGGTGGAAATGACAATGGGATGTGCGTCTGTGTGTTTCCGTTTTGTTGGAATAATTTGGGAAATATTATAATTGTATTTTGTGGTTGGATCCACCCGAAATGCCAATGGGCGAGCTCCGTTCAATCCGTTGGAGGAGTTTTTCGTAGAATTCTGATTTTGAGGTTAGCGGTTTTGCGCGAACGGGTACATGTTTGTGTGATTCCCTTTCTTGAATTGTGTAGCTGTTCCGGTTGTAGTGACGAGTACAATCTGCATCATCCGCCCATTCTCGATCAGGCGATTGACTTCTTCAACAAAATTGGTGTTCCTGACTTCACTGTCGATGGTTGTAGACTCGTAATGACTCTCACACCTGCATTTCTATTTTGCTTGCTTAATTTATGGTTTCTAGCTCCCATTATCTTGTTCCTAAGGAGAAAAGTTCTTGGTTTTACTTGGTAATGACTCCACAGTACAAAATCTCAACTCTTTCAGGATTAGTAAATCAAAGACATGGCGAGGATTTACATAAATACCTTTTCAAATATCATCTGAATGTCCAATTTCCATGGCTTGTAGGTCTTGACATAATTCTTCCAAGGAGACAACATTACATTACCAAAACATATGCTATAATCAACCCCAAATCTACCCCTTTTGCTGTCTTGGTCTCTGTAACCACCACGCATGACAAAGTCCGGCTGGCTGCCGGCACTGGCTGCCTCCCACTTCCGCCCGCCGGATTACCGGGACCCTGCGGGGCTTTATTCAGCCTCATCGTAATTACCCTAGGCTTGGAGGCTAAATTCCAGAAGTTCTGAAAACTTCATGAGACTGGAGATGGCCAAGGGGTTTAGACATTCTTAGAATCCCAGCTGTGGCTGCCATTGCTGGAGTAGAAAATTCACAAGCCTGGTCTGAATTCTGAAAATTGAAACCTCTGAAGGGGTGATAAATACGAGGAACATATGGAAAATTCGTAGCATATGAGGAGTTTATTTTCGAACGGCCCTTTTTCTTTTGTCTTTTTGCTTCACTTTTATTTTTATTTTTCCCATTGGGAATTTTCTAACAAGGAAAAGGTGTGGTTGGGCATGGGACCAGGAGTGTTTTGAACCAGACACGTGGACAACTGGAGCTTATTGGTGCAATGAAAGTGTAAAACAGGATAGTCAATAGTAACCTTTGGGGAAAGGTGAATGGAATCTGGACATAGTCTGCAATGCTGATTTCCTTCCGGGAATTGCCCCAATTGGTCGACGCTCCTGGTAAATTGGCCAGTTGAGTGCAACCAAACAAAATGTATTGATGGGTTTTATGAAGAGTTTAAGCTTGGGACAAACTGTTGCACAACAACCAGTTTTTTGTTTTGTCTTGTTGGGACTGGGATCCATTGATCATTCATTGGTTTCCATCTTACAATCAATAAGATGCATGTCAACATCTGAGCTCTTCATTGGAGGAAAAATTTCCTTTTTGTTTATGATTGTTGAGCTGTCCTTTTCTTCTGTGAAATTTGTTTAATATCTTTTGGTATTTCAGGACTTTCATTCAGCACCGATGATATGAGTTTAAGAGGCATTTGAGAAGTATGGTCAAGTTGTTGACTTGCTGAAGGTAATAAAAGGATGCATAAACATATGCTTCTTTCTGGTGATTGATAGTCTGTCATTCCTCATGTTGTAGCTTGCATATTTTGTTATTTTCTTCTTTAATTTTGCATTTGTAGTACAAAAACTTACAGTAAATTGAACAATCTTAGTGAAGGAACAGTTAGTTTCAGCATATATGGCTTGAATTTAGCTGATGGTGATGGTCTTTTATGCCTTGATTATGTATAAAAAACATACTTCCTAATTTTGTTTCCATTTATAGGACCATTTAGATGATTCTGACCACAGTCAGTTGGATAAAGAGGAGGGTTCCAGAGATTTGGTTGATGGTCCTGATACATCTTTTACTGCGTTTCTATATTCATTGCTGGCATCCTCAGAATCTCACAGTAACTCAAACCTTACTGAGAAAATCGATACTTCCGAAACTGAGATTAAGTCTTTGCCAGACCCAGTAGCAACAAAGGAGAGCGCTAAAAAGAAAAGTTTGTTTTCTAGGGGCAAACAATCCCTTGGTAAAGCATTTAGTCATGCTGCTAAAGTAACTGGTTTTAGAAGTCATGGCGGCACTTATGATGCGTAGTTGGCAGTGGAAGCTATGCAAGTACTTCTGGGGATGAGGGAATTTCCATGAAAACCTTGAATCAGTCACAGTCACTGCCTTTAGAAAATCTTCCTGAAACTTCTAATCCTTCTAGACTTTTATCCGAAAAGACTCAGAGTATTCTAATATGTTACATATTTTTAACATATTATAAAATTTTCAAATAGCGGTTTTCCCGCTATGCGCTATCCCGCTATAGCTTTTTTGGGGTTCACCGATATTGGCTGCTATCCGCTATTGACTACTATGGTTGTTAGGAAATTAGTTGGATATTCATCTCCAGTTTTTTGCTTCTCTGAATGTTTCAAGATATTTGCCTCTTTTTTTTTGTATGCTTTAACATTTGGATTTACCAACTAAACTACATCACTAAATAACTAACCTCCCAAAGATTTCCAAGCATTTTCGATATCACTAAATAACTAACCTAGAATAAAAGGAACATGCAATACCTTGTTTATTTATCTCTTTGCCCTAACCAGATGGAGGATCAACATATGTTTGTTTATTGTTTTTTCTTGCTATGTGTTTTTATTTGAAGGTAAAAAGTGCTTATGCAATTGCAAAACTAAGAATCCGGATACTCAAAACAGAAGTTCTATACAGAAGCTGTTGGTTTATACAAAGAGGTTCACTTTTGCAATTTTAAATCCTCATTAGAGTAAAAGCTCGTGTACCATGTTCTTAATTTCCATTACATGTCTTCCTCTTAAATGGTTTTAGATAAACACCCTAATGGCTAACGGAGACAAAGGATCATTGAGGAAATACACTACAGAGATGATGCATTCAGTACGGGTATTCAGTACGTCTACGATGCACATTGTTATGGACTGACCAGTACTCTTAATCTAATTGTTGTGTAATAATTTTGGTTCCTTAAAGTAGGGCGAGCAATTCTCAAAGCAAACATGGATCTAGCACCTGAAAATTGATTGATATTCTTTCATCTGGGATTGGAGTAAATATTCCGACCAATTTTCTTTTCTGTGCTTCTCACTTTTGTTTCCCTTGGGAATATTGTTGAAATAACAGCATACATTTTCCTATTTTACAGCAAAGCATCAAGTTTTTGGTATATTTGATCAAAATGGCGGCTATGGCATTGAATTTGACAGGTTTCTTCTACTGTCGAGTTCTACCATCTTCAAGGTGAGTAAAATAGATAAAAAAAATGGTCCTTCTGTGATGGGGCCATCTTTTTTAGTCCAAGTACCAGTGCTTTTTAGAAACATTTAATTGAATTTCTTTTGTAATTTATATAATGCAGATTGGATTTATTGATTTATTGTTTAAATCATGAACTATTTCTTGGTCTGATGGTTGCTTTAGGAAATGTCTTCTCAGTTAGTTTAAGAATATGACATGTTTAGGATATACGTTGGTTTATAATATAAAATTTTATTGTTGTTAAAACTTGTCCACTATTCAAAATTTTTGTTAATCTGTAAGGTTTTCTTTATAAGAAATTTTTGTTTCTGAGGGTGGTGGTTGGACGATGGGGGTCGGATGTGCTGCATTATCTTTGCTTACGGATGAAAAGCCTATGTACTGAGAGCTTATTTGGACTTGCGTCAGCGGTAACGAGTATTGAAGTGTAAACTAATGAAAGATGGAAATTTGCGTAATGGATGGCTTAAGATTATATTAAAATCTCAAGTATTTTGGTTACGAATAGCAGTAAATAAAATTTGAAGGTTTTTATGGAGACTGTTGTGTATACGTGTACGGGATGGCTTATTTGGGCTTGTACATGTATTTGGTCATCTTCAGGATAAGTGGTGTCAATTTGCTCTGATTGGTAATTCTCCACCATAAATCCTCTCTCACATGCAGCGTCTAATGTTTTTGGTTTCAGATTATAAACAGCACTGATTTAGCAGTTACGGAATGTGGTGGGCTCCAGATGAGGAATGGTGGTCCATTTGTTTTTGTACAGGTTACCACCAGATTGTATGTTTCATTATTCTTCCCCAATCCCCATTGTGAATTGGCTATATTATTCTCTCCATTTGTTAAGAAACATTGAAAAGGTTCAATATGGGCAACAATATCACTATCGGTCCATATTGCTTGCTTTGGTTTTATACAAGAGAGCAAATACTAGGGCTTTTTTATTTGGAAAAACAGGCTAGGAAAATTGTATTTATACAAGTGCTTGATTTTGCTTCGCCTTCTTCTATAACTTCATATATATAAAACAATATGATTCGTAAATTTAAGCTCTGCACCTTGAAGTTTTTAGGTTGGTCAAGCTCTTTATTGAAGTTTCGCACATTAATCTTATGTTTCTTTATATTACTCTATTGTGAAAATAAATAATCTTATTCGTATGTTTTAGTTCTTTGTTGCTTGCTATTGGATCATTATTTGGCTAATTTTTTGTCTTTATTATCCCATTTTCAAAACTACTTAAAGTTGTTGGTAAGCATGCTTTTATTATGTTATTGTTTAATGCTTAAGTGCATTACAAATCTGGTATTGATATTTTTTGGGGAATGATCAATTAGTTCAGTAGTAAATGTTGCAATGACTCATTTCACTGTCCTACATGTACTTTATTCGGACTTTGGCCTGCTTTCATGCTGCTGTAGCTTGGCATGGTTATAGTCTTACCGGATCACTTATAGACAAGGTCAAGGAATTGGAAAATCGCTCACAGTTCACAATATAGGGATGGAAATTCTTTTGATTCAGAGACTGTTTGTTTCTTTATAGGAAAAAAACAGGAAAACACAAAATAAATGAATTGGCGTTTTGAATAAAGGGGATTAGGGTTTCCATCCCCATTAATTTTAATGGGGGGTGTGTGTATCCTGGAAACATTTATGTATAACAAGAAATAATTATTAGTTAGTGCTTGAACTTTGATACATTAGATGAAGAAAAAGTTTATTTTTGACTAAATTAGTTTTGATAGGAATCCTAATTACTAAACAGAAAATAAGTCTACCCTTAATGTTTCTGTGGTTTTTGCAGTTGACTGCAGTGCACTTGGTTGATGCCCATCTTTGCAGTGATCCAGGGAAGTATGTGAGCGCTTTGCTCCTTTCTTTGTCAACCATGCTACACATGGAGCTTCCTCATGTCAATGTGCTGTCCAAGATTGATCTGATTGAAAGCTATGGGAAGCTAGGTTAGAACAATTTATGTTGAAATCAGCAAATGAACGATACCCATTCTGGTGCCTTTTCTTCAGTTTCAGCGTCATGATGGTTCCAGCTTTTCTGGCTTGCAGCTTTCAACCTTGAGTTCTACACCGATGTACAAGATTTGTCTTATTTACAGCATCTTCTTGATCAGGATCCTCGATCTGCTAAGCATAGGTATGTGTCATAGATGCACTTAGAGGAAAGAAATTCTTACCAAGTTTCATTATGAATCAGTTTTACGATAAGCAGGTGTTTTATTGATCATTTCAATGTTGGGGTTTGTATAAGGTATTATGGTTGCTTGATCATGTAAATGATCAATGTATTTTGCTGAGTTTTAATGGTTACATGATCTATATACTAGATATATTAGAGACAAAGTGCACCAGAACTCCAGAACTTAATTTTGATTTCTATTACAATTCTTAATAAGTGGGATCAAGCCCTATGGTGTGCAGTAGAAGCCTAGAAGCCCTCCTTTCTAGGTTCCATCCAATATGGTATTCCAATCTCAGCAACCAGCACTATGGTTGTGATTCTCTTCAGGAAGATTTAAATTGCACTTGCATAGTATATAAGGTGTATTCCACCATTTTGTAAAAAATCCACTTACACTTACCTACAATTATTTCTTTTTTCCCACGGGCGGTTGTGCCCCTCAGTTCGCTGTGCATTTGCACAGCTATTTCAACTAGTATAAATATAAATATAAAAGAAGCCTTCAAAACCTTCCACATCCAATTTCATTCCTGACCCTTGGATCATGATTGAATTTGATTTCTGTCCGTTGGATCGCCAGGTTGATTTGTGTGCGTTGGATTTTTGCTCAATTGCCTGGCCGTTGGATCTTGAATTTAATTTCATTGTGGATTTTTGCGTTTCATTTTTTTACACATTACGCATTCGTATTCGTCTCCCACTGCTCCGCATCCGAATCGGCGACTTCGAGAAGCTAAAATTTCTTCACAATCCGCTCGCTTTTCCAAACCCTCGTTCGCTCGTCCCTACGCAAGGCACCAGCGCCGCCGCTTCGCACGCCGCAGTTCAGTCTTCGACAGCCCTCGCCCAAACCTAATTTGCCCATCGTCGTCTTCGTGTCTTGGTCCCTAGGTCGCACCCGCTGCATGCGCCTTCCTGTTTCTCCCTTAGGTTTGGGGCTGCTTTCCGGGCCGCTGTCTGTCACCGTCGGCCGGTCACCGGGAGGTACGGAGGAAGTCTGCCGCCGACTCCTGTATTCAACGGTGAGTTTTTTCTTTTTTCCTTTGCTTTGCACAGTTCCGATAGCAGGAGGCCGCGCGTACCAACGATGAGGAGGCGGCCTTATCTTTGATTGCAGGAAATTGTATAATGAAATGCAGTCGAATTTCATTGTGTGCAATTATACCGGGCCAATAACAATTATCGCTCAGGCCAATCTTATTCTATACTTGATTGCATATTTCATGAGGTAATAGTTAACTGTTTTCACATTTTCTTTGCGGGTTTGTTCCAAAAATTTGTGAAATCATGTTGATTTGCTGCAGTTTGCTACAAATTGCAGCCTGACCAGACATACTATGTAGTTGACATGGTGGGCTGGGCTGGAATGTCACTCTATGAATGTACTGCTGAGTTCCGATTTTTCTGGCTAAACAGCAAGCTTGTTGAGTCAGGAGCATGCAATGATCCCACACAATACCATAGATATCGTTTTAGGATGGTTTCCATATACAACTGTGACCACGATGGTCTAAAAGCTGCATATACTGAATCAACCTCTTACATGAAGGATGGACTTCTGTTCTACAATAAGTGAGCTTCCTTTTGATAGCTGCTATTTGCACAATTAGTTATATTTAGAATGCTTGATACAAATTTGTATAGCACGTTGTGAAAAGATTAGTTTAGAGGGTGTTTTAGAGATGAAGATATGCTAAATTGCTAATGTACATTTAGTATCTTGCATGGAAACCTACATAAATCTAGGATATTGTACATATTTTGTCTATATATTTAATCTTCACTACTATTCATTTCCTTGCGATGAATTGTAACGGTTAGAATAGATTGAATGTTTGCTTACAAATATGTTTTTACACTTCACTTGTAGTATATAGATTTTAAGATATAAGTACAAAGCTTTTTTGATTTCTCTCACAGCTAAGTACTCTTGTTCTTTCTATCCGAAGGTTTCTGAAACCTTTGCTAAGATATGACACAATAATTTTAATTGAATACTTCCTGTATATATTGTATTTCATTTTAGATTACTTTGATTTGGATCCATGAAGTAACATGTATGAACTACGAAGACAGTAAGAACATGTAGAAGTGCATATTCCAAGAATGAATTATGTCTTGCATTTATTTGTGGAATTTTAATGTAATTCCTTTTCACCATTTCTTTGAGTTTCTGGTTTTTGAACTTTGAATAATATGCTAGGATTTGAGAAACTATATTTAGATTATTGTTTTTTTTTTTTTCCTTAGAAGAACAAAAGATGGAATTCATCACTCTTGAAGGTATCCTTGGGCAAAATGATAAGAATATCAAGCGTGAATGCCTCTTTTTCCTGCACTCTTATTCGATTGCATTCTGATCTTTCTGGCATGCACATTATCAAGCTGGATACACTCCACTGGTACTTGTCTCGAAGGATGAGCATTGTAGTCAATATGTTCTTGATACAGATAGCAAGGGGGCGGTTCAAGATCAACAACAGGTAGATGTGATAATTCCAGTTAGAGTTACTCTGCAATAAGTCATTTTTTATGCACAACATACTTCTGCGATGAAAACCGAGGCTCAGATGAAATAGTTCTGAACCAGTCAGCTTTGATGAGTAGTAAATAGCATCATAAAGATCAATAGAAGGGAACAAATGAATAGAAGAAAAAGAGGGTTCTGTGATTTTAGATTTTTCTGGAAATAATTCTAAACTACTTCCTCCGTCTCACTAAGATTGCTACATTTTTTTTTGTACTATTCATTGTTTAAGTTTGATTCGAATTTTTATCATAGTTATGTAAGAAAAAACATAGTCAAGTGAGATCTTGTTAGATTCGTCTAATCTTGTAGTTTAAAAATATCAAATTTTTATAATTATTTATTATACACAATTTAAGTTATTAACCGTTAAAAATGTGTATTGACATACGTGCCAAGTGGGTCCGTAGCAATTATAATGAGACAGAGGTAGTAACATTTTTTCATAGATCCTTACTCTTTCATTTCTTCATCGTGTAAGGTTGGATACTCATTCAAACTTCCATGGATTTGTGCAATCAGCTGGGCTAGAGTTTTACCCACTTAAATGCACTGTCTTCTTTCCGTTCCAAGGTGCTCTTCGTATTTGTGTTGTTTGTTATCATAATTATTTTCCATCAAACATTCACAACTACCTTTCCTATCTTTTGGCATGTTGAACAAACCACCAGGCTATAAAGTGTTTGCTCATTTATGGACTAAATTTTGGCCACTCTAATTGTAGATATGGTCAGAAATGAAGGTCTTATTCCATCAACACCTGGAGAAGTTTCTGGACAACACAAACAAATTGAATATGTCCTTCCAGCATGCACAGAACCAGAACCAAATCTCATAACTGGTGAATCTTTCAGGGCTCGGGCGAGTATTGCGAACCGTCCTGCTTATGGTTAGTTACCTCCTTTTATATCTGCTGCTTCTCTATAGAATATTGGCTTTGAATTTACAATTTATGTTACTCCAATGAAAGACAGTGTGTGCAAAGTTAAATATGAATTAATTAAGCCAACACAAGAAAGGCATTAAAGGCCAAAATATTTTAGACCTGTTTATTGTTGAAATATAAAAGTGATTAGATTAGATTGTCACTTACAATTTTCGCCTCTATTTTCACACAATTATTTAGGAGATCCAAAATCAGGGCTATTTTTATGTTTTCTTTCAATTCATTCCTGGGGTATATGCTAAATTTAAGCTTTCTGGATTATCAAATTCATTTGGCATTCATTTCATTATATTTTTCGTCAATATTTTTTTTATCTGCTGAATTTTTTGCTTCTGCAAATAAGGTAGTTCTGCCAGGCCATTATTTTTTCCCCTGCTTGTTTTATTTCCCCGCTTACTAACCTATCCTTCTCGTAGACTAATTTTCACTTCGATTCCTGCAGAAGCCCTAAACGTTTCTGCCCATAGCAATTATCGATCTCCCATCTTCTCTTCTTCTTCCTCACCAAATTCCATGATTTTTTGTTGCTCCACAGCCCTTCCCGTTGTCGTCGTCGTGTTCCATCGATGGACCCGAACCTTAATATCGCCGCCGCCGCCGATTCAATGCCTTGCGATGCCGCTGCCTTGCTCGCGTCACCACCTCTCTCTACGCTTGATTCTCCTTCACTGCTCTCTCCCTGCCCTTCTGTCTCTCGTCGGTGCCACCACCCCTGTGCGCGTGCGCCGCCGCTGCAGCCAGTTCTTCCTCGCGTCTCCGCTGAACAACATATTGAGAATTGCCTTTTGATTTGATTTTGAGATTTTTTGCTTGCTAATCTTCACATTTCCAATTTATGTTTAGTTTTTAATTTTGGGGCCACTTCTGTTTTGTAGGATTCGCGAGGCGACGGATCAAGGACATCGTGAGTGTTCTGAGTGTTGGTGTAAGGCCTAATTTGCAGATTTTCTTGGCATTTAGAATCCAGCGCTGCTCTCCTCCGCAACGCCCGTCTACTTGTCGTGTGACAAGGACCTGATTAAGGTAACGAATTTTTGCTTTTGGAGTTGCAGATCTAGGCCTTATATTATCATTTTGATTGCTAGCTGAATGAACTATTTTGTGGAGATTTAAATATGGTTTATTGATTTTGAGGAAATTGAAATTGAAATTATTACTGTTGTTGCTGGCGTTATGTTGTAAACGGAAGATTTCTTGGAATTGGTTCTCTGGATGCATATGATTTGTTACTGGATAGATTGGTTTCTGTGTGTTCCATGTCTACGTGTCTGCCGGTAAAAACTCAATGAACCTATTATCTGCATAATTGGTTGCTGGGTGGTAGTATATGTGAGTCTACTGGTCGACTGCATAGCTGCCAACCTGACAATTTTTATTGTTCTGGACATGTAGCTAAGAATTATAGGGATTGTGAAAATTCTTTGTTTTGTCAGCTTCCTCGACCACTCTGGCATTTGACATGAAGACCTTTGTGACAGAAACCTGTAATGAAATCTTTTTGGAGTGAATCTGTTATGAACTTGTGACTTCCCTGCTCATTAATTGCCTTTATTATTTGGAATCTGAAAAGAGAAAAAATATGGACCAAGCAGTGGGAATGGATGGATATCCAAATTTTGTGGTGTTCGGTATTATTTGTAGCAGGAGATTGTGCTTATCTGGTGAAGGTTTGATGGAATATGGGAGTCACATGTGACTAATTGATTTATTAAGAAATCTGGCCTACAATCACTAAATCAATTTCTTTTGAATGAATGATTGCCAGAATAAGTTAGGAAATTTGAAATTGTGTCATGAGAATGCCTGGTGTATGTGATTGCAATCTGATGCTGAACATGAATTTCTTTTAGAATTCTGAAATTTGATAGACTCTCACTGCCATTTGATGTGTTTGTTATGAGCACCTTCGTGATTAATGAATTCTTTTCATGGAATGTGGGTTACTTTTTATTATTTTCTGCATTCGATTCTTCCGTTGTAGCGATAATTTCTTGTTGCCTTGCGATGTTATGATTTGTGTTGAATTTGTCATTTGTCAATTTCTGATGCCTGAAGCAAATGCAATAAATTATCACTAAATTGCTTCTTCCTGACAATTAAACTCAGAAAAATCATCATTGTGTGTCCAAATATTTATCATCCTTTCTGTGGAGTCTTGACCATTGTGGATTTACATTAGACACAATAAATATGCAATTTCCCAATCATGAAGTCCTTCATAGCCTGTTCAATTTTATTTTTTTTTTAAAAAAAATTATTTAGGGATTACAAACAACTAGGTTGAGCTTGACTTGATGAGCTTCATACTTCCAGCAAAGATTGAAAATATCATGTCCAAATTTAAGCTCGATTTGATTAATGATCACTTCTTTTTTTTTTTAAATATATATTTTAGATAACTTTTTAATTATCTAAACCCCAAATATCATCCACTTAGTAGCTTTCAGCACTTGACTCTTTCTATATCATGCTCGTCAAGCAATATTGGTTCAATCCCCAAAAAAGCCTCTTGGGATTACGTTATCCCCTTTCATTGTCGTTCGGGTTTTCCCCATTCTCAAGAGGGCAGATGTGCAGTTGGATTAAAATTGCATTCTCATTCCACGGTCAAGATGTGTATGGGTATGAATATTAGCCATATGTATGTTGTCCATCATAACACCATCATGTCTATTTTTGGCTTTATGCAGCTGTACATTTGATTCTATGAAACAGTAAGATCTTTTGATTTCCATTTATACAGGGGAATCTTAAAGGGGCAATGATTAGTCTTGGGTTTATATATGAGCCATATTCACCACGTAAAAAAATCCCTTTCTGGCGTAGGTGAGCAGAGCTATTAATTCTGTGGCTTTTTCTTCAGTATTGTGGTATGATGTATCATGTTTAATTCATCGTGGATGACATGTTTTAAGTATGGTCATATGAATGTGATATTGATGGATCATCAAAGAAAATATCACCCTGTTATACTTTTTCGCTGTTATGCTAATTTGGAATATTGGTGGCTATTTTCTATCTCCTTAAAAACTATTGTCGTAAGCTCCTAATGGAGACTTCTGTTTAAATGGTGGTTTTGCATCAGCTCGAATTTGTCTGACAATTGGTGAACCAGTCAACAAATATTATGAGGTAAAAATGGTTGTGTATCTAGCTATCCATTTTAATTGCATAAAATTCCAGTTCTAGGATTTGCTTGTGATGAAGTTGAAATTGGGGTTAACGTGACATATATTCCTCAAAATATTTCGAATGTTTTATTTATTTATTTACTTTTGGAGTTCTACTAATTATTAAGAAACTTGGTTTGGAACAAAAAAAGAAACATTTTATACATGATGGTGCATTCTTTCAACTTTATGAATGACTGTCTTAGCACTATGACACTGTGGAAGAGTCGGTAAAAGTTATAGAGTCTAAGAAGTAGCTTTCTACTCAAAATCATGAAGTATATACCGTGGAAGTAGGAAAAGAACATCTAGCATATAGTCAGGCATTATTGAAGCATCATCCAAGTGGAGGTTGAATAGCTTAATTAAGTAGGCATTTGGTCACTTATTACAATCATAGCTAAATTATATTTTTACCGTTCTTTCTTCAGATTCATGGTTTGCTTGTTGTCATTATCGAACTTTGTTTGACATTGTGTTCCAAAGTACTTGATGACCAAAAGTATGTGCGATTTGCTTGACATTTGTGAGATATGCTTTGAAGGGGGATGATACATATTTGCTCATACTCGGGTGTATGTGGAAATCAAAAAAATTACTATGACTTTTGCATATCTTTGATTCATCTGGAATGAAGAATACTTGCCCTTGCCCCTTCACAAGGTAATCTTGACTTTTTATTCGGAACATACTATGCTTTTAATTTATTGAGATTGGAGAACCAGAAATTGTCTTCTTCCGTTTTTTTTTTTTTTTGGTATATTATCTGGTTTTTATACTAATTTGCAGCTTGCAACAGACTCAATTTAACTGTTTTGTGGAGCCTTTATGTGGAAGTTCTAGCATCAGCCTATTATAGTACTCCATGGTGCATTGTTGTTCTAAAATCCTTGCAGGTAATATGTACAAAAATTATTTAGTTAATTTAATGTGATGTTGTCAGCAATGGCTGGGCTGTGGCTTCTGTTTTTCCCAAAATTTCTGCTGATTTTCCCATCGTATTTTGGCCAGATAATTTGTGGCTGCCAAGGTCGCTCTTTGCACTTGAAGGCTACCTGATTCTACGCACTGAAAATCTCATGGGGTTATTGTGTTTGTTTAGTTGTCTGTGTGAAGCTTCCTGGGCAGCTTCCTCTAAATTGATCACTTGTTGGGTTCTTCCTTTATAAGCTAGCCTAGGTGGGAGACAGCCTATTGTGTTTCCTTTTTCACTCAATTATAGTTTGTTGGTTTTTTGAATCATCTGCTTTAATGGTACTAAAACGGCAGCTCAGGGATGGGAGCGGGGACGGCTCTCAAATTCCGACTAAGCATCGACATTTGGCATCTATGTGGATTGAATAATACTAGATGAATTTGGTTTTGTTGTGTGTATAAGAATTCTTGAATATTTACTAATTCTATGTTTTCCTTTGTGCAGTATATTGAAGGAGATGAATTCTGGTCGGATCATGCAAGAGTCTGTGCACTTGTTTGAACCAATGATTAGAAAATGGGTATGTGATGATATCTTGTTGGAAAATTTTTTTTATTAGAACTTAGAAGGTCCTCTTAAATAATCTCTTTGTTGTTAGTGAATACGTGTGTCTTATGTAAATGGGTTTGGCTACTTGTAGGTTGCTAATTTCGTAATGATTTATGGGGTCTGGATGATTTGATAATTGTTATCTTGTTCTTGTAGCATATTTTGGTCAAGGAGAATCATTGTGAAGTCTCATAGAATTTAATTTGGAAACTTGCATATAGAAGATGAATTTGGAAAGTTTTGGTCATGTATTTTCAATAGCCTGCACTGTGTATGATATGGATCTGTTTCAATGTGAAACTGGTTGTCCAAGTCACAAGACCTTCCTATTTCACATATTGGTATTACGTACAGCTGTTATAGCCATCATGTGCCTCTCTTTTTGAGGTCAGTTCATTGTTCCTTATTTGCATGCAATCATGATTTCATTGATTTGTTCTGTATTTTTTAATTCAAGTATTGATTACAACAAATTACTCAATCATTTTCTTTGTAATGGGATTATTTGGTCTATGTTAATGATTGTTGTTTTGAGTATTAAATGTATCAATGAAGATGATCTAAAGCTGTTCAAATTAAATGTTCCCACAACGATTTGATTTCGACTTGCCAAAAGGCGGGGTTCTTTCACCCCTTCTTAATTTGGGGGAAATCTCTGTATGCGAAGATTTTGAAGGAAGTAATGGATATTTGCTAATTAATTATTGCCATAAACGTGTATTTGAACTTTGAAGCTTCAATTTTGTGTGATTCAGGCATAGTTTGTGTGAAGAAGTGTGAATCCTTTTAAGTATAATAGGGATATGGATGCAATTCCTAATTTTAGGGAAGGTTCTTGATAGATCACTGGTCCCCGAACACCTGATGGGTCACAAGCAGCAATTGCTGGCGGAATTAAAGTTGTAAGTCTAAACTTCAATGTTATATCATAGATATCATATGTTTGTTGAAATTTTGATTTATACTAAAATTAAATATGGCGTAAAGAGAATTAGTTGTGTATCATATTATATAAACCATGATTGTGCCTACATTTCCTTTCAATTTGCAGTTAGAAATGACAATGTCCACCCCTGGTGTTTTGGAGGTGAATACATATTAGCCTTTGAGCCAGACAGCCAAAAGATGTTAAATTTGTTTTTTCTTTTTAAATAACTTTTGTTTTATCTGCACAGGTTTTACGATGTTTGGTCAAAGAATATCCTTCAGCATCACTAGGAGTGAGTACTTCTCAAGCTTTTTTCCGATTACATGTTCATCACTCTTGCTCTAGATTTCCTTACTGTTGTAACTTTCACTTTGTAAGGATGGGTATTCGAGGTGCATTATCTTTTTTCTTTTTAATTTTGGTTGATCTTTTTGCTTTTATTGACGAAGTTATATTCTCTTTTTTATAATAAAATAAACACTAATATTTCTGACTGTTTGAAAACAACTTTTGTACTAATTGGGTGCAGAAATTCTATCCTAGAAACGGTCACTTGGTACCTATTTACAAGTTGCAGTCATCCTAATATTTATTTTTAAAAAAAAATTAGAATCAGATGCTAGAGCCAATCTTTTATCTGGAATTCTTCTACCTGAAAGTATTGTAATTGATTTATTTTTTCAAAACACCTAAAGAGATTTTTGGATACTGCACAGGTTGGAACTGTTTTAGATAGAGCAAATGCCAAAGATGCACTAAAATTTGGAGCGAAGTTCCTCATGAGTCATGTTTTGGTGAAGGTAATTATTTTGGAAGCCTACATTATTATCCCATTAACTTATTTGAATACCTTTCTAAGTACGAGCATCAGTTGACCTCATTGAATAAAGAAAACATAATGTAATAGTTTTGTCCCTCACAATGCTTTTACTAAGAGTGTGAATTTTCAATTTGGGGCACTTTTAGATGAGGTATTCTTTTGTTTGATATGAAGTTTCTCCCGTCAGTTGCAAAATTATTGTGAAAGATGCCTCTATGTATGGAATTTGGGAGGGATGATTGGGGAAGTTTAATTAGTACAATGAATCATTTCATTTTTGTTTTGTTCCTTAATAATTATAATATGTGGATGGGCTTACTAGAAAGTTGCAATCGATTATAACTCTTATGTTGCTAATATATATGCTGGTTTATGTGGAGCACGGGATGCAACAAATGTAATCCCCAGTTCTAATTTGGCAGTTTCCATCATTACAAATGTAGGTGGGGGCTTGGGGGCTCTTTGGAGAGCATAGCAGTAGCAAAATCAGGAATAATCAAAGAACGACGTCCAGTTAGGTGGTTCTTGATATTTATCTTTACTGTTACTAATTCAGTTTATTATTACGGACACAATGCAACAGGATTTTTTTTTTTTTTTTTTTTTTTTTTTTTTTTTTTTATGAGCCGCAATGGGAAACATTGAGTACGTTTCTTCAATTTTTTCTTCTTTCTCCATGGGCAGCTGTACGTCTCAAATACGTTGTGCAACGCACAGCTAAATAGCTAGTTTATTTATATATTTCAACAAAATTTGATTATTGTATTTATGGATTAAGCACCCTGCTAAGTGCTCAATGTGTAGTACTAGTATTTAAGACTAGCAGTAATTAAATATTTGATGACTGTAAAAGGTAACTCGGGAAAATGAGGCAACTTCCTTTGAAGCTTTATGATTGGGCAGCTGTAATGGAGCAAGCCCAACAATCTCTTTAATTTTTAATCAGCCCACTAGCCCAAAAATAAGAAAGACCTAATTAGGGCCCAATAAAAATAGGCCCATCTGATCTTATGCTAACAGATAACCTGTACTAGCCCACCGTAATTCTTCTACTTGTTGTCTTCATCCGTTCTTTGATATTTTTTCCACTTTGATTTTTATATTATTTGATTTGTAACTTTATATATATTTATATATATATATATATAAATCTATATATATAAATAAATTTCATCGCTGGCTTAATCGAACCCCCAAGTCCTCATCCCCTAGGTTTTGAATAATTACTTCAATAATTTAATTTATTCTTTAAAATTAATAGTAACTATTTTGGAAAATAATTATCTATTAAATAAATGTAACTTTTGTTGGGGCCACTAAGAATAGTGGGTCGCAAGGAAAAAGAATTGGGCCATAGAAGATGGGCCGAAGAATGATTTCTAAAAAGAGTTGGGTTTGAGATCTATTGGGCCGAGAAATTAAAAGAGAACGATCCAGAGCAGAAGAAGGGACCCGAACGGAAGAAGGCCTCGGAAGGAAAAGATTTCGGCCGAAATGGAATCAAATCAGCCGATTGAAACAAACAGTGGAGTCGGCTTAGGGGAATCGGCCGGAGAGCGGTTATTTCAGCTCCGGCTATAAATAGGGGATGCCATACACAGAATCAGGGAGATCAATCCAACCCCCAAATTCCTTTATCAAATTTACTTCTTTGTATCTTTACTGCTTTCCTTTACTGCTTTCCTTTACAGTTTTTCCTAGACTCTAGCTTAGCTTGTAGTGGTTACTTCGAAGTCCACCGTTGTTTCTCAACAACCGGTAGTTTGGTTCTAATTTTTCCGGTGAATTCGTCGTTGTTTCTTAACAACATGTAGATTCTCCATTGTATTTTGTTGCCATTCGAATACTAAGGAATATTCAGTCAAGTTTGGGCGTAATTTGTCAAGTTTGGGCGCATTATCATTAATCCGGACCCGTAACCGGTTTGATCCTTTCACTGGTAGCCTCCCTTGAGGAGAAAAAGGTCCTTTGGCACAGCCAGGCAGCGGCCAGCCAAAACAGTGGCACGCCCAGTGGGACACGAAATGGCATTTGAACAAGCAACTCCAGCGGTTAACACGGCGGCGAGGACTGATTTACCGCCGATCTTGGAAGAGCGCGCAGCAGAAGCCGGAGAATTCCCCCCAGGGTTCCCCGGACCATCGAACTTCCACAATCAGGAGTTTTCAAACGATGATTTAACCCCGCGGTTCCGAGATCAGGTCTAATTTATGGTTGAAGCGGCGGTTACTAATTCGGTTCGCCAGATAGAAGGCAATATCCTGGCAGCAATGCCAGCTATGTTCAGAGCCGAAATAGCGAGGAATATATATCCGATGGGAATGCAGCAACCACCAATGGCGCAAAATCCACCACCTGCGATGCAAAATCCTCATAATTTCCAACAGCAGGCCTATCGGCCGCCAGGAGGGCACGGACCACGGCCTTTCGTCCCTCCGCAGCAAAGGTACGATCAGCAACAGAATCAACCGCCTCAACCAGTCGTTCAACCGCCTGCTCCAGTGGTCCAACAACAATACGTACCACAGCAGCAGAATCCACCACAGCTGGTTGACAGGGAGTTAATTGCTGAGATAATTCGTACTCAGTTTGGAAATATCATCGGCCAGGAGAATAGGCCGATGTATCGGAAACCTTATCCAGACTATATTGAGGAGCAGTATCCACTGCCTAGAGGAGTAAAGGTTCCAGATTTTAACACTTTCTCTGGAGAAGCCGGCCGCTCTACGATTGAGCATATTGGCCTATTTACAGCTCAATGCACCAGAATCGCGCAAAACGATTTTCACAAGCTGATATTGTTCAGCTTATCGTTAACTGGCCCGGCATTTGAGTGGTACATCAATTTGCCGGCGGGATCGGTCAATACATGGGCCGAGATGGAGCGGTTATTCCATGACCGATTCTATAATACCAGTCCTGAAGTTTCGGTAGTTGATCTGACGCCAACCAAGCAGAAGGCGTCCGAATCAGTTACAGAATTCATTGAAAGATTTTATGCAGTGAAGGCTCAGATGAAAACGATGCTGCCTGAGCATGAATATATTCAAATCCTAAAGCAGAATTTGAAGTTTGCCATCAAGGATAGATTGATGGTTACAAGACCAAGGACTGTGGCCGAATTAACGGCCGAAGCCATAAGGATGGAGACTTATTTGGCAGAACAAGCGGCTTTCAAATCAAGCCGAAGTCAAAGTGGAAGATCACAACCTATCCAGTCAGCTGCTTCATTTGCTGAGTCTCTGGATAGATGTGAAGTCCAGGAAGAGTACAACACGGATGACGTTCCCGCATTAGCCGAGGTTGCGAGGGAAAAATTAATCATTAAAAAGCCTATGACTTTTCCAGCACTTCGGCCAGCCAGAGGCAAGGAGAAAGAAGGAGGGGATGAATCTCAAAGATTTTATTCTTTCGACTTGTCATAAATGGACGAAATATTCGATTATTGCCAGAAGAACGGATTGTTGGAATTTAAAGGAAACCATCCATAGCCCACCAAGGATCAATTGGAAGCCGGATGGTGCAGATTCCATGGATCGGCTACTCATTCCACGGCGGTTTGTGGACATTTCAGGAAGCTAATTCAGAAGCATGTCGATGATGGGAAGCTGAAGTTCCCAGACAGGCTTATGGCAATCGATAAGAATCCGTTCCCTGTTGCTAACATGGTGATGGTGCATCCCGACCAGAATAGGTCTGTACATGACCGATTGGGGGATCAAACATCATCTAGCAAGAGTTCTGTGCACGATCGGCTTGGAGATCGGCCATCGGCTCAGAAGTCAGGAGTATGGAAATGATTAGGATCTCCGAAGGGGAAGGAGAAAGTTGTGGATGTTTTCGACCGATTGGGGAATTATGAAGTAAAGGAGTGGATCAAGCAATCGGAGAAACATCAGGAGATCGAGATCGGGAATAAGAGTGAGAAGCCAACGTTGAAAATCATAACTAACGGATGGGATTCAGAGATGAAGTTGACAGCCGATAAGCAGAGTGGAAAGACAGTGATTCAGATCACAGTTCCTGAAGAAGCTGTCAGTCCCGAAATGAAGAAGCTCAGAAGGCCACCAGCAAATACTCAGGTAGGCCGATGGGTCCAAAATTCCCCAGAAAAGAGGCATTTCGGCCAACGCCGATTTGAAATTCCGCCTGGAGGGCAGAAGAGAGAAAAGTTCCGAAAGGAAAGGGATCATATCGTACTTTCAAACGAAGAATCCAACGGCTTCAAGCAGCTGGTGCTTTTGAGCAAGAGGAGTACGAAATGATGCATATGGAAGAGGACTTTCCAGACGATTGCTCGTTCTCGGAAGGAAGGATACTCAATAGAGTATTTTCGGCTCGTTTGAAGTCAGCCGAAGGGAAAGAAGAAAGGAAGCCGAAAGAAGGGCAGGATCGGCTGAAAAACAAAACTGAATTTCAGCCGAAAGTAATGCAACCGAAAATCGAAGACGAACAGCCGAAAGCAAAAGAAGAGTGGAAGCCTAGACCAGTCCGAACTAGGGAATGGAAGCCGAAAACAAATATTGTCCTGAATAGTGATACATTTTCGATCGGTCAGTTCAAGTTCGACTTCGGGCCGAGTGCGAACATGGTATGAGTGACCACAACAACTGAGGAGGAGTACTGGTCTGACTCCGAACCAGTCGTGGTCTTCTGCCAAAAAGAGGGAGAATATTTCGGCGATGAAGAGCCCATTGTGGATTTCTGTTTCGCCAAACTTGAAGCATTTCGGCCTGAGGCTATGAGGTATTTGTCCCAGAAGCTCAACCATGCACGATTCTACCGCCGACTGCAAAGATGTCTCAGCATGTGAGGCCTTTGTATGTGAAGGGTTGGGTAAATGGGAGACCGCTCAGAAGAATGTTTATTGACGGAGGAGCAACCGTCAATATCATGCCATTGGCTACACTGACGAAGATAGGCCGTTCAAAGGAAGATTTACTCCCTACAAGGATGAAAGTATTGAGTTTTGTGGGAGCCCAAACCGCGGCCGAAGGGTGTATTTTGGTGGATGTAACGGTCGGAACGATATCGATTCCGACCATGTTCTTTGTTGTAGATGCCGAAGTCCTGTATGCGGCCCTTCTTGGCCGATGCTGGATACATACATCCCGATGTTTGCCATCAACATTGCACCAGAAAGTATGGTTCTGGAAAAAGGATGGCACAGTTGAAGAAGTGGAAGGAGACCAACCTCCGTTTCCAGTCAGCTCAGCCGGCCGAATTGATGCGGTATTATGCGAAGAGCCCATACAATTGTTCCTAGCTGTGGTTGGGGATCGGTACCCGCAGGTTTTTGAGTGTGATTGGACAGATTTAGGGTTCGAGGTCAGATATTAGGCCGACGAACGGCCAGTTGAGGAAGAAAGTAAATGATGGATGCACAATCGAATCAAGCAATCGAGTTCGAATCGGCCGAACTCGGAGTTTCAGAAGATAAAGCAGGATGGAGCAAATTAATGGATGCAATTCCAAAACGAACACCGAATTTCAAGGCTCAAGACCCCTTGAAAATGGTCAATGTTGGTACAGATGAGCACCTGAGGGAGATCCCATTAAGTGCAAATTTAGATCAGCAGATGACAAGCCGATTCAAGGAGGTGCTAATCGAGTTCAAGGATTGTTTCACATGGGACTATACAGAGATGCCAGGATTGGAGCGATCGATTGTGGAGCATAGATTACCAATCAAAGAAGGGTTCAGGCCGCATAAACAGCCGGCCAGGAGGGCAGCGCCCGAAATAGTTCCAATAATAAAAGAGGAAATAGAAAAATTGTTAGCGGTCGGATTTGTGAGGCCAGCTAAATATGTAGAGTGGTTATCGAATATTGTTCCTGTAATAAAAAAGAATGGGAAATTGAGAGTTTGTATCGATTTCAGAAATCTTAATATAGCCACTCCTAAAGATGAGTATATGATGCCTATTGTTGATTTGTTGATTGATTCGGCCGCAAAACAGGGGATGTTGTCATTTATGGATGGATATTCAGGATACAACCAAATCTTTATGGCCGAAGAAGATGTTCATAAAACTGCATTTCGGTGCCCGGGAGCCATTGGGATATACGAATGGGTAGTAATGCCATTCGGATTGAAGAATGCAGGAGCTACCTATCAAAGGGCCATGAATTATGTCTTTCATGATCTAATAGGAGAATGTGTAGAAGTCTATATCGACGACGTCATGGTCAGATCCAAAGATATGGAAAGCCACTTGGACGATTTGCGAAGAGTATTCACAAGAATGAGATTACATGGAGTAAAGATGAATCCAGCTAAGTGCGCTTTTGGAGTGCAAGCAGGAAATTTTCTTGGGTTCTTGGTACACAATAAGGGCATAGAAGTTGATGCGAATAAGACCAGAGCAATCCAAGAAGCCAGGCCTCCACATGATAAGAAGAGTCTGCAAAAATTCCTTGGAAAGATCGGTTTCTTGAGGCGATTTCTGGCAAATGCGGCCGGAAAGTCGAAACCATTAACCGATTTACTAAGGTTGAAGAAAGAGGAGGAATTCATATGGGGAGTTGATCAACAAAGAGCCTTTGAGCAATTGAAGCAAGCTTTGGTGAATCCGCCAGTGTTGATCCCTCCAATTTTGGGCCGACCGCTCAAATTGTACATAGCAGCGGCCGAAGAGTCTATTGGAGCGTTGTTGGCTCAAGAAGACGATGAAGGAAGAGATCGGGCGATTTACTATCTAAGCCGAATCCTTAGGGATGCCGAATTAAGGTACTCGCCGATTCATAAATTGTGTTTAAGTCTTTATCATGCATGTCAAAAGTTGGAATATTATATTCAACCACGGCAAGTGATAGTGGTAGCTTCGGTTGATATAGTAAAAATTATGATGAACGATCCGATCAGTAGCCGAAGAATGGCCAAGTGGGCCATGAAGTTAAATGCATATGACTTAAAATATCAGCCAATTAGGGCTATGAAAGGTCAAATTGTAGCCGATTTTTTGGCCGATCATGTAATGCTCCCAGTGTCCGACGATATCGGGATCAAGTTCGGCCGAAAGAAATAAATGAGGAAGGGATTGTATATCTACAACCATGGATAATGATGTTCGAAGGTTCAAAAGCCGCTTCAGGAGTTGGAGCAGGGTTTACTCTACATACACCGGAGGGCAAGATATACAAGTATTTCGTACAGTTACCGAAGTCCTATACGAATAACCAAGCTGAATATAAGGTATTAATCTCGGGATTACGACGACTAAAGAAGAAGGAATAAGAGCTATCGTAATCACAGGAGATTCACAAGTAGTTATTCAGCAGCTGTTAGGAGATTTTTCGGTCAAAAGTTCCCAATTAATCGGATTGTATGAAGAAGCAATCGGTTTACTAGAAGAATTCGACGAGGTATACATCGAATACATCCCAAGGGAGAAAAATGAATTAGCTAACGAATTGGCTCAACATGCAGCCAGGTATCGGCTGATGCCGATAGCGGGAAATTTGGAAATATATTTGGCCGAAACTGAAAAGGCCGAATGGATAAAGAAGATAGCACAAACGTTGAAAATCCATCCGAAGCTAGTCCAGTCGAAAAGCAGAAGGTGATGGATTACATAGTGATAGGAGGGTTACTCTTTAAGCGAGCCATTGATGGAGTATTACTCAGATGCGTCGGAGAGGAAGATGCTAAAAGAGTAATGGGAGAAGTTCATGAAGGAATATGCGGCGCACACCGTGCAGGAAAATCGATGAAATGGAGTATTATTCGGCTGGGATATTATTGGCCGAATATGGGAATTGATTGTGAGAAATATGCTAAAGGATGCCGCGAATGTCAGAAGCATGGGCTGGTTCAAAAGTTACCGGCCGAAGAACTGCATATAATGATTAAGCCATGGCCATTTCGAGGATGGGCTATGGATATAATTGGGAAGATTCATCATTCTTCATCGAAAAGGCATGAGTTTGTGCTAGTGGCAACGGACTATTTCACAAAGTGGGCCGAAGCTCAGGCATATGTCAGCATTTCGCAAGAAGAAGTGATCGAATTTATTAAGAGACAATTGATATATAGATTTGGAATTCCTCAAACGATTCTAACAGATAGAGGAACTGTATTTGTGGGAGAAAAAGTCAAGGCCTTCGCAAAAGAGTATGGGATAAAGATTGTGCACTCGTCGCCATATTATCCACAAAGGAATGGACAGGCAGAGGCCACGAATAAGCAGTGGATAGGAATTATAAAGAAAATGATCGAAGATCAACCAAGAAAGTGGCATGAGAAGTTATCTGAAGCGTTGTGGGCTTATCGAAATGCCAAGACTTCAGCCACTGGATCTACACCATTTCGGCTGACTTATGGAATGGACGCAGTACTTCCAGCCGAAATAACAGTGCCGACTTTAAGGACAAGCCAAGCAGATTTAATGACGGCCGAACAATATGATTGTGCGATGAAAAATGAATTATTGGGAGTTAATTCTGATCGGGTACAAGCTTTTGAGAATTTGCAGAAAAATAAAGATATTGTGGCCGATTGGTATAATAAACGAATTTGTCGGCGATTTAGTTTGGAAAGTTATATGGCCACCTAAACAGAAGGATGGCCGATTAGGTAAGTGGAGCCCCAATTGGGAGGGGCCGTTTATTGTTCAGACGAAATTACCGAAATGGAGCATACATGTTAGTGGATGAAAATAGTGAGCAGATGTCAAATCCAGTAAATGCAAGATATATGTAGAAATATTATCCATCAGCATGGGATTAAACATCAAATAAGGCGAAAAAGTAAAGATTTTATTGCATGAGCGAGCATTACAAAAAGGTACTACTTCGGCCGAAAACGGCGTCGATAGTCCGAAATTACAATATACAAGGGAAACGTCCTGGGCTAAAAAGGCTGGGAAGAAACGAAGGCTAGTGGGATCTGAAGTGGTAGATGTCCAACATTCATTCCCAAGCCCAAATTCTTCTAGCCGGCGAGAGAAGAGATGGCTATGCCAATAAAGCCAACTCCCAGACCAGGAAGAAGAAAATTTTTATCTGCTCCAGCAAGGACACCCCCTTTTTAGCATGGAAGATAGGGATGAAATTCGAGGGGTATGGCCTTCGGAGCTAAGAAGATAGTTCGGTCCCATGGCGCGAGTATTATTCGACCGCCCAAGACTTTGGGACCGATATTTGTAGGATTACGACAGGTCACATTAATATTAAGAAACAGAGCAGAGCTCGAATATGACCGTCAGAATACATATTAAGAATAGTGTTGAAAGTTCCTTGCTCACATGAAGGAGATGATAAAAGGATTAGCTGAACTCGCGTTGCATAGAAAGAGGGTTTTCGGATCATAAGTAAAGGATCAACCAGAGAGTCAGGATGCCAAGGAGGCCAGGGAGGAAAAGAGATTAAAAGTATCAAGATACTCATGAATAATATTGTGAGATTATGAAATGAGGAGAGAAGAAGTGTTGGTATTTATAGAGAAAAATGAAGGGAATGTCATTTATGGCAAAGAATAGAAACGTAAAGAGAAAAACATTAATCACGGATGAGACGTTTCAGGAATTCCAATAAAGCTGCAGGAAATATTACTATATCAAGGGATATCCCCGAGATCACGGAAAGAAACAGATGAAACAATCCACAAAAGACAAATATTTGATAATAGGCCGATCAAGCATACAAGAGGGATTGGCCGAAATAAGAGTCAGAAGTACATCAAGGGGGATGTAATTACATTCAAGAAATAATAACAACAAATGTCAATCTCCACTCAAATCATAAGCAATGTCCTCGCCGAAATCACTGGGAAGGATAGCTGCCGAATTACGAGCAGTAGCCGAATTCAATACTGATTGAAACTCTTGAAATGATCGAGCTTCAGCTTCGGCCGAAACCGGAGGGTCATCAGGTTGGGACAAGAAAAGCTGGTCGGAAGTGTCTTGAAAAGGATCACACTGAGCATCTAAGAAAAGAAATCGAAAGAGAAGGAAGACATAATCATCGTATATCATCAAGGCCAAAAGAACAAATTAAATATTACCAGAATTCCTTGGATTATCCCCCATAGAAGGATTGACAATAGGGTTATCTGAGACCGTCGAAGCATTCGGTGCAGGAGGGAGTAGGGCCGCGATAGAACGAATTTGGTCAGTCACCGTTTGAGTATTTGACCACAATATACGAAAAACGCCAAGGACATCGTCACTAAAGGACAACCTCAAAGAAAGAAAGTCCGTTTTCTCTTTGAGACTAGCGAGCTTGTCTCTTGGAGCCTGAGCGGATCTGTGGAGCTGCTTTACAAGTCATTGCAGATGAGCCGATTCCTTGTCAACTTCGGCCAAGGCATTCTTCACGCCTTGCGCCTCATGTTGAAGTCGGCTGATTTCCGAGTCAATGGCAGAGAGACGATTCAAATACTCGGATCTGAGGCCATCATTGGTCGATAACTTACCCATATAAGAGTAATAATCGGAAGCATGCTTGTCAAATTCCACCCTGTGAAGGGTAAGAGAGGCTTGCTCATCCTCAAGTGTTTTGCGAGTAGCCAAAATACTCGGAAGTTCCAGGTCTATCCGTAAGAGGCATGTGAACATTGCTTTGATAACATCTGACAGACCAGAAACCAGAAGATTTTGGGAAAATGCTTGCCTGATATATGAAAGAAGCAGAAGGATGGGCTTGGTTTGGACGGAGAAGGCATCGGACTGTTCAGAAATCAAGTGTTCTTACTTATCCAAGCAAGCCTTGAAAGAATGAGGGAACTCTGATGAAGAGGAAATAGACGAAAGGGAAAAGAAATCATCCAGAATACTCCTATCTGGAAAAGGAGAAGGAGGATTAACATTACCGATGGCTAACTCTTCTAGCCGAGTATGGGCAGGAGAGGGGTTAGGAATAGAGATGACAGAAGAAGAGGGAAGGGCAATCGCTAGAGAGATAGCCGAACTGGGAACAGTCGAATCAGTATTGCCACCTTCAAGAACATGAGAAATCGAGCCAGACCCCATACCGGCCGATGAAACAGGAGTTATGCTAGGTAATGGCCGGATTCTCATCAATAGGGTCGAGGGCCGTAGGAGAAGGATCAGGCGATCCAGAAGGGTCAGAAGAGACTGCAACACGAGGAACCTAAAAGAGAAGGAAATAAATGTCAAGAAGGCGACAGTGAACAGGGAGAAAAAGATAAGAGAGAAGAATGGCAGGAGACCTGATCAGCGGACGCAGCCGAACTAGGAAGGGGCGAACGAGTCGAACGTCGCAGTGTCTTGGATGCAGGTTCTTTTTTCGACTTCCCCGAACCAGAAGCAGTACGCTTTCGTTTCACAGAAGTAGTAGGAGCAGACGAAATGCGTGGACGGGATGGAAGAGACGAGACATCATCTAAAGCAGCCCAAGCAAAACGAGAATAAGAGGAAAATCTGGGAAAGATACACGGCACGCAATATAAGAAATCAAAAAGACTTACTAAGTAAGGGGAGTAGAGGGTCATCCTCTTGAGAAGAGCAGGAGTAACCGGGGGCTGAACCAACAACCAAAAACATCATAATATCTGGGAAACCGCGAGAAATAAGGAGGCTCTGCAAATTAGTGCCGAAATTAGCATAAGAAAGAACTTTCTCCCACCAGTCATCAAAACGCTTGGTCGATAGGCCAGGACGGATGTCGAGAGAACGAACTTCAAAGTTGCAGATCCGGAGAGCCCATGTACAACAATGATTTCGGCTATTCTCAGGGCCGAATCCTTTGAAAGACTTGGTGTATCGATTTGGATCTCCATAAAGAGGAAGGACCACATCTTGAACAAAGCCGAATTGGCGGCTGACTAAGTGAGGGTTGTAAACCTCAGAAAGGATAGGATGTTCGGGGGGAACAAACAGCGAGCAATTAAAAACATGACGAGGAATGATACAAGCATTCCAGACTTGAGCAAACGCCTTCAGAAGGGGCCTACCAAAAGGAGGAACGTTGATAGCCGAAACCCAGCTATCCGGAGTGCCAGAGTAAAGATGGCAAGAAGAGGGACGAAGTGGGGATCGGTTCATGAAATAATAAATCCATTGTTCAGTGCGCATTTCGGGAAATCGGACTCCGAGAAGATTATTGGCCGAAGGATGGGTAGTGTCGAAAGGTTGGGGTTCAAAACCAGACATATCCTTGAAATGCCAGACAAGCCAGAGGTGGAGGAACCAGAGGGGGCCATGAGATCTGTTGGAGTGACCGTCAGCCCATCCATGAACCAGGGACGAAATACCAGAATACAAATGCACCAAAAAGTAGTCAGTGAGAGGCAAATGAACATCATCCATAATAGCCTTGGCCAAAGGGTAGGTTTCAAGAATAACATTCTTGGCATGTACGCACCAGAAGAATCGGCTAAGAAAATGCATCATAAAAGCTACAGATTCCACCTGGGGGAATTCGGGCTTAGTTCCACGGTACTTATTAATCCATGAAGAAAAAGTGAGTCCTGAAGCATAGCCGGAGTTTTTCGTTGTAGGTTTGTCGGAGCCGGTAACACCTAGAACGTGCTTTCCAAGAGAGGGTAAATCTAGAAGAAGCTTAACGTCCTCAATAGTCGTGGTCATCATACCCCAGGGGAAGCAGAAACAGTTAATGGATGAATTCCAAAAGCAAAGAAGGGCCTGAATGTTGTTATAAGTAGTGGGAAAAGACTGCGTGCTCAGCTTAATCAAATGATTAACACCAGAGGTAACCCAAACCGGTCCACAGTGAGGAAGGGCCCTTTCGTACCAAGCAATGTGTTCCGGAGTCACCAACGGCCAAGTACTGAGAGGACTGATAAGCTTGACAGAAAAATAATCCGAAAACAAAGGGATCGTCTTCGATTTCCCAAAAAGAGCAGAAGCGGAAGTTGCGGCCTCGGCAGAAGTTGCAAGAGGCCCAAGAGCAGTAAGGTCGCCGTCAATAGGACGAAGTGAAGAAATATCGGCGAGGGAATCTTCAACATCTTTGATCTTTTGAGAAGCGGGTGAAAGAGTCGGTTGCGCCATAGAGAGAAAGACGAAAAGAGGAAAGACACAGGAGAGAATATGAAAAGAAGAATAGAGAGTAGTTCAAAAAGATAAGGGAAAACGAAAAGGCATGACCGGATTTTAAGGAGGAGTTAGCACACGAGAGAAGAAATTACTTGAGCTCTTTTCAAGACGAAAAACCGCTCAAGTAAGGAGAGCATCTGTTGGGGCCACTAAGAATAGTGGGCCGCAAGGAAAAAGAATTGGGCCATAGAAGATGGGCCGAAGAAGGATTTCTAAAAAGAGTTGGGTTTGAGATCTATTGGGCCGAGAAATTAAAAGAGAACGATGCAGAACAGAAGGGACCCGAATGGAAGAAGGCCTCGGAAGGAAAAGATTTCGGCCGAAATGGAATCAAATCAGCCGATTGAAACAAACAGTGGAGTCGGCTTAGGGGAATCGTCCGGAGAGCGGTTATTTTAGCTCCGGCTATAAATAGGGGATGCCATACACAGAATCAGGGAGATCAATCCAACCCCCAAATTCCTTTATCAAATTTACTTCTTTGTATCTTTACTGCTTTCCTTTACTGCTTTCCTTTACAGTTTTTCCTAGACTCTAGCTTAGCTTGTAGCTGTTACTTCCAAGTCCACCGTTGTTTCTCAACAACCGGTAGTTTGGTTCTAGTTTTTCCGGTGAATTCGCCGTTGTTTCTTAACAACAGGTAGATTCTCCATTATATTTTGTTGCCATTCGAATACTAAGGAATATTCAGTCAAGTTTGGGCGTAATTTGTCAAGTTTGGGCGCATTATCATTAATCCGAACCCGTAACCGGTTTGATCCTTTCTCCGGTAGCCTCCCTTGAGGAGAAAAAGGTCATTTGGCACAGCCAGACAGCGGTCACCCAAAACAACTTTGTAAAAAAAATAAATTAATTTTAGATAAATCAAATACTAATAACATCTTACAACTAATTTTATGAAACCTCAAAATTGTGTAAATATTTTTATTCAAATATCATTATACTTATACTATGTATTTTATTTATTTAATTATATTTTTTAAAACATTCTGCAATCACCCCGCGGTTATTCTAGTTATCTTTAGAAAAATGAGTAAAGAAAAACATTAGTTTTTGACCTGAAGTTAGAGAATATAACATGACTGTTGATCAGCTTCTTTTAGAGTTAGGAATATGATTGATGGAGAATGCTCCTCAGTTCTATAACATGTTAAGCTTTTGCAACACATTTCAAGTTTTTGAATACTATGGCCTCGACCCTTCATTTATACAAGAAAAAAAGAATTTATTATTAGTTTATTAACTATATATAGAATTAAAATAGTAACAAATGATTGATGAATAATAAATTTTTTTTTGGCTACACATTAATAATAAAATTTGATATGTATATATCTACCCATTGATTAATTAATTGACTAGAGTGGTTATGAGTTTTAAACATTGAAAATACAAAAAATTGATTTGAAGATATTTTCCCATCAAGGCTACTGGTACCTTAATCTTTCACCCAAAAACATTTGACGTGTATTTTAATTTTTTGGTACATGAAACTCAATATCGATATAAGAGTGCAAGAAATTCAAACTCAATATTGAGGACTTTGTCACTACGACAATCTCAAATTCCCACACATGGGCGGATCAATTTAGCCTAATTCACCATCAAATAGCTTAAAGGTTATGAAATTCCAGCCACTTAAAAATAAGGTCTCAGGTTTAATTACGAATTTAGAAAATTACTTTGGAAGAAATAGTTGAGTTGGATTTTATTAAATTGAATAATATATATAGTTTTGAATATATATTTTACATAATTTTTAGTTAAACATATTTTGACATATTAACGATTTAAAAAGTGTATTGGATTATATGCGGAAATCAAATATAACTAGATTTTTTCGCCCGCTACGCACGGGCAGTGGCGGAACTATATGGAGGCTTGGGGGGCCGCCCTCGAGTTCGAAATTTGTCTATTAATTTTTATATAGTTGTGTTTGTTTTAACTATATTAGAAATTCTTTTTATATAATTCCGCCCCCTCAAACTCAAACATTGGCATTAATATTTTATATCGTCGTATAAATTTAATTATATTAGAAATCATTTTTCAGTAATTTACGGGGAAGAAGAGGAAAAATAATACAACATGTTTCTTTATTAGTGAGCTTTTTTAACATAGGGTTATATATTCTTTAAATTAAAGATATAGGCTCATGTAGACTTTGATGAAGAGAGTGATATAATTAGCAATCCAAAAAAATGAAAATAGTTGATAGTTATTCTATGAAAATTAAAGATGAAATAAAGCAAAGTTATTTAGTCGCATCCTCGCCCCCCTGCCCTAGACACTATGCGTCTGCCACTGCGCGTAAGTGTTAAACTTATATGCTCACCGGTGTTGAACTTATATGAGTTTGTCAAATGAAAATATAATTTCTTTTGGATTACATGAGGTTATGGATGGGAATATACCATGCTACCCGACATGGGCCTATGGCCTAGTCTATCAAAGACCATGTCAGACCAAACTTTTTTTATAAATAGGCTAGGCTTAGGCTTTTTTGAAAGCCTAATTAGCTAAATATGTCCAGACCAAACTTTATATAAAAAAATCTATTAGGCCTACCAGGTCGGCATATTTATCATTATTTTTTTAGGTGAATACCAGAGTATCACACGCCTCATTGGAACCAAGACTAATCCCTTGAAAATTGGATGAGCATTAGTTATCATTATTATTAGTAAGTTTATGTTTATTGCATATAAATATGTGGTATCATTGTTGTTATTTTTGTGAAATAATTATTAATTTGATTTTATATAGGTTGTTAAAATATTTATAAGTCCTTTCTTCGTATATAAATATATCTTTCAACATTATGATTACATCCGGATATATATAAAATAATTTAAAGTTATTTTTAAAATAGGCTTAATCAAACTTTTAAAAGGCTTAAAAGCTGGCCTATTTAATTTTAATAGGCCATGTTAGGTTTATAAGATGGATCTATCTCATGCCTTAAAAAATCGACATAGGCCTAGGCCGTTCAAACTTAACTCTAGCATGGCCTATAGCCTAGCTATTTCCACCCCTACATGAGGTTTAAAGTCTTTTGTTTAAATGGTGATAAGAATACATGCAACAAAATTTAAAAGAGAAATAAATGAAAGAAATAAGATAGAAAAAATTCAAACCCCCAACCAGGTGGACATAATATAAAGTAGATTGTTTTTACCATTGAAAAACTAAATATATATATATATATATAGTTGTGCTTTTATATGTAACATAATAAGAGCAATTGAAAAAAAAAATACCCTTAAACTATTCAAAATTCACCAACAGCAGTTGGCTTGAGTGGATTGGAGTTCTAGTTGCTTAAGCAAAGTCTCGGGTTCGAACATTCTATGTGCAAAAAAATGCATTTGAAGAAGTGCTGTTAATTGCCCATGCAGATCCTCGATGGATTAGTCTTGGGTCCAATATGGCCTGGGGATACCCGGTTACTCACCAAAAAAATTCGAATAAATTATATATTTGCATTATTAAGGTTCTAAAATATCATTTTACTCCCTAATATGTTGTCCCTTTTGACTATTATCCCTAAAATTTTTAAAGAATACTATTTATACTTTTTTTGTTATCTTTTCATTTTTTAAGGGGAAAAAAACAATTTCCAAAAGATATACCCCAATTAAAAAATTCTAAAATAAGTACTTAAACTAATTTTTCGGCAAAAACAGTCCCCAACTTTATAATATTAGAAAAAATAATTAATTTCCCCATTTCCCTTAGAAATATCATTTAACACTCATCAACTTTTCAAAGTTTTTATTTTTGCCCTATTTATTTAGAAATATAGATGTTGAGGTGTCATCATGAGAACCATAGATATATCAATATTAATTTACAGATAAAATCTTAGAGAGATATCTTTTAAGAAGATTTAAAATGATTAAATTTAATTCAAAATTTATTATATAGACACGTGGCAACATTTGGTATTTTTGAGAGGATGACGTGGCGTTTATAAGGTGTCATCATAGGTACCGTAGATATGTTTATGATGTTTTCTAATAATTTACAGATGTACCCATGAGTTGATATTTTTTTAAAAAAAATCTAAGATTGAAATATTAGATTTAATAAGGGCAATACAGTCTGAACATGCCAAAAAATATTGAGGATTTATTATATAAATTAATTTTTTATTTATTTATTCTATTGATTGAGGATAATATTTTAGACTCATATTTACATATAATCAATATAATATATTTGAAAATATAACATATTCAATTAAAGGATTTATAATATATTGGTTTTACTAAATTTGTCATAAACATCAATTATATTATAATTTGTTTCCAATTTATATCTTTGTAAAATATATGAAAAGGTTTCTTAAGATTTTTATATACTAATAAATAGATTTAGTATCTAAATAAAGGATTTAAAAGGTTGATGACGTGGCAAGGAGGATGATTATGCGCTGATGTGTGACTAAATCTAAATAAAGGATTTAAAAGGTTGATAACGTGGCAAGGAGGATGATTATGCGCTGACGTGTGAATGACTGTATTTTTTTGTATGATTAATCAGCGCCTACGTGGAAACCTAGGGCATAATTACTTTTTAACCCTTAAAATTAAAAAAGGATGAAGTATATTTAATAAGGGCAATACAGTCTGAAAATGCCAAAAAGTATTCAGGATTTATTATATAGATAAGTATGTTGAGACGGAAAAAAGGATTAAATAGTCCTTTTTGTTTTTTTTTTTATAAAAAAAGCCAAATCGATCTTTTTTTATTTTTTTCATAATTGATCCGCTACATATACTAATTATGTCTCAATTGGTCCGCCACCCACTAATTACACCCTAATTGCTAACGTGTCAAATATTTTTGCCAAATCATTCCGTTTTTTCCCCAAAAATTCTAAATTGGTCCGTTAATAAATTTTTGCCCCATTTCATGCAGTCCAATGCACATTTTAAACCACTAATAATTCAAGTTCGGTATATGTAAAAATTCTAAAATTTTAATATTTAAAAACTACACAACGAGACGAATCTAACAAGATCCACATGACTTATTTTAACTTATATAATTATGTTTAAACTTTAAGTCAAAAAATGTGTGTGAATAGTAACCAATTAGCCAATATGGTTATTAAGAAACAGAGGGAGTATATTGCAATTTCCTCTTCATTTATGGAGAAACACCAAAAACTACCAAACTATAAAAGAAGATCCACCGTGGTACCTGCTGACCAGAACTCCGATGGGATCCAGCGAAGGTACTTCCCAATTCAATGTGAGAATGGGCTTCGATGTTGGGCAGTACCTTCGCTGGATGCTATCTGGATTCTAATCAGCAGCTACCCCGGTGGATCATATTTTAGAGTTTGATGGTTTTTGGTGTTTCTCCATAAAATTAAGACCAATTGTAATATACTCCATTCGTTTTTTAATAACTACATTGGCTAATTTGCTACTATCCCCACAATTTTTTGACTTAAAGTTTAAACATAATTATACAAGTTAAAATAAGCCAAGTGAGATCTTGTTAGATTCGTCTCGTCGTGTAGTTTTTAAACATCAAAATTTTAGAATTTTTACAGATGCCGAACTTGAATTATTAGTGGTTTAGAATGTGCATTGGACTGCATAAAAGGGGCAATATTTATTAACGGACCAATTTAGAATTTTTGGAAAAAAACGGACTGATTTGGAAAAAAAGATTTGACATGTCAGCAATCAGGGTGTATTTAGTAGGCGGCAAACCGATTGGGACATAATTAATACATGTAGTGGATCAATTGGGGAAAAAAATAAAAAAAATGATCTATTTGACTTTTTTGTAAAAAAAAGGACTATTTAATCCTTCTTTCCTATGTTGAGACAGAGGGAGTATATACTAACATATATTTTTTGAAAACATATCCGTAGAAGTCCTCATTCAAACAATTATTGAAATAAATTTATTGCGTGGAATCACGATAAGCCCATAAGCTTGTGAGTTGCCTACTTGGCTACATGTGGAGTTGTGATTAATTATGTGTGCCATAAGCCTTAAGCCATAAAGTATGTGAGAAGACCATCTTCCACATTCTTATCACGCTTCTTCACAAAATACGTGAACACAAATGGAAATGGGCATGAAAATTAAAGGTCGAGAAACACTCACAAATCATTGCATTAATGTTTTCACTTTCGAATCGAAATCTCCATCCTATTTAAAGTCTCTTCTTTGATTTGGATACACAGTCTAATACATTTTTTAACAGTTAATATCTCAAAATGTGTATAAGTAAAAATTATGTAAAATATATATTTTAAAAATATGTGATTGGGCGAATATAACAAGATCCAACTTGAATATTTTTCTTAATTATATACTTATAGAAAGGGTGAGTCAAAGTTGACAATAAACAGTGTAAAAAAGTCCAACAAAATAATTTTAATAGAACGGAGGGAGTACATATATATATTTTTTTGTCAGATTCAATAATTAATAAACTTCTGCATCAATATTTTAAAAAAATAATAATAAACTTTTTCGTTGTAGATTTGCAAGATTGTCACCTCTCTCACCCGTAGCACGAGCTCACCTCTAGGGTTGTACTCTATGATGCATGTGTTATAGTACTAACTAGTATTCAACGCACGGGAAAAAATTATATACAAATAATTTAAAATTAAATATTATCCCTATTATAAATTTAACAATATAAATACTTCATCCTTTTTAAAAAAATTGGAACAGGTTCTCTACTTACGCGCCATGGCCGGGCTGGGTTTGGTGCGGTTGTGCGGGATGCCTCGGGTCATTGGCTTGGTGGCACTTCAGGGTTTTTGGGCACTGTTGCTGTTGTCCAAGCTGAACTCATGGGAATTATTCATGGTCTTAAGTTGGCGGCTGATTTGGGTATTGATGAAGTATGTTGTGTCTGTGACTCGCAGGATGCTTTGCGTCTCATTCATTCTCCCCGGGATCCCTTGCATTGGGTTTTCTCCATTCTTCGTCAGATTGATGATTTGCGCCGCTGTTTCCGCATTTGTCTTTTCCAACATGTTCTTCGTGAGGGTAATCAGGTTGCTGATGCTCTTGCTCACCTAGGAGCGGAAAGCGAGCTCTTTTATACGACGTGGGCTTTTCCTCCTGACCTTTTGGTTCCGCTTCTCGCAGCGGACTCGATAGGCACTTGGTTTCCTCGGCATTAGCTAATGGATCTTCATGTTATCTTATTTTCTTTTCTTCCCTAGCCTGTATAGGCTGTGCAGCAAAAAAAAAAAAAAAATTGGAACAGTCCCACAGTGCACACAATTCAATACACATTTTAAATCATTAATAACTCAAGTTCGGTACAAGTAAAAATTCTAAAAGTTCAATATTTAAAAACTACTCGACGAGACGAATCTAACAAGATTCCACTTGGCTATATTTTAACCTGTATAATTATGATAAGACTTTATGTCAAAGTGTGTGTGTGAATAGTACCAAATTTCCAAATGTTACAATTTATCAAAAACGGAGGGAGTATAATTTAAAAAATATTATAATATATGTATAGTGTGTCATATGTTTGAAATGCAAGCAAAAATAATAAATTATTTCATTCTTTAACTGGTGAATAACAATGTTTTATAATTCTATAAGCGCACCAACTTTATTAATATGACGAAACGGACGAAATAAGTCTTCAACATAAATAAAGAAAAATGTTTATCCAACAAAGTTTTAAACTGAAAAACCAAGTAAAGTGATGCAATAAGGCATAAGCCAACATTGGCTTAAAATAAAAATCCATGACAATGTCCAATTTTTTATTTATTTATTTTTTAAGAAGAACTAAGGAAGAAGTTGCCGCATGAATATGAATTGGCAAGTGCAGATTCCACATGCGAGAATAGTCCTACACACAAAAAATAGAAAAATCTCAATATAAGCATATAAAATAAGATAATATGTGTCAATATTTAGATAGCCGAAAGAAGCTACATTGCAAAGTAATCCGTAAAAGAAACAAACAATTTCATTTTATAGATACTACCACATCATTAATAAAATTATTACCGCGCATAACATATATAGAATGTTGATAGACTATATTATTTTAAGAACTATGATGAACACTCGTATGAATAAACTAAAAAATCATTAAATATTCTTACTATGGAACGTTGCAGAAATAGAGATGGTGATAGACTTTACATGTAAACGCTAATTTAAAAAGAATAAACATAGTCGCACCTGAATTAGGCAATGAACGGATTTTGATTGAAGCATAGTAAACAGTAAACTCTTTCCAATATGGTAACCAAACCAAGCACATAAATTGAGAGATTCATGTAGACAAAATCACACATTTTGCGGAACTTCTTTATACACAATATTTTTGGTTTGAGTATTACTATCTTCACCATCCTTTCCACAAAGCAATACCTTTAAACCAGTACGATTCGTAACTTGAGAAATCGCAACATATAACTGACCATGAGTGAAGATAGATTCCTTCAAGAACAGACCAACATGTTTTAAAGACTGCCCTTGACTTTTATTAATCGTCATTGCATAACAAATAACAATTGGAAATTGTTTTCGTTCAAAAGTAAATGGGAGCCTTTTATCTGATATTGACATGACCGTTCTAGGTATTAGAACCTTATATCCAATAGGACCACCGGCAATAACTTTACCTTCAATGACATGATTACCAAGTCTTATAATAATCAGCCTTGTACCATTATAAAGTCCATTAGAAATATTAATGTTTCGTAACAACATTATTGGGGTGCCTATTTTCAAGAACATCCTATGCATGGGGAGACTAGAACAGTTAAGCGAATTCAAGAACTCGGGACAATGTATTTCTACCATAAAGGATGTGTTATTGTGAGCAGCAGATGGTTTGTCTAAACTGAGATACTCGCGCCCTTCAGCAGTTGAATTCATAGACATCATAAATTCAGTAAGAATAACACGCTCTTGCATATAAGATGGGTTCCCAATTGATTCAGTAAAAGATGGATAAATGTTACTAACAATAGCAGCAATAGGATCGCCGGTATATTTGATCACCAGATGATCAGGAATTTCAACTTCATATTCACCGTCATTTTCGGATCCTAGATTCCCATCTCTAATTACAGCAATCCACTGAGCAAAACTATCCAATTCAGCACGATCTAAATTGTGCTCGCACTTTCCAGACGCATATTTCTAGTCAAACGTAACACTGTACACTTGTGCCACGAATAAGAAGAATTTATGGTAGCATTGACAATATCCTTCCGAGAACCCTTTGGAATAATGGGTAAAATTTGTCTGAAATCCCCGCCCAACACAACTGTTTTCCTACCAAATAAAAGAACATAGTTTTGTGGATTAGAAATCTGCATGATATCACGTAGGATTTTATCCAAAGCCTCAAAATAATACCGATCCATCATTGGAGCCTCATCCCATATAATGAGTTGTGTTTGAACCAACAAATCAGGCAAGTCAGTACCCTGTTTAATAGCACAGGTAGAGTTTTCATCTGGATTAAGAGGAATCTTAAATCGGGAATGAGCTGTTTGACCACCAGGCAACAGTAACGATGCAATCCCGCTAGAATGTGTATAATTATAGTATTGTTGTAAATAAGGATTGAAAAAAATCAATCTTTGTGGATTTTTAGGATTTGTTGTCATTATATCATTGATATCTTCTTCACCCTATGTCGAAATTGCAATAGTATGGTTGTATGATATTATAAGAAGGTTTTGTATCCCATATATTAGGTAGGATTTGTTGTAGATATTATAGAATATTTGTTTTATATCATTATTTTTTATTCTATTAACATGGGAATTTTTTTTGGGAAACTTATTATATGTGTTTTATTGTAAATTTGGATTAACAAAAACAATTATATATTAGTGGATTCTTTTATAGAAAGAATGTGTATTATATTGTCAATATTATAATTATAGCATTGGTGTAAATATGGATCAAAAGTGTTAAGTCCTTGAGTCCTATGTTGTGAAGATGATCAACGTTGTTCTATAGTTGTGGCGACGACTCATGAACAACGCAATCTGATAGCGGAGAAAAGACAACAAGGGACGTTGACGTGGCATAGTTTGTACAGCAGATTTGAATTTTTTGTGCAGATACTCGTTGTCCCTCCGATGTTGAAACAACCTATCAACAACGGGTATAGCACAACTGGAAAGTACAAAGGACAGTGACGTGGCCACTTCCCTTAGCAGGCTTTTAGGGTTTTCTAATGGGCCTTGCACATCTATAAATACCTGTTTTCGTCCTCCATTCTTCTCAAGACTTATTCCAGAAGCAAAGGATAGAAAACAGAGCATTCTTCAAGGTCCTTCTCTGCCATGGTGATCTAAGAGAAGCTGGAGCCATAATCCCCCCAGTTCGTTGTTGACAGAAGCCAGAAACAACCATTCTACAGCTGGGTATTTCTTTGTTGTTCTGACTGCTGCATTCTTATGGGGATTTGAGTTTGTGTTTATGCATTTCTTGGCATATCTCTAGTAAACACAACTTGTGCTTAGTGTGAGAGTATAGCCGCAATCACAGCTCATTTTACAGAGCATTAACAGATTCCTAAGCTGTGATTATGGCGGATTGAGAGCTGAAGAAGAAACCCCTGGTCTTCGTTGTTTGCAGAAGGCACCAACAACCGTCCTGCTACTGGTATATCTTTTAGTTGCTGTGTTTTCCATTATTCATGGGGTAATTGGGATTGTGTTTATGCATTTCTGGGTTTATTGTTTGTAAACACAATCTAGGTGTATTGTAGGTGTTTTAGCACCATTGAGCTTAATTTGTTGATTAGCTATATTCCACAAACACCACCTTAATACCTGTCGGTGAATTGTGTGCATTTGGGTAGATAGTTGATGCTCCCTTGTGTTCTTCTAGTCTATTTGGGTAGATAGGAGAGTTCTTTGGAATGTAAGGGTATGTAAGGTGTGGTTGACTCTTGTTCGATCGGTTTGGTGGAGATTTAGTGAATCCCTGACTTGGAGCCCCCAGATGTGGATCGGTGGATCGAACTGGGTAACCAAAATCCTGGTGTTCTTAGTTTTATTTTCGCACTCTGTTCTGTTGGTTGTTGACTGGTTGTTGGGATAACGCTCAAACATCGTTTCCGCACTGATTTATTATCTTGAAAACTGGGAAACAATATACTCTGTTTGGTATTGGTTTTTGCCCATCTTTAGCATTTTCTGTTCTCAAAGGGGGACCTGTCAATAAGAATCAATCTTTCCTATAAGGGATTTGCCGACTTTGCTATATATTATAGGAATTTGTTGTAAATAGTATAGAAGGTGTTTTGGGCGGGAAACTTCACACAACAATTTTAGGTTGTAGTAAAAAAATAAAAAATGATGATAATGATGATGATGATGATGATGATGATGATGATGAAATGATGATGATGATACTTGTTCAATTATTTCACAATATATTGGGCCAATGGGGGCTTGTTCTTCTCTGATGACCACTATAAAGACCCAAAAAAAAAAAAAAAAAAAAAAAACCTCACTCTTCCTTATCGAACTCTTCATTATATATAAGGGAAAATTAGGGCTCGGTAACTATAGAAAAAATATTATGAGAGTCAAAACTCCTTTATTTCAAACATTGTATTGTAGGCCCTATGTAATAACTTGGTAAATCACATACCAAGAACTTGGTAAACCACATAACAATAACTTGGTAAACACATAAGGTAATCGTGGTAAATCACATACTAAAAACTTGGTAAAGCACATATGGTATATGTGGAATAACTTGGTAATATTTGTGGTAAAACGCATACCAATAACCTGGTAAACACCATAGATATTTTTGGTAAGGCACATACCAAGACTTGGTAAATACCATATTGTATATGTGTAATAACTTGGTAACACCATAAGGTATTTGTGGTAAAGTATATACCAAAAACTTGGTAAATACCATATGGTATTTGTGGTAAACCACGTATCAGTAACTTGGTAAGTACTAATATATGGTAGCTATGGTAAAACACATACTAATACAGTGGTAAATCACATATCATTAACCTGGTAAATACCATATAGTATCTAGGTAAGGCACATACAATGACGTGGTAAACCAAGTCAAATATGTGATGGGGTGTAAAGTGTAATAAAATTGGAATGGAGCCTAAAAAAATGGAAAATTTTAAAAGGGGTCTGCGCCCTAATTTACCATATATATAATTGAAATAACAAAGATTACTTCATAATGTTGTACTACCTCTTCATTATCGAACACTTCCATCTCCAACAAATTCATTTCTTTTCCGGCTGTATTCAGAGAAGGAAGAATATAGCCCAGAGCGCTGCTTTCATCCAACTAGAAACCTCGTTAGAGAATCAAAGAAATGATGGCTCCCCAAGAAGCAATTCATTATATTCTTCAACCTCTCTCCACTCGGACCAATCCGCCCACTCGGCTTCTTATATTTAAACCTATTTCTGTATCTACCCCAATGAACTATTGTTCCGTACCATTATGTAAGAAGATCCGGGCCGATCAAGCTGCCCGCCCTATGACCCACAACTCAAAATGTCTGAAAAGTTTTGTAAATATTTTATTATGAATTATGTCATTGTGCCTACCTGAATTAATTCATAGAGAAAGCAAAATATATGATTTTTTTAAAAGGACTATAAAATTTTATTTTTGTATAAACTGGTATAATTAATGAGTCAATGACCGTCATATATTTTATTTTTAAAATATGATAAATTAAAAAAAAAAAGTTGTGGGAAAATTTTTGTAATAAATCCACAAAACTTGCGTAATGAAACTTGGCACCGGCAAGACTTTTTCGTAAGTGTATTGGGTTATGTTATTCACTTGGTCTTGAATCATCAACCTCGACTAAAAACCAGACATTATTGAAACTAAAATTAGTCTCATGATTGTACTTAGTGAGTGAACCTAAACTTGCAAGAAATGTTAGTGTCCCTACCTCAAAGTATGACGGTGTTGCCTAAATGTAATAACAATCATTATATATATACTTACACTTATTTTTTGTACATTCGACGTGTGCACAAATGAGGAGGCCATACACATAGAAAGCATCTAGGGTCAAATGACAGCATCATAAGTTTTTCAGAGTTCACTTGATATAATTTTATTATTAGTAAACTAATTTTTCTAAAAGCTATTATAATTCAACAACAAACACCCCATCGTGCAAGGTAGGCTAACCTTGTGAGTGAACTCAAGATAACCAATCCTGCAAGAGCTGACCAAAGCAAAATATCAAAGACAAAGCCCACAAATACAAATGGGGCGGCAGCCAGTAGGACTTAAACACTAGACCCTTATAATTGACTTTGATACCATGTTAGTGAACCAACTTTGCTAAAAAGCTCAAACAGTTGGGTAAGAGAGTAACATTGTTGGATTATTGCATTAGTGTCGCGGCTTGATCTTTACGGGCCTTAGAAATTCTTACAGGGTTGAATTCTTATTTCTTGTACACTTCAAATTATTGGGTTAGACTTTGAGTTGTGATGACGCGCGGAGGTGGCGTGCTGTGGGTGTTCTGGTTCCTCAATATCTGAGAAATGCCAAAAAGGAAAATGGGCCGAGGAGGCATATAAAAAACACACATCGTATTCGTGATTCATTGTTAAATGATGATTTCAACAAGGAGCAGGATGATAATTTTATCACAAAGTGTTAGGTCCGTTTCGAGGGATAACATGTGAACTTGTCCTGTAAACTAGTTCAAACACCTTTCGTGGACACGTTATTCAGTTTAAGATAATATGCAGCGGAAGATTAAAAACTGAAAAACATAAAGGAAACAAACACAGGAATTTGTTGACCCAGTTCGGCCGTAGCCTACGTCTGGGGGATACCAATCCAGGAGTCTCCACTATATGTTCGAACAGGATCCGCGATCCAAACAATAGTGAATTGAAATCTGCCGAACTCCAATCTCCAAGCGGTTGAATTGTCAGACCAAAACTCTCCCTAGTTTTGGTGAAGATCTCCCCGACCTTGCTTCAATTCCTTGAAGGCTCCCCCTTCAAGTTTCCATTGGACGAAACCTGTCCGCAGACCCTCCTCTTCAAGATATGTCTTTTCAAGCGCGGGTTTGACGATGCCTTGAATAATCCCTTTGATTGAGTTCGTCTCCTCCAATCAATGGGCACATGAACACCTTGTCGATCCAAGTTTACTCAAGGCGCGGTTGCATAAAGATGATTACATCACCATATACAACGTGGATCAATGAATTCTTCACGGATTGATGAATGCAAGAACACGGGTGAAGAATTTTTTTGACACTCCGAATAATGAGAGGGAGAATTATAATTCTGTTAATTCCCTTGCCCCAAGTGAATGGCCAGCCACTTATATAAATGCTCCTTTGAAGTGCAAGAATCGGCTAAAAAAGGTAAGTAGATTTCTTCCATGCATGCAAATATTCTTTGGTGAGAAGTTTCCATGAATAGAGATTTTCCTCCCATAAAATCTTGATAGAAATCTCTGGAAATTTGCAGACAGCTGCTGGGACGATTCTGGAAGATCTGCAGATATACTTTCCATAAATATGTTCTTCTGGATAAGATTTGGCCGGAGTCCATCGATGGTGTTCGAACATCTTTTGTGAACACATTCTGCCAAAACAGGTCCTAACAATCTCCCCCTTTTTGGCAGGATGTGGTCCAGTTACAACTTAATCAAACCGATGTCGAACTTCTAAACATCAAGCATGAAGAACACCATTTAACCTCAACCACCAATTACACCAAGTCCTAATAAAACAAACCTATACTAATGCTCCGTACAAAATATGGTCTATCACAATCTAGGAGCATGTACAATGCAAACAGCACTTGGCAACAAAAATAAATAATGATAAGCAAAATATTTTATTACTGGCCAGTGCATAACAGTAGTTCATAAAAACTGTTCCAACAGAAACAGAGAACAGAAAAACCAAAATCATAGAACAATATTACCAATAACTGAGCAGCAGCAGCAACGATCTCCCCCTCAATCATTCATCGGTATGATTAACTTTCTCCCCCTCTGGGTCACATCTTGGCCAAAATAGGCCCTTTTAAAGATTAATTAATCTCCAACACGGGGTATTTCAACATGGGATATCTCCCCCTAAATAATAGCATTCAATCTTGATCATCTCTTTAACCATCTTCTCCTTTTGACACATAATAATATCCAAGTGCCTATTTTTCTTGGAGTCATCATCCTTGCACGCCATAAGATCATCATAACAATGAATAAAAAATAAGAACAATTTAGATTGTATAAATATAAACACTTATTCCATGAAGACTGCCGACGGTGCAAGGTTCAAGGTCCCTTATAAATGTTCCACATCTGTCCCGGTCAGGAACCTTGATCAGTAAAAGCGTTCTAGTCCAGAGTCCCGACATGTTTCATGAACATAGTGCCATATTCGACCAATCCTTTAATAAAATGATGTCTTTGAATTCCTCTTTCAGATTCAGCCTCAACATTTGTTTGTTCCACGGTTGGGGTTCGATCAGGAGTTTGAACCGTTTCCCTGGACTCCTGAGTTTTCTCTTTTGCTTTCACCCGTTCACCTACGATTGTTTGGTGATTCTCCTCATTCTTTTCTTGATTATCACCAGCTTCAACCGGAATGGCCTTAAGAATTTCCCTCTTCGGTGTAACTTTCTCAGTAACATTTGAAGATTTTGCCACCCATACTCTTCTGATAGTTATCCTCTTTTTCATTTCTTCATTAGGCCATGACACGGGTCGACCATCAAGTAGATCTTTGATGATTCTTTGACAATGGTTGGTCTTGTGTCCCTCTAATTTGCAATAGTCACATGTAAGAGGTACTGGAGGAGGTTGTCTTCTGTTCCATCTGTTGCCTTTAGATTGTTGAACAGTCGTTCGAACTTCATTATTTGAGTAGTTTTCTTTCAACATTCCTCAAGAAATAAATTTGGTCGTGCCTTTATCACTAGATGAAGATCCTGTTGAGGATTGGTATCCAAGGCCTTGTCTATTTCCACTAGGCCTTCCAGCAGCAATTGCATCATCCAACTTGGCTTTGCCTCTGTTCAATCTCGCCAAAGTACCTTCTGCTTTAGAGAGTTTTTCTTTGAGCTCCGTCATTTCAACCGTCAATCGATCACATTTAGCTAAAATTTGGTCTTTATCAACTTGTAACTGTCGGGTTCCACCTTCCAGTTCAGACACCTTCTTGGACAAATTCTCAGATTTTTCAACCAATTGATATTTTTCATCCGAGAGACTGGTTATTTGCTTCATCAGGTTCTGATTGACCACTTTAAGTTCCTCGACCTCAGTCAATGAGATTTCTAGTCTCTTAGAGGTTTCATCATATAGTTTAGATAACCTTGCAATACTCTTTTCCTGTTCTCTGTAAGACGAAGAACAAATAGGATTAGTAAAACAAGAATTGACTGAGTTGGGATTGTTACATGGTTCGAACTCTGTGTCTGAACCCGAGTCTGAATCCCAGGTGTCTGCACCTATAAGAGCATATTCCACTTCACTAGAGTTGAATTTATTGTCTGAATTCCTGAAGGTGATATGACAACTTTTCTCATGCTTTAGATTTGCACATTCATCCCTGATATGGTCAAATCCACCACATTCGAAGCATTGGGCTCCTTTGTATTCATCATTTTTCCTTTGATCAAAACTGTCTTCATCCATTGCTCTGGATTTCTTGGATGGACAACTTTTCTTCCTGGAAACGTCTTGCTTGGACATCTTGTTTCTCAATAGACGGGTCAAACGCTCTGTGAGCCTAAATATTTCATTATCATCACCTTCCTCTTCACAGTGATCTTCTATGATATCATCAGGTGTTCGGACAGGTTGTTTGCACTCCGCTTTGAAAGCAATGCTTTTGACCTTAAATTTACAATGATACATCTCCCAAGATTGTAGGATTCCCATCAACTCGTCAACCTGCAAGGTGTCATAATCTTTGTACAACTCCAAGGCTGCAACTTTTGCATTGAACCTTTCTGGAAGCGTACCAATGATTTTACCTACAATTTCCTGTTGAGAATACACTTTTCCAAGCTGAAGGGCTTGGTTTGTTAGATCACGAATTTTACAAATATATTGACCAACAGTTTCATTCTCATCCATGCATAATTTATGAAATTGAGATTCAATAGTGATGAGACGAGACTTTTTTACCGGGGCCATACCCTCGTAGGTATTGGCAAGTGTAGTCCAAGCATCATGTGCAATTTTACAACCTGCAATGAGTCGGTATTGATCTCTTGTGATGGCATTGTGAATGGCATAAATGGCTTTGGAATTTCTCGTTGCATCAGTCCTTTGTTTTTGTGTCCACTTAGATCTGGGCTTGGGAATTTGAGTTCCATCCTCTTGTTCGATCATTGGTGGTTGATACCGTGTCTCAATGGCATCCCAGATTCCATCATCAAGTGACATCATAAAGGATTCCATCTGATCTTTCCAGAATGTATAGTTTGATCCATCCAGCAAAGGAGGTCTAGTAATCGATCCACCTTGGTTGTCCATCTCATCTATCCGGATCTCGCTCGAGAGCGTGTGGCTCTGATACCAATTGTTAGGTCCGTTTCGAGGGATAACCTGTGAACTTGTCCTGTAAACTAGTTCAAACACCTTTCGTGGACACGTTATTCAGTTTAAGATAATATGCAGCGAAAGATTAAAAACTGAAAAACATAAAGGAAACAAACACAGGAATTTGTTGACCCAGTTCGGCCGTAGCCTACGTCTGGGGGATACCAATCCAGGAGTCTCCACTATATGTTCGAACAGGATCCGCGATCCAAACAATAGTGAATTGAAATCTGCCGAACTCCAATCTCCAAGCGGTTGAATTGTCAGACCAAAACTCTCCCTAGTTTTGGTGAAGATCTCCCCGACCTTGCTTCAATTCCTTGAAGGCTCCCCCTTCAAGTTTCCCTTGGACGAAACCTGTCCGCAGACCCTCCTCTTCAAGATATGTCTTTTCAAGCGCGGGTTTTGACGATGCCTTGAATAATCCCTTTGATTGAGTTCGTCTCCTCCAATCAATGGGCACATGAACACCTTGTCGATCCAAGTTTACTCAAGGTGCGGTTGCATAAAGATGATTACATCACCATATACAACGTGGATCAATGAATTCTTCACGGATTGATGAATGCAAGAACACGGGTGAAGAATTTCTTTGATACTCCGAATAATGAGAGGGAGAATTATAATTCTATTAATTCCCTTGCCCCAAGTGAATGGCCAGCCACTTATATAAATGCTCCTTTGAAGTGCAAGAATCGGCTAAAAAAGGTAAGTAGATTTCTTCCATGCATGCAAATATTCTTTGGTGAGAAGTTTCCATGAATAGAGATTTTCCTCCCATAAAATCTTGATAGAAATCTCTGGAAATTTGCAGACAGCTGCTGGGACGATTCTGGAAGATCTGCAGATATACTTTCCATAAATATGTTCTTCTGGATAAGATTTGGCCGGAGTCCATCGATGGTGTTCGAACATCTTTTGTAAACGCATTCTGCCAAAACAGGTCCTAACACAAAGTCCTAACAAAACGAGTTAAGGAGAATCCAATAACATATACTATAGTACTGAACAAATTTTATCACAAAAGAATGTTAAAATGACCTAGTGAATTATCAACTCATCAGGCATACGTGATGTGTTGTATTTTTTCTAATTATTATTATTATTATTATTTTTAATTTGATTTAGTTACTACTTGAGTACAATTACAATATGTTTTAATTATATTTATTATAAATAAATATATATGTATTAATGTATACCTGGTATATGCCAAAAATAAATAAATAAATATATATATATATGCATGAATATATAATTATTAAATAATTGGGACCCGATAAATTGACTTATACAGTGATATAGTAATTGCTTGCAAACCAATCCCTGAAAGGCTTTCTGTAAACACAGCCGACAATTAAACAGTTTTTTGTTGAACAAACGGGTGAACATTCATCAGCTTCTTGTCTCCAATATTATCTTTGTTTATATTTGTTTGTTTGTTTAATTATTTTATAGAAGAAAACAGAAAAAAGAAAAAAAAAATGAAACCCAGAGAAAACGACATTACAAAATTAGCAGTGTTCCCAAGTTCGTTCAACTAACTAATGGAAGAAGATGAGTCAGTGATGAAATAAGATAGCTCAAAATGATTAAGAAGTACTAATATATATAATGATGATTTCGTGTGGTTTATACTTCTCCTCTAACTTTTTTTTGTTTTTTTTCTTCTTCATCTTCTATTTATATACTTATTTAGTATTAATTTGGGTCTACCTTTCCAAATTAATAATCGTTCAATTTCCTTTTTAATTTCTTGCCAGAACTTTTGCAATATCAGCTCAGGGTGGGTTGCTAGGTTTTACTACTTGGAATACCCTAATTAAGAGTCAACTATACGTACATCATACTCATTCATAGTACTATTAAATTGTGCCATAAGATTAAACTTTATTTTTATAAGGTAGAGTTAACATCATTATTAATTTCTTGTATTGTTCTTTTAAAGAAAACAATACAAGTACTCCATCAATCCTATTACTTGTGTCCATTTGATTTTTTTATTTTTTTTAATATTATTCATTGTTTAATTGTGACTCAATTTTGTTGCGAGTATATATAATAACTAGTTAAAGTTAGGTTTAATTAGATTGGTCTAATTATATAATTTTAAAATATATATTTTATACTATAAAATATTTACATATATCCATTTAAGATGTTAATTATTAAACAAATGCATTAAACTCTGTGTCCAAAAGTTTCGGAACATAAATAATGAAACTGAGGGAGTATGTATTTGTGTTCTTAGCAACATGTTTTAATTATATATTGTGAAGTATATTACTCCCTCCGTCCCACTCCAATTGTCTTGTTACTGTTGGGCACGGGAATTAAGGTAGAGTTGGTTTGTGAGTATATGGTGGGGTCCACATAGTTGTTGGAGGGGAAAATTATTTCTATTTATAGAAAGAAGACATTTGTAATGGGACATTCATAAATAGTAAGTAGGACATTTGGAATGGGACGGAGGGAGTATTATATATACTCATTACATATATATTCACATGCATATATATTGGTAGTGTGTGTATGTACTGTTTGTTAATTTGGTTATATTATAGGTCATCTGCATGTATTGGAATGACTCTGCAATGTGGAGCAAAGTCGTTCATATTTTTTAACCTAAAAACGTTAATGATAAAAATATGGAAAATATAAGTGTGACCCTTATATGGTTTATTTATTAATTGTATACAAGTGGCAGTTTTTGGTTGAGTTAACTTATTTAATGATTTTCATTTAAATAAATATATTTGTGTGAATGGAAAATGACAACCCACTAGATATATCATTCAATCACTCATCATATACCATTTTTATATTTTATTGGGCTAATTGTGATAAATGGAATGGCTTATGTTTAAAATTTGCACTTCATGGGATGAGGGCTTAGCCCAAGTGGTTAAGTCCTTCAATTTCCAACGGAATGTTGGAGGTTCGATTCCCCACCGGCCCCCTATCCATCCCTTTTATTCCCCTTTGTAATTTGTGTGGTATGGGCTCCCACCACCCTTTTCTAGCCGGTATAGACTGTTCAGAAAAAATAATAATAATTAAAAAAAATTGCACTTCATCATTACGACATTTCAGGGCAAAATACTTTTTAAAAGTTGCACTCAACTCCAAATATTTTAATTTCACTCAACTCTCAAGCTTTTGAAATATTTTGCACTCAGCCCCCAAAATTTTTGAGGGATTGATATCTCAATTTAACAAAATATGTATATATATATATATATATGCTAATTAGCTCTATTTATTGAATAACATTTGTGGGAGAAAAACTTTTTTTTCTTTTTAATTGATCAATCAAACTTCAAAAGCAAACAATTCTTAGCTTTTTAATTTAATTAATTTACAATGATAGATGCAGCTAGGTCGTCATGAATATGAGACGGATTAAACCCAGAAGGCAGCTTTTTACAGAATAACTTGACATATTAGATATTTTTAGTTAGAGCCTAGAATGTGTAAGTATGACAGAAGATGAAAAAATGTACTCTTCCGTCCAAGTAGAAGTGTCATATTTGACTTTTTGATACTGTTCATTGTTCAACATTGACTCAATATTATTATAAGTATACATTTGGCAAAAATATTCATGTTTGGTCTTGTTAGATTCGTCTAATCGTATAATTTTATATTATATATTTTACATAATTTTTAGTTCTATATATTTTAATATATTAACGATCAAAAAAATGTATTAGATTGTGTGCATAAATAAAACATGACATTTTAAGTGAGACGGATGGAGTATTATATAAGGATGCTTACGACATACTCCCTCCGTTTTGAAATAGATGAAACATTTGCATAGTTGTTGCTATTCATTAAGTAACATATATTAATTCAAATTTTTAGGGGTGTCAATTTCAGGTTTCGGATCGTGTTCGTGTCGGGTTGATCAGGTTGTATAATATTTCGGATCGACCTGATTTGGAAAAAACCCAAAATGACTAAACCCAAACCTGAAATTTTTCGTGTCGTTCGGGTTCGTTTTTTCGGGTTATGTCCAAAATTGACACAATTTCAGGTTTAAGGTCGTGTTCGTGTCAGGTTAAGCAGGTGGTATAATATTTCGGGTCGACCTGATTTGGGAAAAGTCCAAAATGATTAAACCTGAAATTTTTCATGTCGGTCGGGTTCGTTTTTCGGGTCGTGTCCGAAATTGACACCCCTACAAATTTTTAATACAATTATACAAAGATAAAATATAGTCAAATGGGATCATGTTAGATTCGTCTAATCGCGTAGTTTTACAATTTGAGATATTAAGTGTTAAAAATATGTATTGAATAACGCAAAACGCAGAAATGCTATAATATTTTAAAAACGGAGGGAGGGGTACATTACAACAATTATACAAAGATAAAATATAGTCAAATGGGATCCTGTTAGATTCGTCTAATCGCGTAGTTTTACAATTTGAGATATTAAGTGTTAAAAATATGTATTGAATAACGCAAAACGCAGAAATGCTATAATTTTTTAAAAACGGAGGGAGGGGTACATTACAACAAACCATCGTCATTTTAGTAAAATGGATTCAGGGAAATAATAGTAATAATGTTACGTGGCAATGTGAAATGATATGCATGTCCATTCCATAATCTATTTGATAACAAGTGTAATACACATGTCATTAAGAAAAGGTGAATGGATTATACAAACCCATGTATAAATATGTTTCTATGGAAATGAAATCAAATAATTTTTCTGGCTCCATTATCTCACATCTTCTTCCTCCCTCTTAATATTCTTCTCATTACTTTCATTATTCCCAATATGTATTCAATTTTTTGTATATATCTATAGCTAATGGGTTAATATTTACACAACACGTTATCAGCACGAATAGCTCTATGGAAGTGCTGCCGGAGGAAGTTTCAAATCTATAAAGATTATCGTTGGAGGTAATATTTATTTATTTATAATTTCAATTTTATTTCTACGACTAACCTTACAGAATTGGGGTTTTATCCCTATACACATAATTTGGGTCAATCGAGCAAAAATGGAATTGGCCTTAATATGCCAAGGAAAATAACATCTCACCGGGATTGAGAAAGAGATTCGAATTATTGTCCAATACTGGCGGAATCAAATGAATTATGGCACGAATCAAATCATCGAATAAAGACGAAATGCTGCAAACCCAAAATGAGGGTAAACCCCAAAAGAGTGTATATATGAACTTGGTAAAACCGGAGGAATTTTGAAATACCCAAAAGTGGTATAGAAAGGCTATCATGCCTATATATTGAAAAGACTACTGAAAATCCACTAAAATGTGGAAAATTTACGGACACCTCATATTGTCATTTCTTTTACTAGATAAAGCAATGAAGTATTGTTGAAAATTATGAATTTGGGCCCAAAGGTGATTGTCATTCCATGAATAGAATGTGGATGATGTATGTAAAAATCCAGGGCATGATTAAGACTATGCCAAAAGGCAAAATATTATTGAAATCGTGATCGACAATTGAATCGGGTTGAGATATAATTGGCAAAATGAAAATATGAACTCCCCGGAATTATAAATAAATTGTCCATATGATGACGAGGCCTTTATAAACCCAATGGAGGTTTAATACCATGAATTAAATTTATTGTTATATCAAAAATCTTTAGAGATGTAAATGTCATTTGGCTAGACATGTGGCTTATTTATATGAATCCTCTAAAAGGAAGGAAAAATGAAAGGCCCTAAGGTTGAAATAAATCGTATTGATCACGATGATTGATGTGATAATAAAGTGAAATATGATGTCACACACATTGGCTTAAATAAATTCATTGAGCACAATATTAGTGCCAAATGAAATGAAAATCCATGCATTTACTCCCCATTATAATCCCCTTGTGATTTGAATATTCTTTTGTGTATATAAATTATACACTCGTGCCTGCCTTCTTGGAAAGATAAATGGATGCCAAAATAAAATGAAGCCGAGGATGATATCTGCCTCATCCACGGTGCAACTATGCACGTTGTATTGAAAAGCAAAAGCTATTATCCCAACTGAAAAAGGAAAAACTCACTGCTCATAAAATCAGTGGAAGTTTAAAAGAACTCTCGAAGAGATTGTACATCTACTGAAGGAGAAGAAAAATTGTGTTTGAATATGCACTATTCTCGAGAAAATCTCGAAAGAGCTTACTAAGCTTCAGTGATATTCGGAAAAATTCATCACTATAAAATACAGAATGAGGCAATAACTTTATTTCTTGATTACTCAGATTATGATGCAAAGAAATTAAAAGAAAATTGCATCAATATCCTCTGGCATATACCATACAAATTAAAGCTGAGTAGCGTTGAAATATATCATGTGGTAGACCTGAAGTCTACTCATAATTTTTTTACTTGGCACGATCAGCTTAGGCATCCTCCTAAAAGCATCATGCTGAGGTGAATTATTGGAAATTCAAATTCAAATGAATCTATATGCGTTGCTTATAATTAAATGTGAGCACAGTGACATCTAATAAAGAAAATAAGATTGGATAGTGTCAATCGCGTGCAAGCCAGACCTGGCCAAAATATATGCCAAAATAAGTAATAATTAAATTGCACGCAGGATTGATAAGGTCAAAGTTACCTACATCATTTTCGGGACATGCTATGTAGCAACGCTAGCTTATGAAAATAAAGTCGACCGATTGTCATTAATTCTCTCTCCCTAACATTGACATAAGCCCAATGTTTAGTAAATTAAAGTATATTTGGGTGTGCGATATAAGTCCCCCATTATGCCACCCTAATTGGGCTCCCAATGACGATTGGGTATACATATGTCGGATATAAATCACCATTAATAAATTATATTTGGTACCAAAGTATGGTGATTTTATATATGGTTTGCAGATTATTATTTTCCGACATTAGGGGGAGATATGAATCAACCGAAAATTACTACTGGATTGCAAAGAAATGCATATTTGCATAAGTTGCAAATTTCAGACTCTACAAGAGTTAACAAAAACTCATATTGGCATTACCCAAGGAAAACTTGTTGCCCTAGTAAAATAATTGTGGCACAAGATAATCACTTGGTGCCGATTGTATCATAAATGGACCAATTACAAATGTGAAAATGAATATCTTGCACACCTGAAGTGCAGTAAATCATCCGGTTCCAAAATAGAAGTCCTCGAAGTTTACAAATTTTATAAAGTGACGAATTGTTGAAACAAGCTCTAGAAAAGAGCAAATAGCTCTAAAAGAGCAGGGCCCTTACCTTAAAAATAATGAGATCTCAACCAATTGTCACAAGGAAAAATATTTGGAACTCAGATAAAATTATATTGCAAACCAAAATCGGTTGATGAATGTCGGCAAAATAAAATCTTGACTCTGTGCAATATGAATGCAGGTTATTTCTAGCCTCAGTGAAAGCCTAACAAAAAAAGGCTACATAAATGGCATTGAGATCGAAAGATATAATTTTACTATTTTCAAAGGACGATAGACTTGGGTTTATTATATTCATACAATTCTTGGTATGATAGAAGAATAAACTACAGTATCGTCCGAAAGATGAATTCCCCAAATTATCTTATATGATGATAATGTGATTTATATAGCACAATTGAAAGGGGATACATAAAATAAATGAATTTGAGATCAAAGATTTGGTAAAACCAAATTATGCCTTGGTATACAAATTGGGTGAACCAACTACTCCGAAATGTCTTAAATAAATTTCGAAAAGGCTTATCCGCTAAATGCTTTAATGCTCGGCCGAGCTCTTGAACATATAAAGGATCATTTTACACCAATATGTGAAAATGGATAAATATTTTTTTCCAAAATGGACAATATCTTAGCGGATTTATTCACCAAGGCATTGCCGACTGCAATATTGAAAATTTGGTAAAGATAATATAAATGCAGCGGCTACAAGATCTCAAATAGAACTTAAATCAGGGGGAGAAACACTAAAATATCTAAAATGAAATCCAAATCAATGGGAGAAATTGAACACAAGAATATTGTACTCTTTTTTCTCCACTAGAATTTTTTCCCACAGGGTTTTTTCCTAGTAAGGTTTTAACGAGTCATATTCTTCGTGTAATGGACATGCAAGGGGGGGTGTTACGTGGCAATGTGAAATGATATGCATGTCCATTCCATAATCTATTTGATAACAAGTGTAATACACATGTCATTAAGAAAAGGTGAATGGATTATACAAACCCATGTATAAATATGTTTCTATGGAAATGAAATCAAATAATTTTTCTGGCTCCATTATTTCACATCTTCTTCCTCCCTCTTAATATTCTTCTCATTACAGTCATTATTCCTAATATGTATTCAATCTTTTGTATATATCTATAGCTAATGGGTTAATATTTACACAACAAATAAGAATTTCTTTGTTTGGTTTTTTGGTTATTATTATCAAGAAGATCGAGGAGAAGTGTTTTGGGAAAAGGGCACGTGGACATGCAAGTGTGAAAAGGCAAAAATGAATTGAGTCAACAGTAAGGAGCTACAGGAGGCAGTTGGGCGATGACAGTTGGACATTTGCATGGCCAATTAATTATGATTAATTGCTCCTATTTAATTCCAGAATATACTACTCCTATAATGATGTGCCACATTTCAATTCAAACTTGAACTTGTTATATAATCCCAAAAAATTAAAAATATAGTATTTTGTGGCCATTTAAGTTTTGTATTCTAGAAGCCATATGTACCCCTTTGGGGTGGAAATGGTTCCAGTCCTGATTCAGGAAATTACTGAACATCTGAATATTTATAATTTTATGCTGGCCAACTATTTTTGAAAGGTTATGGGTAATTAATGGTTTACATCTAAATAATAAATTCGTTTTAATTAATGAAATTACGGGTATTAATCATAGCAATAGAATCCTATAATTTAGGCGATAATATCAACATATCCTCTCTTGTCCGAATTTTAGTGGAGCTATTTTAAGAAACAAATAATTTCATAAACGATTGTTATTATTTCTTTTATTGTGTCTCAATGCTAAATTGCTTATTAGTGAATGGATAAGTCTGAATGCTAAATTGCTTATTATTAAATGGGTAAGTATTTTGTATTCTTTATCTCATGCTATATATGTAGAACTATTATAATACTCTGTGTAATTAATTGAATGTTTCTTTACATTTACAAATTGTATTTCTTTTTTATATAAATGATACTGGCACTGTGTTTAATTTAATTATTATTTGAAAGTAAATTTATGCTGTGGAAAATGCATGTTTTGATTTTAAGATTATGAGTTCTTTTTATTTATATTAGTTAAAGTTTACCTATTGTGTTTAACTATTAAAATGATGTGTGAATTTAATGGCATGCTACGTGAAAGTAGAATCATGCTGTGTAGAATTGATAAAATGCTTGATTTGATTCTCAGATTATAAGTTCTTTTTACTTATATGAATAAGGTTTATGTATTGTGTTTAATTCTTTATAGTACATTCTGCATATGGGTTCAATCGTGGAGGATCCTCTTATATTTGTGATGTATTTTGGAATGATGGATATGAGTCCAATCATGCAGGATCTCCTTACATTTGTGTTGTATTTAATTAACAGTCATAGTAGCTTCCTCATTCAACCCTCATCATGATAGATCATGAATACATCATTGCTGCAAGAAAACTAGGTAGTTGTGATTAGCCTCCCTTTCCGCCACGGTTTGAACCCTTGGTGCCATTGCTTTGAGGTTTTGCATGGTTAGGTTTTAAAATTTGGTTAGAACCTTATGTCCCATTATTTTTGGCAGAAATGTTTTAATAGGCAAATAGATAATTACACATAAATTATGGCAATGATTGGAGGTTAGTGACTTTTTCTTTCCAAATTAATTATGCAGCGGTTATTATATATTTTGGTAAGTAATTAGTTAGCAGCAGGTTTTTATAGTTATATAGCAGTTCAGGTCGGTTCTGAATTTTAGAGTTCAAGATAGTAACTCTATTGCCTTTGGGGTGTCTATTTTGAACAAGATCAGATGACGCGATCGTGTTTGATTACTAGGTTTAGCAGGGCCGTATAATTATTTTTTTTGCCATGTTCTATAATAAAAATAAGGCCCTTCATAATATTTAAAAAAATTATATTTTTTAAATTTATTTATTAAACATAATACTATAATAAAAAATTTAAATAAAAAATAATTTTCATTTATTGTTATCACTACAAGAAATTGCGGGATTCCCGACCGGGATTCCCGACCGACAAGATGCGGTCGGCATTTCCGACCGCATCACCGACCGCAATACGCGGTCGTAAATTTTGCCGCGTTTTGCATTATGCGGTTCTTTGCCGACTGTATTACCGACCGCAACAACGTTGGTCGGTATTACCGACCGCAATTGCGGTCGGAAATTTTTTTCCAATTTTTTTTTAAATTTTTATTAGTTTTTTATGAAAAAATTCAATTTAGCGACCAATTTACCGACCAAAAGTTCTGTCGCCACAGTTACCGACCGAATTACCGACCAAAATTTGGGGTCGCTAAAGTTTTTCCCCATTATTTTATTTTTGAATTTTCTATATTGCTTGTTTTATTGAATTTTTTTGAATATAATTTAATTTTTAATTTTTTTATCAAAATAATTAAGTAGCTTTTTATAATTATTTATTTTAATTTTTAATTAAAATTTTCTTTTAGTTAATTTATTTTATTTTTATTTTATGTTATAATTTAATTATTGAATTGTATTTTAATGTAATAAATTAATTTTAATTTAATAAATATCTATTTCATTTTTATTTTATTGGGGATTTTTATTATTTATAAAAATTTGTTTGATTTAATTTATGATTCTTTAAATTTTAATTTTTTATTTTGTTTCAATTTAGTTAATTTACAAATTAATATTTGTATTTGTATATATATAAATTTATATATATATATATATAAAGAGTTACGCATAATGACATGAAATGTATTGTGTCCCAATGGTACACGCGCGCGGGAAGACCTTTCCCACCAGAGTTCGAGCCCTCTCTTTAGCATCTTCCAAAATATATTTGTGAGAGCAGTAATATATGACACATGGAGTGATATCATTTGTGGATTGGGTAGCTGGCCAAGTTTGTTGAGGGCGAAGGTTGGTGGGGTTGAGGGATTGGGTTCGAGCCCTCCTAAACACATTCTTTTTTTCATAAAAGAGAATTACCGACCGCAAATTGCGGTCGGTAACCGTATACGGGACCTTTTGGGACTAGATAGTACCGACCGCAACTGCGTTCGGTAATTCGATCGGTAATTTTGCCGACCCACGTGCGGTCGGCAATGCGGTCGGCAGGGTCCCGACGGCAAGATTTTTTGGTCGGCAGAAAATTCCATACCAACATATTACCGACCGACTTTTGCGGTCGGTAATTCGGTCGGTAAAGGCCGAAACGACCCGTAAAAGAGGGTTACCGACCGCATTTTTCGGTCGGTAATTCGTTTTTTTCTTGTAGTGTATGTTTTGCACTCGAAAAAGCATACTGCCTATATATATGACAAAAGGATTAACAGCATATATAGTTCTTTACGAAATGTAAAAAACAGTACAAAAGAAGAATTCTTAAGTTTAAATTTTTACTTAAGAATGAATATAAGAAAAATAAAATTAGTGAAAAAAAACATGAACAATATAAAAAAAAAATACATAAATTAGAAAAAGGGGCCTTGGATTTGCACAGCCCCTATCCGGCATTGAGTTTGAGTTTGATGTTAGGTCAACCTGAACTGAAAATGAAAAAAATGAGGTTAAACATATTCTAGTTTATTTCGCGTTCAGGTCATTTGGATTGACCAATTTTTCCTTACACCTTTATCTCAACACGACTTGAAATACGAAATTGAGACAACTCATTCCTCTTATTGATTCATTATGCATTTATTGTTGCATGACAATGAGTCAATGATTTACTATTGTTTATCCGACTTAATTAATTATTGATTCATTATGCATTTATTGTTGCATGACAATGAGTATTTACCGATTAAGTTAGTATGCTGACTATAATTAGTCTGCATATGCAGACATGTTCCACCAAAAGCAAATAAGTGTTACGCGTCAACAAGCAGTGATTTCATTCCATTTAGAGACATTAAATGTAGATGGAAAGTAGATTCGTGATTGCCGAAATCAATGGGAGAAACGTTTGATTGATTCCAAACTGCCATTTTAATAATGGATAGAAAATGGATGTGTGCTGTGGGTTTTGCAAATCAGGTATATCAGCGGCCGATTGGACTGGAATTCGAGAATGGGGATGATCGATCTAAACTCCTTGCCGGACGATTTAGTTGACAAGCTCGACGGTGCAATATCAACAGATCACCCGCAACAGGATGATGATATTACAGCTGATGGGGGATTTTTTCGAGCGGTGGCCGATGATGTTTTGCAGAGATCGGATGATTCGAGACAACAACCTTGTTATTCAATAGGAGCAAGTGATGACGATGAAGATGCGGGTGTTCAAGCGTGGACCGAAACGATCTCATCGAACAATGACGATGATGGTGCTATATGCGACGCCGCACACAGTCGCGTAACGCAAGTGTTGTCAGGTACATCGTGAATCATAATGTGTTGAGTGAATCCACATTTATAGATGGTTGAATCTGTACAGTATTGATGCTTGAGTGCATACAATTGTGATTTTGTTTTGAATGAATGAATTGGTTTCTTGCATCTTAACAATACCATCAGTTGAACATGGGCAGAACACAGAATGAACATGGTCAGAACACTACTTTACTTGTTTGGCAGCACAACAAATAACACAACAAAGAACGGTTTGACAGAACACTACTTAATATAGTTTTAAGTACGAAATTTTTTCACAAACAATTGACAATAGCATCAGGGTAACATTGACAGAACACAACAGAACGGTTTGGCAGCATCAATTTTTCACACAATCTGACCATAGAATCTGAACACTAGTTACTATTTTCTAAAGAATTGATTATAGCATCAATCAAATTAAGACAGAACACAAGCTGAAAAGGGTGGCAACACTGACTATTAAATATTTTGTCAAAAGTACCCCACATAATCTGCAACATAAAATAAAAAATACACAAAATCTGAATAAAAATCGGACAATATTCCTATCCCAACACACGTGTCAGAGTTATTTTCAACCACAATAAAGTCCACGATTCTCGGAAGAAACAAATTGTAACATCCCTAAATTAAGCCTAATTATTAAAACTATAAAAAGGAGGGGTTGGGGACTTACCCTAGCAGTCAAGTCCCCCTTCTCCCAACTATAAGTTGGGAGTTCGATCCCCACCCGACCCCCTATCCCTCCCCTTTATCTCCCTTTGTAATTTGTGTGGTTTGGACTCCCACACACTTTTGCCGACACATGAGTGTCACTGTTTACAAAAAAAAACTATAAAAAGGAAATTCAAATTAGAGAATATACTGCCATGTGGGAATCAAAGTCAATAGCACAACTCATACACGGAAAAAACACCTCAGAAAATGTGGACGTCAGGATACAAACCTGTTCCCCATTATCTAACTATCGTTTATCCGACTTAATTAATTAAGGAAAGAAACATGGCAGCACTTCATGTATTATATAGGAGTACTTAATAATTATGTAACACATACGTCTTAATTTTCTTTTTTTTTTCTTTTTTTAAATATGGTGTCATCACCACACCTTTTAAATGAGATCCAATTTTTTAAGCTTAATTAAAAGGTTCTACCTAAGGGTGGAATTAAATAGCCCAGATTTCAATTTTTCTAAAAGCCTATTAAGGGTCTGTTCTGCACGCAGTTTTTGGGAGCTTTTGGTAGCTTTAGCTTTTATTTCAAAACAAAAGCCTCGTTCTGCACACTAGCTTTTGGTAGCTTTTGGAAGCTTCTTTTTAGAAGTTACCTGTAGCAGCGTTAAAAAATAAGCTAGGAGCTTATTTTTGAACAATCACAATTTTAACCCAATAACCAACCCACTACCCAATAGTCTACATAAATATTTGTCATTTTATGTCATTTCATACATTTTTTCACAGCTACAGCTAGTTGTACAAAACACCTCAATAGAACTGACAGCTACAGCTCCCACAGCTCCTTACAGCTTCAGCTCCCTACAGCTCACAGCTACAGCTCTGCGTGCAGAACATACCCTAGATAGATTGAATAGTGGAAGTTTAGTAGCTACTTTAGGAATAAAATAATTACCTATTTTAAAAAAGTGACGGATAGATTTGAAATTATGAGAGAGTCAACAGGAACATCACATTAAGAGGGTGAAACATCACATGAACCGAAGCAATAATTTATGGAAGGTTTGAAGTTTGAACAATATCTGCAAAAACGTGACAAAATCGCGAAGATCAATCATATTCATATTCTTCTAATGCCAAATAATTTGATTATGCACATTAACCGGATTGTATTTTGGGTGGCTATATAATTAATATAAAGCATGATGGAGCACATAAATAGTGGAGCATCCACATAGTATTACACACATATATATATATATAGTACATAACAAATCATGTATAAGAATTGAAGGCAAAGTGCAATTCGAATACGGTATATTCCCTTTAAAAGTTTGTACGTGCAAACATAACAAAACAACACACTCTCTCCCATAACAGAAAACATCACTCTTATCACACATATCACACCAATTCTTCCATTACAGAGCTCTCCCATCACATACATAGTATCTGCATGACTGCATGTGCAAGCATCTGCACACCATCTAATTACGGCAGAGTGTGATCCTCTCTTGCAACACATTCTTTTTTTAAAAGAAAAATGTTATTAATTAATATATATATACCTAATTAATTAAATCATAATTTAAAAAAATGGAGTCCAATCCAACAATGTGTTTATTTTTTCTGTTTGAGATCCGAGCTTTCCATGACCTCTCCCACTCCTTGTTCGTCTCTCTCAATTATATTATTATGGGTCTGTTCTGCACGCAGCTTTTGGGAGCTTTTGGTAGCTTTAGCTTTTATTTTAAGACAAAAGCTCCGTTCTGCACACTAGCTTTTAGGAGCTTATGGGAGCTTTTGGAAGCTTCTTTTTAGAAGCTACTTGTAGTAGCTTTAAAAAATAAGCTCCTAGCTTATTGTTGAGCAATTACAATTTTATCCCAATAACTAACTAACTACCCAATAGTCTACATTAATGTTTGTCCTTTTATGTCATTTCATACATTTTTTGACAGCTACAGCTAGTTGTACAGAACATTTAAATACAACTGACAGCTACAGCTCCCACAGCTCCCTACAGCTTCAGCTCCCTACAGCTCCAGCTCGCAGCTACAGCTCACAGCTACAGCTCTGCGTGCAGAACAGACCCTTAAATAGAACTGACAGCTCCAGCTCCCACAGCTCTTTACAGCTCCAGCTCCCTACAGCTCCAGCTCACAGCTACAGCTCTGCGTGCAGAACAGACCCTAAGTGTTTTGTACAACTAGCTGTAGCTGTGAAAAAATATATGAAATGACATAAAAGGATAAAATATTTATGTAGACTATTGGGTAGTGGGTTGGTTATTGGGTTAAAATTGTGATTGCTAAAAAATAAGTTAACGCTACTACAGGTAGCTTCTAAAAAGAAGCTTCCAAAAGCTCCCAAAAGCTACCAAAAGCTAGTGTCCAGAACGGGGCTTTTGTTTTGAAATACTAAAAGCTAAAGCTACCAAAAGCTCCCAAAAACTCTCAAAAGCTGCGTGCAGAACAGACCCTTAAACCTATCACGTATTTTTAAATTTTATGGAAAATATATTTAAATATTAAATTAATAATAGTCATATTATAAATACTTCATATTTAAGAAATTATTAAATTTTATATATATACTTCCTCTATTTTTATGAATGTGCAACATTCACTCGTTGCACGCAGTCCGATGCATGCTTTTAATAGTTAATAACTCACGTTGTATATAAGTAAAAATTATAAAAATTTAATATTATAAAACTACGAAATGAGACGATTCTAACAAGATCTCACTTGACTATGTTTTTCTTTTTATAACTATTGTATAAACGTGAATCAAAGTCGAATGATGAATAGTGTCAAAATACCAAATGTTTCATTTTCATGAAAACAGAGGTAGTATTTTTTAAATAGCCTGGCCTACAAACTTAAAGTTTTATTTATAAGACTTGACATGATTAAACATATTTAGCTAAATAGACTTGTCTGTTTACAAAAATAGGTATATGGCCTCACCTCACCTATAATAGGCCAAGCCTATTCTCACCCTTAGTTCTATCTTTTAAAAAAAAATGATAGAAACATATATATGTTTGTATGAATAATACAGTATATATAAAAAAGTGTGTTAGAGAAAAGCAAGGAGCTTCTTGCATCATGCATGATAAATGTTTGAAAAATCAACTAGAGTTATTAGGAACTCGAGCATTTATCAGTTTGGATCTTTTGGTAAGAGTTCAAAATTTTAGTTTTATAGTATAAATTAAATGTTTGTTAGAAAAAGCTATGGGCTTCTTTCAGAAGACTATTGCTAGTAGCTTCTCTTTTTATAATTTATTTTACAAATTTAAATTCATTTGAACAAATTAAAGTTTTTTGTTTTGGTAGAACTTATAGCATAAGCCAGAATTCACAAAAGTTTTGAAAAACTCCCAAAAGATCATACACAAAACAACTCAAGAGGAACGATTGTGCAAACTACACATAAAGTGAATAGTTCGAAGTTTAATCAAGCAATCAATATTCAACAACCCACTTCAATAATTCAACAATGATATAACATGAGATTATTGCCATCTTCACATTCAAATTCTAAATAACATCAAGGAATGCTGGAGCCCATATACGTTCAAATTTCAAACAAATGCCCAAGTTGCGAGATGACGGGTAAGCCGATGTATAATGAGTTTTTCAAAATTTATTTCCTTCAAGAATGTATTGGTGGGAAACAATCAAATTATCCCATTAATATAAAATATGCACTACAAGAAATTTGGGGAATTTCTTGGGGAATGCAACCAAAAAAAAAAAAGAAAAAGATAAATGTTGTCGCCTAAAATTTTATCACATGACGGATTCCGTCTCCTTGTTTGTCGCCTCTTGCGCTAGGTTTTGTCGCCTTCCCACAAAATTTTTGTAGTGATTCTATTTGTATGAAGAAAACATATATAATCAAATATTCGAACAAGCATTTGTTTTTTAAGATAGCCACTTTTTATAGAGGAAACGGGATGGTAGAAGGTTAGTGGGAATTGAATCTCCAATCCAAAAATTGAAAGGTATGATGATGAAGTGTTGACCACTACGCCAAATTTTGAACAAATATTTGGATTTGAACATGAACTAACCTAATAGAATTCAAAATCAAGTTAAGGTTACTTATATTCTTTTACGTATATGATAGTATTATCTAATGTATGAATAATTTCAGAAATTCTTCCATTAGCCTAAACAAACAGAATAATTTATTGTGATGAATTTTTTTTCGATTAGAAAAAAATTGATGAATTTAACTAAATCTATAAATCCAAAAATAGCTAATAATGGCCAATAATTGTTCTTGAAAATTTTGGACTATCAATTTAATTTTCCGCGCGAGGAACCCTTCAAATTTTAATAATTATCCAAAGGATAATGATTGGCACCCACAAAATATTTTTTAAGTATATGTGCATAATATCTTTAATTATTACTTAAAGAATTAATTCCGGTACATTCCGTACAAAATATAAAAGATAGAGGATATGGAAAAGGCTCAGGTGAAGGATCGAACCACCCAACTATAAATTTATAATTTGAAAATTTAGCCACTAAGTCAAATTAAAATGTCCAATTGACACCTAAAAATTGAAATTAAAGAGGAAAAAACAAGATTATAAATGGCAATCGGATATTGCATGCTGCTATTATTACAATTACATCAATTAGGTTGGTAGTATTAGTTGATGCTCACTATCTCAGAATTGATGATGAATTAATTTAGAGAAATGACTTGTCAATTATTGATATTTTAGGTACTCGAGGCACCTAGTTTCATGTGATACTGATACTACTTATAAAAATCAACACCCATTGAATTGCTGATTCCTGTGTGGCACTAAATGGTTCGGTTATGATTTTAAGTCAATATATTTTCATTATATATATATATACACTAAATGTGATTATTATCAACGTTTTTGTTAAACAAAATTTTGTGATCAATATTTATTAACAGCACCTTGGAGTCTTGCTAGTTTGCTGGCACCGGTTTTAGAGTTAACGAAATTTGCGGGGAAGTTAGGGTCCAACATATTCTACGAGAACGTAACAATTTGGCAGACCATTATGCAAGGAGGGGAGCAAGGGGGGAAGAACGTATGGAGGAATGGAGCTGAATTAAGGTCATAGAATGGACTTGAATATCTGCTGCAGCGCCACTAGAAAAAAATTTAAGCGGGGTCACAAAAATAATAATTTAAATTTAAATTTAAATATATTAAATATAACAATCAAAACATACCTCTTACAAATACTCTCTACGGTCTTTCATACTTTGGAATCGATTAATAACAGCTTCATTCATAACATTGAGGAGAGTTTCTTTCTCAATAGCACAATAAGAGAATCGTTGATCAAAAAATCATCACCTATTCGATTTCGTAAATCAGATTTCACAAGCTTTTGGGGTCCCTACAAAAATTTAAGCGGGTGCACTAAACTACGCATAAATATTTTTTACCTTACAACATAAATTTAAGCGGTGTCCCGTGCCCCGGTAGGACGAACGTGCGTCCGCCCCTGTGCAGCGCCATGGCAAGTTTCTTGTTTCTTGATAAGTGTCGCTGTGTCATGGTTGATGGTTACACTTATTTATAAGTTACAGTATCTTGTGTCCTATTTGCATCTGTTGGTGTGTCCTGTGTCCTCTCCTGTCTCATGTTTTGACAGATACAGGTTCTTGATAATGGCTTGTATGGAACTCATTGTGTAAGCTGTGTATGTCTGAGTGATATTGGCAATGAAAATACATATTTCCCCCCAAAAAATTAATTAGCCGTTAAAAATATAATGATCACAAAAACATGAGCAGAAAATTGAAAAAAAAAAAAAAAGTATCAGTAAAACTCAAATTTTGCGGTTACTAGTGATGTTGTTATGAGGTGTTGCTAGTAACAATTTTATTTATTCATTTATTTTGTGAATGTGTGCATGCATTCACTACTTCATATAACATGTAATCCCTTTAATTTATAATTCCTCTTTCCCTATCAATGAAGATAATATACCACAAAGACAATAAAAATTCGGTCCTCAGATTTCCAATCATAGGTAGTGTTACAAATGTTACAAAAGAATGCAGGCATCCCGGTTTTTTCAATTTTTAATATTTTTTCCTTTGAGCACTCTCTAAATCTTTTTTTCCTTTTCCCATTAGTGTTAAATTGGAATATTTCTTTATCTTTACTCTATAATAAATAGGAAAGGGTAGAGTACGTTAAAATTAAGGTAGCTAAACAAGCTTCGTACACTATTAAATGACTATGTTGTCCAAGAATAATCAAACTCCATCGTAGTAGTTGTATTTGCATTATCGTAATTACTCTCCATCTTCTACCCGATGAAGAAAACGAAAGGTTATGGGGTCGCTTACGATATTGACACTTGAGTCGAATTTTACATGTGAGGGACTCAAGTACGACCATATGCAGGTAACATTTCAATTTTGGATACTTATGTAATGTAATGTGGTGTGGAAGTGCATAAAGATTGATCATCTTCGTAAGGGGTTGATCAATAATAGGTATAGAATGAATTTGTGGAACAAAAGTCATTCTATTTATTTATTTATGAATCATAATGGTCACAATGAAAAAAGTGTAAACAAATTTCTCATAGGATAACAACCAAAAGAAAAGTGTCCACATGATGTATATATATATATCTAATATATATATGAAGCTTTTTAATGAACAGTAACCCAGGGAGGAATAGTACTATTTAGTTTTGCTGAAATTACGAGTCTTGCCCTGTCTGCCCTTTCTTTTGCACTGCTCCATCTACGCTTTCTTCATTCTCCACGGCCTCTTCAATTTCGTTCCTTCGGGTGCCCTCATTCCTCTGTTGCCCTCGTCTGCCATCGTCTTGCTTGGGCGATCGACCGCCGGAATTTCTTTCTCCAGTCTCCGGGGCTTCTTCAATTTCTTTCCTTTGCCACCGTCGGGCGTTCGCTCCGGTCCAATCGCCGCTACGTGGGTGTAGCTGCCGGCCCCCATCTTCCCGCTGCTTCAGCGGGAGCCGCTGCCGTCGCCGCACACCTGCAGCCCACCCCGCGTTGTCGCCGCCATAAGCTCTTGCGCCCCGGACCAATCGGCCACGGAGTTCCTCCGCCCGTCCGGCCCACCACCTCGGGCCCTCGGCCATCGCGCGTGGTGCTGCCGCTGTCGCCAGGTTCGTCATTTAATCCCGAGCTCATTAATTTATTGAATTGGGGCTTTTCCTTTGATTCCATCCTACGCCTGTATGTTTCTTGGAATTGTGCTCTGCAAAACTCTATTCTTTGCACTTGCCACCTGTTTGCCCATCCCCTCCCTTTGTGTTCAGCGCGGCCGTTGCCACCACACTGCCCCTTCTTATCGCCGCCTCACCCGACTGAAGGAGGCTGAAGGTAAACTCTATTTTGATTCGTCTGTATACTCTTCTTAAAGTCGTGCTTCGTATTCATTCGATTAGTGTTGTGTTTAGACCCCTTGCTTGCCAATGAATCTGGATTTTTTGCTGCTTCAATTGGATTTGCTATGCTTTATTTTGTGTCATAATGCTTTTTGCTTTACAGTATAATGCTACCTTTGGGTTTGCTTGTTTTGCCCTCCCTCGTGTATTTTGAGCTTTACAGTAATATAACAAGTTCTTAAATGTGCAGCTGATGGTTTCTGCAATTTCCTATCTTTGTTACTTTGCAAGTGTTTCAAATATTGGTTTTGAGGCCTGGATTTCAATGATTAATTTCTATAAGAATGAATTTTTGAAATGCTACGGATTTAGTGTTTTGGATTTACGGTTTTAAGGTTATGTAGTTTACGGTTTTAAGGTTTCATATAATATGTTCCTTAACATCAACCCTCAATGGTTGTCCTTGCATTATGATTTGTGATATTAGATTAAGAATATCTGAATCCTATGCAATTTGAACACTTAGTAATTATTTTGTGTGATGACGACTTGTTTTACCATTTTCTTTGTTCTTTATGTAAGAGAGAAGAATATGGTAATGACAATTGAATTTCAATGTTAATTTACTTAATTATTTGAATGCAATCAAGCAATCTTTGACATGCTAGCCACTAGTGCTTCAACTTTGAGGGGAGCTTAAATTTGATGATATTGTAATTGTTAACGCAATGAATTTGGTATTTACATTCTATCATTTGGTATTGGCTCCCTATAGGAATTATTGGAATTGGATTTCATAATTTAGCCTATGGGATGATTTTCTTAGTGATTGTGCTGGTTTTACTTGCTGATCCGTTGAAAACTAATTTCATGGGTTTCATGGTACTTAAGTTTGCATATACGTATCTTGATGATCTATGTTATTCTACCTGGTGTGTGTGTGTGTGTGTTTTGAGCAGAAATTGGCTTTGCTTGATATATGGATAAACTAGGTGAGACTTACTGCTTGATGGCATCAATTAATTTATAATACTATAGATTTTGCTTCTTTTTTCCCTTTTCATTTTTAAAATAATGTAAATTTGGCAAATTTTATTCTATCCATGAATTAAGTCACTTTGTTCGGGGATCCATGCAAGAGGCCAACAGCCATGGAAGCCCTTCAGCATCCATTTTTCCAGGTAACCTATCAACAACCTTTTTTTTAAATATATTTTATCATTGTCAGGTTCTTAATAGAATTTGTTAGGATTAAATCTACTCAATATTCATTGTCATACAAGTTTCTCACGAAGGACAAATCATTTGACTTTGCAGAGCTACTTTTATATTCCACCTTCCCTGGGTTCTATAACTGCTCCTACAAGAACACCTCCTCATTGGCATTCACCTCATTGTGATTTTGCTCTTTATAACAGTGGACTCTACTTGATTAACATTCCTTATGCCTGTACAGTTCTAACTTCTATGTGAATTTGGTAGTTGATGCTTCATATAAGGCCAATACTTTACAGCTCCAATGCATTGGTTTCCTATTACGGATGACACTTGAAAGGGACTTCCTGCGTACTAATATTAATGTTGTTATTCCAGTAGCCTTATTAGATGTCTCTCGTTGTTCTGTTTTCTTGCTCGCTGAATGGATTTCGTTTCCTACACGATAAATGGTTTCTTATTCAGTTTATTTTTTCCACTTCAATTGCGGTCAGAATGCCTTTGTGTGCAGACTAGGAATGTTGCTTAATTAGCAGCTGACTCAATTACGAAACCTGAAAATTTTGGTTCTTTCTGGACTTAAAATTATTACTGTTGATGATAGGTATATCTTTTTAATTTTTCTTTGCTGCTTTGTTATCACGATTTGACTTGAACATATTCTCTCTTACAAAACGAAGACGCAAAATATCATTGTTAGCCTGTACGCTGCCGCTCAACATTGCGTGCATTTATATGTGAATTTTCGCTTACGGTTTGGCTATTTTATTTCTGTGCCTCTGTAATTGTTTCTGATACTCAGTGTTTTTGAGTTTTTCGTTTCAATTGAGATGCGGAGGAAAGACGATAAATATTTGTGTATTTCCTTCAATATTTATTTGTTTCATTGATTTTTACTGTCAGTTTTCCATAATATTTTCCTCACCAGGTGCGCGCAGCGTGGCGCGCGCCACCATATGAAACAAACATAGATAACAATGTCCTATTTTATTCATATATTTCTTAGTTTCCTCTTTTACTGTCAGTTTTCCATAATATTTTCCTCACCAGTTTCTTGCTTACTTGTCATGTGTGGCATTTCATAATATTGGTATTTGAGCATCAATTGCATTTGTTGCACATGCCTGTCGTGGAATATGTTAATTACAACTCATGGCAAAATTAGAGTAATAGTTCTGGCACTTTGTTAGGCCATTTATAATCTAATAGAGTAATTTCTCATATGTCACTGCAATGTTTCAGTTGACTGCATTATGAAATTTGTGAGCTCTTGCAATCATATGCTTGATCGTTGTTAATAGCTTCTTGTTGAATATTGGTGAGTATGCCACTGTTTACCCTTGCCTTTTCCAACTCAGATGGGGCTATCCTATTTTTTAAATGTTACTTCATATTTTTGTTAATTTCTTTTCAATTCTATCTATGTTTTAAGGAATGAGCTAATGTAATTTTTAAGTTAAGCTAATCTAATTTGTAATTTAAGCCTTCAGGGAATGAAAAATCATACCAAATAATAATTGTTATGTTTCAATTTTCTGGTCTGTTGTTTATTCCTATAACTCTAGCTCTATAATCACCGTTGTTCGATTTGTTTATGCTCAAATTCATAAATAATCACCATCTGTTTACATTCCATTTATCTTTGCTCTGTCCAAGCTATCAATGTCATCTACTTTCCTTTATCTGCCTTGATTCATCTGTTGTGTCAATCTGTTTTTTTCCCAAATGAGAAGAAAATTTATATATACCCTATCTAAAACTTGAAACATAAAGTAACACTTTTAGAAGTTTCATTGTTGAGATGAACGATTGCAGATACTTATAGTTCTCAATTTTGTTTTCAAAAATTGTTCGATGCCTACGTTTCCTTTACTTGGTTAACCTAAAAACTGATTATGCTTTCAATATTTGTGAATTTAGGTTAATTTAGTCTCTTCCCCGAATACCATAGTTTCAGAAGTCCAAGAACTCTTACTTTACACAATCATCGTGATTTTATCTCCTTCAGGCATCACCAGTACGTAGCCTTTTCTGTTTATAATTTTATATTCTGTGTTTTTACTAAACTTTATAATTTTATAAAGGAATTTCTTGCTGCATTTACTTTTGCAATTGAAACCTTACTCGTTGAATATGTTTTCAAGTGAAGGAAACCAACTTTGATACCATTAGGTTTAGATTTGTGGAATTAGCTTTTCATTAGCCTACATAGGGAAGCCAGACTAAGGGATTTGGCACGAGAAGCCTGTTCAAATAAGTTGGACAGCCAGCGTACGCAAAAGTGATGGTGGGGAGACAATGGTTGGTGAATCTATTGTTTTGTTTGTTCGTTTTAGCTATTGTTGAAATTACAATTGTCACATGCCATTTGTAGTGTGTGTTTGTGCCCTGGTTTAGTTGTGTTTGTGTTGGTTTGTCATAGTTGGGTAATTTGGTAGTGTTGATTTGAGCAATTGTTGTTTATGCAAATGAAGTGTTTGATCAAATGCCTCTTTTAATTGTATTGTGGCAACTACAATACCCGTGACAATGATTCTAAAGTTTCTCAGATTCTAAAGTTTAAGTTGAATATGATGTTAATTTATACTTTATCATTTCCCCTATAACCTTGATAATTGTTATGTTCCGCACCACTTACGATGGATTCCTTTCATTTCTATGGGTTCTCTATTCTTGAACTGTATTCTTATCTATGCCAACTTATATCAAATTTGAGCACCACGTGAATAGGATTTCGAGAGCTTACAGTTAACCACAGCTGCGCACTTCATAATGAATACAGAGTTATTTTTTTAAGCTATAATGTGGTGTGAAAACTCTACTACAACCAATTACATTTAACATAAAACGTAATGTTCCCTGATTTTATTTGTATGATTACCTCATTATTTGTATGGTTTTGTCTTTTATGTTTAACTTAGCAAGGTTCTTACATTCAGGTAAACTTTCCTGGTTGGTACTTGACGATGAGTTCCCCTGACCGTGACCTTCTCCGGATGCTTAAAAGTTCGCCTGATCTTTACTTGAGTGGTCCTATCAGAACATATATCCTGGACAAGGGAGGCACGTATGACTCAAATATATTAGAATTTAAAAAAAAAAACTACTCATATATTATTTCACTTGTTGATTGATGCGGGGATACATATGAGGTGGGGATGGAGAGAAGTCCTTTTTGATAAATTTTCTTGTGATGGTAGTTATGTATGGACCTAATTTATGATCCTTCCTAAATCCTAATAAATTAATTATCTTTTCATCTCCCCATTATTGCTAATTTATGATCCTTCCTAGATCAATATTTGTATAATCTTGCTGCCTTATGATATACAGGTCCTAATAGAATTTATGGACCTAATTTATGATCCTTCCTAAATCCTCATATAATTTATGACCGTAAATTTTAGGTGCCAAATTAACAATATTTGTATAATTTTACTGCATTATGATATACAAGTCTTTGCAATAGAACCCGCCCCGGAACTGAGAGTAAAGAATTTTGAGTAGCCAACAATCTAGATGCAATTGAAAGATAGACGTTGCAAATGCAGGTAAAATCATAAATTAGTAAATAATAGTTTAGGGCTTAAATGTATTTTCATTTAACTACCCTATTGAGCCTCTTGATGCTATACTTTAGTTTGAAGTTCCCCTTTTGACTATAATAAAGCTTCTTTTTTCCTTTTTTTTTTTTTACCTTCACTCAGCATTTTCCTAATCCTGACGGAGTGCTTGATTAATGGATAGATTATTTTTACATTGTATTATTTTGTATTATTTGCCCTTAATACCAACCTAATATAAATATTGATGAACTTATCCTCAATATTGTGCCAGTAATGCAAATATTTTTGTTCATTGGAGTTGAATAATATTTTTAAATGGATATTCTATATTATCTAATTTGCTACTCCTGAGTTTCTGATTTCATGCTTCCCTTTTTAATTCCTTTTATATTTTTTTTCCCTTGGTAGGATTTTGAGGCTTTCCTATGTTGAATTTGGGTATCATCTATCTTGTCGTATCGAATATTTATTGTTTCTTCAGTTGGTCTATTCTTCATTTTGTGTATCTTTACAGTTTCTTCAATTTGTGTATCATCTATCTTGGCAGGACCCGAGATGTGAGTAAAACCCAAATTGGAGAAGACTACGGGCCTTGGGTTCCTTTTATTCAGAATTTCCTTTAATCAGACTTACACCGGGTGCAGAAAGTGGGTGCTCTCTCTCGTTGTGAAGGAATATATTGTTCAACTTATTAGATATCTACACTTATTGTTCAAGCCATTGAGTGGTTTCTTGGGTGTTTAATAGTGTTAGTGCAGATGTCTTTTGGAGCTAGATTCTCTGTGTCCTTCAGCACGAACACCTGTACCCCCTGTCTTCGGCTCTCCTAATTACAACTGAATAAGCAACAATCATTTCCCACGGTATTTAAAGTTATGTGTACCATTTGTCCTGCAAGTTTTTTCTCTTATTGTTTTTTGTTCTTTCATATTATTTTTAGCTAAATCGTGACTAACATATGATTTGCATCATTGCTATGATTGTTGCCTTCGTTGTTATTGTGAATTTAGTTCCAAAGTATTGTATTTGACTTTATATATGTTTTCTTAAATTATTGTGGAAGTTGTGAGTTCACTGGTTTAGAAGGAACCCTTTTTTTTTTTTTCGTGGCATAGAATTTTGGTGCATGACAGTTGTTGGAATTTTTGGTGGATTGTACATTGTATCCAGGCTAAGGTATTAACCTTTTATGAATGAACTCTATGTTGTTGTTCTTATGTGCCTGATTGAACATGATGGATCTTATTTCACACCATAGAGTGGTTTGTGTTGGGGTTTAAAAGTGTCACATTTTCTTACCAAACACATTGTTCTCATGTCAATCTCTTTTACATACCAATATTGTTGATATTGTCATTACTAAGTTTAAACCAAATGCTTCTACAGATGCTAAGGCAATCAAGGATTTTGTGGAATACAGCCGGCAAGATCTTGAGGTAGCCTGGGAAGATTGTCTTGTTTGTTTCATTTCTTTTATATGATTATATGCCATTGTTTTTTTTTAAAAAAAAATTGTTGTTATTAGATCTGAGATTCTCCCAAAGTTCACAACTTTGCCCGTACTCATTTCTGAAATCAGCTTGAGGGGAACCATTATTTCTTTGTTTGTAGGTCTCATATTTTCCCAAATTGTTTCAAATTTATTTCTTTTTAGCACCATTTAGGCATATTCTTGGTTGAATTTAAATCGATATCATGCTTTGGTAGTCGTAATGGTTTTCTCATTGTATTCGTTGAATTATATACTTTTTTTTCTTCCTCTTGTTATTTTAGTGCTACTACACACAACTAGTTTGAAGCAGGAGAAAGAACAAAGTTCCCATTGAAGCAGGAGAAGTGCTAAAAACTACATGCCTATACATTTGAATTGCATTCCTACACCTACAACACACAACCAGTTTGTTTATCATATGCATTATCTAAAAGTATGTTTCTCCTCAGCTCAACTCCCAACTCTGTATGTTGCATTCTGATTTTTTTAGGTTTCTGGTGCAGCTCCATGCCTGCTAAACTTTTTCTGTTCCGTGTTTTTGCTCTTTGTCCTATACAATTTTCGCAACATCTGTCAATTCTTCAAGTTTAAGAAACTGCTGGGAAAAACCAGGTCTTAATATAAAACCTCTGAATTGGTCCACACTTTGCCACTCAATGGAATTTCATATAAGATGGTTATTTGGCCTCATGAACTGATTCTTTTAGTGGCTAATGCCTATGGCTGCGCTTCTCATATTTCATTGGTCCCGTCAAATTCCTTTTCAGTGATCCTGTGCGAGACTTGCTGGCCCAGAACTGTAGAGGACCCACCCAAGCAGCTTCTCGTACATACTTGATCCTTTTTGTCCAGTTTGTTAGGTATGGGGATTTTCAACAGCTCTTGTTCGTCTCCTATTTTTTGGTTCCCAATTAGTTCCCTTGGTATTCTTGTTCCATTAAGTTTTACTTGTATGTTGCAATTTGCACAGCTTCGCTCTTAATTTTGAGGCTCTTTAAGTCTAACATATGCTTACGTGTTCCGCCAGACCTTAGGCATATGTTTATTAGATTAAGCATTTAGATAATTAGTTGTTTACTATTGTTCCCAATTATTTTTACAACTCCTATTTGTGTCCAGGTGAGAAGAAAGATGACCCATGGCCAATGTATGCAGTGCATGTAATCACTGTGAGTGTCAGAAGTTTTGTTATAGTCGCAGGGTGAGCTCCCCAGCGTGTTGCATTTGAAATAATTGGAGTTGTTTTTAATGAGGTCGAATGAATAAAGCTGAATGCCCAAATTTCTCATTTGCAAGCTTTGTTCCTTTTCCAAATAAAAATCAAACTAAAATATTTTCTTACACGAAGCTGAAAGAACTTGTAAGCTTTATAAAAAATTCAAACATAGCTATGCTTCTACCAAAATCATACATGCCGACTACATCGCACTTAAAATCCACGTATCGTCCCGCGCGGCGTAGCGCGCGTAGTACGAGTTCTAGTATATATATATATATATATATATTAGGGTTGTTTGTTCAATGTCTTGAAGATTCCTAAGAAAGATGGGATGTCCTCTAAGTTATATATATTAGCACTAATCCACTCATTATGATTCGCTAATTGATTTTTAAGTTGGAAGTTCATGGATACATGTTGCACGTAATGTCATGTTATGTAGTAGTATTTAATTAGTTTTGCATGAGACTTCAAGAAATAAGAATATTGTAATTTCTTATGAACATATATACATGGGTTGTTAGCGGCTAGCAGATTTGGGAAGCAGATTGTCTAGCAGATAGCAAATCTGTTAGCTCCCAAACATATCCATGGACATATATAACTATGTAGATTAATTATGTTTATGTACGTGTTGTCCAGTTTTAGTTTTCCTGCACATATATTTTTCTTGTTTGCAAAAAACAACTGTTATCCAGGCCACCAACTAAAATTTAGGCTTTGATGATTTGGTGGATCTGTAGAGGGTCGTTTTCGTTTGGTTTTTTTATTGGAATTCAGTTATATCTTTCACTCGATCATTTTGGAAAAACAAGAAAGTCCATTTTGGACAGGGAAAATAAAAATGTCAGTCAATTAATAATGAAAGGGTTAGTCATTGCAGATAAATGTCATTTGATTTGCTTTTGAAGGTAATTTGATTAGGTTACTTAGCTTCCAGACATCATATATATTTTGACAATTGTCTTATGGATTTATTCCATATGTTTTCAACCAATTAAATATGTAATTTTGAATGTAAATACTTCTATATAAATTTAGCCATGCATATATTAATTACACTATCGGAATTTTTTCATTGTAATTAAGAAATATTTTATTTTTTAAATAATACAGTACTCCCTCCATTTCTTTTTAGTTGTCTGTTTAGAAACTAAAAAATGTTTCAAAATAGTTGTCACTTTATAGTTAGTTATAGATAATTATGCCATATTTTTACTATATTACCCTTTACTTTATATAGTAAGGCGTAGGTCGAGGGTGTATAATTAGTTTTAATTAATTACCCTAAAAGAACTAACAGCAGTTGGCTTGAGTGGATGGGGGTTTTAGTCGCTTAAGCAAGGTCTCGGGTTCGAGCCTTGTGTATGCAAAAAACTGCTTTGGGAGAGGCGCCCTTAATTGCTCCTGCAGATCCTCGAGGGATTAGTCTTGGGTCCAATGTGGCCTGGGGATACCCGGTTTCACCAAAAAAAATTAATTACCCTAAAAGAGTTTAATTTAGATCTGAGTCATCTTTGGGACTTTTTGCAAAATCCACTAGACCTCAAAACCCTTTTAAATATTAGAGCAAACTTTGCTCACTTTTTATGCAAATTTTCAAAATCTAAATCTACTTATTAGATGATAGACTTTTCAGGACTGAAACTATATAAAAACAAAATTGGTATTCAAAACTTTTTTATTATAAAAACTAAACCACAATTTTATTATTGTCAAAAATTAAACTTCAACTTTTGATGATGAAATATCATTTCTCACCCCTCTATTTTTGTTCCTTCTTATTTTAACCTCCAATTTTTATTTTTTTTTTATTCCCAATAAATTTGTCATTTCTTCATTGGAACGAAAAAATGGCCCAAAAGGCTTAATAAATAAAATTATAATTGTAAATTTAGAAAATTCAGGCTTCCAAAATTTACAACATGCAATAAAAGTTTTAAATTATTTAAATAATTATGTTTATATTGAAGAAATTATCGATACATATTCTAAAGTAGTTTTCGGTATTCAAATAGCTCGAACCAAGTCATTCATTGTTTTAAGCACTTAAAGCTCTACAACCACTCAAGTTAACTATATATGGTTCATTATTGCAGAAATATGTCTGAATTGTATTGTAATAATTATTTCTGTGTTTAAATATAATTCTAGTATTTAAACAAAAATCATTTCTTCAATAGAATAATTAAATAGTATATAATTTAGATTTATAAATTAATAATACAAATAAATTTTGAAAATTAAATTCGATAATTTTAATTGAAAATACTGCATATATATATGTAAGTATAATATAGTAGTAGTAGTAGTAGTACAAAATTATGTAACAAATAATTTTAATCTTCCTCCACACACCTTTGAATTCTCTAAAACAACCCCATATATTTATGGGACCCAAGATCCCATGCCTTCAAAATTCAAACCCCCCCTTCGGTCATAAAATTTATTTCAGAAGCAAATGCATTCTATCGACGCGGTATATATAATTAATTTGTCCATATATAGTGATCCATACAAAGAGTCAACCCTAAATTAACATTTAACCCCACATATAAAAAAGAATCGCACTTTTTCCTAAGCCCAAAATATAAGATGGTGATAGCGCGCAGTGCAGCCACCTTCATGTGATCTGAGATTTATGTTGTCTGAAAGATGAAATAGTGTGTTTTATATAATGAGATATATATTTTGTGCGATGAGAAAATATATGTTATTTTTATAATTTCTTATACTCGTAAAGAGCAGAGGTTGTACCGGAATCAAATTTATATATATATATATATATATTATTCCACTTTGTAGTACACGGAATGACCAATGTTGTCTCAACATATCCGATCCATCCACACCACAGTCTGTCAAAACCCAAATGGCCAAAAAACTCAAAAATAATACTACTACTATAATGCAATAAATAAATGCCTTTCCTCACCATTAAAAGTTCGTTGGGGGTAGTTGGCCTTCCCTCTTCCCCTTCTTACTCTTCCCCACACTTTTCCCTTTATATACTCCCCCAAAATCCCCCCATTTTCCCACCCACACATACCACACTACCCCTTCCTCCTCCAAAATCCTAGCTAATTCCTAAATCCTGAATCCTCGACGACCAACCATTCGTCGGTCGATCTATTAGGGTTTTCTTTTCCTAACATTGGTTCATAAGTGCCCATGAGCAACGCCGACGTTAACCCTAACCCTAATCCCAACCCCACGGGGAGGATCTCCGTGGGGGCGGGCCGCACCGATCTCCCCAATTTCGTGCAATCGGTCCGCTTGAAATACGTGAAGCTCGGTTGCTACTACATGATCTCCCACGGCATGTACCTCCTCCTCGTCCCGTTGCTCGGAATCCTCGCCGTCCACCTCTCCTCCGCCACCTCCGACGACCTCCTCCAGCTGTGGGACCACCTCAAGTTCAACCTCGTATCCATCGTCGTCTGCTCCACGCTCATCGTGTTCCTCGCGACGCTCTACTTCATGACCAGGCCGCGGAAGGTCTACCTGGTGGACTTCGCGTGCTACAAGCCCGACCCGGCGGTGATGTGCAGCAAGGAGCGGTTCATGGAGCGGTCGAGGGAGGCGGAGACGTTCACGCCGGAGAATCTGGAGTTCCAGAAGAGGATCCTGGAGCGGTCCGGGCTGGGGCAGAAGACGTACTTCCCCGAGGCGCTGCTGAAGGTCCCCGCGAACGCGTGTATGGCGGAGGCGAGGAAGGAGGCGGAGATGGTGATGTTCGGCGCCATCGATGACCTGCTGGCCAAGACCGGGGTCAGGGCCAAGGATATCGGCGTCCTGGTGGTGAACTGCAGCCTGTTTAATCCGACGCCGTCGCTGTCGGCGATGGTCGTGAACCATTACAAGCTCAGGGGGAACATCTTGAGCTATAATCTTGGTGGGATGGGATGCAGTGCTGGCTTGATCTCCATAGACTTGGCCAAGCAGCTTTTGCAGGTTTGTTCTTCTCTAATTTATTTATTTATTCAAAATATATATATATATATTTTTCTTTTGCTGAACAGCTTATATGTAATCGAAAATATGTGAGATAATAGGGTAATTCGATAATCAATTTAAAAATCTTTTAAAAAAAATAAAAGATACTTACCTCACAATTAATGTGATTTTGCAGTGTTTTTACTTTTTCTACAAACGCGCGTGCAACGAATTAGCATTTGTTTTGAATTATTTTTCTAAAATTGCAATACTTTTGAAGAGGAGAATAGATTATTTGTTTTGAATCTGCTTCTATGGGAGATTTGTTTTGATGTTTGTGATGGTAAAATTAAATATTAGGCATAGGTGAAAAACATGGATGAATTTGAAGATTTGAATTACTGAGTTTGGTTAGGACAGGAGAGGAGACGACAAGAAATAAATAGGCGACAGTGGACAGAAAGACAGATATTTTGACACACCTTGCAAGGAGTGTTGTGGCTTTAATGAGCACATGCTGTTTTTATCAATATATAGTAAATGAAAAATTTTAGGATTAGGTTTTACCAGTTTAATTCTGTTTCAAGATTTTCACCTAAATGGTAATAACAGTGTGCATGCCATCATTTAATTAATGTTGGAGGGGATGGATAGCCTACTGACCACAGTGGCCGCTCCTCTAATACTACCACTTGATTGTCATTTAATTTTTTAGGGCTACTTGTCACTAGCTAAGATTGAAATTAAATCTCAACATTATAATAAGTATTATATTGATTAGAAAAAAAAAATAAACAACAACTAATACACACATCAAATAAAATTAATTTGTAGCTCGGCAGAAGTTAAGATGCTTGCTATACATTAAAGTAGCCTCGTACTAAATGCAACAATTAATTAAATTTCTTCATTGGGAGGAAAATTTTCAACAAACTGCTCATGTATATTTTGGATTCAACAAAGTGCAGGTGCAGCCAAACTCATATGCCCTAGTGGTGAGCATGGAGAACATCACCCTCAATTGGTATGTAGGCAACAACCGATCAATGCTCGTCTCGAACTGCATTTTCCGAATGGGTGGCGCGGCGATCCTCCTCTCGAACAAGCCATCGGACAGAAGGCGCGCCAAGTACCAATTGATCCACACGGTCCGAACCCACAAGGGTGCCGATGACAAGAGCTACCGCTGCGTGTTCCAACAAGAGGACGACACGAAGGAAGTAGGCGTGGCCCTGTCGAAGGACCTCATGGCCGTGGCGGGGGAGGCACTCAAGACAAACATCACGACGTTGGGACCGCTGGTCCTCCCAATGTCCGAGCAGCTACTGTTCCTCTTCACTCTGATTGCGAGGAAAGTGTTCCACATGAAGATCAATCCTTACATCCCGGACTTCAAGCTCGCGTTCGAGCATTTCTGCATCCACGCGGGAGGAAGGGCCGTGTTGGACGAGCTGGAGAAGAACCTCGAGCTGAGCGAGTGGCACATGGAACCTTCTAGAATGACGCTCTATAGGTTTGGTAACACGTCGAGTAGCTCGTTGTGGTACGAGTTGGCTTACTCAGAGGCGAAGGGGAGGATTCGGAAAGGGGACCGGACGTGGCAAATAGCGTTCGGGTCGGGTTTCAAGTGTAACAGTGCGGTTTGGAAGGCGCTAAGAAGGATCGATCCAGCCAAGGAGAAGAATCCGTGGATGGATGAGATTGATGATTTCCCTGTTGAGGTGCCGAGAGTGGCAAAGATTGATTAATTGGTTGGTTGATTGATATATTCTTGAGAATTGAATGAACATTTGTGTCTCCTAATTGTAACTCCTTCAAATTGCCTTTAATTTAATTAAAGAGGGGGTATATAATATATACATATATGTACTTGTGGAGAGTTTAGTTTGGGGTGGTTTATTACATTATTTGAAAATTGAGAGGGTTATATTATTACATCGATGTTGTAAGGACCATGGATCAATCTTTTAATTTTATTTATTTATTATTTTCAGGGATTATTTCTTCGGAAGGAATTTAGGCCTTGTGTATATTGTGACAATAGAGTTGTAGAGAGCATCTCTCTCTCTCTCTCTCTTTTCTTTTTCTTTTTTTTTTTTTTTTGGTGAGATTTTGAAATTAGCCATGCACATAGTTGTAATTAATCTTTCATAATTACTTCCTCCGTCTCACAAATATTGTTACGTTTGACTTTTTGACACTATTCACTGTTTAACTTTGATTCAAATTTTTATCATAGTTAATGTAAGAAAAAATATAGTCAAATGAGATCTTGTTAGATTCGTCTAATCTTGTAGTTTTAGACAATCAACTTTTTATAACTTTTCGTTGTACAAAATTTAAGTTATTAACCGTTAAAAATATGCATCGGCATGCGTGTCGGAAGGGTGCGTAACGATTATATTGAGACGGAGGTAGTATATGATAGTTTTGGGGAAAAAAGCCAATATGATCCCACAACTTTCGTGTGTTTCTCAAATGGTCTCATAATTATGCTATTCACTTAATCCATCCAATATGTTTGCTAATCCTCGCCCAAATGATCCCATCGGAGGTTAATTGTGAGGATTAACGGGTAAATCATCCCACAACTTTCGTCCGTTTCTCAAATGGTCCCATAATTAACCCTTTAATCCTTGCGACACGTCAGCCTGGGAGATCATTAACCTCGAATGGGACCATTTGGGCGAGGATTAGCAAACATATTGGATGGATTAAGTGAAGTGCATAATTATGGGACCATTTGAGAAACACACGAAAGTTGTGGGATCATATTGGCTTTTTTCCCGATAGTTTTGGTTCGGACTGGTTTGTGTATCTTTTGTAACTTTATACTTCTATATAAATATCAATAAGTTTTTCTTACAATAAATTGGCTTTAATCAACTACTTTTATAAAATAATTAATAGTAATGAAATTAATCTAAAGAAATAGTAGTTATGAGTTGGGGAACTAGTAGTATAAGAAATTCGCCGAAATATTTAGCCGAATTTGTCGGCAAAAACTTGGGGCCGGGGGCATTCATTGTGTTCAATTAAGTTTGGTGCTGGCAATTTTTATGTCAGTGTTTATCCAATGCATTTTAGTCAAAAAAAAAAAAAAAAAAAAAAAAAAACTTGAGATTTGAGAATTTACAGGTGACTTTCACATCAAAAAACTGATGACTGGGAGTTCCAATTATTGATGTATGATAACCTTTTCTTACATTACACAAGTACGAAAAATTCTTAACTTTTTCTTTTTAATATTAATACTAATGCATCAATAGAGGTGTGTGATTAAATTATTGATTAAGTTAGTACAGATTTAAATGAAGCATACTTCTTTCTATTTTCATGAATATGCAACACTTACTATGTGCACACAATCCAATGCATATTTTAACAAGTAATAACTCACATTGTGTACAAGTAAAAATTCTAAAAATTTGATATTCAAAAACTATAAGATGAGACGATTCTAAAAAGATCACACTTGACTATATTTTTTTTTCCTATATATAGCTATTGTATAAACGTGAATCAAAGTTGAATAATAAATAACAAAAAAAAACTCAAACATTTCATATTAACAAGAACAGAGGTACGTAGTATGTTATTGTACGTGAAAGAATTAGTAATATAAGTATATTGTTTCATGTTTGGTGGCTCATTATCAAAAGAGATAGTAGGTCGATCTTTTTATCATAGATAGAGGTACAGGAGAGGATCATAATTGCACTATTATTATTATTATTATTATTATTATTATTATTATTATTATTATTATTATTATTATTATTATTATTATTATTATTATTATTATTATTATATAATCAGATTTTATTACGCACTATATAATCATAGTAGTATAATCTTAGTAGCATAATCTTAGTAGCTTACTCTCTCTCTCTCTTGCGAGATGCAACAGCAACCATCGCTTATGAAATTTGTCTGATTTTTATCCTAATTGAGGCCAACGTCTCAATTAATACGGGTGGCATATCAGCTATAACTGCGATTAAGGGGTGGTGGAATGTTCGGGCAAAAATTAACACACTTTTTTTTAAAGAACGGGATAATTTAATTAATATGAGACTGCTTAAAAAATTATTAAAACTTATAGGATGATTTGAATTTTTTTTTTTTTTCCTAAACAAGATGATGAGTTCAAGACCTTAGAAATCTCTCGATTCACCCAAAAATACAAATCTAATAAGCTGACCACACAATGAATTGAATAAACAAAAGAAGTGGGGTTGGGCTGGCTATGAAGGTTGGTGGAAATGGCCACAAATGTTATAAGGAGATATACTATCATCCTTGGAAGCTTCTTTTGCCCCCAAATACAATGCTATCTCTATCGATTACCTTCTCGAAGGACATAGTGAAAGAAGATGCACACAAAATTTATTCTCAATTACTATGACAAGAGAAGAAAACTTGCTTATGGCGACACCTCAGAAAGTGCTGCTTATTAATGAAGACGACGAGCATTGAAAGCATGGGACATCCTTGTTACGGTTCATTCCCAGTTTATTTTGTTTTTTTGTTTTATTTTTATTTTTATTTTTTTGCTTTTTTTCGCCATGGATAAAACTTCACAGATGGTTCTTAGTTCTTACCTTCCCTCTCTATTGGCTGTTTAGAAAAAAAAAAAAAAAAAGTTCTTACCTTCACTCCCATATTAATTTGAACACCATCGGACAGCCTATTCATTATATATATATATATATATATATATATTTTTAGGATATAAAATTTAATGTTACCCTTCATTATACTAATTCTGAAATGAATAGATAAATAAATATACAAGTAAAACTGGATAGAACACAGATACAACCAAGCATATTTATGGTTTAAATTAAAGCTTCAAAATAGAAACCAAATCCATGTGCCAAGAAGCTCCCAGGGCCTTAAAGAATGGACACAATTTCTTCCTGCAGTGTTACTGATTTATTCACATATACATTGACAGCCCATCACTTGTATATATACATAAAATATTGTATCATTTGTATGTATAAACAAGTGGAGCATTTAAAGAGGGTCACCAAGAAACTACTCACAAAGGAAACACTCTTCCAAGTGTCATCAATTTGTGTCCTATTTGACAAGAAGGAACCAGCTGTTTCTGTGTATGTTTATTTTCCAAATAAAAGTTTATATATATATATATATATATATATTGGCTGGAAATGCAGGTGAAGATATATAAATGAACATGGGGAACAAAATAAAACCAGCAAAATGGGGCCATTGTGAAAGGCTGAACAAGTTTTGCATGAATGTATGTTTGTACAAGTAGGTGGATGATGAATAATGGCAATACTGCCAAAATAGTGGAGTCATGCCTCAAAAAAAAAATATTGATCCAATCTTTGACAGCTTGCCATTAAATTCAACTTGCAACTTTGCTTCTATTGTCCACTTTGCATTCAATTTTAAAAGTCTTTTTCTACTCAGTTTTCTTTTCTCCCCCTCACATGAATCATGGTAGACAGGCTTAGTGGATTTCCTAAAAGAGCTTCCATCCATGGGTATTGTAAGTAGAAAACCAAGAACATGGTGTGTCTTATATGTACTAAAATGGCAAATGATTATTATTACCGAATTAAAAGTGTTTGAATCCAACCAGCAAAATAAAACCACTTCAGTTTTTTTAATCCAAAAGCCCGATTTTCTATGATTCCTATCAGAACAAAATTCATATCATTGATATATAACATCAATATTGGGTAACTCACTAGTTCAAACCACACTCAATGGTAGGGCATGCATTTCCCAAGTCCTGTTTAATTGTTTAGGATTTTGCAATAGTTGTTGTTGCACTGTTTCTTTTGGTTGAATCGATGAACAAAAGTTTGAAGGGCTTGATTGTATATTGGAAAATGTATATTCAATGTTTGGTCGATGAAATACCATAGGGTGAGTTATCCCTTAATTGAATTTTATTAATTAGCTAAGCTTGGAGGCAATCTGCACAATTACCTTCTCAACTACAGTTTATAAGAAATCACTTAACCTCCTACTCAAGAAGAAAATAGAGAAAAACATTGAATACATCTTTTCTCATATTCAATCTTCAGTTTAGGTTTTAGCCTTTTAGGAAATAAGGGGATTTTACTAAGAAAGTGAAAAAGAAAGAGTGTATTGAAATAAGTTAATCAAATACCTGCTTTCCTGGCAATTCATATCAATCATGTATTCTAGAATACCTTGGTATGTTGAAATAACCAAAGACCCATTTCAATCCTACAATTAGTTACAAAAGCCAAAGAGCTGAAATCAGATGATAAATGAAAGCAAAGAATAGAGAGGGAGAAGCAAATCAATGCTAGCAGAGATTTCATGGAAAAAATGAAAGTGGGCAGTAACCAGTAAAAGCTACAATCAATGCTTTTGATATGCCACAGGAGGATATCTCAGAAATTATTCCTACTTTTCATGATGAAGACGGCATGATGAACTTCATTAACATAAACTAAGAGATAGGGTTGGCATAGCCTGCAACTGCTAGTAACTCAACTAATATAAAGCATCCATTTTGTACCTAATTAAGGCACTCAAAGGAATCGAATTGCAGCCATGGAACAAGTAAATATACATGATGGAAAGACCCATGCCAGCTTCGAGTCCTCAGTCCAGTTCAAATATGTAAAGCTAATTGGTGTGCTTTACCTGATTTTCAATTCCTTGTATCTGATAGTCATCCCCCTTGTTCTTACATCTGCAGCCACCGCATCGATGCCCCGTATCCATGACATAACTCAGTTGTGCAATTATCATCTCAAATGCAATGTTCTCACAGTAATCATAAGCGCATGTGTAATGTGTATCTTACTAACCATTCATATCATGAGTCAGAATAAAAAAGTTTACCTGGTGGACTTTGCTTGCTACAAGCCTGATGATGAGTCCCTCATCAGCACCAGAGAGATGGTAGTGAAAAGGGTTTCAGCTTTAATAAATGAAGAAAGCGCGGTCTTTACAAAGAAGGTTCTGGAGAGGTCTGGATTGGGAGACAAAACCTACGGTTCCCGTCTCAAAAACATCCCGATACAACGCCCCTTTGAGAAAAGCAGGGAGGAAGCTGAGATGATCGTGTATGGAGCTATCGACATTCTGTTTGAGAAAACCAGAGTGAATCCGAGAGATATTGGCATTGTTATAGTCAATATCTCCGTGTTCAATCCAACGCCGTCTCTTTCTGCCATGATCGTCAACCACTACAAGCTACGAGGGGATGTGATGAGCTACAACTTAGGTGGAATGGGATGTAGTGCAGGACTAATAGCTATAGACCTTGCAAAGCAGCTTCTACAGGTAAATTCAAAACTTTTTTTTTTTTTCACATGTTAAGATATGAATGGATTATCAGCTATCATAAGTCAAATGTTAAGACATGTATAGGAATCATATTATCCTTTTTGATCCAAGATATGTCATGTTTTTTGACTTGTACAGGTGCGGCCAAATACATATGCACTAGTTATGACTACAGAGTGTGTCGGATCCTATCCTTATGTGGGCAAAAATCGTTCGATGATTATGGCGAACTGCCTCTTCCGTATGGGAGGGGCGGCTATTCTCTTATCGAATATGGTTTCTGACCGCGGACGATCTAAATACGAACTAACGCACACTCTCAGAACCCACACTGGTGCAGATGACAAAGCATACAAATGTGTATTCCAAGAAGAGGATAAGGAGGGGTATCTTGGATTTGCATTGTCCAAAGACATAATGAATGTTGCCCGAGAGGCCTTAAAGGCGCACATCACGACACTCGGACCATTGGTGCTTCCCATATCAGAGCAGCTCAAATTCTTGGCCAGTTTGATAGCAAGAAAAATATTCAAGAAGAAAGCGAAGCCATATGTTCCGGATTTCAAGCGTGCCTTCGAGCACTTTTGTATTCACACGGGTGGGAGGGCGGTGTTGGATGAGCTAGAGAAGAATCTGCAGCTGACGAAATGGGAAGTGGAGCCTTCGAGAATGACTCTCTACAGGTTCGGCAACACTTCCAGCAGTTCGGTGTGGTACGAACTGGCTTATGCCGAGGCCAAGGGTCGGATCAGAAAGGGTCATCGTGTGTGGCAACTAGCATTCGGGTCTGGATTCAAGTGTAACAGTGGCGTGTGGCGAGCACTGAAGACGATCGAACCTTGTGATGAGGAAAGAAATCCGTGGATGGATGAGATCAATGAGTTTCCAGTTGAGGTTCCAAACATAATGCCAATTCATCCATGAGAGAGTTCATTTCATAGTGGAGCAAGCAAACAAAACTAAGACAAACTACTATTGATCTATAGGTGGTAATGGGACACTCTTTATGTGTGTTTAGCTACAATAAAACCCAAATTCTATGGGTATGTTTAGGTACCAAGTTGACATGATGGAGATCAGAACCTCCTAAAATGAAAAGAATTTGACATGTTTTAACAAATTAAAATATTAAATTTAGATCTATTTATTTATGATTTTTTTTTTTTTTTTTTTTTTTGGTGACATGACTGATATAGTAAAGTGGAGTAATAGTATTTGTCCAATAATATTGGTATTAAATTTAAGTAAATATTTGTATCAATTATGCTCTTGAAATCTAATTGCATAATGAAAAGTTTTTGGAAATTGGTTTGATACTATTGAATGCTCGTGAGTCGGGCCTATCAACTGGCACCGACACTACAAGAAAAATTCGAAATAGCCACCGCATTTTCCGACCGACATTTTGCAGTCGCCACTTACAACCGCATTAACGACCGCGATGATGTGGTCGGTGATTTAAGACTGTTTAAAGATATGGCCTTTGCCTGCGACTGGATTTGCGACCTCAATTTATGTGGCCAGAAATAGCGACCGCAGTTGACTGCGATGGCACTAGGGATAAAAACGGTAAGGATACGTTCGGATAGTATCAGATACGGATATTATCCAATTTTTTCTCGAATCCAGAATCGAATACGGATGGGCCAGATACGAAAACGATTTCGAATATTTCGGGACGGACTCGTATTGGGTCGGATAAAATTATCGGATTTTTTTTGGATTTTTTATTTCATTTGTTTAAGATGATAAAAGTATCAGATATTTTAGATTTAAAAGTATTTTCATATCACTAGTATAATTATATATTTTATATATAATGTAGTATATACTTATATCATATGAAACTAATAGAGATCAAATGATAATTATAATTTAATTATTTTTAAAACTAATAGAGAAATCATATTAAACTGTTTTCTTGTGGCTTGTCCCGTACAAACCTAGCAGATCAATAAAAATAATTAATAAAATTATATTTTATTTAATTTGAAACTTTATTTAAAATTAAACAAATTTAAATAAGTATTATGCATGATATGAAAATTTTCCTTACAATTTGCTGAAAATTTCACTGTAAACAACATTTCTTATAGTATCTTGAATTAATCCATCTTAACTAAATATTAATATTCTGAGTCTCGTCTTGCTAGTGCACGAGATATCACAACATATAACTGTTTATTGCTAAAAATTGGTTTCGCAAGATAGAGTTCAACCTTCTTTAATGATTGACATTGACATTTATTTATTCATAGCAAAACAAACTGCGGATGAGAATTATCTCATCTTAAATCGAATAGAGAATTTGTTAAATCAGACGGGGTCATAATCATTCTACCAATCAAGAATTTTATACTTTCATGGTTTCCCAAAATTAGTTTAACCTCAATTATATGGTTTCGCATCTTGGTTACTATCAACCTGCTTCCATTGTACTCCCTCTGTTTTGCTAAAATTGAAACATTTGAAAATTGGGTACTATTCACACGCAGTTTGACTTAAAGTTTTATCATAGTTATACTAGTTAAAATCTAGTCAAGTGGGATCTTTTTAGATTCGTCTCGTCGAGTAGTTTTAAATATCGAACTTTTAGAATTTTTACTAGTACCGTAACTTGAGTTATTAATGGTTTGTGGGTAAGTTTCAATTTTTTGAAAACGGAGGGAGTATAATTTATTTGATGGATTTATATACTCAAAAAGAATGATTATACAACCCTTATTCAACTTTATTTTATGATACAGTAGTTCAGAACACTTGATCATGTTTAGTATTTTGATGAAAATATTTCATTGTCATTATCCATGCTTTCATCTTCTTGACAAATATTTTTAGAACTGAGATATGCATTTTCATTTGCAGACAGACATTACATGATGTAATCATTAATTGTATCAACCCATCTCATTGGAAGGGGCTGGTATAGCACCTATCTTTAAAAATGTCTATATTTGAAGTGATGCAGTTTATATTTTTATATGTACGCTAAAAAAATCCTTATATAGGATCACCCGTAGAGTTTATAAGAATATTATCCGGAAATGTCACATCTAACTACATCTTCAAGATCAATACCGATTTTACCATCACCTACATCAAGTATCCATATTACAAATTTTTTTATATATATAAATTTCATTGTAAACAACATTTCTTGTATTATCTTGAGTTAATTTAGCTTAATTAAATATTAATACTTTGATTCCTCTCTTGCTAGTGACACGCGATATCACAACATATAATTGTTCAAAGCTAAAAATTGATTTTGAAAAATAGAATTCAACCTTCTTTAAAGATTGGCATTGACTTTTGTTTATAATCATAGTAAAACAAAGTGGAAATTTTTTCCTTTAAAATCGAACGGGAATTTGGTTAAATCCGATAGGCTTATAATCATTCTATCAAGAATTTTCTACTTTCATGGTTTCCCAAAATTATTTAGCCTTAATTGTATGGTTTCGCATCTTGTTTACTATCAGCGTACTTCCAATGCATCATTTATTTGATGGATCTATATTCCTAAGAAGCATGACTATGTAGCCCTCCTTCAACTTTATTTCATGATTCAGTAATTCTGAAAGCTTGATCATATTTTGATATTCCGATGAAAATATTTCATCCTCATTATATATACTTTCATCATCTTGGCAAATAATATTAGAAATGAGATATATCTTTTCATTTGTAGACATATATTCCATGATGTAATCATTGATCGTATCAATATCTCATTTGTAGGGGCTAGTCTAGCAACATCTTTAAAAATGTCTAGATTTGAAGTGGTACAATTTATATTTATACATACAATCTCAACAATTATCGACCCGTAGAGTTCATAAGAAAATCATCTTGAAATGTCACACCTGATTGTACATCTCCAGATCAATACCAGTTTTACCAATTACCATCACCTACATGAAGTATTCATTTTGCAATTTTTTTGGCATATATGAATTTCACTGTAGACAACATTTTGTATCTCGAGTTAATCCATCTTAATTGCATATTAATGCTTCGAGTCCCCTCTAAAAATTGGTTCTGGAAGATAGAGTCGAACATTTTTTAAAGATTGACAATGACTTCTATTTATAGTCATAGCAAAATAAACTGTGAGTGAAAATTTTCTCCTCTGAAATCGAATGAAAAATTTGGTTAAATCAGATGGGCTTATAATCATTATACAAATCAAGAATTTTCATCCCAAATAATTAGCTTTGTTTTAATTAGAAGAGAGGTTAAATCATTTTTTGGGATAATTTTTTGTAGGTAGAATTCTGATCACAATCTAGTGGAATACCAAATGTAGAATGTGCAGTCCTACCTCTTGGAAGAAGTAGTGACGTTATTCCACTGGATGCTACAAGCAATATAATATCACGACTCCACGAAGGGCTGAACATAATGGTTTCCAAATAAATGTATTATCAGTTCCACTACGTAAAGAAAAAAGAATCCACCCGCACCACTATCAACTGCAGACATTATCTTATTATAAATATTCTTTGCTCATCAATCAAAAAAGGTAATAGCTTAGTATGATCTGTCATCATTTTTTCTTATTATAATATGACTCTTATAGTACTAATAGATTCTTTGTTTCAGACGTTAAAACTTCATTCAGTACCGGCATTCCAGAGAAAAGTTTCAAACTTATAGAATTTGCTGCAATTAGCTTTCCAATTTTTAATAAAGCTAGATTTTTTATTTGTTCTTCTGTCAATTGCAGATCTGTTAAAAATAGATTAATGAATTCTTCCTTTTTTTTCGGTGAATCAGCCTGAAGAGGCTAGCGAAGGGAGATTAATGAATTCTTCCTTAAAAAATAGATTAAATAAATTTGATTTTACTTCTTTATTTAATAATGGATATATTCGCACTCCAATAACTCTTTATACACCCGATTATTTTATTTATAATATTTTTACGGAAATAGTTAATTTAGTGTAAACTAATTATTCACATAATATGAATTTTCACAATTTCCTTAATAATTATAAATATTTTGTATAATTTTTAATATAATAAAATATAAATAAGATTCATATTACTACCTCCGTATTCAAATGTTGTTGACATTTGTAAATGTGCTACTATTCACACATACTTTCACTTAAGTTTTATTATAGTTATACAAGTTAAAATATGGCCAAGTGAGATCTTGTTAGATTCGTCTCGTCGTGTAGTTTTTAAATATCGAACTTTTAGAATTTACTTGCACTGAACTTGAGTTATTCATGATTTAAAATGTACACTGAACTTGAGTTATTCATGATATAAGTACATACTAATTATCTATATAATAAATCCTGAATACTTTTTGGCATGTTCAGACTGTATTGTCCTTATTAAATATACTTCATCCTTTTTAAATTTTAAGGGTTAAAAAGTAATTATGCCCTAGGTTTCCACGTAGGCGCTGATTAATCATACAAAAAAATACAGTCATTCACACCTCAGCGCATAATCATCCTCCTTGCCACATCATCAACCTTTTAAATCCTTTATTTAGATACTAAATCTATTTATTAGTATATGAAAATCTTGAGAAATCTTTTCATATATTTTACAAAGATATAAATTGGAAACAAATTATAATATATTTGATGTTTATGACAAATTTAGTAAAACCAATATATTATAAATCCTTTAATTGAATATGTTATATTTTCAAATATATAATGTAAATATGATTCTAAAATATTATCCTCAATCAATAGAATAAATAAAAAAATTAATTTATATAATAAATCCTGAATATTTTTTGGCATGTTCAGACTGTATTGCCCTTATTAAATCTAATATTTCAATCTTAGATTTTTTAAAAAAAGTATCAACTCATGGGTACATCTGTAAATTATTAGAAAACATCATAAACATATCTACGGTACCTATGATGACACCTTATAAACGCCACGTCATCCTCTCAAAAATACCAAATGCTGCCACGTGTCTATATAATAAATTTTGAATTAAATTTAATCATTTTAAATCTTCTTAAAAGATATCTTTCTAAGATTTCATCTGTAAATTAATATTCACATATTTATGGTTCTCATGATGACACCTCAACATCTATATTTCTAAAAAAAAATAGGGCAAAAATAAAAATTTTGAAATGTTGATGAGTGTTAAATGATATTTCTAAGGGAAATGGGGAAATTAATTATTTTTTCTAATATTATAAAGTTGGGGACTGTTATTGGCGAAAAATTAGTTTAAATACTTATTTTAGAATTTTTTTTAATTGGGGTATATCTTTTGGAAATTATTTTTTCCCCTTAAAAAATGAAAAGATAACAAAAAAGTATAGATAATATTCTTTAAAAATTTTAGGGATAATAGTCAAAAGGAACAACATATTAGGGAGTAAAATGATATTTTTAAAACCTTAATAATACAAACATATAATTTATTCGAATATTTTTGGTGAGTAACCGGGTATCCCCAGACCACATTAGACCCAAAAACTAATCCATCGAGGATCTGCATGGACAATTAACAACACTTCTTCCAATGCATTTTTTAGCATATACAATGTTCGAACCCGAGACCTTACTTAAGCAACTAGAACTCCAATCCACTCAATCCAACTGTTGTTGGTGAATTTTGAATAGTTTAAGGGTATTTTTTTTCAGTTGCTCTTATTATGTTACATATAAAAGCACAACTATATATATATATTATATATATATTTAGTTTTTCAATGGTAAAAGCAATCTACTTTATATTATGTCCACCTGGTTGGGGGTTTGAATTTTTTCTATCTTATTTCTTTCATTTATTTCTCTTTTAAATTTTGTTGCATGTATTCTTATCACCATTTAAAGAAAAGACTTTAAACCTCATGTAGGGGTGGGAATAGCTAGGCTGTAGGCCATGCTAGAATTAAGTTTGAACGGCCTAGGCCTATGTCGATTTTTTAAGGCACGAGATAGATCCATCTTATAAGCCTAACATGGCCTATTAAAATTAAATAGGCCAGCTTTTAGGCCTTTTAAAAGTCTGATTAAGCCTATTTTAAAAATAACTTTAAATTATTTTATATATCCGGATGTAATCATAATGTTGGAAGACATAAATTTGTGCACTTGGGTAAGTCTATCCATGACTATTTATATACGAAGAAAAGACTTATAAATATTTTAACAACCTATATAAAATCAAACTAATAATTATTTCACAAAAATAACAACAATGATACCACATATTTATATGCAATAAACATAAACTTACTAATAATAATGATAACTAACGCTCATCCGATTTTCGAGGGATTAGTCTTGGTTCCAATGAGGCCTGTGATACCCTGGTATTCACCTAAAAAAATAATGATAACTATGCCGACCTGGTAGGCCTAATAGATTTTTTTATATAAAGTTTGGCCTGGACCTATTTAGCTAATTAGGCTTTCAAAAAAGCATAAGCCTAGCCTATTTATAAAAAAAAGTTTGGTCTGACATGGTCTTCGGTAGACTAGGTCATAGGCCCATGCGGGTAGCATGGTCTATTCCCATCCATAACCTCATGTAATCCAAAAGAAATTATATTTTCATTTGACAAACTCATATAAGTTCAATACCGGTGAGCATATAAGTTTAACACTTACGCGCAGCGGCAGACGCATAGTGTCTAGGGCAGGGGGGCGAGGATGCGACTAAATAACTTTGCTTTATTTCATCTTTAATTTCCATAGAATAACTATCAACTATTTTTCAGTTTTTTGGATTGCTAATTATGTCACTCTCTTTATCTAAGTCTACATGAGCCTATATCTTTAATTTAAAGAATATATAACCCTATATTAAAAAAGCTCACTAACAAAGAAACATGTTGCATTCTTTTTCCTCTTCTTCCCCGTAAATTACTGAAAATGATTTCTAATATAATTAAATTTATACGACTGTATAAAATATTAATGCCAATGTTTGAGTTTGAAGGGGCGGAATTATATAAAAAGAATTTCTAATATAGCTAAAACAAAGACAACTATATAAAAATTAATAGACAAATTTCGAACTCGGGGGCGCCCCCCCAAGCCTCCATATAGTTCCGCCACTGCCCGTGCGCAGCGGGCGAAAAAATCTAGTATACTATAAATTTAGAATTCAAAATCTTTCAAATCTTTTTAAATTTCAAATCTTTCAAATCTTTTTAAAAGTAAACAATATTGTGGGATTCCGTATAAATTGAAAATTCCAGATATTGCAAAAATTGAAAATCTATAATGAATAAATAAATAAATGAGAAACTTTAAAATTAATAAATTAAGAATGAAAAAATCTATAAAAATTGGAAATTTGAAATGGAGACACAACATTAAATGTAGGATAGATTGTTCACTAATGGTTTTATTAATATATAGATAATATTTATATCATGGAATGAAAATAAAAAAATGTTATAAATACAAAAACTATTGGATGCACTCGAAAGTTTCACCTCCAATTATTTGAAAGTAATGCAAGAACATGTCCTCTGCTATCTCGAATTTTTGTTCATATCTCTGCCACAAGACAAACCTATATAAACCGTTCCATCCCTTTTTTTTGAGAATAAGAAAATTTTATTCCATACCCGAGCAGTTTACACATTACACAAACAGTCCATTGTTCTAGTTGTCATCACTGGTTGGCATGACCAAGAATGTAGACTCAAAAAAAAACAACTTGAACAGACAGGTAAACAAAGCTTGCTGGCGGGATCCAGCGTCAATGGTCCCCTCGATTTAGTCTCTCACCACAGACCCTACTACTTGCCTCAAGTTTTCTCCGCTGCCCAACCTCCCTGAACAAACTACTCCTTGCCTCAGTTCATTACAATGTCATCATCTCTCCTTTTTGATCGATCATCAACTACTCTTACCCTATCCAATCTCTGCAGTAGGATCACCAAGGTATAGCCAAACGTCTCATCACAAAGAACAAAAAACAACCAAGTCCTCCCTTCCCAACTATTTGTCTTGAATTCCGCCCTCAACGGTGGAAACTCAGAAGGAGTTTACCAATAGCGAAACGGCATGACATTCCCACTCGCTTACTCATAAACACGTATCCCCTGCCCTACTCAAAACTCTTAGTATCGACCAAGGCAAGTGCAAGGGACGGGAAAAGGAAGAGTTAACTGCTATGGAAATGAGAGAAGAGAAAGAAAAAACAGGACAGAAGGAAGGGGGGGGAGCCAACGGAACCGACTATGCATTAACACACCAAAAATTTTGAACCTTTTAATTGGAGCATCTCAACATGAGCAATCTGTTCAAGACTGCACTACAGACCCAGGCTACATGAAGCTCATCCCAACCCTCAGACATCTCCAAACTGCTCCACAATCCAACTAAGAAACAAACTTTTTCTACTATACCCTCTTTCTATCTTTTTTTTTTTTTTTACTTTTACGAGGGCTGTCATTATCATTTCTCTTACACTTACATCTCAGTAGGATTAACGAATCAAAAACAACATACTTCTCATTTCTGACTGCATGGCCTGTCAAAACATTACCATATCTCATTATGCCCAGCAGACACCCGCGCATTTCGTTCTCATATCCCCACTTAGACTACCCAGCCATATTAAAACAACATGTGCTGAACTTTTGCATGTGAAAATACATAGTCAGTTCCCCAAACTCCCCAAGGACAAAGAAGCTGTATGGCCAATTCAAGAAAAAGGCTCAGGTTCGAGAAGGAAGTCTATGCTTCATGTCTGAATAATGAATCATTTTGACTCAGGGGTACCACATTATGGGATAAGGGAAGAAGTGAATGTAGGGAGAAGTCAATTGGTTAAGTCCTAATGCCCATAGCCTTATCAATATTCTGAGATGAGTAGTAGCAAGTACCATGTATGAGTAAGCAAGATCAAAGGATGTCATAACACGCACCACAATTGCAAACATCTATTTAATTTAAAGCTCATTCTCACCGGGTTTTTGTCAGTTGGCCCCCTTGTTCCTGTAAGGACGCATCAGTCCAGTAACCCTTATGAAACAGCCCACATTGTCCACGATTCCTCAATGCCATACCTCTCGCTTTTCATCCCCATCTGCACCCTTCTTTGCCCACATGTCAGCTTCCTTATTGCGCTCCCTAAAAATGTGTTGCACTTGTACCCTCCCTGCATGATTGATAACCTCCAATATAGGTCCAAATAACACTTTTAATCGCCAAGGAATTGTGGATGGTTCCCTCAGCCAACCTACGACGTTCTTAGAATCACATTCGAAACACAACTTCGGAAGTGGAAAACCTTGATCCCGAGTTAATGCTTTGCAAACCTTGTTGATGGCTGTAACCTCTGCCACTGTGGAATCAACACACCCAATGGATTCAGACAAAGTGTAGACCAATTCGCCCGCTTCGTTTTTAATGACAACTCCAACACCTGCTGGCCCAGGATTCCCAAGAGAAGCACCGTCCGTGTTTACTTTCCACCATCCCGTGTCCGGACGAAGCCACACTAATCCGCGTCTGGACTCCTTATTGTTTTCTTTCCTTGACTGTACTAAGCCTTTAGGGAAATTAGACATCATCTCATTTACGTCCGCTGTTGCTGTCTTCACTGCCGCCTTCCACCACAAGTTTGCGCACCACTTTATCTCTTCAAGAGCTTCGTTAACCACTGGCCTTTCACCTTTAAACACCATTGCATTACGGAGCTTCCAGATGATCCAACAAGTCGCCATTCCTGTACAAATCCATCCCTCCCTCTTGTCCCTTTTCAGGTAAGCACTCAGCCACCAAGCAATCATTTTGTCAATACTCCCAGGGCACACTCCAGTCACCCCAAACCACGTTTTCACTTGCTGCCATAATTTCCCTGCAAATTCACATTTACAAAAAAGGTGGTCAACACTTTCAATTTCTTTATCACAAAATACACATAAATAATTATTGTCTGTGAGACATCCCCTGTGTAATAATAACTCTCGTACAGGTACAGCATAGTTTAAAACTTTCCAAATGAGCAACTTCACTTTCTCTGGACATTTCGCTTTCCATAGTGCTTTCCAAATGCCCCCCCTTTCCGTGACTGATGAATAACCTTCCCTTTGACTGCATGACTTTGATGTGAGTTGCCCACTGACCTCTCTCCTCCAGATCGCCCTATCCGTTGAGTACCTGTTCAGATTTGAACCTTCCAACACCATCAAAAAATTATCCCATACCCCCACTTCCCAATCAAAAATATTTCTTCTCAAAGGTATCACCCATTCCCATTCGAATCCCTTCCATTGGCCAAACTCTGCTATCATTCCATCTTTATTTGTTGTTAAAGCATACATCCTAGGAAATTGTACTTTCAGCGGTCTCCTATCGCCTACCCATTCATCGTGCCAAAATCTAATGTTGGCTCCTAAAACTTTTGACAATTTCCGCACACGAGTATTTTCTGAAATATCCCAGGTTATATTTATTAAATGAAAAGAGTTATGAATCGTGGGAAAGGGATTTAAGGTTATATCAAGATTGTTATTCTTTTTTTTTTTACCACTCAAGTGTGGTGCTTTAATTTCAAATGGCGCTGTGGTCCTCTCTGTCATGAAACTGTTGACAAATCTCATGGTACAGCCGGGATAAATTGACCTTCAGCCTGTCACACTGAGGGTCCCCGGCATATGTGCCATGATACTTCTCATCAATTCTTGCCATGAGATTCTCTGCCATGAAACTTTTGACAGATTTCCACTACATGAGTATTTTCCGAAAAATCATAATCCTGGTTTAGGTTTTATATAATGAAATCAATTTATGATGGCGGAGTTGTGATTAGGGATATATTTATAGGTTGTCACGTTTTTATTACTCGTGTTAAGAAACTGTGCCCCCGAAAAAGCACACGGTGTCAAAAATTGCAGTAATTTATAGTAAGACCGGATCGTTCACTGGAGGATGTGCGATAGAAGCAGGGCCCACGTCATTTACTAAGATTTTCCACTCAGCTACTCAATTCAAGTGTGTGTTTGACTATCAACTACTTGGCAGAATTTAAATCTAAACTATGAAAGCGATTAAATAAAGCAGATAAAGTTATTCTAAAGAGTGAGCTAATTTAATCTAAGAAAGCAATAAAATTATTCTAAGAAAGCGGTTAAGATTATTCTAAGAAAGCAGATTTAAAATATGACAGAAGGGACAGGAAGAAAAGAACAAAGATTGGACAAGATTCAGATGAAACACAATTAAACTTCCATTTTAATACACAGATCTTAGCTTGGGATAAACCTTTCAGTTAGCTAATTCTCATGCTCTCTATGCCATGTTCCCTTTAACAGACAGGTACTTACAGTAAGAGTTTACATGCTCTTAAGAAAATAAATTCTAAGATACCACAGACTCACAACTGCTCCGGTCAGAGCGTGTCATTTATCTGTGGTGGACAAGCAACACCTGACAAATCATTTATTGAAGTGTCAAGTACTGCTATCATTCCCCCATGTCACACCCAAAGATTCTAATCAAGCCCTGAACTATCCCTTAACTCTCAGTCCTAGTAGCAGTTACACAACTCTCAATACAACCGAGTGACCTCTAACGAAAGCAGTTAAAAGAAAGCAGTAAAGAAAGCATTTAAACTCCTATCACTCGGAGGTTTTTGAAAGTCTGACCCTGGTAGTAAAAGAAAGCCCCCAGTCAGAATGACTGGGTGTGGATCAAGAATTCCCTATTCTCGGTGAACCGCTCGCAGTGTTCACTTCCCGTCGGATGGTTATGAGATACAAACTAATGAAACGAACTAATAACTTAGTTCGTTCCGGATGCACTCACTCAGGACTCAAAAATAGGCATTGGCAGAAGAGGATAGCAGTTGAAAGGAACTCAAGCCTATCTTAGAAAATAACCAAGGCCTACGCATTGTTCCTCGAGAATCACCTATCACACTGTATTTGAATCCAAGTGGATCCCATCTCGGTGCAATAGTTAAGACTAAATTCCCAACACACAGCAATTTTGGAAAATAATAAATGCTTAAAAATCATTCCCTAAACAGGTACTAAACTCTCAATTAAAATACAGACCCTTTCAGTCTAGGCGAGACCTAATCGCTGACTCTGCTTCTAATTTCCCAAAATCAACCCCCAGTCGGATATGAATTAGTCATAACTGTGGAATTTATCCCTTACTCAGATCCGGATTTTATAAATGAATTTTTGTTGGAAATTTTTTTTGTGAGACATCTGATTAAAATCAAGACTCCTATGTCCAAGGGAAGGATCCCAAAATAATATTGACCACAATATCTACATAATAATATCATGCATAAATTTATAAAGAAGTGTAAAATTAAATAACCCAAAATATAAGGCGGGTTTAGACAGAAGTTGGTACACAGAGATGAAATAGCCGGAGGTGAGAGTAATTTACTTTGGCTAAAAAGATGGCAGCAATAGTCGAGATAATCCGGACTGCAAACATCTGCTATCCGGGTCCTGACTATTCCAGGTGGGATGATTTTAGACAGCAGAAGATCTTAATAACAGTGATCGCTATCATCAAGACCCCTACCATCTGTGAAATGAGGGAAAAACCTACATGTTTTCTTACTGCTGTATTATTCGCGCAATGTTGATCGACATCGTTTGATAATATTGCAGTTCAAAATTCAGGTTTGAAATTAGGATAAGGAAAAAGAAACTGTATCCGGAGAGGAGTCAGCTGAGCAGCTATTACAATCCCGAATGGATGAACCGCCAAGGCTTCCACCGACCACTATTCAGATCATGCAAAATAACATCTAGCAATTAATATACAGACTACGAGCTAGTCATCCGTGTGGGAATACCCGCCAACATTAGTCTGTTATATCTCTTACTAGCTGTTTCACACAACACGGGTAAAGACAAAGCAAAATAGATAAAAGAAAATATTTTTGGACCATCTTGCATGAGAGACATTGGTTTCTCATGCAAGGGTATAGAATTGAATCCATAATTACTCTTCATGTCTAAATAATCACTCATTCCATAATTAATTAATTACAGTCCGGATTATATACTTAGATCATTAGAGTTTAATTTTTTAGAAAAATCTTTTAATAGGAATTGAACAAAATTCTTTATATCGCATTAATCATGGGTTGGAATCTCCGGATTGCAACCTCAAAATGTTAACATAAAGGTCCAATCACTTAAGTGAGAACAATGGAGAATTGGAGAATTTGGCAGGAAAAAGCCAATTACGACGCTAAACGGATACTACGGCGCTATCCAAAGTTAGCGCCGTTATGATAGCGTCGTAGGGAGAGTTTTTAGAAGTGTTTGATGAAATTGGGGGGCTGCGGCGCTATATACTAAATGACGACGCTGTCGTAGGATAGCGTCGTAGATATAGCGTCGTAGGTGGGTTATGTGAAAGATTTAAGTATTTTGGGATCCTACGGCGTTGAACAAAAATTACGACGCTATCCGAGGATAGCGCCGTAGGTCTAGCACCGTAGGATAAATTTTGTTCAAGTTTTGGGCAACTACGGCGCTGTTCCTCACCTACGACGCTATCCGAGGATAGCGCCGTAGGGCGGTTAGCGTCGTAGCTAGCCCAGAAACATGTTGTTGTTCGGGTGATGCAATCTCTGCGATTGCAAACCCTATTTTCGAGTTTATGGCTCACAAATGCATAAAAATGAATCAACAAGTTAAAGATAGTGAGAGAAGGATACAAAAAGGATACGAAACAGTAAGGAAATGACATGCTAAACTACACATTCATGAACCATAAACCCAAATGAGGGTTTTTAACCAACAAATCATGCATGAATCCCAAAAACAACACCAAAAACATAAACCCACATGAAACAGTAAAATAAAATGACCAAGTGGTCTTTAAATCAAAATAAAGCAGTAAATCCATGGACTCATGCCCATTTCATGATTTTGGGACTCTTTTTGTGATTAACTTCCCATTTATAACAAATGGTTTGATAATACTCATCATTTGAGTATTTCAAGCCTTGATAAAGGTTTAACAAAGCTGAAAATAATATAAACAGTGGCTAGCTAAGGTAGCAAATGCTAATAATACCACTAATCTAGATATTAAAACCTAATCTAAGGCAGAAATATAAATAATACAAAAATAAAGACCTAACTACCTAACTAACCTACACCTCAAGAACACTAGGTTGTCTCCAAGTTTGAGTGCTGTCTGCTTGAATTCTGATTATTGGAGTCAACTGGTCCTTATATAGGTGGGAAACCCTACGCCCATGGGCCCCCAGGCCTTGAATTTGGAGTTCCGAGCCTTAGTACGGCGCTATAGCTGGGTACGGCGCTATCCCTCTACGGCGCTATAGATCTAGCGTCGTAGTCTTCCATCCCGAATACACTCTTTGTTTCTGAATGGACAGCCTACGGCGCTATCCTTGCTTACGGCGCTATACTCAACTACGGCGCTATCCATGTTTAGCGCCGTCCGCCTTTCTTCAATTATCAGCCTCATTTTCCTCCTACGGCGCTAGACCAATGGTACGGCGCTATCCATGTTTAGCGCCGTAGTTGTGTCTAGCGTCGTAATATCCTGAAAATTCAACTTTTTGTGGGTTTTTCATTTCTTTTCCCATCTTTTTGTGTCCTTTTCTTTTTCTCATGTTTTTGGATTTTTCTAACATAAATGTGTAACAAAATTACATATTTATGCATTTTTCACACCAGCTCAACATTTTTACAATTATGCATAAATCAGTCCAATTCTACTGCTTTCTTATTTATTATAAGACCGGAATGCGATCAAATGCCCGTTTCAGACACGGAAATGGATTGAAAATAATGGTCATTTCTGACCATTATCAACATCCTCACATTTAATACTGATCGTCCCCGAGCAGTCAGAGTCAATGTTCCTAAGAACACGGACTCTACATATTCAATTCATTTTCGTGGCTTCATAAATCACATTCTTTTTGGATTGGGATAAGACAATCAAAAACTACAAGTATTAAGTTCCCCTGATTGCAGTGTTTAATGAAATGATACTTGCTCACTACATCGGACCTACAAATCAAACATTATTATCAACCCTTCATGGATATCATGTTTGAAAGATGTATAGATTAAAAATCAGAATTAAGGGATGACATGAACGTGTTTAATGAAACAGAGCCTCACATAAAAGAGAATCGGAAAATTCACTCACTCTCAATTGGGGTTTAATCATGAACGCTCAAAATCAATTTTAACTAAATTATCCCATATGCTTGCAATCAGACCAACTCGCCTCCGGCTCATTTCCTCAAATCAAGATCATGAGGTCTTATTCAAGGGTTATAATGGGGCATACGGTTGTAACATTTGGTAGGAAAGGGATAATTGGGCTAGGAAGTGGCAAGAATTAATTCTATCATAACTTGGCACATTTATTTAAAATCTATGATCATCATTGTTTCTTCTTTCTCTTGCTTTTCTTTTCTATTGCATGACATTAGACTATGTCTACTTTGCTTTGTCATTTGCAATTTATTTGTGTTGAATGGAATTCAACTTTTCTCTCTCTTTTTTTTTTTAGTGAATCGGTTTATAACATACCGATTAATATGGATTGATGATCATAAGTTTAATGCCTTTGATAGAATTTATCCTTGCACATTTGGGTTGAACATTCGGTCTTTTTATAAGGCTAGGAAAATATAGTGGGTTTCAAGAAAAATTAGGCTTAAAGGCTCAATTTGGTTAATCCTAAAGTGAAAATATTTTTGGGTTTGGATTTCAAAAGAAGGCCAAAATTTGGGTTTTCTAGGTGCCTCGATCATATTCTTGATTTTTGGAATATGGCATAGTCTTGAATCGGTCCCAATTGCAAGTTCTAGTTTCCTTTAATCAAAATGATTCACACATCAAAGAAGATGAATGAGTAAAAGTGACTCATGGCTCAAACCTCACAAGGTTGGGTTGATTCATGTCATACAATATTCTCAAATTTATTCAAAGCTTAATTCTAACAATTTATTCAATCGAGATCTCTAACATGCAGATTTATTACCCAATAAGCTGATCGCATCATTAAATTTTTATAGCTCAAAACCTTAGGAATTCATTTCATGCATGTCCTCAATTATATTATCCCAATTTGAAAGTTTGAAAATTTAATCACAAGCCTAAATTCAACATGTGAATTTAGAGCAGGTTTATGCATATTTTTGCTGGTTATTTAATTTAAAGCAGTAAAGAGGCACTGTTAACATACAAAGTATGTCAACAGCATATTTTTGGTCTGACAGTCACTTATTCATCTTGGACTGTCAGACATCTTTTCAAAAATAAAATTGTTTTTGGACTGCAAAATTCCTTTTGGAAAGCGGTAAGTACATCAATTACAAGAGATTTCATGCAATAAGAACAAACTTGCACAAATGATAGAAATTCTCTTATATGATGTTTACAATTAAGCTCAAAAATGAATAGGATCAGATCAGATTCATTCTTTCGGTTCCTGAGGTTGAGTTGAAGGCCCAGCATCGTCTGCTGGCGGAGGTGGCGGCTTCGGGAGCTGTCCGATGAGTGCTTGAATCACCGTCTCCATCATTTTTCGTTGACGTTCTTCACTCTCCATCATCATCTTCCGTTGCCTCTCTTCGCTTTCCAGCCTTTCTCTGTGTTGCCTTTCTTCTCTTTCCAACAGGAGTCGTCTGAATTCATCTTCTCTTCTCCTCTGTTCTGCTTTCTCTTCCTCTTTCCTCCTATCTCTCTCCTCTCTGATTCTCTTATCATCTTCCCTTCCTAGGATGATAACATCCGCCAACTGCTTAACACTTTCTGTCATGGTTTTGTTCATTGAGCTCACAATCTCAACTACATTTGATTTAGCAGGATGTTGGGACACGTTCTGGCTTGGAGGAGGGATCTGGGAGGGCTGAGCTTGCTGCTGAGGGGCTTGAACCGGTGGTGATGAAGGGATTTGGCTTGGACTCGGTTCTGTTGTCTCATGTTGATGCTCCTCCACTTGTGTTGAAGGTCCCGCCTCAGTACGGGCCTTTCTTCTTCTTTTAGGCGCAGGGGGGGGGGGGGGGCATTGGATCTCTTCTTTGGATTGATGGTGCTTCTTCACCGGATATGAACGAGGATTGCACATTCGAGTCAGCCGGGAATGGAGGAAGTGCATACGTGATCCTTTCTTGATTGGGCATGGATGGGACCCGGATAGGAGGGTTCAGAATCACCAAGGCATCAGTTTCAAATTCTCCCATGTCTACCCCTTGAGCTGTGCAGATTCTTCTGATCGGATTTGGGTAGCAGAGGGCATTCTTCTTCTCAATTCGTGTGGTCATGACTCTAAAGATATGTTCCCCAACATTCAGTTTTCGCCCATGCCACAACTTTGCGAACCCCATCAGTACGCTGCCTGAAGTAGTTTGGGGATGCGAGCTGGGCCTGATTCTAGCCATGTAAAACTCGAATGTGGGCATGAACTCCACCTTTATCTTAGATGTGCTGAATGTCCCCACCAAGCCTGGCGTTTTGGGCAAGGAGTCGGCGATGGCTTGATATGTTGCTTTCATTTTTGTTTTGCCACGCCTACTCAAGATCTCCTCCTCTGGTATCTCACTTTGATAGCTGGGTGTTTGGAGGAATCTGTTTAGATAATCCGGGGATATATCTATTATTTTTCCTTTGACCCAAGTTGTTCGTCTTGCAACGTTAATGTTGCAATAGAACTCCCTGGTCAACTCCATGTACCCGGGATCTCCATGGTGCAATAAGAATTGCTCCCATCCAAGCCATGTTCTCCAAAAATCGACAGTCGGGTGCCTTAACGATTCCGGAGCAAACCCCTTGTCGGGTATGATTCTTTCCAGAAGCTCTTCATATGCTTTGACTGCTTTCAGGTTCCCATTGAACTTCCGGATTACATCTGCCTCTTTTATTACCATTTTGGTATTTTCAATCTTCTGAATTCCCATTCTAGCCCGAACTCTGGTTTCCTCCCAAAATCTGGTAGGTTTGACTGAACCAACAGATTCGTCATCGCTTGAATGCCAGTCAGTTGGTTCGTCTTGCCCCTACTGGACAGGTTCATGTCCGGTTGGTTTTCCTCCTTCCTGGGCTGCTTCGTTCAATGGATCCTGCTGAGCCTCTTCCACCTCCTCAACCTGTTTAATTACATTTTTCATTGTATTGTATTCAGTCATTACAGGCTTTGTAAAGTTCAGTACAGGAAAGTAAGGATCAACACTAGTTGATACCTCCTCCTCCTCCCTTTCTCTTCGTTCTGCAGCTTCCCTCAAGACTTGCTTGGGTGTTCTCGTAAAAAATGCTGCTACGGCCCTTGCCTCTCTTTCATCCTTGTTCTTCTTCGGCAGCATCTCTTTCCTCCCGTACTTTTTGTCTCTTTTCAGCTTCTTGTTGCTCGCCAACTTTATCCTTTACCAATTCAGATAGTGGAATTGGATCCACTCTTTTCTCAGGCTCATCATCTTCTTCAATCATGACTCTTCTTCTTTTGTTCTGCTCAGATGACGTTTCGGGAGCGATCACTGCTTCAATTCGAGCTGTCCCAACAAGGGGATCGATCATCCGACCTACTTCAGTGTGGTATCTGATCTGCTCTTGGTCTGCCCCTGCATCAATCCTAGCTTCAATTTGCTCGTTGACATTCTGCCTGATGTGGTCCCGGATGGTTGCAGTATCGTGAGCGGTGGGGCCAGTCCAAGTAGGGGGTTGCTCTTCTTTGATTTTTAGTCCCTTTCACTCAACTTCACCAATGATTTTCAATTCTTCATCGTCCTCCTTCTCTTTTTCCATCCTCGCCTTTTCGGCTCTCATTTTTTCTTTGTAAACTGGCGAATGAGTCGTGATTGGAGGGGTTGGATCTGTTTCATCACTGGGTACTCTTGTTGTGATGGGAGGTAGTTGACTGCACTCAAAATCTAATGGATCAGCCATGGCTGCTGCCGTTTCCATCTCTGTCGATTTCCTCGTTTCTAATTCCGCTTGCAACCTTTCAGCTACTTCTTTGTCATGGATTTCTTTCTTCTTCCTTTCCTCCTCAGCCTTTGCTTCCTCAATATTTTTCAGCATTTCAGCGTCGTGAGCTCCGGTAGCTGATTGTTCTGCAACATCTTGTCTTTGCACACCAGCTCCTGCATACTCCTCCTCCTGCAACTGTCGTGCAAACTCAGCATCTCGGGCAATCAGCTCCTTTCTCTTAGGGGGTGATGGCGGCATCACTCCTTTTCCTTTGTCTTTTGGGTTTGCTGGTTCAGTTGCTCTCCTTGTAGTGGCCTCGGGCTCTCTGATTACAACTTTTGGCTCCGGTGCCCGCCCACTTTTCTCCTTGTCAGACGGCTTTATCAATTTACCTCGAGTTTGAATTTGAGGTTCAGGATGGCTTTCAGACACAGCGGTGGCAGCAGGTACTTTCTCTCGTGTTGGCAGGGCTGATGCTTGCACAGACCGTTGGGTTGGCAAGGGGTTAGCGTCACTGAAGATCTGAGGTGGGGATGCAGCACTTGTGTACTGATCGATCAACGCATCATCTTCATCTTCACCCCCTTCTCGCTCTCCTTCATCCACATTAATTCCCAGGTTCTTTTCTGCTTCTTTTACATATTTCTTGATAAAAATGGGACTGGAGATACGATTTAGCCTCTTCACCCACACCTTCCGGATGTGATTACAATAATAGTCCCTGCGCTCCCTCTTGTAATGTAGCGGAATGTTTGCTTTGATGATGTTGCAGTAATTCAATCCGAAAGCATCCATCTCCATTATGAAGTGCACAAAACCCATTCTGTTTTCTTCAATTAGCGATTCAACAATTGGCTTGATCTCTGGTTTCACAAAAGACATGTCACGGGTAAATTCGACCCGGATGTATTCCTCAGCCTCAGCCTGAGTCAAAAGTCGAGTCTGTTGCTGATTCTTTCCCAGTACCTTCCAAGGTGTATTTGTAATGAAGCCGGTGATCTGATCCCTGAGCACATTAAGTTGGGCCAATCCCTGCGGTCTCTGCTCAGCGAGGTGGGTTGGCTTGTACACATCCTCCAAGAAAATCGTGTCAAAAAAGTCTTCCTCTGGCAGTACCAGGTCCTTATCTAAGACTGACTCAGTAATGTCTTTTCTGCCCGTGCCCCACAACGTCATCAAGGCATGCCACTGCTCCCTGAATTCTTTAGTCAATTCTATCATTCTCTCAACTATTGGAGCCTGATTTGCCTTCTCCGATGCCATGGCCTTGTTGATGGCACTGTTCAGATTGTGGCTCACTTCTCTGTGCCTTTCCCTCGCTTGCAGTGTCAACCATCTCTGCTCCTTCACGCCTTTGTTCTCCAACAAGCGGGAGTTGTATAAGAATGGCAGGGCTTTCTGCATCATGAAGATTCCATGAGTCACCAGACGACTAAGGTTGGGCGCCTTTTCTGCGAACTGCCTCTTGACTCTTTCATCTACTCTGTGGGGCACTATTATGATGTCAAATTCCATGCATGCGGGATCTATTGTCTTTGAATGCTGGTGCCTTTCCCATCGGGCCATAAACTCATGAAATCTCCTCAAAATTCTTTCAGTGTGCACATCTTCTGGAAACTTCATGTCCTCCGCAGTTGCATCCATCTGCTTCTCCCAAAATATTGACAGATAATAGTAGAAGTCCCGTTGGAAACCCAATTCCTTGAAATTCTTTTCCTCAGGCTTGATGTGCTTGTCCCATCCTTTGGGCAATCTGAAATTCACTTCAGTCTGATTCACGATTGACAGTTTGTAGGTTGATTCAAGGGCCGCCCGGTAGTCGTTAATCTTTTTACGGAACTGAGAGCTTTCTAGGACCCCTTGGTCCTGCGTGCAAGGGGGCAATCCTGCCCGAGATTCGACTACTAACTTTTCCCTGAAAAATATGAGAGTATCAAATCCAGTTTTTATAATTTTGCAAGAGTTATTTAAATTGGAAATCAACATCCTCACATTGAGAGCTTTGCTCTGAATGTGAGGTTGTTAAATCTTCAACTTAAAATTTTTTTTGTAAAGCAGAGGTAAATTTTTCTTTTTATAAGTTTTGAGACTTTATAAGAAAAATTAAATTATCCTGAGAATTTTAGGAGTCATTGGGCTCCCAAATATTTAGTGGACTAAGAGCCCAAAGTAAAATAAAAATATAAGAAAAACGGTCATTGGACCGAAAACGTTTTTTAATGGCCTATTGGGCCCAAAAATTTTGATTTTCCATTTTAAACAAAATCGAGGTGATTGTTGAAAGTGCAATGGAAAAGTGGATGGAATGGAATGGATCGTGAATCGAGGAATGTGAAAGTGGAATGTGGCGGCTCGGATCTGCTTGAATGGAACTGCTATGGAATGAGATGGACAGTCCAAAGCATTCTCACAACCCAACTAAACTATTTTTAAATTTTTAATAAAGGTTGACTTATTTTTATTTAATAAAAGTGGGATTTGTATGGGTCCCAATTTTGGATTTTTAGAAGTAGTAGCAGTCCACATGAGGAAAAAGACTGCTACTTTATTAAACTACTTGTGCTCCATTGGGGGCAAAACCAAGTGGGTCAACCAAAATCCTACCAACTATTTTGTCTTTTCTCAAACCCTTTCTGAAAAGTGGAGATGACATTTTTGTTGGCATGCACAGGTTTGCCAAATACAAACACTCACAACCTTTTACAACATTCACAACAGACATGCCAACAGGGACACAAAACATAACCCAACACTCATTTAATGTTCACTGCATTCCAAGGCTCACAACAGTGGCATGCTAAAACACTAAACATGAGAATAATAGCAACCTTTATGCATCAAAATAACAAAACCATCATATTTCTAATACTCCTCATGCTTTTAAAGCAGACTAACCAAGCCTAAGCACTATCTACACATGCCCAGTAAACCAAGAAATCAAGAACAGTAAACCAACAACATAATAATACTCTCAAAGCATCCCTATGTTCATCAGCCCACCAGTTTCAGGTTTCAAAAGTTTGAGTAAAATCATGATGAAAATGAGTATTACTCCACAAATCGATTCGAAATGACACTGATCAATAAGGATAGGCAGCACATGCTTTTATTCAATACCTTAAGCAAGTAAACGGTCAAGCACCATTTAGAACCCTGGAAACTCTAGAACTCATCACTGGCCAAAACATTAAAAATGTTGAACCCTAACCTACCCTGCGCTCTCTACACGCTATATTCAGAGAAAATCAAATGCCCACACAGATTCGGCACTTCCTAGCCCTTCACAGAAACAACGACAACACGACTCCCTCCTCCAACTCATGAACGACCAACACCCACCATAATCAAGGACTCACATAGGCATTGCCCGTAACTTCTAATCATCAAAATCGGACTCAAATAACCAAAACAGAACACCAAGGCACACATTTGCATATTTTCGAGGATCGAAACACAAAAATCCCCAAAGTCGCGAGAACAGGGGTTCACGGAAATCGAAAATGGGGAACATACCAGGGCTTCTCAGTTGCGGAGGACGACGGGGATGCCATCGCGATGATTTTCGGAAAATTTTGGCGGAGTTTCCCTTAGGATTTTGGTGGTTTGTGTTGCGAAAGAACTCTGCGTTCGTTCGTAAGAGGGGTTTTGGGAGAGGGAATTCGAAAATGCGAAGAGTGGGAGTGAGGGAGAAGATGAAGGGTGGGTATTTATATAAGGGGATAATGGACTACGGCGCTGAACTCAACTTACGGCGCTATCCTAGCGTCGTAGGCTTCGTGTAGCGTCGTAGTTAGGAAGTAGAGGAAAAAGGGAGACTACGGCGCTATCTTCATACTACGGCGCTATCCGTGGATAGCGTCGTAGTAATGGATTGCGCCGTAAGGCGGTGGAAGGGTAGGGAAGCACTACGGCGCTATACCTATACTACGGCGCTATCCATGGATGGCGTCGTACTAATAGGATAGCGTCGTAAGGCTAAATAGATGGAGGAGTGGGAAGTGCCCTACGGCGCTATCCCACTACTACGGCGCTATCCTAGGATAGCGTCATAGGTGAGAATAGCGTCGTAGCTGAGAGCGGGATAAAGTTGCTCTTCAATTTTGAAATTTTTCAAAATTTACGCGAACTGGGCCTGGGTAGATGAAATTTGGGCCTCAGTTTGTTTTATTTGTTTTGGACTTAGGAAATTTTTAGCCCAGAACATTTTGTAGTGTTAATGGGTTAACTTAATAATTACACTTGCATAAAATAGGTTGGATCAATTCCATTTGTTTGCAAAAATTATTTGGTCTTTAAATTGCTTTAATTTCCGAAATTATTTTCTCAAATTCATGGACTTAATCCAACCGGGAACCTGGTTTTCTGCTTGATTTTTCTGCATCCTTCTTTTTGGTGGTCCGAAATTTTCTGCAAGATAAATAATTACCCAATAGATTAGGTTTTCTCCTCAAATCAACATCCTCACATTTAGAGTCTTAGTACTCTAAATGTTTAATTGATTTGAGGGTACTTCTTTGTTCTGCTATAAATAAGCAAACTACACTAACTAGCTATGAGTAATCAGGAGTGTAACTCTCTTAATAAACGATGCTGCATCCTCCCCGGCAACGGCGCCATGAAACTTTTGACAATTTCCGCACACGAGTATTTTCTGAAATATCCCAGGTTATATTTATTAAATGAAAAGAGTTATGAATCGTGGGAAAGGGATTTAAGGTTATATCAAGATTGTTATTCTTTTTTTTTTTATCACTCAAGTGTGGTGCTTTAATTTCAAATGGCGTTGTGGTCCTCTCTGTCATGAAACTGTTGACAAATCTCATGGTACAGCCGGGATAAATTGACCTTCAGCCTGTCACACTGAGGGTCCCCGGCATATGTGCCATGATACTTCTCATCAATTCTTGCCATGAGATTCTCTGCCATGAAACTTTTGACAGATTTCCACTACATGAGTATTTTCCGAAAAATCATAATCCTGGTTTAGGTTTTATTTAATGAAATCAATTTATGATGGCGGAGTTGTGATTAGGGATATATTTATAGGTTGTCACGTTTTTATTACTCGTGTTAAGAAACTGTGCCCCCGAAAGCGCACGGTGTCAAAAATTGCAGTAATTTATAGTAAGACCGGATCGTTCACTGGAGGATGTGCGATAGAAGCAGGGCCCACGTCATTTACTAAGATTTTCCACTCGGCTACTCAATTCAAGTGTGTGTTTGACTATCAACTACTTGGCAGAATTTAAATCTAAACTATGAAAGCGATTAAATAAAGCAGATAAAGTTATTCTAAAGAGTGAGCTAATTTAATCTAAGAAACCAATAAAATTATTCTAAGAAAGCGGTTAAGATTATTCTAAGAAAGCAGATTTAAAATATGACAGAAGGGACAGGAAGAAAAGAACAAAGATTGGACAAGATTCAGATGAAACACAATTAAACTTCCATTTTAATACACAGATCTTAGCTTGGGATAAACCTTTCAGTTAGCTAATTCTCATGCTCTCTATGCCATGTTCCCTTTAACAGAAAGGTACTTACAGTAAGAGTTTACATGCTCTTAAGAAAATAAATTCTAAGATACCACAGACTCACAACTGCTCCCGTCAGAGCGTGTCATTTATCTGTGGTGGACAAGCAACATCTGACAAATCATTTATTGAAGTGTCAAGTACTGCTATCATTCCCCCATGTCACACCCAAAGATTCTAATCAAGCCCTGAACTATCCCTTAACTCTCAGTCCTAGTAGCAGTTACACAACTCTCAATACAACCGAGTGACCTCTAACGAAAGCAGTTAAAAGAAAGCGGTAAAGAAAGCATTTAAACTCCTATCACTCGGAGGTTTTTGAAAGTCTGACCCTGGTAGTAAAAGAAAGCCCCCAGTCAGAATGACTAGGTGTGGATCAAGAATTCCCTATTCTCGGTGAACCGCTCGCAGTGTTCACTTCCCGTCGGATGGTTATGAGATACAAACTAATGAAACGAACTAATAACTTAGTTCGTTCCGGATGCACTCACTCAGGACTCAAAAATAGGCATTGGCAGAAGAGGATAGCAGTTGAAAGGAACTCAACCCTATCTTAGAAAATAACCAAGGCCTACGCATTGTTCCTCGAGAATCACCTATCACACTGTATTTGAATCCAAGTGGATCCCATCTCGGTGCAATAGTTAAGACTAAATTCCCAACACACAGCAATTTTGGAAAATAATAAATGCTTAAAAATCATTCCCTAAACAGGTAGTAAACTCTCAATTAAAATACACACCCTTTCAGTCTAGGTGAGACCTAATCGCGGACTCTGCTTCTAATTTCCCAAAATCAACCCCCAGTCGGATATGAATTAGTCATAACTGTGGAATTTATCCCTTACTCAGATCCGGATTTTATAAATGAATTTTTGTTGGAAAATTTTTTTGTGAGACATCTGATTAAAATCAAGACTCCTATGTCCAAGGGAAGGATCCCAAAATAATATTGACCACAATATCTACATAATAATATCATGCATAAATTTATAAAGAAGTGTAAAATTAAATAACCCAAAATATAAGGCGGGTTTAGACAGAAGTTGGTACACAGAGATGAAATAGCCGGAGGTGAGAGTAATTTACTTTGGCTAAAAAGATGGCAACAATAGTCGAGATAATCCGGACTGCAAAAATCTGCTATCCGGGTCCTGACTATTCCAGGTGGGATGATTTTAGACAGCAGAAGATCTTAATAACAGTGATCGCTATCATCAAGACCCCTACCATCTGTGAAATGAGGGAAAAACCTACATGTTTTCTTACTGCTGTATTATTCGCGCAATGTTGATCGACATCGTTTGATAATATTGCAGTTCAAAATTCAGGTTTGAAATTAGGATAAGGAAAAAGAAACTGTATCCGGAGAGGAGTCAGCTGAGCAGCTATTACAATCCCGAATGGATGAACCGCCAAGGCTTCCACCGACCACTATTCAGATCATGCAAAATAACATCTAGCAATTAATATACAGACTACGAGCTAGTCATCCGTGTGGGAATACCCGCCAACATTAGTCTGTTATATCTCTTACTAGCTGTTTCACACAACACGGGTAAAGACAAAGCAAAATAGATAAAAGAAAATATTTTTGGGCCATCTTGCATGAGAGACATTGGTTTCTCATGCAAGGGTATAGAATTGAATCCACAATTACTCTTCATGTCTAAATAATCACTCATTCCATAATTAATTAATTACAGTCCGGATTATATACTTAGATCATTAGAGTTTAATTTTATAGAAAAATCTTTTAATGGGAATTGAACAAAATTCTTTATATCGCATTAATCATGGGTTGGAATCTCCGGATTGCAACCTCAAAATGTTAACATAAAGGTCCAATCACTTAAGTGAGAACAATGGAGAATTGGAGAATTTGGCAGGAAAAAGCCAATTACGACGCTAAACGGATACTACGGCGCTATCCAAAGTTAGCGCCGTTATGATAGCGTCGTAGGGAGAGTTTTTAGAAGTGTTTGATGAAATTGGGGGGTGCGGCGCTATATACTAAATGACAACGCTGTCCTAGGATAGCGTCGTAGATATAGCGTCGTAGGTGGGTTATGTGAAAGATTTAAGTATTTTGGGATCCTACGGCGTTGAACAAAAATTACGACGCTCTCCGAGGATAGCGCCGTAGGTCTAGCGCCGTAGGATAAATTTTGTTCAAGTTTTGGGCAACTACGGCGCTGTTCCTCACCTACGACGCTATCCGAGGATAGCGCCGTAGGGCGGTTAGCGTCGTAGCTAGCCCAGAAACATGTTGTTGTTCGGGTGATGCAATCTCTGCGATTGCAAACCCTATTTTCGAGTTTATGACTCACAAATGCATAAAAATGAATCAACAAGTTAAAGATAGTGAGAGAAGGATACAAAAAGGATACGAAACAGTAAGAAAATGACATGCTAAACTACACATTCATGAACCATAAACCCAAATGAGGGTTTTTAACCAACAAATCATGCATGAATCCCAAAAACAACACCAAAAACATAAACCCACATGAAACAGTAAAATAAAATGACCAAGTGGTCTTTAAATCAAAATAAAGCAGTAAATCCATGGACTCATGCCCATTTCATGATTTTGGGACTCTTTTTGTGATTAACTTCCCATTTATAACAAATGGTTTGATAGTACTCATCATTTGAGTATTTCAAGCCTTGATAAAGGTTTAACAAAGCTGAAAATAATATAAACAGTGGCTAGCTAAGGTAGAAAATGCTAATAATACCACTAATCTAGATATTAAAACCTAATCTAAGGCAGAAATATAAATAATACAAAAATAAAGACCTAACTACCTAACTAACCTACACCTCAAGAACACTAGGTTGTCTCCAAGTTTGAGTGCTGTCTGCTTGAATTCTGATTATTGGAGTCAACTGGTCCTTATATAGGTGGGAAACCCTAGGCCCATGGGCCCCCAGGCCTTGAATTTGGAGTTCCGAGCCTTAGTACGACGCTATAGCTGGGTACGGCGCTATCCCTCTACAGCGCTATAGATCTAGCGTCGTAGTCTTCCATCCCAAATACACTCTTTGTTTCTGAATGGACAGCCTACGGCGCTATCCTTGCTTACGGCGCTATACTCAACTACGGCGCTATCCATGTTTAGCGCCGTCCGCCTTTCTTCAATTATCAGCCTCATTTTCCTCCTACGGCGCTAGACCAATGGTACGGCGCTATCCATGTTTAGCGCCGTAGTTGTGTCTAGCGTCGTAATATCCTGAAAATTCAACTTTTTGTGGGTTTTTCATTTCTTTTCCCATCTTTTTGTGTCCTTTTCTTTTTCTCATGTTTTTGGATTTTTCTAACATAAATGTGTAACAAAATTACATATTTATGCATTTTTCACACCAGCTCAACATTTTTACAATTATGCATAAATCAGTCCAATTCTACTGCTTTCTTATTTATTATAAGACCGGAATGCGATCAAATGTCCGTTTCAGACACGGAAATGGATTGAAAATAATGGTCATTTCTGACCATTATCAACATCCTCACATTTAATACTGATCGTCCCCGAGCAGTCAGAGTCAATGTTCCTAAGAACACGGACTCTACATATTCAATTCATTTTCGTGGCTTCATAAATCACATTCTTTTTGGATTGGGATAAGACAATCAAAAACTACAAGTATTAAGTTCCCCTGATTGCAGTGTTTAATGAAATGATACTTGCTCACTACATCGGGCCTACAAATCAAACATTATTATCAACCCTTCATGGATATCATGTTTGAAAGATGTATAGATTAAAAATCAGAATTAAGGGATGACATGAACGTGTTTAATGAAACAGAGCCTCACATAAAAGAGAATCGGAAAATTCACTCACTCTCAATTGGGGTTTAATCATGAACGCTCAAAATCAATTTTAACTAAATTATCCCATATGCTTGCAATCAGACCAACTCGCCACCGGCTCATTTCCTCAAATCGAGATCATGAGGTCTTATTCAAGGGTTATAATGGGGCATACGGTTGTAACATTTGGTAGGAAAGGGATAATTGGGCTAGGAAGTGGCAAGAATTAATTCTATCATAACTTGGCACATTTATTTAAAATCTATGATCATCATTGTTTCTTCTTTCTCTTGCTTTTCTTTTCTATTGCATGACATTAGACTATGTCTACTTTGCTTTGTCATTTGCAATTTATTTGTGTTGAATGGAATTCAACTTTTCTCTCTCTTTTTTTTTTTTTAGTGAATCGGTTTATAACATACCGATTAATATGGATTGATGATCATAAGTTTAATGCCTTTGATAGAATTTATCCTTGCACATTTGGGTTGAACATTCGGTCTTTTTATAAGGCTAGGAAAATATAGTGGGTTTCAAGAAAAATTAGGCTTAAAGGCTCAATTTGGTTAATCCTAAAGTGAAAATATTTTTGGGTTTGGATTTCAAAAGAAGGCCAAAATTTGGGTTTTCTAGGTGCCTCGATCAGATTCTTGATTTTTGGAATATGGCATAGTCTTGAATCGGTCCCAATTGCAAGTTCTAGTTTCCTTTAATCAAAATGATTCACACATCAAAGAAGATGAATGAATAAAAGTGACTCATGGCTCAAACCTCACAAGGTTGGGTTGATTCATGTCATACAATATTCTCAAATTTATTCAAAGCTTAATTCTAACAATTTATTCAATCGAGATCTCTAACATGCAGATTTATTACCCAATAAGCTGATCGCATCATTAAATTTTTATAGCTCAAAACCTTAGGAATTCATTTCATGCATGTCCTCAATTATATTATCCCAATTTGAAAGTTTGAAAATTTAATCACAAGCCTAAATTCAACATGTGAATTTAGAGCAGGTTTATGCATATTTTTGCTGGTTATTTAATTTAAAGCAGTAAAGAGGCACTGTTAACATACAAAGTATGTCAACAGCATATTTTTGGTCTGACAGTCACTTATTCATCTTGGACTGTCAGACATCTTTTCAAAAATAAAATTGTTTTTGGACTGCAAAATTCCTTTTGGAAAGCGGTAAGTACATCAATTACAAGAGATTTCATGCAATAAGAACAAACTTGCACAAATGATAGAAATTCTCTTATATGATGTTTACAATTAAGCTAAAAAATGAACAGGATCAGATCAGATTCATTCTTTCGGTTCCTGAGGTTGAGTTGAAGGCCCAGCATCGTCTGCTGGCGGAGGTGACGGCTTCGGGAGCTGTCCGATGAGTGCTTGAATCACCGTCTCCATCATTTTTCGTTGACGTTCTTCACTCTCCATCATCATCTTCCGTTGCCTCTCTTCGCTTTCCAGCCTTTCTCTGTGTTGCCTTTCTTCTCTTTCCAACAGGAGTCGTCTGAATTCATCTTCTCTTCTCCTCTGTTCTGCTTTCTCTTCCTCTTTCCTCCTATCTCTCTCCTCTCTGATTCTCTTATCATCTTTCCTTCCTAGGATGATAACATCCGCCAACTGCTTAACACTTTCTGTCATGGTTTTGTTCATTGAGCTCACAATCTCAACTACATTTGATTTAGCAGGATGTTGGGACACGTTCTGGCTTGGAGGAGGGATCTGGGAGGGCTGAGCTTGCTGCTGAGGGGCTTGAACCGGTGGTGATGAAGGGATTTGGCTTGGACTCGGTTCTGTTGGCTCATGTTGATGCTCCTCCACTTGTGTTGAAGGTCCCGCCTCAGTACGGGCCTTTCTTCTTCTTTTAGGCGCAGGGGGGCGGGGGGGGCATTGGATCTCTTCTTTGGATTGATGGTGCCTCTTCACCGGATATGAACGAGGATTGCACATTCGAGTCAGCCGGGAATGGAGGAAGTGCATACGTGATCCTTTCTTGATTGGGCATGGATGGGACCCGGATAGGAGGGTTCAGAATCACCAAGGCATCAGTTTCAAATTCTCCCATGTCTACCCCTTGAGCTGTGCAGATTCTTCTGATCGGATTTGGGTAGCGGAGGGCATTCTTCTTCTCAATTCGTGTGGTCATGACTCTAAAGATATGTTCCCCAACATTCAGTTTTCGCCCATGCCACAACTTTGCGAACCCCATCAGTACGCTGACTGAAGTAGTTTGGGGATGCGAGCTGGGCCTGATTCTAGCCATGTAAAACTCGAATGTGGGCATGAACTCCACCTTTATCTTAGATGTGCTGAATGTCCCCACCAAGCCTGGCGTTTTGGTCAAGGAGTCGGCGATGGCTTGATATGTTGCTTTCATTTTTGTTTTGCCACGCCTACTCTAGATCTCCTCCTCTGGTATCTCACTTTGATAGCTGGGTGTTTGGAGGAATCTGTTTAGATAATCCGGGGATATATCTATTATTTTTCCTCTGACCCAAGTTGTTCGTCTTGCAACGTTAATGTTGCAATAGAACTCCCTGGTCAACTCCATGTACCCGGGATCTCCATGGTGCAATAAGAATTGCTCCCATCCAAGTCATGTTCTCCAAAAATCGACAGTCGGGTGCCTTAACGATTCCAGAGCAAACCCCTTGTCGGGTATGATGCTTTCCAGAAGCTCTTCATATGCTTTGACTGCTTTCAGGTTCCCATTGAACTTCCGGATTACATCTGCCTCTTTTATTACCATTTTGGTATTTTCAATCTTCTGAATTCCCATTCTAGCCCGAACTCCGGTTTCCTCCCAAAATCTGGTAGGTTTGACTGAACCAACAGATTCGTCATCGCTTGAATGCCAGTCAGTTGGTTCGTCTTGCCCCTCCTAGACAGGTTCATGTCCGGTTGGTTTTCCTCCTTCCTGGGCTGCTTCGTTCAATGGATCCTGCTGAGCCTCTTCCACCTCCTCAACCTGTTTAATTACATTTTTCATTGTATTGTATTCAGTCATTACAGGCTTTGTAAAGTTCAATACAGGAAAGTAAGGATCAACACTAGTTGATACCTCCTCCTCCTCCCTTTCTCTTCGTTCTGCAGCTTCCCTCAAGACTTGCTTGGGTGTTCTCGTAAAAAATGCTGCTACGGCCCTTGCCTCTCTTTCATCCTTGTTCTTCTTCGGCAGCATCTCTTTCCTCCCGTACTTTTTGTCTCTTTTCAGCTTCTTGTTGCTCGCCAACTTTATCCTTTACCAATTCAGATAGTGGAATTGGATCCACTCTTTTCTCAGGCTCATCATCTTCTTCAATCATGACTCTTCTTCTTTTGTTCTGCTCAGATGACGTTTCGGGAGCGATCACTGCTTCAATTCGAGCTGTCCCAACAAGGGGATCGATCATCCGACGTACTTCAGTGTGGTATCTGATCTGCTCTTGGTCTGCCCCTGCATCAATCCTAGCTTCAATTTGCTCGTTGACATTCTGCCTGATGTGGTCCCGGATGGTTGCAGTATCGTGAGCGGTGGGGCCAGTCCAAGTAGGGGGTTGCTCTTCTTTGATTTTTAGTCCCTTTCCCTCAACTTCACCAATGATTTTCAATTCTTCATCGTCCTCCTTCTCTTTTTCCATCCTCGCCTTTTCGGCTCTCATTTTTTCTTTGTAAACTGGCGAATGAGCCGTGATTGGAGGGGTTGGATCTGTTTCATCTCTGGGTACTCTTGTTGTGATGGGAGGTAGTTGACTGCACTCAAAATCTAATGGATCAGCCATGGCTGCTGCCGTTTCCATCTCTGTCGATTTCCTCGTTTCTAATTCCGCTTGCAACCTTTCAGCTACTTCTTTGTCATGGATTTCTTTCTACTTCCTTTCCTCCTCAGCCTTTGCTTCCTCAATATTTTTCAGCATTTCAGCGTCGTGAGCTCCGGTAGCTGATTGTTCTGCAACATCTTGTCTTTGCACACCAGCTCCTGCATACTCCTCCTCCTGCAACTGTCGTGCAAACTCAGCATCTCGAGCAATCAGCTCCTTTCTCTTAGGGGATGATGGCGGCATCACTCCTTTTCCTTTGTCTTTCGGGTTTGCTGGTTCAGTTGCTTTCCTTGTAGTGGCCTCGGGCTCTCTGATTACAACTTTTGGCTCCGGTGCCCGCCCACTTTTCTCCTTGTCAGACGGCTTTATCAATTTACCTCGAGTTTGAATTTGAGGTTCAGGATGGCTTTCAGACACAGCGGTGGCAGCAGGTACTTTCTCTCGTGCTGACACAGTGTTTCGTATCCCACATACCAAGACCCCCTATCTCTTTAGGTCGGCATACTCTCTCCCATCCAATCGTATGGAGTCGTCTTTCGCCATCCCATTCGTTCCAGAAGAAACGCCTTTTGATTTGTTCCAACCTGTTTGCCACTACAGCCGGGACTTTATAGATAGAGAGGAAATAAATAGGCAAGCTACTCATTACCGATTTCAATAAACAGAGTCTTCCTGCTTGAGTAAGCATCCTTCCTTTCCACCCCTGCATCCTTTTTTCCGCTTTATCCAGAATCGGTTGCCAAATGGCAGTGCTGTTACATCTCCCACCAATGGGAATTCCCAAGTAATTTATTGGCCAATCCCCTACTCCACAACCCATCACGTGTGCTGCCTCCTCTACCATTTCACTGCTACAGTTGATGCCCGTTATACTGCTCTTACCAAAGTTAATACTTACCCCTGTGACTAGAGAGAAACATACGAGCAGTCTTTTGATAACCATCACCTGGTGCAGATCACCTCGGCAAAAAATCATGGTGTCATCGGCAAATTGAAGATGTGTAATAATTGGCCCGTCCCCACTAGATTTCAGTCCTGCTATCAACCCCATTTCAGCCGCCTTGCCTATAAGTAAATCCAGTGTTTCTGCCACCAAAACAAAAATATATGGGGAAAGCGGATCCCCTCGACGCAGCCCCTTTTGTAGCTTGAAAAATTTTGTAGAAGTCCCATTTATCAACACTGCAGCAGTTGCTGTGGTAATGCATTCTTTCATCCATGATAACCATCTATCCCCAAAGTTCATTACCTTCATGATCCTGAACAAATTCTCCCACGAAACATTGTCATAAGCTTTGGCTAGATCCAATTTAATCACAAACCCTCTCTGTCCCGTTGTGCCAGTGGAGTGAATCACTTCCGAAGCGATCAACACACCGTCTAAAATTTGTCTACCCTTTATGAATGCCATTTGTGTTTCCCCAACTAATTCATTCAATACTTCTTGTAGACGGCCAGATAATATTTTTGCTACAATCTTGTAGGTGCTCCCGACTAAAGAGATTGGCCGAAACTGACTAAATTCCGTCGGGCACTTCACCTTTGGAATAAGGGTAATGAATGATCCTCCCGCATTTTTTGGAAGCTTACCTCTTGTTTCAAAATTTTTCACCATCTGTAGCACATCATCCTTAATGGTTTCCCAGAACTTTTTATAGAATCCCAAATTGAAATCGTCGGGCCCCGGCGCCTTATTACCGTCGCATCTCCAAATTGCCTCTTTCACTTCTTCTTCCGAAATCTCTCTTTCCAAACGATGAGCGTTCTCCTCGCCCAGTACCCGAAAACCTAAGTTATCAGCATGGAGTACGACCTTCTTGTGCTTAGAAAATGCTTTTCTGAAATATTCAAACGCCATCTCCTTAATCTCTTTCGGATCTTCCACTAAAACCCCGTCCCTTTTCATCACCCCTATATAACTTTTCCTTCTATGAGTTGCTGCCACATTGTGAAAGAATTGAGTATTCCGATTCCGATCCCCTTCTTTTAACCACCCGATTCTAGACTTCTGTAACCAACGACGTTCCTCCGCCAACATGACTTTATTCAATTCCGACCTTTTCTCCAGCCATAATTTCCTTTCTTCGACATTATTAGCATCTCCCCCAAACCCCTCCTCTAACTGTTTGATCTCCATGGATAGTGACTCTATCTTTTTCTCTAATATACCCTCACCATAGCCGTCCCAGTTTCTAATCTTGTGTTTCAAAAATCTCAATTTGTCTGATATCTCCCCTTTGCCAGAATCAGAATTTGATCCATCATGAATCCCCCAATTGCCTCGGACAATAATCCTCCAACCAATAATTATATAGTCTAAACGGCTTAGGTCCCCATGAACGTTCCCCTGCTTCCAAAATCACCGGATAATGATCCGACGTAATTGTTTCTCCTCTTCGTTGCAATAAGTCTCCTCTCAAATTTAGCATACCCGGCGTTATTAAGAATCGGTCTAGTCTACTACACGCCAATCCTCCTCTCCCAAACCAAGTGAATTGACCCCCTAGCATCGGTAAATCTACAAGTCCTAAATGATCAATAAATTCTCTAAACTCTCTAGACGATCCCACATCAGCGCACACTCCCGCCCTTTCGCCCTCATCTACCACCGCGTTGAAGTCACATGTAAAGCACCAAGACTCCCTATTATTTGTATCGCACCTGTCTTGAAGAAGTCTCCATAACTCAACCCTATCGCCACGAAGATTAGGGGCATAGATATTCACCAGATTGACCCTTCCTTGTAATTCCCTAATACTACCTTTTAGCCATATGTAATTGTGTCCCTGCTCAATCAAATCAAACGAGCAGCAGCTTCCATCCCAAATTACCAAGAGTCCTCCCGAGTTACCCGCCGCCAGTTGAACATGAAATTTCCCGTGTCCAGACCCCCACAATCTCGCTACTAACCGGTCAGAAATCGCCCCCATCTTTGTTTCTTGACAGCAAAGAATAATAGGCTTCGTTTTCCTACAAAAACGCATTAAAGCTCTTCTTCTAATACTCCCGTTCAAACCCCTAACGTTGCACGTAATGATTCGCATCATACCTTTGACACCACAACCTCCTAACACTAAACACACCCCTGCACCCCACTCTATTGGAATGCCAGTTCCTCTTGAACCCGACGACTCACTTTTCCCCAGTCCACCAGATTTCCCAGTCCTGTAACACCCCGGATTTGATAACCCAGGCCGAGGTGTCACCGCCGCACCTCCCTAGCAAGACACGGTTTCTCCGAGCTTGCTAAAGAGATGCAAGGCTATGAGCATGGGAAAATGTTTTAAAAGCAAGTCCGGAATTACTTAAAAATAATAATGTAACATCATCCATACATGATAAAAATAATAAGTTGCAGCGGAAAATAAAATACAGGGCCGACATGGCCAAGACTCGGGTTAACAAGCCCGTATGCACGTCATGCAAAACAAATAATTAAATGCCCAAAGTAATCCCCCGATGCATGATCATGCTCCGTACTCTGTAATGGAAAAATGAACAACGGGTTTTATCAGTATATAAAATACTGAGTAAGTTAATCCCTAACTAACAAATAAAAGGGGTTACATGTGTTTAAACTAAAGATTTCGCTTACCATACGTAAAGTTAAAATACATAATTTATTTGCAGCGGAGAAACATGATTAAAGGACTAAATTTTAAAAGCGTAATTTAAAGCATGAATTAAGATGCATAAATTTTAAATACATAAATAAAGACAGGATAAATACGATTTAAGCATAATGAAACACTCACACAAGTCTTTTACATTTCATCCCGTAGACTAAGAAGAGGACACCACACAAGGGAGATCACTAACGAGGCAATCTCAAAAATCATAATCAGTTAGCCGGTGGACCGGCGGCCGCAGCCATATCAGTATTGACTGCCGTTTTGGCAAGCCATGTATCTCGATTGCCATTTCGGCAAGCCGTGTGTATCTACTGTCAATTTGACAGGCATGTATATCAACTGTCGTTTGACAGGCCTTTCAAACGGTTTCACTACCACTCGGGCAGGCCGTGTATTTCCCACTGCCGATTTGGCAGGCCATGTGCACAACTGCCGTTTTGGCATAGTAAGGAGACCACTAACGAGGCAGTCTCAAAAGATAGTAGGACCACTAACGAGGCAGTCCAAATAAAGGGAGACCACTAACGAGGCAGTCTCAAAAGATAGTAGGACCACTAACGAGGCAGTCCAAATAATTTGTATGAAGATCGGCTCAGCCTAGTGAACGGGATTTTTCGAAAGTTCGTATTTCAAAGTTATCAAAGGATCGATATCGCGTTTTCATAGTTCGAGTTTTCTCAAGTTCGAAAAATCCTATTCGAGGCAGTTCACGCCTTTCTTAATTTAAAATTCGTTTTTCCTCCAAAAATTCTGAAACTTGGCCAGTAATTCAAAAACACACACACGAACAACTTTCATGTTTTAAGTTTTTGGAAATAAGGTTCCGAAGTGAGTTAAAATTTGAGTTTATTGCAAAGAATAATTTACGTCTTGAAAACTGTTTTCGTCACAGGTTCGTGTAAAGCCGATTAAAAATTCATATCAAAACCAATCGATGTGAAATTTTTACAGTAACTACACGACACATTAAGGAACAACTTTCATGTTTTAAGTTTTTGGAAATAATGAATTCTTGGTACTCAAAAATCGTGTGCAACTCACTGCATGCTCATGGCCCTTAAAACGAATTCAAAACAGTTCTAAAAACTTGGCCGATTGACATATCAAATGAACACCAAAATTCGTGAAATTTTGTAGGCATAATCTAGACACAATTATCTACAACTTTTGTTTAGAAATGCAAAGTTAAATCATTCGAAAAATGGGTGAAAAACATGCATCAAGTTGAATGAAGGAATCTGTCACAGATTAAAATCGTTCGGTTTGATACAGAAAGTTCATGGCGAAAATTGGGATAGCAAAACTTAATGTCAATGGCTGAAATTTGGCCACAAGGTAGATAAAGGTGTTAGGAACAACTTTTATGTTGAAAAGTTTTCGGTTTGAATTCCCGAAGGTCGAGTTTTTGGCGAGTCTTTAAAGTTGGACGAAAATAGGGTTTTTGAAAACCGATTTTTGTTACAAGCCTATATCTCGAGATTTAAACAACAAACAACCACGAAAATTTGTGAGTAAGGTTTTAACTTACTTAGAATGAGGATGGGGTCGCTGAAAAGGGTTCCCGGAGATCCTAGGGTCGCGACGAACGGCCAACTTCTCCGATCGCTTTTCGTTCGTTTTCCGGCGTGAAATCGTAGTAAAGGAAACGGGTTAGATTTTGAGTTTCTAAGTGTTATGGACGAACTAAAACATTAATCTATGGCTTACCAAAGGTCTAGGAAGCAGAGGCCTCGTCCCGTTTGCCTCGTCGTCGCCGGAATACTCGCCGGAAAGTGGTCTCGGAGGGTTTTGGCTTGGAGAGGAGAATTTGAGAGGGTGAGGCTTTTGTTTTCTGTCCAATTGAGAATGAGGGCGCCCCAATCCGCCCTTAAGCCTTCCCTAAAGGCTGTGATCCGGTTGCCCTCGATAGGGATTGGATTTTTGGCAAGAAAATCGCCATGGAAGGAAAGTTTACACCTCCTGCACCTCTGGCGCGCTGGTGACGCGCACATAGGCCTTTGTCCGCGCGGAGCACGCGTGGTCTGCCCTGGAGTCGCGACTCCTCCGTCCGCGCGGTGGCCGCGCGGCAGCGCGCGGAGAGCGCGGGCCGGCCGGACCGGCCGGTTCGGCGGTCCGCGTGGTCCGTCGGGTCTTTTCTTCTTTTCTCGATCGGGTTTCTATCCCCTACGTTTTCGGTTCGACTTTTCGGGTCATTTCTGGGGTTACGATTCCTTTCTAAATTTTATTTTGACTCCAATGAATTTCACATTTGAAATCAAGAATTCGTCGAGTTCGAATCCGTCGGCTTGAATTCGTCGTCCTGTGGCTCCCGTGCAATAATTTATCTAATTAAATTATTTCCGACTTCACGGGTTCTTGGAATTAAAATTCTTTTCCTTCTTGAATTTAATTCCAATTCTTTTGGGATTAATATATGGAATATCTTCGGGCTTCCTTTCCCTCTTTCATTCCATTTCGACTTGACCAAAATTTGGGTTCGAATTCTTTGAATTTATCGGTCACGCCATTTCCGAGCAATAATTTATTGTAATAAATTATTTTCTTCTCGGAAATAAATTTTATTTCGTTTCTTTGGGCGTTGTAAAAACCCCGGGTATTACAGTCTACCCCCCTTAAGAATCAACTTCGTCCCCGAAGTTGCGCCCTCGCTTTCTTTTGGGCTCAATTTAATGTTGGGGTATTTCCATCTACTTTCCTTAAGGATAAACGTCTTCCACAAGAAATTTATTCCATTCCTTTGAACGTGAATTAAATTTCTCGGGTGTTACATCCTCTCCCCCTTAGGAATCAACTTCGTCCTCGAAGTTGGGCGTTAGCTCCTCGCGAGCTCGGACATTGTTTGGGTGCGTGATTGTATTAATGTGTGTTGTTGTTTGTTATTATTTGACTGAACCCAGAATTGAAATTTCCAAGTTGCCTACGTACCCCGTGAAGGGATCAAGTCATAACGTAGTTCAAAACAATCTGAATTTGTTTATTTTTGTTTGGATACAATTCGTCGAATCGATCTCAAATAAATGCAGTTATCAATACTTGAAATCTTCTTATGGTTGCTTGGACCGCGTGGTCACGTCCTCTCTCCTGTGGATGTTTCCTACTCGCGTCCGGCAGTCACGCAGCCGATGACCATGTCGACCGCACCGAAGGCATGCTCCAGGCTGAGGGCATCCTCTCGCATAGTGTGGTTTACCACACTTTGGACATGGTGGCGCATAGTCGCCATGGTTGAAGACTATCCCCTTGTTTCGTCCATTGTCGTTTTGATGTGGTCGGTCCAAGTTTCTACGGGAATGGTCCTTATTCCTCTTGTATCCTCCTTGTGGTCCTTGGTTAGTCCCATCTACCGATTTTCGTTTCAGTCCTTGAACTCGTGCAACCGCTACTGCACGATCATACACAGCTTGTAGGTCAGGGTAGTGCTCACCCGTGATCACCTCTCTAATAGATAGGTTCAATCCCAACTCGAACTTCTGTGCCTTCTCTACATCAGTTGGCACCAGTCTCGGTGCGAACCGCACCAACTCCTTGAAACGGTTATAGTACTCTTGAACCGTCTTGCCTCCTTGCCTCAGTGTCAGAAATTCCTCGTACATGGCAGCCTTCGTGCTCATGGGATAAAAATGATCCTTAAGTAGATCCGTGAATTCTGACCATGTGTAGGGCTCGTCGTACTCCGCCAGTTTCCCTTGGGTGGCTTGCCTCCAATCGTCCGCCTCGCCTCCTAAGTAGTATGAGGCTACGTGAACCTTTTCCCCGTCGGGGCATCTTACGGCGTTCAACAGCTTATCGAACGTCCGTATCCATTCTTCTAGCCGAGCCGGGTCCTCCTCGCCGGCGTAGTGAGGTGGTTGGTAAGGGTTTACCAAGGCTAAATAGTTGACTCGGGTTACCGGTGGTGGTATACCCGCTTGTGCCCGTTGCACTTCAGCATTTCCTAATACTACGAGAACTTCCTCGACAGTCCTTAGACGCTCATCCATATTGTTGGGAACATGAGGCACTCGCCCTCCTATGTCCTGAGGGATCTCATTATTGTTCGGTGTGTTGGGGAGGTCAGCGTTAGTGTTGTTTGGGATTTCCTTTCTCGATTTTCCCTTAGGAGCCATTCTCTGTTATCAACGCACGTGAAGATGAGTTTCTAATCTAAGGCAAGTTAGCGTTCAAGAAAATCTATAAGGTAGGATTGGAAAGAGGTAATAGATAGGAGAATGCTAAACTTAGGTGATCAAATTATAAGACTGAGGCAGAATTAGTTTAAAGCAAACGCTTCTAAGTCAAGATCATGACCAATTTGAAGGTAAGAGTTTTGACACTGTTAATTCACATAAAAAAAAATTAGCGCGATATTCATGTATGTATGTATGCGAATGCATGTATGCTTTATACAATGATACCCCAACCCCGAAAAAATATTTCCGTGACTTTAAAAACTTGTTGGAAAAATTTCTATGCATAGGTAAATATTTCCCATGGGTTTAAAATAAATTTTGTTCCATGGAAATAAAACTTAAAAATAATAACAATGGTACTTAAAAATTTAAAAATAATATTAATATTTGTTTAAAAATCATGGGCCTCTATATTGGCCAAAGTAATAATAATAATTTAAAAATATTTCCGGGCTCTGATACCACTATGTAACACCCCGGATTTGATAACCCAGGCCGAGGTGTCACCGCCGCACCTCCCTAGCAAGACACGGTTTCTCCGAGCTTGCTAAAGAGATGCAAGGCTATGAGCATGGGAAAATGTTTTAAAAGCAAGTCCGGAATTACTTAAAAATAATAATGTAACATCATCCATACATGATAAAAATAATAAGTTGCAGCGGAAAATAAAATACAGGGCCGACATGGCCAAGACTCGGGTTAACAAGCCCGTATGCACGTCATGCAAAACAAATAATTAAATGCCCAAAGTAATCCCCCGATGCATGATCATGCTCCGTACTCTGTAATGGAAAAATGAACAACGGGTTTTATCAGTATATAAAATACTGAGTAAGTTAATCCCTAACTAACAAATAAAAGGGGTTACATGTGTTTAAACTAAAGATTTCGCTTACCATACGTAAAGTTAAAATACATAATTTATTTGCAGCGGAGAAACATGATTAAAGGACTAAATTTTAAAAGCGTAATTTAAAGCATGAATTAAGATGCATAAATTTTAAATACATAAATAAAGACAGGATAAATACGATTTAAGCATAATGAAACACTCACACAAGTCTTTTACATTTCATCCCGTAGACTAAGAAGAGGACACCACACAAGGGAGATCACTAACGAGGCAATCTCAAAAATCATAATCAGTTAGCCGGTGGACCGGCGGCCGCAGCCATATCAGTATTGACTGCCGTTTTGGCAAGCCATGTATCTCGATTGCCATTTCGGCAAGCCGTGTGTATCTACTGTCAATTTGACAGGCATGTATATCAACTGTCGTTTGACAGGCCTTTCAAACGGTTTCACTACCACTCGGGCAGGCCGTGTATTTCCCACTGCCGATTTGGCAGGCCATGTGCACAACTGCCGTTTTGGCATAGTAAGGAGACCACTAACGAGGCAGTCTCAAAAGATAGTAGGACCACTAACGAGGCAGTCCAAATAAAGGGAGACCACTAACGAGGCAGTCTCAAAAGATAGTAGGACCACTAACGAGGCAGTCCAAATAATTTGTATGAAGATCGGCTCAGCCTAGTGAACGGGATTTTTCGAAAGTTCGTATTTCAAAGTTATCAAAGGATCGATATCGCGTTTTCATAGTTCGAGTTTTCTCAAGTTCGAAAAATCCTATTCGAGGCAGTTCACGCCTTTCTTAATTTAAAATTCGTTTTTCCTCCAAAAATTCTGAAACTTGGCCAGTAATTCAAAAACACACACACGAACAACTTTCATGTTTTAAGTTTTTGGAAATAAGGTTCCGAAGTGAGTTAAAATTTGAGTTTATTGCAAAGAATAATTTACGTCTTGAAAACTGTTTTCGTCACAGGTTCGTGTAAAGCCGATTAAAAATTCATATCAAAACCAATCGATGTGAAATTTTTACAGTAACTACACGACACATTAAGGAACAACTTTCATGTTTTAAGTTTTTGGAAATAATGAATTCTTGGTACTCAAAAATCGTGTGCAACTCACTGCATGCTCATGGCCCTTAAAACGAATTCAAAACAGTTCTAAAAACTTGGCCGATTGACATATCAAATGAACACCAAAATTCGTGAAATTTTGTAGGCATAATCTAGACACAATTATCTACAACTTTTGTTTAGAAATGCAAAGTTAAATCATTCGAAAAATGGGTGAAAAACATGCATCAAGTTGAATGAAGGAATCTGTCACAGATTAAAATCGTTCGGTTTGATACAGAAAGTTCATGGCGAAAATTGGGATAGCAAAACTTAATGTCAATGGCTGAAATTTGGCCACAAGGTAGATAAAGGTGTTAGGAACAACTTTTATGTTGAAAAGTTTTCGGTTTGAATTCCCGAAGGTCGAGTTTTTGGCGAGTCTTTAAAGTTGGACGAAAATAGGGTTTTTGAAAACCGATTTTTGTTACAAGCCTATATCTCGAGATTTAAACAACAAACAACCACGAAAATTTGTGAGTAAGGTTTTAACTTACTTAGAATGAGGATGGGGTCGCTGAAAAGGGTTCCCGGAGATCCTAGGGTCGCGACGAACGGCCAACTTCTCCGATCGCTTTTCGTTCGTTTTCCGGCGTGAAATCGTAGTAAAGGAAACGGGTTAGATTTTGAGTTTCTAAGTGTTATGGACGAACTAAAACATTAATCTATGGCTTACCAAAGGTCTAGGAAGCAGAGGCCTCGTCCCGTTTGCCTCGTCGTCGCCGGAATACTCGCCGGAAAGTGGTCTCGGAGGGATTTTGGCTTGGAGAGGAGAATTTGAGAGGGTGAGGCTTTTGTTTTCTGTCCAATTGAGAATGAGGGCGCCCCAATCCGCCCTTAAGCCTTCCCTAAAGGCTGTGATCCGGTTGCCCTCGATAGGGATTGGATTTTTGGCAAGAAAATCGCCATGGAAGGAAAGTTTACACCTCCTGCACCTCTGGCGCGCTGGTGACGCGCACATAGGCCTTTGTCCGCGCGGAGCACGCGTGGTCTGCCCTGGAGTCGCGACTACTCCGTCCGCGCGGTGGCCGCGCGGCAGCGCGCGGAGAGCGCGGGCCGGCCGGACCGGCCGGTTCGGCGGTCCGCGTGGTCCGTCGGGTCTTTTCTTCTTTTCTCGATCGGGTTTCTATCCCCTACGTTTTCGGTTCGACTTTTCGGGTCATTTCTGGGGTTACGATTCCTTTCTAAATTTTATTTTGACTCCAATGAATTTCATATTTGAAATCAAGAATTCGTCGAGTTCGAATCCGTCGGCTTGAATTCGTCGTCCTGTGGCTCCCGTGCAATAATTTATCTAATTAAATTATTTCCGACTTCACGGGTTCTTGGAATTAAAATTCTTTTCCTTCTTGAATTTAATTCCAATTCTTTTGGGATTAATATATGGAATATCTTCGGGCTTCCTTTCCCTCTTTCATTCCATTTCGACTTGACCAAAATTTGGGTTCGAATTCTTTGAATTTATCGGTCACGCCATTTCCGAGCAATAATTTATTGTAATAAATTATTTTCTTCTCGGAAATAAATTTTATTTCGTTTCTTTGGGCGTTGTAAAAACCCCGGGTATTACAAGTCCCATACACCTTGCTAACTCTACAATGGCGTCAACTTCTGTAAAATCTAAGAGCTTTACCCCTTCCTTTCCCCTGATGGTCGCGAACTGGAGCGAAGCAAACTCATCCTTGTCCGCAACTATAATTTCCCTGTGCTTGCCTCTAATTCCTCTACCTTTGCAACCCTTCCCTCTCCCTTTCTTACCTCCGCGACGTTTAGGGGGGAGTCTGCTGTTCCACACCTTGGCCATAGCCTCTTTTATGCTTATCAGTTCGGGCGCGTTCCCGATTACTTGAGCCTCTGTCTCTGCCTCCGATACGTTTTCAGTCCCTGGCTCCATCTCATTGATAAACCCCTCTCCAACCTTCTCGCCCAAAATTACCTCCGAACTCGCCGCACCGCCCCCTGGTTCCTCCTCCCCTTTTGAGCCGTTGTCATTCTCTATCTCCAGTGTACCACTCCGAGGTTGCTCCCTACCTCCGTTTGATATATCACTATCCCCAATTCTACCCTTCCCAGAACATTCCAGGGTAACCGAATCAGGAACCTCCCTAGATGCTTCCCTAATATTCACCACCGTTTTACTAGGCCCAGTAACCATATTATACACAGCCTTATGTCTCCCACTAGTACCTCGGTCCATATTATCCCCATCCTCACCATATGGACCCTGACAGGTCTCTTCCATTATTCCCAGCCCACCCCACTCAGCTAAGTTGGGCCTCCGCCCCTCAAAATCTTGATCAAAGTCATCATTATCATAACTTTGGCCCATCACCTTGTCGTCTGTCTTTTCCTCCTCATCTTGGGAAACTTGCATGCACGCCTCCAATAACAGATGCTTTTTTGCCGCCGTCCTGATTAATGACTCCTCTCCCCCATGTATAATCATAGGCGACCTTTGCACTTCCCCAGGAACCTTGCTCCTGGATCCCCCGTTTTCCAGTTCCTCCGGCGGATCCATGGTAGGACATGGCGCCGATGCCTGCTCCCGGCATCCCTCTCCCCTGTCCTCCCAATTATCGTTAGCCACCACCACTGTGTCGCAGAAATTCGCCACCAGCCGCACAAGTGTCTTCCCCCCTTCTGCTTCAATCATCACCTCCGTCGGATAATGGCCCTCTTCCGTCAAAGCCACCAAAATCCTTGCCCTGTCAATTCTTTTTCTGTTTAGTTTCGGCATCGATACTTACTAATTTTCCCCAACCTTCTGTAATCTTTTGCATGTTACCCTCATTCCAAACCGATACTGGTAGCCCAAAAAAATAAATCCACACTAGATGATTCTTAACCAATAGGCCCCGGGTCCAGATTCTTTTCCATTCCACCACCTGATGATCCCTATAATCCTTCAGAAAGTAGTCCCGTTTTCCGGCATCTTTGAATACCACCAGCACCATGAAACCCCCTCCATAGATGACCTCTACAAAGTCGTTGTGTTCTTTTGAGAGCCAATCCTGGAACTCCCCCAGCATTTCGAGTTTTCGGAGATTCACCACAGCCGCCTGCTCGAGCCATGACAAGTTATCTTTATCTTCCTCCAAACACACTGTCTTCGTATTCCGACCTCTCATCCCAGTTTGGTTCCATCCATTACTTCCCTTGATCACCTCTGCAAAGGTCCTTCCATCCCGCCAAGCTGAGTTGGGGTTGATTTTCTTATTATTTGGATTGCCAACCTCCCCAGCTGTTCTCTTGAGTCTTCGAAACCCTGAGGTCACTGAACTTTGAACGTTTCCACCTTGTCTATTTCTGCTTGGGTAAGCCCAGTTCAATCTCAATACCCTACCCATGAATTTGATATTGTTCAGTCTCCTTATGACCGTTTCCGCCTCTCCATGGCTCTGAAACCTGAAGAATCCAAATTTAAACCCGTTAACTGGCCACCTCCGGGATGGTATGAACCAATTTTTAACTTTCGCCACTTTGTCAATCTCTCGAAAGATGTGATTATTAGTAGCTTGCACCGGCAGATTTCCGATGTAGACTCCAATGAGGGTTGTTCGAAAGTTGGTAGTTCCTCCACTATCTCCATAAGCAACCCTCACTGACTCCTGCCTCTTATTCCCCGCTTCTTTGCCCCTCGTCTCTGATGGATTCGCCTTTGCCGTCTCTTTTGGATTCGCCTTCGCCGTCTCTGATGGATTCTCCGTCTCCGATGGATTCCGCCTCATGCTGATACAACAATTAATTTAACTGTCTTCACTTTAACCATTCCATCCCTTTATTAATCATTAAAACATACTCTATGGCCATTTTTCTTCAAAAAATCACCAATACAATTCAATCGGAGTTTGATTGAACACTGAAGGATGCAGATGATGCAACAGCTAATACAACCATGGTGAAAGCTTAATGTTGATGTTGATTGATAATTTGTAGATTATTAGGAACATGGGGCAACATATAAGTAAATTTATTTATTTTTGGTAAACATTGACACATGTGTCGGCAAATGTGTGTTGGAGGCCAAACCACACAAATTACAAATGGGGATAAAGGGGAGGGATAAGGGGCCAGGTGGGAATCGAACTCTATGGATAAAGTCTCATTCTTCCTATATAAGTAAATTCATTGTCTATGGTTCTTTAGATTATCGTTTTCAATATATCCAGTAAGTGTGTATATAAAAATGACACTATCATTATTAACCAAGAGATAATGAAAAGGAACGATGATATTCTGCAATTTGCTTATCTACACTCATCTTAGATAAAATTCTATTTTTACCCTAAAACACCAAAATATCCTTATATCCGAATCAGACTAGATTCCTGCGAAAATCGAATGGGTTTCATGGTGTAGGGCACATTCCTTTTGGAATACAGGTCGCACGAATGCTGAGAAATGAAATGGCATTCAGCCCTCGATCGAATGGCTTTCGAAAATAAAGATGGGCCATGGGTTCTTGGGCCATAGGTTAGTAGCTAATTGGGCTTATGAGTATTTTGGGTCATTACACTGAATTTGAATTTGTGATTTGATTTTGAGATGGATATTATCTCGAGGGGAGGGTGTTGGGTATCCGGTATCAGTTATAATGTGTCCCTTTTACTACCTTATATGGTTGGGAGCAACTCCACCTATCACCAAATGGTTTAGATGTGAACCTCCCATTCATGAATTTCTACAAAAGACAAACACAATTACCCGCGTTGCTTCCTGGCTTAAAATTGATGGGATGTCGGCATCTCGCTGCGACCATCTCCCCATTGGCCAAACCATGAAAAAACCCTTCAAAAGCCACCATATATGTAAAAACCCAGTTAAAAAACAAAATATGTGCAAAAACCCATTCCAAAACCAACATTAAAATCATCCGAACAACAAAATCAACAAATCAATGGTGTGTGATACAATTCGGGTATAAAAGCTCTTCCATAACCCACAACCCAATAACCCGAAGCAATACAATCCAACAAAAAATTAACAATAGTGCACAAAATATAAAATTTTGAAAGGAACCCTAACCTTTGAAACGAAATCGCCGACTAACTCCAAATCGGCAGTAGCACAACTTGGTGAGAATTCCGTTTGAATATAAAATGACCGACGGCAGCGATAATCTAGCGCAAGAATGGGGGAGGGGAGAGAAAAAAGTGATGGCCGGAGGCGGTGGGTGGACGGTATGCTTGGGAATGGAAAATGAATGAAGACAAAAACTTTGGGTTGGGTAGGGGAAGAGTAATGCACAATTACCTAAAATATTTTTATAATTATGGAAGCCAAATAATTTGACAGATCATTCATCCTTAAATACAAAATTTTTTTAAAACTCTCCTTAATTAATAAAATAATGTATCTAATATGTATAACTAGCTGCCGTAGACCGACTTGTTGAAGACAATATCCGGATTCAAAATGGAAAAGGAATGAAGAACAAAGAAGAACACAAAACAAGGATAATGAAGCCTATGGATAAAGGGGAACCAAACTTACCAAGGGACTTGATAAAATCAAGACAAATGATCTCCTTCGGTTGCATCATCTACTAGTGCCATTGAAACTAGCCTCTTGAATCAATGGTGTGAGGTTCCAAAAGAAGATCTCACAATAAGGTTGAGATCACTTGGTTGAGAGCTCTCAAAATGACTTTATATTCAAAGGGATAAATTTTCATTCAAATGCAAAGTGAGTCTTACAAAATGGGGGAGGCCACTATATATAGGTGGCCCAAATCCTAACCCTAATACAAGAGATAAAACAACTAAACAAGGGAAATAACGAAAGTAGCCAACATTACATGCGGTCTAAGGCATCGAAGCGGTTTACATGGAATACCACATCGATGCGAAATAGAAAATTAAAGCAGGAAAACTAGGCGATGCGAAATTTGGGGCGATGCGGAATAACGATGCGGTTTAAGATAGACCGCATCGAGTATACAGGGGCGAAACTACCTTATGAATTGGGATGGCCCCAGCCCCCCATAAATCTTGTTACAAAATACTATATACTAGTGTATACTACATATTTATACTTCTATGCTAGATCTAGTCAAGTAAGGGCCATCCCATTAGTTGATTATTTTTCCTTTTAAATTTTAAAAAGCCCAAAATTATATAAAATCCAATAATTTTTGGTGCACTTATATTGAATTAAAATTTGCTCTATACTAGGGTTTGTATCGTCTTCCTATCACTAGATTTTTTATCGTTCCATCACATCATTACAAATCAAATTCCAATGTCTAACAATTTTCTAAACATTGAGTTTAAAATTTGAATACAATAACAACAAAGAAAAATAAGAATATGAGCAACTTCTAACTTCAATCCATCTTCATCTCGGTAAATTTTTTTTTGTATAATGTTATTTGAACGATATTTTAAAGTAGTTGGCATTTCGTTTTGGCCTTTGGGTTAGTTGTTTTTCCGTGATTTTTTTCTAAAGTAAAATTGGCCCCCCTTACTAAGATTTCTAGTTTCGGCACTGGTTGTATAGTAGTCCGCTTTATGCCAATGAGTCTTGAGCCGAAAGGAATGTACCCGAAGTCGAAAAATCCAGATTCGGGCGAGAAAATCTCGCCGGGGCCGTTTATGCCAACTGGCGCGGGGTTGGCGTGCCCTTAGGGGAAACCCCGCGCGGCCAGCGCGCCACTCACGCCTGGACTCCGGTCCGGGCGGGTCGTGCGATCCGTCGTGCTTTTCCTCCTCTCTTTCGGACTTCTATCCCTCTATGCTTTCGGATTCCGATTCCCGGGGTATCTTCGGGCTCCTAGTTCCTATCGTCATTTTATTCGGGTCTAAATTTATGTTTGAACTAGAGTTCTCGAGTCCATTGGTGTCAGGTTCCCGTCTGACGATTTATTTAACTTTAGTTAATTCGTTTTGTTTAATTAAATTTCTTTAATTCCTTTTTAAGTTACATTTCATTTCTCATTTCTTCTACATTTATTTATTTATTTATCTATTTGTTTATTTAATTTATGTTGCAAAATTCTCGGGTATTACAGTCTACCCTCCTTAAGAATCAACTTCGTCCTCGAAGTTGTGTTTCGACTTTTCTCGGCTAAGGTCTCTTTTGTTTGTTTCATTATTTTGCGACTGAACTTAGAATTAAAACTTCTAAGCTGCCTACGTACCCTGTGAAGGGATCAAGCCATAACGTAGTTCAATACAATTTGAATTTTTTTAGTTGTTTACAAAAGTTCATAAAAAAAATTACGCGGTGTGACATCCTCTCCCCCTTAAGATTGCAGTTATGTCCCCATAACTGTGTCAGTATCGGCTTGGAACAGTGTCAGGTAATGCTCTCTCATGTCGGATTCTAACTCCCAAGTCGCGGTTTCGCTTTCATGGTTCGACCAAAGAACCTTGACCATCTTGACGGTTTTATTCCTTGTTACTCGCTCCTTAACGTCTAGAATCCGCACTGGGACTTCTTCGTAAGTGAGATCCTCATCGAGCTCGATCACTTCCGGTTGAAGTATATGTGTCGGGTCCGGCACATATTTCTTTAGTTGCGAGACATGGAAGACATTATGAACTCGATCTAACTATGGTGGTAAAGCTAGTCGGTAGGCCAAATTCCCGACTCGTTCTAGAATTTCATAAGGTCCTATGTATCGAGGACTCAACTTTCATCGTTTGCCAAAGCGCATCACCCCCTTCATGGGTGATATCTTTTGCATGACCCTATCTCCTACTTGAAATTCTAGGTCTCGTCGTCTCACGTCAACATAACTCTTCTGACGGTCTTGAGCGGCTCTCATTTTTCCTTGTATCACCTTTATTTGTTGAGCCATATCTTCGATAAGTTGTGGTCCCACCACCACCGACTTATCGTTTTCTTCCCAGCTCAACGGGCTTCGGCACCTTCGTCCATACAACGCCTTGAAAGGTGCCATGCCAATGCTAGCATGGTAGCTATTGTTATAGGAAAACTCAATTAAAGGTAAATGAGCTTCCCAATTTCCTTTGAACTCCAACACACATGCTCTCAGCATGTCTTCTAGTGTTTGGATCGTTCTCTCGGTTTGACCATCCGTCATTGGGTGGAATGCGGTGCTCATTTTGATTTGAGTACCGAGAGCTTTTTGTTACTCCGTCCAAAAATGAGAGACAAATCTACTGTCTCTGTCGGAAATGATGTCATGTGGTACCCCATGTCGTCGTACCACATTATCGACGTAGGCTCGGGCCAATTGGTCCATAGTCCACGTGTCCTTCATCGGGATAAATATGGCTGTCTTTGTTAGCCTATCCACAATCACCCAAATCGTGTTCATGCCCTTAGGTGATCGTGGTAATCCCGAGACGAAGTCCATCGAGATGTCATCCCACTTCCAACTTGGAATCTCCAGTGGTTGCATCAGTCCTAGGGGTTTATGTCTCACTGCCTTAACTCTTTGGCAGGTGAGGCATTTCACCACAAAGTCGGCTACTTCCTTCTTCATCCCCGGCCACCAATAGATCTTCTTCAGATCCTTATAAAGTTTGTCGCATCCGGGATGCACCGAATATGGCGTGTTGTGCCCTTCCTCCATCAACCTTTGCTTCAACTCAGCACACTGCTGGGGCACGCACCATCTTCCTTTGAAGCGAATGCTTCCATCCTCGTGGACAGCAAATCCTATTGCCTTACCCTCGGCAATATACCCCTTTATCTTCTCGAGTTTCGCATCGCCCGGTTGAGCGAGCTTAATCTCGTCCAATATTGGGGTTTCTACGATCATTGCATTGATCGTTTCACTCACTGTGCCCGGGTGCACAAGCTCTACATCTAATCTAGCCAAATCCATGTACAATGCCGGCGGAATTACCAACGAGTTTGTCACATGTTGGGTCTTCCCGCTTAGGGCATCGGCTACCACATTCGCCTTCCCTCCGTGGTAGGATATCTCCAAATCATAGTCCTTAATAAGTTCCAACCACCTTCGCTGTCTCAGATTCAACTCCTTCTGAGTGAATATATATTTCAAGCTCTTGTGGTCGGTGAACATTCGACACTTTCGCCCGTAAAGATAATGTCTCCATATCTTTAGAGCGAAAACGACCGCTGCCAACTTCAGGTCGTGTGTCGGGTAATTTTCTTCGTGAGGTTTCAGCTGGCGTGATGCGTATGCAACGACCCTCGAGTCTTGCATCAAGACACAACCTAAACCTTCTTTCGAAGCATCGCTGTAAACTTCGAAGTCACCATTCTCTGATGGTAGCGTCAATACGGGTGTCGTTGTGATACATGCAACCTCACTATCAATCTCCATATCAGAGTATTCGTAATCATTCGTCTCTATGCTAGTGATAGGACGATTTTTCTTGGGGTTATCCGTAGACCCTTCGTCCTGAAATAGAGTTTCAAGTCGAATGGCTTTTGAAGCCAATGCAGAGAGGTCAGGCATATCATGGGTAGTTAATGGTGCCCTGTACGTGGGAGCCATATTTCTGACCACTATCTTGGTCAATTCGGTATCACTCAAGGCGGTTGAGCATCGAGATTTTAACCGCCTCACACGTTCAATGAACGCAATTACTGGATGGAATTATTGCAAAATGCATAATTCTTTTACCCAAGCAACATCCCAGTGTCGCCATTTCAAACTCGAAATTAACAAGGCCTTGCATACTGGCCGTTTGAAGTTTTTCCAGATGGGAGTGGATGAGGAACCTTTTCTGCCAATCATCATAGCAATGGTGCAAACAGGGCCATCTGAAGTTGCCAGGCATGAACAAGGGCCATCAGGCTCCAAACAAACTCGCCCACACCCTCCTCGTCGGATCTCCTTCGTCGGGTGGCCTTCGGGGAGTCTCAAACTTAGGGTTTTTGAAAAGGTGAAGTTGAAAGGGGTGTGGAGCGATTTGGAGCTGTAAGAATGGCTTATGATGACTGCCAATCCGACCATATCTCGTCCCCCACAGCCCTAGGTAAGTTTCCTAAGTCGTAGCTCCATTTTTGGTAAGAAATCACGCATGATCGCACAAAATGCGCAGCCTGCCCAAGCGGCGCGGTGGTGGCGCGGGAACGCGCCGAGGCCGCGCGAGCCTCGGCTGGACTGGGGTCCGGGCCGGGCCGTGGGATCCATCGGGCCTTTTCTCCTCTCTTTTGGTCTTCCAACCTCCTACGTTCCCGGGCTCGATTGTTCGGGTCATTCTTGGGTTCTAAGTTCCTATTCCTAAATTTATTTCGAACTCGGAATTATTTCATATTCGAAATCTTGAATCCATCGAGTTCGAATTTGTCGACTTTGGACTCGTCAACTTTTGACTCCCGTGATTTCCGACTTCACGGGTTCTTGGAATTGAAATTCTTTTTGTATTTGAATTTGGTTCCATTTCCCTTTTATTAAAAATCGCCGGTATTACAACATATAAATTTGAAATTCCAAAACTTTTAAAAACTAAAATTGGGATTGCTATATACAAAATAAATATATCTTTAACATGAATAAATAAATTTGATGTGCAATGTACATTTTTTTGGTGAATTACAATGTACATTTTGATTATATCATTTACCACAATTAAAAAAAATATAACCAAAATTGAGACAAACATACACAAAAATACTGGCGTAACAATATGATCACGATATTGAAACATAAAGGGTCTGTTCTTCACACAGCTTTTTGGGAGCTTGTGTTAGCTGTAGCTTTTATTTTAAAACAAAAGTCCCGTTCTGTACGCTACCTTTTGAGAGTTTTTGGGAGCTTTTGGAAGCTTCTTTTTAGAAGCTACAAGCGGTAACTTTTGAGAGCTTTCGGAAGTTACTTTCTAGATTTAATTAATTTTTCTCCTCAAATTATAATTTTTGACAGCTACAGCTTCTTTTTGACAGCTACAGCTACTTATGCAAAAAATGATAGCTACAGCTCCCACAGGTCCCAACAGCTACAGCTCCCTACAGGTGCAGCTCGCAGCCACACCCGCCAACTACAGCTCCATGTGCAGAACAGACCCAAATACAATAAAATTCTTAGTTGCCAATGCAGAACCTCACCATAATAATCATATGGTGTAAAAACCGAGAATATATAAATAAATACTTCCTCCATTCCCAAATGTTTGATACATTTGGGTTTGGGGCACTATTCACCCATGTACTTTAATTTAAAGTTTTATCATAGTTATACAAGTTAAAATATAGTCAAGAGGGATCTTGTTAGATTCGTCTCGTCATGTAGTTTTTAAATATCGAACTTTTAGAATTTTTACACATACCGAACTTGAGTTATTATTGATTCAAAATGTGCATTGGACTGCGTGCGCAGTGGGTATGTAAAAAAGATTTGAGAACGGAGGAAGTAATAAATTCAGCAAGAAAATCTAAAATAAATAAAATTAAAAATGCAAAATAATAAAAATCTAAAATAGATAAAATAATAAAATCAAAAATAAATAAAAATAAAAAATGCAAAATTTCAAAATTTATCTTTCAAATCTATAAAAATTTGAAATATGAAATGGAGACGCCACATTAAATGTAGGATAAGTTGTTCACTAATGGTTTAATACACACACACATATATATATATATAGATAGATTACATTTTTTTTAAAAAAATAATAGTATTTAAAAGGTTCATAACAGTGGAATGAAACTTGACCTAGTGGTCAAGTCTCTGACTTCCAACCTTATGGTTGGGGGTTCGATTTTCCATGCGGCCCCCTATCCCTTTCATTTATCTCCTTTGTAATTTGTTTGGCTTGGACCCCCACACACTTTTACCGACACACAAGTGTCAATATTTACCAAAAATTAAAGTTCATAACAATACTCTAAGTAAGTTTATAATAATATTTCAAACAAGTTGATTATAGTATTCTATATAATTTTTTTCCTTTTCATTGGTGCAGTAAAATTTATTTTGATTTCATATACTTGAATTATCAAATGTAAGCATAAAATATTTTATCTTAAAATTTTAAAATATTAAATATCTTTCTATAAAATAATGACGCTAGAAAAGACACATAAAAGAGCTAAGACCATCTCCAACCGATTACACCAAACTCAAACCCAAAATGGTGTAAATGTCACATCGAACATTGATTTATCTCCAACCGAAAACACTAAACTCAAACCCAAAAGAATATTCCACAGTATATTCTCTTTTTAACCAATCAAATTCAAAAAAGGTATTTTGGTGTATGAACAGTAAAACGCAAATATGCGTTTGAATAACTGCAAATCTGATGAAAAACCCATTTTGAGTTTGTGTTTGGTGTTCGGTTGGGCCAAAATCCACTCCATTTTGTGTTTTGGTATTCGGTTGGAGATGCTCTAATAATATATGATATTTACTTAGTTTTAAATGTTAGTATTATTTTAAAAAGGATATTCTATAATATATATATTTTTTGCTGAACAGCCTATACAGGCTAGGAAATGGGTGGTGGGATCCCATATCACAAAAATTATAAAGTGAAATAAAGAGGCGGGGTATGGGGCCGGGTGGGTAGTCGAACCCCCAATCTATAGTAGGTTGAGAGTAGGGGACATGACCACTAGGGTAAGTCCTCATCCCCTATTCAATAATAATTTTGAAATAAGTACATTATTATTCAGTTATGCAGTTTGAAAAGAGAACAAAAAATTATAAATATTTAAGTTAAATAAAATAAAAATATTGTAAAGATTTAGATACAAATTTGAATTTATTTCATGGTAAAACCTTAAAAACTAAAAATAGAAAAAGATATAGTATATTTTCATATGAAATATACTAAATAATCTCCCAAATCTAAAATATATACAGTATATATCAAAGAATCCAATATCCCAATCACATGGCAAGGATGACGATATATGTAAATATTCATTATATAAAAAAGAACAAAAAATTTCAATATATACATACCGTTCAAAATACACACCAAATATATAATCCCGCAATACATCATATCAAAAAAAAAACTTCATCAACCTGGATAGGATTACGAGCTGCAGAGTCGACAAACATGGTGAACTCTCTGCTGGATCTGCCCGAGGACGTCCTCACCGAAATCCTGGCCAAGCTTCCATTGAAGTCCCTTTTCACCGCCCAATGCGTCTGCAAAACTTTTCTCCGTTTGATTTCACCCCAGCATTCCTCCTATGCCCTTGCTTTGCACTCTGCCAATGCATCACAAATTCGTATATACTCAGACTGTCAAGATTCACGACTCGGCGGCAAAAGATACGTCTTCTTACTGGATCCAGAAATCGATATTGGCTTTAGGTTGCCCAAAACATCGGGAGGGCCTCGGATGAGAAGCGGTGTTCCCATGGAACCAGATTGGAAACAGTTTCTTATCACCAATTCGTGCAATGGATTAGTTTTCCTTGTTCATTCGTCTGCGGCTAATCCCAGGCTTACCCAGAATGTTAATCTAGAGCAGTCTGTGGTGTGGAATCCTCTCACAAATGAATATCTAGCGCTTAATATCACAGATAAGGGGCACAACAATGCCCCATGGGGAAATTTTTGGTTAGGGTTTAGCCCATGTAGCAACCAATACAAGGTTTTGAAGACATTTTACGGCGGTCCAGATGTGATAAAAGGTAGATTGGTTGATGTGGGGTCTAACTCTAGTTCATGGAGGCCCATTGAGGGCACATACTTAACATGTGGCGGTGTAGATCAATGCCCCACGTACTTGGATGGAGTCATTTATTGGAGAACTTGGAGCTCAACTCAGCTTCCCATACAATTCTTTGACTTTGATAAGGAAGAATTTGGGATGATGGACCTTCCAGATGTCCACTACGACAATGCCGTACGCTTGACGGCAACCCTCGGACTGTATCACAGATGTCTATGCGTGTCTTGTTATTATTGGGGACAACAATTGGATATGTGGGTCATGGAAAATGGAAATTGGGGCAAAAAATTTGTTGTTGACATGGTCGAACGGTATTTTTCAGTAGAACCAAAACTTCTGCATGTTTCGAGGAATGACGAGATTTTAATGTTTTCCGGTCGTCGTGATGGTGATGATATATTATTATGCGTCAATCGAAACACTAATAGTTTAAGATGTGTAAAGGTTGATCCTTTTTCGATCTATGATGGTATTGATCTTATTCCTAGCTTTGCTCCCCTCAAGAATATTTTGAAGGTTGACAATATTAAATTTCGGGAGAGAAATAGGTAAAGCTACGTACTGTACTATTAATGATCTTAATTATGCTCGTCAGTTTTGATGTTTTTATGTTTGCTAATAATATATAGTATATGTTATTGCAGTGTCATTTTAACCACACATAGAAAGGCGAATGGGAGCTGGAAAACAACAACTTGCGAATAGAATAGGAGACATCGGCATTGGCAAAACAGGGTTTCCTTCAACGTCGAGTGAATAGTCCCATTTTTTCAGTCTGAGCTCAAAGAAATCGGCTTTGTTCGCTTTATTTTCTTCGCTTTCGTACATGACTCTTGTTCAGGCCATGAGCCTATCAGTATATATAGGCAGCCATAGGAAAATATGTTTTCTCTGTTAAGATGCAAATCTAACTACTCTTCGGTGTTTTTGGCAGTCCGATAATTCGAGTGATCAATGAATAGTAGGAAATGAAGAGGGCATCTGCCTATGATGTTATAATTTTCTTATGTCTTGGCTTTTTTGTAATTTGTTTCACATTCTGCTTTTTCTTTCCGGGGCTTATTTATGGCTGATTTTCTTGCTCCAAGAATTGGGTATTGGTTTGGTTTAAGTTTCCCCCACTGTTTTCAACTTAGGCAGCAGGCCAAAATTGGTGAGTAATTGAGAATGGATGTTCAATTTCAGCATATTGCCCTCCCTATCAATGATTAACTAAGTTTAATGCCTCTCTAAGGCTTTATGGAGCCCTTAAACATGAATTTACCTGGTTACATTTGGAAGTATTTAATCCACTTCAATCATTCATTCCTAGCCAACTTCAATCCGTATCGCAGGGCCATAAGTTCCATTTCCAAAATCTTTCGGTCCCCCGAGATGACCACTGCAGCCACCCTGCCATGTCTCATCTTTATGCCGAACAATAGCACCAAACCCAACCTTCCTCTCATTCTCAAGTACGCAACCATCAAAGTGTAATATCCAACCATGAGCCAAATTTTTCATACCATAAATTTCAATACGGCATACAGTATGACGAAATTCTTTTGGTATACTGTAACTGACCCACCCTATTCCTAATTCTTATTTTGAATTTAAAATACTCCTATTCCGATCCTTTATCACAATCAATAAATGAAAATATTAGTTCACCAAAAAAGAAAATAAATGAAATTATTAGTTGGTTATTAATAGCAGAAATTGTTTAGGAAGCAAAAAAGTTTAAGATTATCTAGGAAAAAGTAACAAAATGATCCATTAATTTTTCAAATTCAACAAAATAGTCTCTTCATTTTAATTGGAGAAATTAGTCCTTCAGATTTCATATTTTCTCCAATTTGATCCTTTTAACTTAATAAACACAATTAACAATTAATGAAGAATTATAAGCCTAATGGGTCCCATCCGATAACAATTAATTCATGGGTCAAATTACAACCCATAACCCACAACCCACAACTCATATATCCAAACCTGAAAGAGGATTCACGATTCTTTTATCCTGTGGAAGAAGGATTGAATTAGAACACCACAAGAAAAAGTGAAAATAGCTACCTACAGCTGAGGTCGCAAGAAGCCTGCATGCAGTTGGTATAAGAGCCTGCGACCCCGTCAGCGACTCCACACACGAGGTCGCTATACAACCGATAGCTTTCTGGCCAGCGACCACATGATTCGGGGTCGCTGGACTCAGCGACCCCTCCTGCGACTGGAAATGCGGTCGCAGGCTCCTCTCCGTTAACTGCGGTTAACGGACGACAGCGACCTCGTCCGCGACCGCATATGCGGTCGCTAGGTCTGGAATGGCCAACCAGCCATTTTGATGCAGAAACCTATTCCCCTGCTACAATAATAAATCAATTCCATATCCAATCTCAATCAACATACAACCATTTCAATCTAATTAAATGTGAACTTAGGCAAAAAGAAAATATGTTAAAGTAGCTGACACTATTGCTAAGCATGGAGCTTCGATTGATCACTTCTATACGACCTGGGCCTTCCACCAGACTTTGTTAAAGGGAATCTTGCTGCGAATGCCTCCGGCGTGTGATTCCCCCGTTTCTACTTTTTTACTTTGTTCCTTTGTCTTCCTAGCTTAGTGTTTTCCTTTCTTATTTTTCTCTTTATTTTCTGGCTTCGGCTTTTCCAAAAAAAAAAAGAAAGAAAAACTTGGGCACAAATGAGTCGCAAGTCGGCAAATTAAAGCCCGCCCCCACGTGCATCGGTTGGATGACGGCGGACCCCATTTTCAAATATAAAGAGTAGAGTACTCGCTTATTTCATAATACTCAAAATTTTGAACTAACTGTTGGGAACCAGTTTTGAGCAAATGTGTTTACAACCGATGTCTGAACTACTTTGATGGACCAACCACGACTGCAGACGACAAACTATTTGAAGGAAGTTATGCTGGCGAATCTGCTTAAGTATTATCTCTAACGGCTAGCTGATTCCTTGCCCGGATCTTGCACACGAAGTATGGAAACGAAGATCTCTTAATCCGGGCAACTCCATTCTAAGGATCCGCGCAATTATGGTAAGAATATCTTACCTTAGAATGGAGGAGCGGTGATTCTCTCAAATAGGACGGACAAGGGATGTATCGACACGACGAAGAATACACACTTACTTCCTTGTGCTATCGAAAGTTTTTGTGAAGAGAGAATCACATTCCTTCCGTGTTCTTGAAATCATCATTTCGAAGGAAGACATACGATCAACACTTCCTTGGGTGAATTGATCGAAAGTGTGCTACTGTGTGCTTGATTGAATTCGACGGATTCAATCAAGGCTTTCGAGGAGTCGTCAAACTCAAGAGCTTAATTGAAAGATTCTAGAAGGATGGTCGCCAACAGGTTTCGACCAAGGGCAACTTGGAGGAGGAGCCTTCAAGGAATTGAAGCAAGGTCGGGGAGATCTTTACCAAGGCAGGGGGAGTGCCTTGGTCTGACAATTCAGTCTGCTTGGTGATTGGAGTTGGGCGAAACAAATCACTATTGTTTAGATCGAGGATCAAGTCAAAACAATTAGTGAATCTCCTGGATTGGTATCCCCCGTATGTAGGCTTGTGCCGAACTGGGTCAACAAACCTTGAGTTCTTTAATTTTACAGTTTATTTACTTTCCGCTGCATAATATCTTAAACTGTTTAACGTGTCCACGAAAGGTGTTTGAACTAGTTTTCAGGACTTCTTAATTGGTTATCCACGCAAACGGACCTAACAATTGGTATTGAGACACACGCTTTGCAAAGCGAGATCCAGACGTAAAAGCATGGACAACCAAGGTGGATCAGTAACCAGACCTCCATTGCTCGATGGATCCAACTATGCCTATTGGAAAGATCAAATGGAGCCCTTCCTTATCGCTCTAGATGAAGAAGCTTGGGATGCAGTAGAAAATCAATACCATCCTCCAGTAGAAGAAAAAGACAGTGTAAAAACTGTCAAACCAAGGAGTGAATGGACTGCTGCCGAGAAACTTGCTGCTTCAAAGAACTCCAAAGCCTTGAATGCGATCCACAATGCTCTCACAAAGGATCAATACAGACTTATCGCTGGATGCAAGATTGCATACGACGTCTGGACCACTTTAGCCAATACCTACGAGGGTATGGCTCCGGTAAAGAAATCCAGGATCATTACTCTTGATGCTCAATTTCATAAGATTTCTATGGATGATAATGAAACTGTTGGCCAATATATTGGTCGTATTCGTGATCTAATCAATCAAGCTCTTCAGCTTGGTAAAGTGTACTCTCAGCAGGACATTGTAGGTAAAATCATTGGGACGCTTCCGGAAAGGTTCAATGCAAAAGTGGCTGCACTTGAACTATACAAAGACTTTGATAAATTACAGGTTGATGAACTAATGGGAATCCTACAATCTTGGGAGATGGATCACTGTCCTAGGAGTAAAAGCAAACCAGTTGCATTCAAATCTACGACCAAAGAAACGGATGATTCTTCAATGGGAGATCTGGATGACTACAGTGATGAAGAAGAACTAGCCATGCTCTCCAAAAGACTAAATCAGATCTTAAAAAACCGAAGATCAAGATTCAACTCTTCCATGAAGAAAGACTCCGGGACATCGTATTCCAAACCTACCTCAAAAGGCTCTCTAAGTCATACGACAAAAACAGGTCAAAATTATCCAAGACTGATGATGACAAAGAAATCATATGCTTTGAGTGTGGTGGAAGAGGTCACATCAAAAAGGACTGTGCTAATCTTCGATCAAAGGAGTCAACCAAATCATACCAAGTAACATTCAGTGACTCCGAAGATAAAATGGAGTCCAATGAAACAAGTTCAGACTATGGAGTAGCATTCGTTGGAACTTGGGATTCAGACAGCGAGAATGATGATACAGGTATCGGTACTAACTCAGTCAATATGGTTTCCTCTAACATGGTGCATTCTTTTGTCAAGGAACAGATGAAAGTATCAGCAAACTCAATGATCTTTATGAAGAAACGTTCGAGAAATTGGAGATTTCCATTGCTGAGTCGGTAGAATTGCAAGTCAAGAATGGAGAATTAAGAGAGCACATCAAGGGTCTCGAAAACAGAAATCAGGAACTTGAGAAGAAGTTCACTGAACTGTCTGAACTAGTGATGGAACTACGTGAGAAAAACGCAGAACTACAGAAAGACAATAATGAACTGGAGGTAGAAAAGGTTGATTACAAACTCTGGTATTACAACATACTTGGCAAGAAAGATGCTCTTCACACCGAACTAACTGAAGTTCAAGAAAAGCTTGCCAAAGCTGAAGACACTCTTGCTGCCTTGAACAAAGGAAAAGCAAAGCTAGATGATGTCATTGCCATGGGAAGACCTAGTGGAAATAAACAAGGCTTAGGGTACCAAGCCTCGTCTTCAAAAGGAGAACACAAAAGCAAGTTTGTATCCGGTGGAATGCTAGGTGATCAAAGAACCACCAAGAAGCCTCAAAATCCTACTAGAAGAAACAAATGGACGAGAAGACCTCCTCCCCCCATCCCTCTCAGATGTGATTACTGTAAACTCGAGGGTCACAAAACTAAGAATTGTGGCATCTTAGTCAAACACTTGCAAGAAGGAAGACCTGTTGTCTGGCCAAACGACAAGATCAAGATGAATCTGATTGCCATCAAATGTGAATGGGTGCCCAAAGCTCAAAACAGATGTCATGTGGCGTTTCTATCACACAAAAACAAAGCCAAAGACAAAGTATGGTACTTTGACAGTGGGTGCTCTAAGCACATGACTGGTGAAAGGAACCTGCTCAAGCACTACAAGGAAATTGATAGCGGATTCATTGTCTTTGGAGATGGCAAAAAGGGTGCATTAGTCGGACAATGAACCATTGAAAACAAGGGCTCACGAGATCTATCTCCAGTGTTCTTTGTTGATGGACTTCAAGCCAACTTGATCAGCATCAGTCAACTATGTGATGAGGATCTTGTGGTACAGTTCACCAAGAAAGATTGCCAAGTTTTCAACCAAAATCAAGAATGCATCATGAGAGATTTGCGCTCTAAAAATAACTGCTATCATCTTATTCAAACATGCTATTTTGGTGCAGCTGCAGGTGAAAATCAAATCATGTTCTGGCATGAAAAGCTTGGACATCTCAACTTCAAGGATTTGATCAAACTCAGTAGAACTGAAGCAGTTAAAGGACTTCCCCACTTCAAGAACTCTAGTAGTGAGTTCTGTGACGAATGTGCTAAGAACAAACAACACAGGAGTTCCCACAAGTTGTCTGAACAACTCGGATCAACAAAATGTCTGGACCTTCTTCACATGGACCTCATTGGTCCCACTGAGTTGGAAAGCTTGGGAGGTAAACGATACATTTTTGTGTGCATTGACGATTATTCTAGATACACTTGGGAAGACTTTCTCAGGAAAAAAGGTGACGCGTTCAAAGCTTTTGAGAAGTGGTGCAACCGACTCATGACCGAAAGGGACACTAAGGTAAAACGGATTCGAAGTGACCATGGACGTGAGTTCGAAAACCAGTCCTTTGAGGAATACTGCACGACCCATGGAATCAAGCATGAATACTCGGCACCAAAAACCCCACAACAAAATGGAGTAGTTGAAAGAATAAATCGGACCCTACAAGAAATGTCAAGGGTGATGCTCAACTCAAAGAAAGTGGCTGAATTCCTTTGGGCCGAAGCCATTAACACCGCTTGCTACACCATAAACCGTGTCTACTTAAGACCCAACTCTCTTATGACTCCATATGAGATTTGGAACGGTAAAAAGACATCAATTACTTATTTCTATATTTTTGGTAGCAAGTGTTTTGTTCTAAATGACAGGGAACATGTTGGAAAGTTTCAAGAAAAAAGCAATGAAGGGATATTTGTGGGATACTCTACCACTAGCCGCGCATACAGAGTATATCTTCCCAAGACCAGGAAAGTGATGGAGTCCACAAACGTGACCATAGAAGATGTGCCAAGCAAGGAGGATGTTCAACCTAACGAAGATGAAACTCCTAGCTGTCAAGATGTTGATCAAAACAGTGTTGCTCAAACCACTCTGATGAACTGTCCACCAAGGGAGTCCAAACGCCCAATATGGACACCATGTCACGAGAAGCAGAGCCTCAAAAGGATCTAAATGGACGTATTCACAAACACCATGACCTTGAAGACATTATTGGTGATGTAAATGAAAGGTGAAAGACTCGGGGGAAAAAGATTGACTTCAAAGAACTAGCTGGCTTGCACTGCTATACTTCAAAGATCGAACCCTCCAAAGTGGAAGAAGCTCTTCAAGATGAACACTGGATAAATGCCATGCAGGATGAACTACTTCAGTTCAAAGAAATGAAGTCTGGACGCTGGTTGAAAGACCTCAAGACAAGAACATAATTGGAACCAAGTGGATCTTCCGCAACAAAAGTGATGAAAAGGGGAACATTACAAGGAACAAGGCACGATTAGTTGCTCAAGGCTACACCCAGGTCGAAGGAGTGGACTTCAGTGAAACATTTGCTCCTGTAGCAAGACTTGAAGCGGTCCGGCTCCTACTGTCCATCGCATGCTCACTAGGATTCAAGCTCTACCAAATGGATGTCAAAAGTGCTTTCCTAAATGGCTGGCTCAATGAGGAAGTTTATGTAGAACAACCTAGAGGATCTGAAGACCCCCATCATCCTCAACATGTCTACAAACTCAACAAGGCACTCTGTGGCTTGAAACAAGCTCCTAGGGCTTGGTACGAAAGGCTCTCCAAGTACCTGCTGGAACACGGGTTTGAAAGAGGAAGCTTGGACAAGACCCTCTTCATCAGAAGAGAAAGTAAAGGAATCCTCATTGCTCAAGTCTACGTTGATGTCTTTGGATCAACTCATCATGTGCTCAAGGACCAATTCATCGAAATAATGGGTAAGGAGTTCGAAATGAGCATGGTAGGAGAACTAACATATTTCCTTGGCTTGCAGGTTGCTCAGAAGAAAGATGGGATATTTCTAAGTCAAACCAAGTATGCCCGAAACATTGTTAAGAAGTTTGGCATGGAGTCCAGTAAACCCGTCCGAACGCCTATAGGGACTAATGACAAACTAAGCAAAGATCCCAGTGGTCAGAGTGTGGATCAAAAACTCTATCGAAGCATCATTGGAAGCCTGCTATACCTAGCTGCAAGTCGACCAGACATAAGCTATGCAGTAGGAGTTTGCGCCCGTTATCAAGCCGATCCCAAGGAATCACACCTAAAAGCTGCCAAACGAGTGATCAAATATGTTTCAGGAACAAGTGATCTTGGTATTTGGTACTCTAAAGAATCTAATCTCTCACTACTTGGTTATAGTGATGCAGATTGGGCAGGTGATGCGGACGACAGAAAAAGCACAACCGGAGGATGCTTCTATATTGGAACTAACTTGGTTAGTTGGTATAGCAAGAAACAAAGTTCCATATCTCTCTCAACTGCCGAAGCCGAATACATTGCAGCTGGAAGTTGCTGTGCACAATTGTTATGGATGAAGCAAATGATGCTAGAACATGGAATTGATCAAGAAGTTCTCACCATACTATGTGACAACATGAGTGCAATCAACATCTCCAAAAATCCAGTTCAACATGGGAGAACGAAGCATATTGAGCTCAGACACCACTTCATAAGGGATCTTGTTGAAGAAGGAATAGTGTCCATACAACATGTCGGATCTACTGAGCAACATGCGGATATTTTCACAAAGGCATTAGATCGAGAGAGATTCGAAAAATTAAGAAGAGATCTTGGATTATGCACGATCTCCTAAAGTTCCACAAATTCCGGAATAAGTTTTATGTTTTGTGCAACTTCTTACTTTAATTAAGCATATATATATTTTATTACCTTAACTATCTTATTTGATACTCATTATTTTAATTAGAATATGTGTGTAGGATCTCCAAATTTGATACTCCCTCCATAATTTCAAAATTCCAATCTTGATGTGACAGTCGGAACTGCCAAGAGAAGGGGCGGGAATGGTTATCCGCATATCTCCATTCAAAAACGTGATGATTGCGGTTATGGGAAGTTGTGATTCTTTTACCATATTTGTAACACCCCGGATTTGATAACCCAGGCCGGGATGTCACTGCCACACCTCCCTAGCAAGACACGGTTTCTCCGAGCTTGCTAAAGAGATGCAAGGCTATGGTTTTTTCAGAATTTAAAATATTCAAACAGCCCATTATAATATAATTTAAAAATCATAATATCAAAGTTGCAGCGGAAAGTAATATTTACATATGTATAATGCAGCGGAATTTAAGTATAGGGCCGACATGGCCAAAACACGGGTTAAACAGGCCCGTTCATGCAAGTTGTAATTAAATGCAGGAATTTAAAAATAGAGTTTTCCCCGAATGTTCCCATGTATGCATATGATGATGCATAATCCTCATACTCTGAAAGAAAAAGGAAAAAAAAAATATGGTTTGGTCAGCAAAACGTGCTGAGTAAGTTAACACCTACTATGATCAAGGGGTTTCAAAATCTTTAATTAGATTTAAGAAAAGCATATGCATACAAGACATGATTTAAGTTTTATTTATCTAATAATAATTTAATTACATATTTGAAAAGACAAGGATTTCCACAAGATCATAATTTAACACACGTATAGAGAGGTTTAATTAAATAATTAAATTTTTACTCCGAGGCATGCATACTAACAATTCATCTATCAATTTAAAATTAATAATTTAATTGTGTACTTGAACATGCATTTAATCCATAATAACAATTTAATAAGATATGAAAATTTAAAGACATAATTTTAAATGCATAACTTAAAGACGGGCATAAATAAATAAATACTTAAAATATTAAATCTTTTATTTCCCCGTAACCATTTCTTAATAATTTGTATAGCCGGTGATCCGGCGGCCGCAGCCGTGTCATAAGTATCTTGTATAGCCGGTGATCCGGCGGCCTGCAGCCGTATCTGCCATACCCAGTAATACTCTGGAGCCTCGGGAAGTCCATACGGACAATCCCGAGAGTGTAGGCCATGTATCTCCCGCCGATTGGCGTAATATCTCATCTAAATTCTCTCGTCCATTATAGGCCCAAAGAGAAAGGCTAGAGGGGCACCCTGCAGAGCACTCACCCTCCACCATAGTATCTCATGTATCGTTTTGATTTAATGTATCGGGGGTTTTCAAATGTATAGATGCATCGTATTTCAAATCTTTGATCGTTCGTTTCGAAATTTCAAAATCTCTCGATTTAAAAGTCATTTGGCGTCACAGTTTACGCCTTTTTAATTTAAAAATTCGTTTCAAGTCCGAAAAATCTTAAATTTTCACAGTTTATCAAAAACACCCTAACGAACAACTTTCATGTTTTAACAATTTCGAAATAAGTTGAGGAAACATGTCAAAAATTGAGTTTAATGCAAAAATAGTTCACTGTCCGGTGGCAGTTTTAACAGAGTTTAGAAACTCGACTTTTTGACATATCAAATGGACTCCAAAAATTCTGAAATTTTAAACACACATACTAGACATGATTATCTACAACTTTCATTTAGATTGCAAAGATCAAATCGAAATAGAAAATATAGAAACAGGCTCATCAAGTTCGGACATGTTCACAGGCAGATTTCAAAAACGTGTTGTCAAAACAGTTTATATTTGATGCGATTTGAGATAGCAAACATCAACGAAAATGTCTGAAATTTTTACAAAACCTAGATGTATGTGTTAGAATTAAAATTCTAGTTTTGAGTTTTTGGGTTTGAACTCTCGAAATAGGGGTTTTGGTTCGATTTCAAATCTGTCACAGTTTCTAGTTCGACTCTCAAGGCAGGTTGGTTCTCGGCCGTTTTCAGATATCAAAACGTAATGAAAAATTATGAAAATTTTACACGAACTAGATCTATGTCTTAGGAACGTTTTGCATGTTTTAAGTTTTTTTGTTTGAGCAGTTTTAAGGGTTCGAAAAATTCACACAAAATTGTTGCGCCGAGGATTTTTCGTGTTGACAGATTTTAGAGTTATTAAATCCATATGTTTGGTTGCATTTTAAGTCACCCAAAACCAAGTAAGTATTAACTTACAGTGGGGATGATGTCTAGGAGGTCACGGGGTCGTCCAGAATCCACGGGATGCCACGAACGAATCTCCTCAAGTCGATTCTTCTTCCTTTGGCTCCGATTTGTGTTTTTGAGAATAAAAACCATAAGTTAGAATCTAAATCCGATGAAAACTATGAAACGAAGTTCAAGACTTCATCTTACCACTATCTAGGGTCTGAATACTTCCTCTCCACGTCCTCCTTTCTCCGGTTTGTTCGTCGGAAAGTGATCGGAAGGCAAGAACACAAGAGAATATGGGGGTTTTCGGTTTGAGAGAAGTTTGAGAGAGTTTAGAGGTGGTTTGGAGGGTGAATGGGGGTTAGAAAATCTGGTAAAGGGTATTAGGATCACCAAAATTTCGTCCATAATACCTTTCCCCCGTTGGTGATCGAGTTTCCATCGTCGGGACACGAAAATATGGTAAGAAAATCGCCAAAACGCGTCAAGTGTAGCAGGCTGCGAGGTTGGCGTGGGGTTGGCGCGGGGTTTGTCCTAACCCCGCGTGGACCCAGACTGGGCCGCGGTCTGGGCCGGGTCGTGCAATCCCTTTGGGCCTTTCCTCTTCCTCCTTCATTTTGGGCCTTTGTCTTCTCTTTGGGCCTTTCTCCTTCTATTTTCTTGGGCTATCTCTTGAACTTTAAATCCTATTTCAAATTTATTTGGGATCTCAAATTAATTTCGGGTTCGAAATATTAAGTCCATCTATATTTGGTTCCCGTGCGATAATTTATTTAATTAAATTATTTTCGACTTCACGGGTTCTTGGATACTTAATTCCTTCTTGAATTAAATTCCTTTTCTCATTTCTTCTTTTAATTAATTATTTATTTATTATATTCATTTATTTATTATATTTATTCATTGTTTATCTATTTATTTATTTTATGTTGCAAAATTCTCGGGTATTACACCGCAGTCCAGCCGGGGCTCGCGCGGTCACTGCGCAGTCGCGCGCCAAGACCGCGCCATCACCACAACCAGCTGCATCCCACGCGTTTTCGCGATTTCTTGTTATATTTTCAACCCCCGACTATGGAAACACGATCACACTCGGGAGGAAAGGATTGGGGACGATTCTAACTCCCTAAATTTAGATTCTTATACCCTAAACAACCCTAAGGCAGCCCTCAATACCCTCACCTTCTCTCCCAACTCGTCCCAAACCGAAAAACCCCAAATCCTTGTAACGAGCAAACCGGAGCAAGGAGGACGTGGAGAAGAAGTGTTCAGACCTTAGTTAGTGGTAAGATATAGTTTTGAATCTTCGTTTCATAGTTTTCGTCGAATTAAGAGTCTAACTTTTGGTTTCTATTCTTAAAAACACAAATCGGGGCCAAAGGAGAGGAGACTGAGTGATTCGGACGTGTTCGTCGCAACCGTAGGCGCCCGAACGATCCAGAGATGACCTAGATCTTACCTACTGTAAGTCAATGCCTTACGTATCAATTTCGATGGCCTAGGATCATTCCACAAGATTTAATCAAAACATTAAAATCAGACTTAAAAATCTCACTTTTGCGCAGTTTTTGAAATCCAACGAAAACTCCTGTTTCGAGAATCCGAAATGAAAAACCCCAAACTTAAGTTTTGTTCCTAACACATTAATCTAGTTGCGTCAAATTTTCAAGCATTTTCATCGAGCTTTGATCCCCGAAATCCGATCTGGTATTTTCTGAGTTTTTCTGCAAAACCGAAAAAAGTTGACAGATTGTAGTGTCCGACTTCTTTGATGTTTTTATAATGGATCCCTTTGAAACCAATCTTGTAACACCCCGGATTTGATAACCCAGGCCGGGATGCCACCGCCACACCTCCCAAGCAAGACACGAGTTCATTCGAGCTCACTTGAGAGATGCAAGGCTAAAGGTATTTCAAAAACAATTTAAAAACAAGCCCAAAAAGATTTATTTTAAAATAACATAGTGTAATCCACAGAAAATAAAATAAGTCGCAGCGAAAAATTTAAGTATGGACCGACATGGCCAAAACGCAGTGGGTAATTTAAGTCTAATAAAATGCAACATTCACAGTTACTAATTTAATTCCCGAGCCCAATATGCGTGCATGCTCATGCCATCTCTTCATACTCTGTAAAGAAAATATGAAACAACGGGTTTTATCAGTATATAAAATACTGAGTAAGTCGATCCTAACATAGCAATAAAGGAGTTTTAAAAATTTTAATAATTAAAAACACATTTTTAAGCATGCATATTAAACCATGTAATTTGACTAATTACTAGACAATAATTAAATTCATATTTTCTGATAACTAAATTAAATCTAGAGAGGAGAATATAAGGCATAAGCATAATTTTAAAACATGTCCTATTAAATAGCATGAGCAAAGACATAATTTAAAAATAAGATAAAGTCATTTAAATTTTTCCACGAGTAAAAACAAACTAGGCATGCATACAAAACATTCCATTTACCAATTTAAAGATTAATCATTTAATTGTATACTTGAACATGCATTAAAATTCATAATTAATAATTTAACATGTTATAAAATTTAAGACATAATTTTTAATGCATAATTTAAGGACATAAATAAATAAATAAATATATAAAAAGAATTAAGTCTTTTATTTTCCCCGTTACGTCATCAACTCAACAATATTTAGTTTAGCTGGCAATCCGGCGGCCGCAGCCGTTTCTCAAGTTTCTGTTTAGCCGGTGATCCGGCGGCCGCGGCCAATTTAATAAGTGTCATTTAGCCGGCGATCTGGCGACCTCAGCCAATTTAGTAAGTTTCATTTAGCCGGCGATCCGGCGGCCTCAGCCAATTTAGTAAGTTTCATTTAGCCGGCGATCCGGTGGCCTCAGCCAATTTAGTAAGTTTCATTTAGCCGGCGACCCGGCGGCCGCAGCCAATTCAGTAAGTTTCTTGTGTACCCGGCGGCTGCAGAGCACTCACCCTCCACCAAAGTATCTCATGTCGTTTCGATTTAGTGTAACGGGATTTTTCAAAAGTATAGATTTATCGTATTTTAAGGTTTCGACCGTTGGTTTCGAAACTTCAAAATATCTTCGATTTAAAATCGTTTGACGTCACAGTTTACGCCTTTTTAGTTTTAAAATTCATTTCAAGTCCGAAAAATCTGAACTTTTCACAGTATTGTAAAAACACCTAACGAACAAATTTCGTGTTTTAACGATTTCGAAATAAGTTGAGGAAACATGTCAAAAGTCGAGTTTATTGCACAACATATACACTGTCAGGTTTCAGTTTTACCACAGTTCAGAAAATCGATGTTTTGACATACCAAATGGACTCCAAAAATTCTGAAATTTTATACACACATACTAGACATGATTATATACAACTTTCTTTTAGATTGGAAAGATCAATTCGGACTAGAAAATATAGAAACATGCTCATCAAGTTCGGACATGTACACTGTCAGTTTTCGAAAAAGTTTTAACAAGGCAGTTTATGTTCGATGCGATTTGAGATAGCAAACGTTGACGAAAATGTCTGAAATTTTTACACAACATAGATTAATGTGTTAGGATCAAAATTCTAGTTTTGAGTTTCTCAAATTGGACTCTCGAAATATGAGTTTTAACCGGATTTCAGAAATTGCGCTAGATAGGGTTTTTAGGTTCGGTTTTTACGTTTCGTTACAAAGTGACTAAATCGGACGCCCCTAAGCCACCCGTATTGATATGAAAGGCATCAAATTACTGTAATGGTGTTCTTGGTCATCCTAGGGTCGCTCAGCTCGTCCAAATTCACTACGAACGGATCTACGCACACGTTCTCCTTCTCCTTCAGCCACGAACGTGTTTGCAAGTCCAAGATTCAAAAGTTAGATTGAGGATTTGAGATTAAAAACTAGAATGAGACTTAATGTAAACCTTACTAATGATTCAAGGACTGTAATCCTGTATCTACACCCTTCCTCGGTCGTTGTCGGTTGCCGGAAACTCGTCGGAAGGTCGCCGGAAAGTCGTCGGGTAGGTGTTTGATTTGGGAGAGTTTGAGAGTGAAGAGGAAGGCTTGGAGACTGAGAATGGGAGTGGAGAATCATCTCCCTCGACCTAATAGCCTTTCCCCTGACTGGGATTGACTTTCCTTAGTCGGGATCGACAATTATGGCAAGAAATCGCCAAAATCGCGTGATCTGCCGCATTCTAGGCAAACACACGGGGTTGGCGCGGGCAAAGAAGGAACCCCGCGTGGACACCGCACGGAGGATGAAGAAACCCCGCGCGGACAATGCCTGGACTTCGGTCCGGGCGGGTCGTGCGATCCGTCGAGCCTTTTTTTCTCTCTTTCGGGTTTCTATCCTCCTACATTTTCGGGCTCGATTTTTCCAGGTCATTCTTGGATCATGATTCCTATCTTAAATCTATTTTGACTTGAAATTAATTTCGTGTTTGAAATCTTAAGTCCGTCGGTTTCGGATTCGTCGGCTTCTAATTCGTCGTCTTTTGGCTCCCGTGCAATAATTTATCTAATTAAATTATTTCCGACTTCACGGGTTCTTGGAATTAAAATTCTTTTCCTTCTTGAATTTAATTCCAATTCTTTTGGGATTAATCCATGGAATATCTTCGGGCTTCCTTTCCCTCTTTCATCCCATTTCGACTTGACCAAAATTTGGGTTCGAATTCTTGAATTTATCGGTCATCCCATTTCCGAGCAACAAATTATTGTACTAAATTATTTCCTTCTCGGAAATAAATTTATTTTATTTGTTGAGCTCTATAAAAATCCCGGGTATTACAGTCTACCCCCCTTAAGAATCAACTTCGTCCCCGAATTTGCGTCCTCACTTTAACTTTTTGATCCCTCCTCAAGGATAAACGTCTTCCTTAATTTTGAGAAATTAATTCCATTCCTTTGAACGTGAATTAAATTTCTCGGGTGTTACATCCTCTCTCCCTTAGGAATCAACTTCGTCCTCGAAGTTGTGTGTTAGCTTCTCGTGAGCTAGGAACTAAGGTAAATTTGGTTTTTTTATTTCTTTTATCATATCATGTCATTTTTATTTCTTATTCAATGACTGTACTTAGAATTGAAATTTCTAAGTTGCCTACGTACCCCGTGAAGGGATCAAGCCATTACGTAGTTCAAAACAATTTGAATTTGTTTATTTTTTTATTTTGAATGGGATACACGTTGCCTACGATCATCTCTCATTGGGTTGGTAAGTCGGCTTGATCGTCGTCGTCCAATCGTCCTACAGTTCCTCCTTGATTTCCTTGCTGAGTGTTCGCCAAATCCAGCCTATTCAAATCTTCTCGCTTGTCGATGTTCTCCATCCGAGTCCGGCATTCATGCAGTCGGTGACCCTGTCGACCGCATCGATAGCACGCGCCAGGTTTAGGGCATCCTCTCGCATAATGTGGTTTACCACACTTTGGGCATGGTGGCGCATAGTCATCATGGTTGAAGACTATCCCTTTGTTTCCTCCACTGTTGCCTTGAGGTGGTCTATTCATGCCTCCCCGAATATGGTTCCTACCTGAGTAATTATCGGTTCCGTGGTCCCGTTTCCTCTTGCCCTTCTCTTGGTTGATTAGTGCATTTCCCAAGGCAACCAAAGCTTCCTCTATAGTTCTCAAGCGGTCACTTAAGTTCTTGGGTATGGAAACTACTTGTCCTCCTTGATTGGGTGCGCTAACGTCTTGTACTGGTACGTTGGGTTGTCGTGGTTCTTCGTTGGTGTTGGGTGGGATGGGTGGATTGCTAGGTCTTCCTCTTGATGCCATTCTGTCACAACGTACAAGGATTGGATTCTAAGGATTTCATAGAGTGTGTGAAAAATAATAATTTGTTGAATCAAATGGTGTTAATAGGTGTTGTTTAGAGTGTATTATGTAATGTGGTATTTAGAGTTGTTCATATGGTGCGGTGTTTAGAGTTTAACGTTTTGTTGCTTGGGCGCGGCGTAGTAGGGTGTAGATTTTAATAAGAATTCCTCAAGATTTTTGGAATAATAAGAGTGTTGTAATGATAGATATGGACTTGCACTTTATTTCTCCATATAAGGAATTTTTTTTTTTTTTGTGTACAAAGATAGGAAATGAAATGGTGCTTCTATTTCTCGGAAAGTAATAACTAGGCAATGGTAGATAAATAGCGTTTATAATCTTCAATCTCCTTAAGCCACGTTGGTAGGGTCTTCCTCCGCTGGGCTTCGATTCAATCCTTCATTGCTTCGTTTTGTTTGGTAAGTGTTTTTTTTTGTTTTTTTTTTTATTTTTTTTAACTTGCGTCTCTAGATTATTTATGCGTTCATCGTTTTCATCGTTAGGTTTCTCGCCAAGTCATAATATATCGTCTATGTAAAGATCTATAGAAAAAGGCAGAGAATAGTTATGCGCATGCTAAGCATAGACGATCAAGATCTCAAACTAAGGCACAATTAGTCTCAAGCTAACGCTTCTAAGTCAAGAGTCAAGGTCTAGCCAAATACTAGTGTGAGAATGTTATGTAACACAACGATCACATAAAAAGGTTAACACAAATATTTATGTATGCATATGCAATCCCCCCAATAAAATTTACTTTATGCATGCATTTATTTATCCATGGGTTTTAAAAATAAATTTATTCCATGGATAGATTTTAAAAGAAAAAGGATAGAAGGGTTGGGCCACTATATTGGGCCAAAAAAAATAAATTATTTGAGCTTAAGTAAAAACAAGGGTATTGGGCCAAAACAATTGGACTTAACATAATAATTTAATATTGGGCAAAAAAATAATTAATCTTTCGGCTTAAAATATTACACTAAGTAAATAAAATTTTTGGGCTCAAAAGTTTTGGGCTTTAAAATAATTAATTTGAGCTAAAAGTTAGGGCTAAAATTTTGGGCTCAACAATGATAGTTTTAAAATAATATTGGTATTAAAAATAATACTAGTTTAAAAATAATAATAGTTTAAAAATAATAATACTAGTTTTAAAAATTGTCTGGGCGCTCTGATACCACTTTGTAACACCCCAGATTTGATAACCCAGGCCGGGATGCCACCGCCACACCTCCCAAGCAAGACACGAGTTCATTCGAGCTCACTTGAGAGATGCAAGGCTAAAGGTATTTCAAAAATAATTTAAAAACAAGCCCAAAAGGATTTATTTTAAAATAACATAGTGTAATCCACAGAAAATAAAATAAGTCGCAGCGGAAAATTTAAATATGGGCCGACATGGCCAAAACGCAGTGAGTAATTTAAGTCTAATAAAATGTAACATTCACAGTTACTAATTTAATTCCCGAGCCCAATATGCGTGCATGCTTATGCCATCTCTTCATACTCTGTAAAGAAAAAATGAAACAACGGGTTTTATCAGTATATAAAATACTGAGTAAGTCGATCCTAACATAGCAATAAAGGGGTTTTAAAAATTTTAATAATTAAAAACTCATTTTTAAGCATGCATATTAAATCATGTAATTTGACTAATTACTAGACAATAATTATATTCATATTTTCTCATAACTAAATTAAATCTAGAGATGAGAATATAAGGCATAAGCATAATTTTAAAACATGTCCTATTAAATAGCATGAGCAAAGACATAATTTAAAAATAAGATAAAGTCATTTAAATTTTTCCACGAGTAAAAACAAACTAGGCAGGCATACAAAACATTCCATTTACCAATTTAAAGATTAATCATTTAATTGTATACTTGAACATGCATTAAAATTCATAATTAATAATTTAACATGTTATAAAATTTAAGACATAATTTTTAATGCATAATTTAAGGACATAAATAAATAAATAAATTTATAAAAAGAATTAAGTCTTTTATTTTCCCCGTTACGTCATCAACTCAACAATATTTAGTTTAATCGGCAATCCGGCGGCCGCAGCCGTTTCTCAATTTAATAAGTGTCATTTAGCCGGCGATCCAGAGGCCTCAGACAATTTAGTAAGTTTCATTTAGCCGGCGATCCAGTGGCCTCAGCCAATTTAGTAATTTTCATTTAGCCGGCGACCCGGCGGCCGCAGCCAATTCAGTAAGTTTCTTGTGTAGCCGGTAGTCCGGCGGCCGCAGCCGTTTCGTAAGTTTCTTGTGTAGCCGGTCATCCGGCGGCCGCAGCCGTATCTGCCATACCCAAAACACTCCGGAGCCTCAGGAAATCCATACGGATAATCCCGAGAGTGTAGGCCATATATCTCAATACCGTTTTGGCGTAGTATTTCAATAATATTCTCTCGTCCATTATAGGCCCGCAGAGAAAGGCTAGAGGGGCACTCTGCAGAGCATCACCCTCCACCAAAGTAACTCATATCGTTTCGATTTAGTGTAACGGGATTTTTCAAAAGTATAGATTTATCGTATGTCAAGGTTTCGACCGTTGGTTTCGAAACTTCAAAATCTCTTCCATTTAAAATCGTTTGGCGTCACAGTTTATGCCTTTTTAGTTTAAAAATTCATTCCAAGTCCGAAAAATCTGAACTTTTCACAGTATATCAAAAACACCCTAACGAACAACTTTTGTGTTTTAACGATTTCGAAATAAGTTGAGGAAACATGTCAAAAGTCGAGTTTATTGCACAACATATACACTGTCAGGTTTCAGTTTTACCACAGTTCAGAAAATCGACTTTTTGACATACCAAATGGACTCCAAAAATTCTGAAATTTTATACACATACTAGACATGATTATCTACAACTTTCATTTAGATTGCAAAGATCAATTCGGAGTAGAAAATATAGAAACATGCTCATCAAGTTCGGACATGTGCACTGTCAGTTTTCAAAAAAGTTTTAACAAGGCAGTTTATGTTCGATGCAATTTGAGATAGCAAATGTTGACGAAAATGTCTGAAATTTTTACAGAACATAGAATAATGTGTTAGGATCAAAAGTCTAGTTTTGAGTTTCTCGGATTGGACTCTCGAAATATGAGTTTTAACCGGATTTCAGAAATTGCGCAAGATAGGGTTTTTAGGTTTGGTTTTTACGTTTCGTTACAAAGTGACTAAATCGGACGCCCCTAAGCCACCCGTATTGATATGAAAGGCATCAACTTACTGTAATGGTGTTCTTTGTCATCCCAGGGTCGCTCGGCTCGTCCAAATTCACTACGAACGGATCTACACACACGTTCTCCTTCACCTTCGGCCACGAACGTGTTTGGAAGTCCAAGATTCGAAAGTTAGATTGAGGATTTGAGATTAAAAAGGAGAATGAGACCTAATGTAAACCTTACCAATGATTCAAGGACTATAATCCTTGATCACACCCTTCCTCGGTCGTCGTCGATTGCCGGAAACTCGTCGGAAGGTCGCCGGAAAGTCGTCGTGTAGGTGTTTGGCTATGGGAGAGTTTGAGAGTGAAGAGGAAGGCTTGGAGACTGAGAATGGGAGTGGAGAATCAATCTCCCTCAACCTAATAGCCTTTCCCCCGACTGGGATTGGCTTTCCTTATTCGGGGTCGACAATTATGGCAAGAAATCGTCGAAATTGCGTGATATGCCGCATTCTGGGCAAACACGCGGGGTTGGCGTGGGGAAAGAAGGAACCCCGCGCGGACACCGCGCGGAAGATGAAGAAACCCCGCGCGGACACCGCGCGGACAACGCCAGGACTTCGGTCCGGGCGGTTCGTGCGATCCGTCGAGCCTTTTTTTTCTCTCTTTCAGGTTTCTATCCTCCTACATTTTCGGGCTCGATTTTTCCGGGTCATTCTCGGATCATGATCCTATCTTAAATCTATTTCAACTTGAAATTGATTTCGTGTTTGAAATCTTAAGTCCGTCGGTTTCGGATTTGTCGGCTTCTAATTCGTCGTCTTTTGGGTCCCGTGCAATAATTTATCTAATTAAATTATTTCCGACTTCACAGGTTCTTGGAATTAAAATTATTTTCCTTCTTGAATTTAATTCCAATTCTTTTGGGATTAATCCATGGAATATCTTTGGGCTTCCTTTCCCTCTTTCATCCCATTTCGACTTGACCAAAATTTGGGTTCGAATTCTTGAATTTATCGGTCATCCCATTTCCGAGCAACAATTTATTGTACTAAATTATTTCCTTCTCGGAATAAATTTATTTTATTTGTTGACCGCTACAAAAATCCCGGGTATTACAAATCTTTGGTGTAAAAATAAAAGCTATAGATAACTGACTCGAGAATGTCTCCGTAAGAATTCCTAATTTCTCGTTAACGTTTGGACCTCCGAACGCGACCTGGATGTCTGTGTATTTTCAAATGAAATTCTGACAGATTTTCTAATCGAACTAGATACGCGAATCTGATCTGATCTAGAATGTTTTTGGATAAATTGCCTCAAATAAAACTTGTTCATTTTTGTGTCATGTACATGCCTGAAAAATTTCATAATTTTTGGAGTTCATTTACTAGGATGAAAACGTGTTTTAAAAACAGTGCGCTGTTTATCGGTAACTTGGCAGATTTTAATTTCTGGAAAGATTTTGAAATTAACGTATTTCCTCACTGAATTTCGAAAAAACGTAAAACGTGAAAGTTGTTCGTCTTAATATTTTTGAGGTACTGTGCGAATTTCAAACCGATCGCCTTAAAGTTGAATTTCTAAACGAAAAAGGCGCAAACTGTGGCGAATATATGTATATTGAACTTGTGAAATTGAGATTTCTAGACGAACAATCGGAATTCGCTTAATGATAAAGGAATAGATTTTTGAATATCCCGTTACACTAGGTTGAGAATAAATCTCCGTTACTAATTAGGGGGTGAGTGCTCTGCAGGGTGTCCCCTAACTATTCACTTCGTGCCTATATGGACGATGGTGACCTCTTATGAGAAATTGTGCCAAAACGGCGAGATATATATATATATATATGGCTTACACTCTCGGAATATCCGATGGGTTTCCGAGGCTCCGGAGTGTTACTGGGTATGGCGGATACGGTTGCGACCACCGGATGACCGCTAAATGAGATATTGGAAAAATGGTTGCGGCCGCCGGGTCACCGGCTAAATGAGATGATGTTGAGACTGTGGCATAACGGATTAAAAGACTTAATTCTGTTAGATTATGTATTTATTCATGTTATGATTTATTTCTTTAAGTCATGCTTTAAAATTCATGCCTATGCCTTAATTATATTGTTTTTAAATTTAATTATGCCTTTAGAATTATGCGAAATAGGTTCTTAATTATTAATTGGTCAAATTACATGTTTTTAAATATGCATGAGTAGAAATATAATTAAATGGTTAAATTTTAAAACCCCTTTATTGCTACGTTAGGGATTGATTTACTCAGTATTTTTATATACTGATAAATGTTGTTTTTATATTTTTCTGTTACAGAGTACGGAGAGTGAGCATGATCATTCATTGGAGGGATACTTTTGAACAATTATTTTGTGGATCATATGACTTGCATTTCGGGCCTGTTTAACCTGATGTTTTGGCCATGTCGGCCCAGATTTATTTCCGCTGCAAATTTAATTATTATCGTGTATGGATGTTATTACAATATTTTTAACTTAGATATTTCCGGACTTGTTTTTAAATCATTTTTCAAATACCTTTAGCCTTGTATCTCTCAAGTGAGCTCGAATGAAGTCGTGTCTTGCTTGGGAGGTGTGGCGGTGGTATCCCGGCCTTGGTTACCAAAACCGGGGTGTTACACACACTGCCAAGACATTTGTAGTTGGTAGTCGTTTTCTTCCCCTATATCGCAATTGCTCCTTTTCCGGGACAGTGACACTTATGTGTATACCATCAATAGCACCAATACAATCCTATTCATTTATCACTGTATGTATGTGATCAATACCATAATGTTTCATAAAAAATACTAACTCCTTGAAAATGAAATATGGATTTCTCCAAAAAGGATTTCAAAAATCTGTGCACACATAAGAGAAATGCTTGTAATAAAAAATCATATTGCTCGTACCTTGAAATATGGCATATATCTACCATCATTAGCGATATGTGATGGATCTCTTTGGCTTGATCATATCTTTAGAAAAGCTATCAATAGCATTCAACACTTGACCAAAAAACTCTACTAATAGTTTCCCCAGAACATTGAAAACGTTCTTGATCATCTCTATTTGAGGCACCCTTACTAAGAGTATACACAAATATAGCTACTTGATCCAAAGCCGACATCCTTTCAGAAGGTTGTAGCCTATATTTGTTCGTCAAAGCTAAGCATAGCTGTCGAAATAAATTTGGATCCATTCGCAATATATTGAAACATCTTTTTGGATTTCCATTTAATATCTCATTGATCCATCTTTCTCCTGTTTGATAATAAGTCATGCATGGTTCCTTATGTAGGTAAGTCAAATAATATAAATATGTACAACCCGTTCTTTAGGCCATCCAACCTCATAGCTCATCATCTTCATCATCATTAGCTCATCATCCTCATCATCATGGTCATAGTCATCATGCGACATTGTTTGTTTAAAATGAAAACATGTCAAAATAAAGCAAACCTAAAACTATGTTAGCTTCTCATAAACCAGCAACAGAGACAAGATCCCAGGTGTCAAACAAATTATCTAAATGCAAAGTTGTCATGGGATTAATTACAGAAGTGCAAAATGCATATTTATAAATGAATGAACCAATCTTGTTGTTTGAGGACTTGTCTTGGAGTGGACCAATGTATTTAAGATTTTTACTTGTATAGTGGGATTGATTCGTTTATGGCTTACATTTTATAAGTGGCATGAATATTTTGATAAAATTGGGACATCTCACGTGGTCTCCACTAAAGAGTTTCATCACTTACAAAAAATAGAAGCATTAGAGAGTTTAGATCCAAGACTATAACATGCTTCACTCAACAATTTTGTCAAAAATGAACCAAAACATACGTAAGCTATCAAAGGCTCAAAAGTAGAGTTAAATATACATCTTTAAGTTCAACATCACAACACAGTCTACTTACAAACAAAAGATAATAAAGGGACAAAAACATACATATATCAAAAGTGAGTAATCAGGAATTCCCCAACAAAGCAAAACCAGATTTTCAACAGCACAAACAAGTTTTTATAAAAACTTCAATATAATATCCTAATACTCCTCCACCTAGAATAACTACTAATTAACAAATTAGTATGATCTCTACAATTCTCTGCAAAACATTTAACTTATTAGCCGCTACCCATGTCATCTTAACCATAGAGGGAGGAACAAACAAAAAAAATTCTTTCCCATTTAAAAAAGAACACACATTGCACATAACCTAAATGACTTAATTTTTTTGAGAAAGGGAAAAACAAGTTAACAAACAAATTGAACAGAATCAGAACTACCGTAGGAAACGCACAGACAAGGGAGAGGAGCGGAGTGCAGGGGCAGCGCCAGTGGGAACGATGGACGTGACGAGGGCGACAGTGTATGTAATACCCGAGAATTTTCCAACATAAAATAAAACAATAATTAAATAAATAAATAATAAATAAAATAAATACTATAAATAAATAAACAAATCCAGCAAATAAAAGAAATAAATAAAGATAAGGAAATGAGAAATGAGATTTTTACTTAAAAAGGAATTAAAGGAATTTAATTCAACAAAAAGGATGGATAAATGGTACACCAAAACCCGACACTAATGAACTCGAGTATGCGAGTCCAAAACATCCAATTAGACTGAGAATAAAATTAGAGAGAAAGTATGAACCCGAATATACCCCGGAAATCGGAATTCGGGAGCATAGAGGGATAGAAACCCGAAAGAGAGGCGGAAAAGCACGACGGATCGCACGACCCGCCCGGACCGAAGTCCAGGCGAAGTCGGCGCGGTGGCCGCGCGGTGAAGGTGGTTCAGCGCGCCACGGCCGCGCCACCCCACAGATTCGTTTGTTGCGTGAATCTCTCGCCCGAACGCGGATTTTTCGACTTTCGGTTGAACATCTCTCGACTCCAGACCTTTAGGTCGGTTGTGGACGCCCTAGGGATTGAGAATTCTATAAATAAGCCCCTTGGGAGCCCCAAACAAGTTTACAAAACCCTACAATCTTCTATACGTTCGAAACCCTAAATTCGGAGTCGACGGAAAGCACCAAACGGAGGCAGCAGCTTTGGACGAAAATCCAAGGTCTCCAAACGTTGTGGTAAGCTCTAGTCCAATAAATCTTTTCACGTTTCAATCCGAAAACGGATTCTAACTTCGGTTCTTTTCTTTCTACACCCCGTATCGAATCTAGATCGTAGAACCCGACGAACGGAGAGGAGAAACGGTGATCTGGAATCCACGCTTCCGAACTAGACATCCCCGACGTTCATAGACACTGTAAGTTAACCTTACATGGTTTTGGGAGATTTTAAAACATTCGAAACCTAAAAGATTCAACAAGAACCATAAATCTGTCCACTTTTGTTTTTCTACCGACGCAACAGATTTGGTGAATTTTTCCGACCCTTAAAACGAACTCAAACGGAAAAACTTAAAACACGAAAAACGTTCCTAAGACTTAGACCTAGCTACGGTAAAAATTTGGGAATTTTTGGAGTTGATTTGATATGTGAAAACCCGTTGAAACCGAACTGTTTGATTCTAGATCTCGAAATCTTGGACAGAACTTAGGAATGATCGTGATCACGTTTTTGACATAGGATCTAGGCTGTTTTAGATCTTTGGCCAAACATGAAAGTTGTAGATAAATGTCTTAAGATGATTCCTGTCAAATTTCATTAAATTTGGAGTTGAATTGATATGGTAGAATTTGAAATCTTTAAACTGTGGTGCATTAAACTCGGACAGATTTCTTCTTATACGAAAATTGGCGATTTTGACCTACTTAGGTATCTCGGATTGGAAAAGTTAAAACACGAAAGTTGTAGATCTTGATGTTTCCGAGTCAGATATGAAATTTTGGAATTTTTGGAATTAAATCTGATTTTAGACGAATTTTGGAGTAAACTGTGATTTACCGAAACGAAATCTTGAAATCTTGTTGAAACATGGAATTAACCTTTAGGGTTGAAACGAATTGAGATATTATTTCTAAATTAATACAATGGAAGGCAGATTTTAAAAACCAAATCCCCTTACAAACTTGATAAATTAAAATTAGGGGTGAGTGCTCTGCAGGGTGCCCCCTAACGATTCACTTTGTACCGTAATGGACGATGGTGACCCCGCGCGCTAAATTTGAGATATGGATTGCCTAAACGGCGAAACTTAGAGCCTACACTCTCGTGAATATCCGTATGGGTTTTCCGAGGCTCCGGAGTGGTACTGGGTATGGCTGATACGGTTGCGGCCGCCGGGCTACCGGCTAAACTTGTTGACATCGCGATGCTATCGTGAAACTTTGAAATACCAAATCGGGAATGTAATGGGGATTCTAAATTAAATTAAATTAGATTAAACTATGTTGTTGTCCAATTAAATTATTTAAATGCTTTATTTAAATTATGGCTATTATCTTGAACCATGTGATATGTGTTATTAAACAGAGCCTGAGATAAATTATGCTATTGGGTATGGATTAGATGAAACTAAATATTATGTTATTATCATGCTTTTGTTAAATTACTAAATTTATGGCTTTTAAACCCTACGATCATGCATGTGTTAACTTACTCAGCAATTTTGCTGACCAAAACCATTTTTTTTATTCCTTTCTTTACAGAATATGTGGAATGAGCATGTGTGAGCACGAATCATGCATGTGATTTTGGGGATTGTTATTTTGCTTTTAAATTTCGTACTTAGACTATATTATGAACGGGCCTGTTTAACCCGTGTTTTGGCCATGTCGGCCCTTTTTATATTTTCCGCTGCGATACTGTACTAAACTAAATATTTCCGCTGCGCTATGCTATTATTATTTTCGAATTATATTGCATGGGCTATTTTGAATGCTTTAAATGTTTTAAATACTGCAATACCTAGCCTTGCATCTCTTTAGTAAGCTCGGAGAAACCGTGTCTTACTAGGGAGATGTGGCGGTGACATCCCGACCTGGGTGACCAAAAACCGGGGTGTTACAAGTTGGTATCAGAGACCGGCTATTTTTAAACTATTATTTTTAAACCATTATTATTTTTAAACTACTATTAATATTTTGACTATCATTTTAAATTTTAATTTATTATTTCCATGGAGAAATTTTTTTTAAAACCCATGGGAAATATATATATATATGGTGCATTAAATTATTGTTGGGGGGAAATATCATTTGCATATGCATGTTGCATCTCTGCTATGAACTTAGAATCTCAGAGACTTGAACTTAGAATCTTGGCGAAACTTGAACTTAGCATCTTGGCGAAACTTGAACTTAGAATCTTGGAAACTCGAACCTAGAATCTTGGCGAATTGAACTTAGAATCTTGGCGAATATTAACTTAGATCTCTTGCTTGCGCTAGATGGCTAGTCCGGACATGATGCAGTTGATGGTCAAGATGATGAGTGTACATCTCGATTCCCACCAAACCCTAGAGCAAACGAAGTACCGTATAGCTCAGTTGGAGGCCAATTTACATCACATGGGCAACTTGAGAGAGGCGGATCATCACCGCATAAACCAACTCGAACGCCAAGTCCAAACCCTCACTACACAAAACTTAATACTAAAGGAATACATCGATGCCCACGGGCAAGACTTAAACACTATCTTTGACGACCTACTACCGCCGAGTTCGGAGGAGGAAGATCCGGAGGAAGATCCTGCTACCCCACCGGGAGACGTCATGAGGCACTAGAGATTCTATTGTTAGACATTGTTTTGCTAGAAAAATATTTCTACTTTTGTACTAAAATTTCTTTTGAGGAAATAAAATGGCCGGTTTATTTATTTTTTTCAAAATCGAAAGGGAAATTTTAAAATAAAACCCCCGAGGCGTCGATGCTTCTTAATCCGAACAAAGCACCACGTGCTAAATTACTACACACATATACATTCATAGAAATTGCTTAGACTATATGCTAAATTCACCAGCCCTAATCTATCATATTTGTACCAGAATGGCACCCAGAGGAAGAGGAAGAGGCAGAACCCAACCCGCTCCCCAAACCACCACTGAAACACCTACTGAAACACCACCAAACGTCACTGAACCAATTCAACCTGATGAGGAACAACCCCAAGGTGCGCAGGACGCCCCCGCACCGAACAATGTGGGCGATCGTCTTAGGACGATAGAGGAAGTGTTGATTGCGCTCGGAAATGCGCAAGTCAACCAGGGTCAAGCTGCGGCGGTACCTCCGCCCCAAGCTCGCCCTAACTACCTGGCGATGGTGAATCCCTACCAGCCGCCCCACTATGCTGGTGAGGAGGATCCAGCTAAACTGGAGGAATGGATCCGGACTTTTGACAAGCTGCTGGGAGCGGTCAAATGTCCGGAAGGAGAGAGGGTATGTGTCGCTTCATACTACTTGGGAGGCGAAGCTGATGACTGGTGGCAAGCAACGCAAGCCAAACTGACTGAAGATGACGAGCCTTACTCGTGGATGGAGATGATGGAACTACTCAGGGATCGATTCTATCCCTTGAGTACCAAAGCTGCCATGTACGAAGAATTCCTGTCACTGAAGCAAGGGAGCCAAACGGTGCAAGAATACTACACACGCTTCAAGGAGCTGGTGAGGTTCGCACCAAGGCTAGTGCCTACTGATGCGGAAAAGGCACAGAAGTTCGAGAAGGGACTGAACCTGTCTGTGCGCGAAGTGATCGCGGGGGTACACTACCCCGATTTGCAAGCCGTATACGATCGCGCTGTAGCGGTAGCACGCGTGCAGCAGCTGAAAAGAAGGGTGAGTGGGGAGTCCAGCAGGGGTCCTCAAGACAAGAGAAGCCGAGACTCAAGAAACGAGAACAACACTAGAAGGAACGAGCAGCGCAGAGGGTCAAATAGGCCCCAACAAAACAACACTGGGAGGAGGTTCAATCAAGAAGATCCGGTACCGCCTTGCCCGCGATGTGGACGACCACACCTGGCAAGGGGATGCCCGCAACAAGGCGCCTGTTACCGATGCGGTCGAATGGGTCACGTTCGACGGGATTGTCGAACTAGGCTCGAGAACATAACGAAGAGGGACGATTTGGTCGCGGGGCAAGAACAGCCTCAAAACCAAAACGGGCGAAACGGCAATAACCAAGGGTACAGACCCCCTCAAAATAGGCCGCAAAACCAGAACCAGAACCAACGACCTCCGCCCCCACAGAATCAAAACCAGCAACAAAATCAACAGCCGAATGCGAATCAGCAGGGCAATCAGGGACGCCCTGTGGGGAGGCTCAATGTGGTAAACCAAGCGGACGTGCCTGCGCAAGGAGAAGTGATGGCAGGTACATTTTATGTGTTGAATACGCCCCTTAGAATTCGATTTGATTCTGGAGCTAGTTGCTCAATTATAGCATCAAGGATAGTGCCTGAGTTAGATCTACCTAAGTGCGAGAGAATTAGCTTAGGAATTCAATTGCCTTCTGGAGAAGTAGTGTCTTGCTCTAAACGATATAACGGAATTCCTATAGTGATAAAGAACGTAGAATTCTTCGCGAACTTGGTAGAATTTAACTTAAGAGACTTTGACATCATACTGGGGATGGATTGGCTATCCCAGTATAAAGCGGTGATCGAATGCCAAAAGCAAAAGATCACCTTGTCAAAAAGTAGGGGAAAGAGAGTTATCTTTTACTCTCAGCCCCCCTAAGAAAAGTAACAAAATCGTTAGTGCACTTAAACTAAGTAACTTGATGCGTAAGGGGTATGAACTATATGCGTGCTATGTGCACAACCTTGAGGCGGAAGAGAACAAGGTTGATAGCATACCAGTGGTAAGAGAATACCCGGACGTGTTCCCTGAAGACGTTCCGGGCATGCCACCTGAGAGAGATCTTGAATTCACGATAGATCTCATTCCGGGGACAGAGCCTGTCTCAAAAGCTCCGTACCGGATGGCACCACTGGAAATGAAGGAGTTAAAGGAACAACTCGAGGAGCTATTGGGGAAAGGTTACATAAGACCGAGTACGTCCCCTTGGGGAGCACCGGTTTTGTTTGTCAAGAAGAAAGACGGAGGACTACGTCTTTGCATAGATTACCGAGGACTAAACCAAGTGACCATTAAGAATAAATACCCCCTACCGAGAATAGAGGATCTGTTTGATCAACTGAAGGGAGCTTCAGTATTCTCGAAGATCGATTTGCGATCTGGGTATCATTAATTGAGGATCGCCGAGAAGGACATTCCGAAGACGGCATTTCGAACGCGATATGGCCATTACGAGTTCACAGTGTTATCCTTCGGGTTAACAAATGCTCCGACCATGTTCATGAATCTCATGAACAACGTGTTCCGAGAATTGTTAGACCAGTGTGTCGTAGTGTTCATTGACGACATCCTGATCTACTCGAAGAGCGAGGAGGAGCATGCGAAGCACTTACATCAAGTGTTGGAAATTTTGCGAAGAAATCAGCTATACGGCAAGCTGTCGAAATGTGACTTCTGGCTGAAAGAAGTGGCATTTCTCGGACACATAGTATCCGCTGATGGAGTATCAGTGGATCCGGCAAAAGTTTCTGCCGTAACTGAATGGGCAACTCCGAAAAGTCCAACGGAAATAAGGAGTTTCCTTGGATTAGCCGGATATTATAGACGATTTGTGAAGGACTTTTCAAGGATTGCACGTCCTTTGACCCAGCTACTTAAGAAAGGAGCAAAATATGAGTGGACCGAAGCATGTGAGACATCGTTTCAAGAGCTGAAGAAACGACTCACAACCACACCCGTATTAACATTACCATCAGAGAATGGTGACTTCGAAGTATATAGCGATGCTTCGAAGGAAGGGTTAGGTTGTGTTTTGATGCAAGACTCGAGAGTCGTAGCCTATGCATCACGCCAACTAAAACCTCACGAGGAAAATTATCCGACACATGACCTGGAGTTGGCAGCGGTCGTTTTCGCTCTAAAGATATGGAGACATTACCTTTATGGGCGGAAGTGTCGAATGTTCACCGACCACAAGAGCTTGAAATATATATTCACTCAGAAGGAGTTGAATTTGAGACAGCGAAGGTGGTTGGAACTTATTAAAGACTACGATTTAGAGATAGCATACCACGAGGGGAAGGCGAATGTGGTAGCCGATGCCCTAAGTCGGAAAACCCAACACGTGACAAACTCGTTGGTAATTCCGCCGGCATTGTACATGGATTTGGCAAGATTGGAGTTAGAACTTGTGCATCCTGGCACAGCGAGAGAAACGATCAATGCCATGGTCGTAGAGACTCCAATATTAGACGAGATTCGACTCGCTCAACCGGGCGACCCGAAACTCGAGAAGATAAAAGGATATATTGCCGAAGGAAAGGCAATAGGATTTGCTGTCCACGAGGATGGAAGCATCCGTTTTAAAGGTAGATGGTGTGTGCCTCTTAAATGTGCCGAATTGAAGCAAAGGTTGATGGAGGAAGGGCACAACACGCCATATTCCGTACATCCCGGAGGTGACAAGCTATACAAGGATCTGAAGAAGATCTATTGGTGGCCGGGAATGAAGAAGGAAGTGGCAAATTTCGTAGCGAGATGTCTCACCTGCCAAAAGGTTAAGGCAGTGCGACATAAACCCTTAGGACTGATGCAACCACTAGAGATTCCAAGTTGGAAGTGGGATAGCATCTCAATGGACTTTGTCTCGGGATTACCCCGATCACCTAAAGGCATGAACAAGATTTGGGTGATTGTGGATAGGCTAACGAAGACAGCCATATTTATCCCAATGAAAGACACGTGGACTATGGACCAATTGGCCCGAGCCTACATTGATAATGTGGTACGACGCCATGGAGTACCACATGATATCATTTCCGATAGAGACAGTAGATTTGTCTCTCATTTCTGGACGGAGTTACAAAAAGCTCTCGGTACTCAAATCAAAATGAGCACCGCATTCCACCCGATGACGGATGGACAAACCGAGAGAACAATCCAAACACTAGAAGACATGCTGAGAGCATGCGTGTTGGAATTCAAAGGAAATTGGGAATCTCATTTACCCTTGATTGAGTTTTCCTATAATAATAGTTACCATGCGAGTATCGGCATGGCACCTTTCGAGGCATTGTATGGACGAAAGTGCCGAAGCCCTTTGAGCTGGGAAGAAAACGATAAGTCCGTGGTAGTGGGACCACAACTTATCGAAGACATGGCTCAACAAATCAAAGTGATCCAAGGGAAGATGAAAGCCGCTCAAGACCGTCAAAAGAGTTATGCCGACGTGAGACGACGAGACCTAGAATTTCAAGTGGGAGATAGAGTCATGCTAAAGATATCACCCATGAAGGGGGTGATGCGCTTTGGCAAACGAGGGAAGTTAAGTCCTCGATACATAGGACCTTACGAAATCCTAGAACGAGTCGGAACTCTAGCCTACCGATTGGCTTTACCGCCACACTTAGATCGAGTTCATAATGTCTTCCATGTCTCGCAACTAAAGAAGTATGTGCCGGACCCGACACATGTACTTCAACCGGAGATAATTGAGCTCGATGAAGATTTGACTTACGAAGAAGTCCCAGTGCGTATTCTCGATACTAAGGAACGAGTAACGAGGAACAAAACCATCAAAATGATCAAGGTTCTTTGGTCAAATCACGAAAGTGAGACGGCAACTTGGGAAGTAGAATCCGATATGAGGGAACGATACCCGACAATGTTCCAAACCGATTCCGACACAGTTATGGGGACATAACTGCAATCTTAAGGGGGAGAGGATGTCATACCTCCTAATTTTTCGTGCATTTTTGTAAATTTTTTAACTACGTTATGGCTTGATCCCTTTACCGGGTACGTAGGCAGCTTAGAAGTTTTAATTCTAAGTTCAGTCACAACATAATAAAACAAACACAAGACCTTAGCACGAGACGAGAAAAGCCGAAACACAACTTCGAGGACGAAGTTGATTCTTAAGGAGGGTAGACTGTAATACCCGAGAATTTTCCAACATAAAATAAAACAATAATTAAATAAATAAATAATAAATAAAATAAATACTATAAATAAATAAACAAATCCAACAAATAAAAGAAATAAATAAAGATAAGGAAATGAGAAATGAGATTTTTACTTAAAAAGGAATTAAAGGAATTTAATTCAACAAAAGGATGGATAAATGGTACACCAAAACCCGACACTAATGAACTCGAGTATTCGAGTCCAAAACATCCAATTAGACTGAGAATAAAATTAGAGAGAAAGTATGAACCCGAATATACCCCGGAAATCGGAATTCGGGAGCATAGAGGGATAGAAACCCGAAAGAGAGGCGGAAAAGCACGACGGATCGCACGACCCGCCCGGACCGAAGTCCAGGCGAAGTCGGCGCGGTGGCCGCGCGGTGAAGGTGGTTCAGCGCGCCACGGCCGCGCCACCCCACAGATTCGTTTGTTGCGTGAATCTCTCGCCCGAACGCGGATTTTTCGACTTTCGGTGGAACATCTCTCGACTCCAGACCTTTAGGTCGGTTGTGGACGCCCTAGGGATTGAGAATTCTATAAATAAGCCCCTTGGGAGCCCCAAACAAGTTTACAAAACCCTACAATCTTCTATACGTTCGAAACCCTAAATTCGGAGTCGACGGAAAGCACCAAACGGAGGCAGCAGCTTTGGACGAAAATCCAAGGTCTCCAAACGTTGTGGTAAGCTCTAGTCCAATAAATCTTTTCACGTTTCAATCCGAAAACGGATTCTAACTTCGGTTCTTTTCTTTCTACACCCCGTATCGAATCTAGATCGTAGAACCCGACGAACAGAGAGGAGAAACGGTGATCTGGAAGCCACGCCTCCAAACTAGACATCCCCGACGTTCATAGACACTGTAAGTTAACCTTACATGGTTTTGGGAGATTTTAAAACATTCGAAACCTAAAAGATTCAACAAGAACCATAAATCTGTCCACTTTTGTTTTTCTACCGACGCAACAGATTTGGTGAATTTTTCCGACCCTTAAAACGAACTCAAAGGGAAAAACTTAAAACACGAAAAACATTCCTAAGACTTAGACCTAGCTACTGTAAACATTTAGGAATTTTTGGAGTTGATTTGATATGTGAAAACCCGTTGAAACCGAACTGTTTGATTCTAGATCTCGAAATCTTGGACAGAACTTAGGAATGATCTTGATCACATTTTTGACATAGGATCTAGGCTGTTTTAGATCTTTGGCCAAACATGAAAGTTGTAGATAAATGTCTTAAGATGATCCCTGTCAAATTTCATTAAATTTGGAGTTGAATTGATATGGTAGAATTTGAAATCTTTAAACTGTGGTGCATTAAACTCGGACAGATTTCTTCTTATATGAAAATTGGCGATTTTGACCTACTTAGGTATCTCGGATTGAAACAGTTAAAACACAAAAGTTGTAGATCTTGATGTTTCCGAGTCAGATCTGAAATTTTGGAATTTTTGGAATTAAATCTGATTTTAGACGAATTTTGGAGTAACCTGTGATTTACCGAAACGAAATCTTGAAATCTTGTTGAAACATGGAATTAACCTTTAGGGTTGAAACGAATTGAGATATTATTTCTAAATTAATACAATGGAAGGCAGATTTTAAAAACCAAATCCCCTTACAAACTTGATAAATTAAAATTAGGGGTGAGTGCTCTGCAGGGTGCCCCCTAACGATTCACTTTGTGCCGTAATGGACGATGGTGACCCCGCGCGCTAAATTTGAGATATGGATTGCCTAAACGGCGAAACTTAGAGCCTACACTCTCGTGAATATCCGTATGGGTTTCCCGAGGCTCCGGAGTGGTACTGGGTATGGCTGATACGGTTGCGGCCGCCGGGCTACCGGCTAAACTTGTTGACATCGCGATGCTATCGTGAAACTTTGAAATACCAAATCGGGAATGAAATGGGGATTCTAAATTAAATTAAATTAGATTAAACTATGTTGTTGTCCAATTAAATTATTTAAATGCTTTATTTAAATTATGGCTATTATCTTGAACCATGTGATATGTGTTATTAAACAGAGCCTGAGATAAATTATGCTATTGGGTATGGATTAGATGAAACTAAATATTATGTTATTATCATGCTTTTGTTAAATTACTAAATTTATGGCTTTTAAACCCTACGATCATGCATGTGTTAACTTACTCAGCAATTTTGCTGACCAAAACCATTTTTTTATTCCTTTCTTTACAGAATATGTGGAATGAGCATGTGTGAGCACGAATCATGCATGGGATTTTGGGGATTGTTATTTTGCTTTTAAATTTCGTACTTAGACTATATTATGAACGGGCCTGTTTAACCCGTGTTTTGGCCATGTCGGCCCTTTTTATATTTTCCGCTGCGATACTGTACTAAACTAAATATTTCCGCTGCGCTATGCTATTATTATTTTCGAATTATATTGCATGGGCTATTTTGAATGCTTTAAATGTTTTAAATACTGCAATACCTAGCCTTGCATCTCTTTAGTAAGCTCGGAGAAACCGTGTCTTACTAGGGAGATGTGGCGGTGACATCCCGACCTGGGTGACCAAAAACCGGGGTGTTACAGTGTACGTGGGAACAATGAAGGGGGATGATTCCGACAGAGACTGATCGATCATGGCAATGGATAGGTTCACAAAATTAGGGAATTAGGGAAAAGAAGACAGATGAATAGGCCACAATACGGAAGGGTATTTTAGTCGCTCACAATCTGCTTGCAAATCTGCTTAGGAAGCAGATTAGATTTCAGCAGATATGGTTCAATATGCTCTCTTAATATGGTGTTTACCAAACAAAGGAAAAAAGCAGATTGGTGGTCAAATCTGCTCTTATGAAATTTTTGACAATTTCCCACACGAGTCTTTTGAAAAGAAGTATAATTATTCTGGTTTAATTTTATTTAATGAATCACTTTATGAAGATGGATTTGGGAGAAAGGATATATTTATAGGCTGTCACGTTTTTATTACTCGTGTTAAAAAACTGTGGCCCGAAAACGCGGGTGTCAAAAATTGCAGTAATTTATAGTAAGACCGGATCATTCACTGGAGGGTGTGCGATAGAAGCAGGTCCCACGTCATTTTATATTGTTTTTCACTGTATTACTCAAATCAGTTTGGGGTTTGAAAGCTAACAAGCACTTGCGTAATTTAAACTAAGCTACGAACGCAATTAAAATTATTCTACAAAGTACATTAAAGTTATTCTAAAAAGCAAATTTATTCTAAGAAAGCAATTAAATTTAATCTAAGAAAGCGAGTAAAATTATTCTAAGAAAGCAGTAAAAATTGGACAAGAAGGGACAAGGAGAAAATAATAGAAATTGGACAAGATTCAGATGAAACACAATTAAACTTCCGTTTTGTTACACAGATTCTTGTTTGGGATAATCTTGTCAGTTAGTTAACTCTCATGCTCTCTATACCATGTTTCCTTTAACAGAGGATTTACATGCTCTTAAAACAACAAATTTTAATATACCACAGACGCATAACTGCCCTGGACAGGGTATGTTATTTATACGTGGTGGACAAGCAACACCTGACAAATCATTAATTGAAATGCCCAGTAATCCCATCATTCCCCCGGTCACATCCAAAGATTCTAATCAAGCCCTAAACTATTTCATAACTCTCACTACATCCGAGTGACCTCTATGAAAGCATTTAAAAGAAAAATAATAAAGAAAGCATTTAAAATCCTATCACTCGGAGGTTTCAAAATCATCACACTGGTAGTATAAAAGAGCCCCGGTCTTGATGACCGTATGCAGATCAAGAATTCCCGAACATCAGTAAACCGCTCGCAGTGTTTACCTACTTTCGGGTAGTTATGAGATACAAACTAATGAAACAAATTAATAAATCAGTTTGTTCCGAATGCACTCACTCAAGACTCAAAAATAGGCTTTGGCAGAAGAGGATAGCAGTTGAAAGAATACTCAACCCTATCTTAGAAAATAACCAAGGCCCACATGCTGTTCCTCTATTATTATCTATCACACGTTATCTGAATCCAAGTGGACTCTGATTCAGTAAATGTTTAATATAAGATTTTTAACATACAACAATTTTGGAAAATAACTAATATTTGAAAACCATTCCCTACACAGGTACTAACATTTCAATTAAAACACAGATCATTTCAGTCTATGTGAGACCTAATTGCTGACTCTGCTTCTAATTTCTCAAAATCAACCCCCAGTAGAATATAAGTTAGTCATAACTGTGGAATTATCCCTTACTTAGATCCGGATTTTATAAAGGAATTTTTGTTGGATATTTATTATGAAACATCTGATTTAAATCAAGACGCCTATGTCCAAGAGAATGATCCCAAAATATTTAGACCACAGTATTTACATAATATTATCATGCATAAGTTTATATGGAGAAATAAAATTAAAGTGACCCAAAATATAAGGTGGGTTTAGACAGAAGTTGTTACACAAATTGGATAGACTGAGGTGAGAAAATTTAATTTTTGGCTAAAAAGATCATCTCAAAATAATTAGGAAGAACTGGATTGCAGTTATCTGTGGTCAAATCCCTAACTATTCATGTGGGATGATTTTAGATAGCAGAAAACCCTATAATGACAGTGTCGCTATCAGTTGGGCCTTACTATCTGCGAAATTGGATTAAAACCTATATGTTTCTTCTCTGCAATGATTATCGGATAATATTGACAGATATCAACTGACTTTGAGTACAGATTGGAATTCGGGTTTTGAAATTAATATAAAGAAAAGAAAACTGTATCCGGATAGTGGTCGGCTGAGCAACTAATCTAAATCCCCGATGGACCATCCGCCAAAGCTTCCACCAGCCACTATCCAAACCATGCAAAATAACGAATAGTAATCAATACACAAACAACGAGCTAACTATATCCAGAAGGGATTCTCCACCAATATTAGTTTATGATATTTCTCATTGTTCGTTTCACACAACACATTTTAAGACCAAAATAAAAAAAGGAAAAATCATCTTGTATGAGAAACATTGATTTCTCATGCAAGATATGGAAATTAATCCATGAGTGATCTTTATGGTGTAAATAATCTCTCATTTCATAATTAATTAAAGTCCGGATTACATGCTCAGATCTTAAGAGTTTAGTTGTTTATAAAAAAAATATTTTAATGATGAATTGAACAAAATTTCTTATATCAAGTTAATCATTGATCTCAATTATTGCTAATTTTGATATTTAATTAATGACGTAAGGGTTTAATTAATTAAGTGAGAAAGAATGGAGAATGGAAAAATTTGGCATGAAAGTGCCATTCACGTCGCTAGACAGAAATTACGAAGTGATCCTACTAGGATCATGTCGTGAGGCTAGTGACGTTATTGGTGGATGAAAAATGATTTTAGAAAGTTCTGGGATAATTGGTGGAATGTACGACACTAAGCAAAAATTACGACGTAACCCTAGGGCCGCGTCGTGGGTTTGGCATCGTACATGCAGGTGAGAAAGTCAGGGGGCTACGACGCTAGGCAAGAGGATTACGACGTGAAAGGATCACGTCGTGAATCTAGCGTCGTAAATTCAGAATTTGGAGTTTTTGAAATAGAGAGAGAGTACGACGCTAAGCACTAAATTACGATGTGATCATAGGATCATGTCGTGAGTCTAGCTTCGTAGATTCAAAAACTAAGAAATTTTTGGAAAGAGTGGGAGTACGACGCTAGGCATTAAATTATAACGTGATCCTAGGATTATGTCGTGAGTCTGGCGTCGTAGATAAGTTTTTGAAAATTTGAAGTATATGGGTTTGACATCGTGGGACTGAAAATTACGTCGTGACCCTAGAGCCACGACGTGAGACTCACGACGTCAAACAACTTTTTGAGACTGATCTAGAGATAGTTACGACCCCAAACTTGCCCTACATCGCCAACGTGGTTAGCGTCGTAGGGCGGTTAATGTCGTACCCACTCCAAAATGCAAAATTGATCATGTTTATTCAGTTCATGAGATTTTCAACCCCTTTTCAAATTATATGGTTCACTGTGCAAAATAAGATGAAACAGAATAAACTTTAGGACTAACCAAACACAAAATTAAGAATTCTAGACTAAAACTAAGCAAAAATGAGCCACACAACCTAGATTAGGGTTTAAACCATAATGATCAAGCATAAGGATGAGACAGAAACATATTATCAAAATAATGACCAAGTGGCCAAATACAAACACAAAGTAGTAAAGATCCATGGACTCACATTGTCCATTTCATGTTTTTGGGACTCTTTTCATGATTTAACTTCCCATATTATAAATGTGTTTGATAATACCCATTATTTGGGTATTTCAAACCCTAAAAAGAGTTTAAGAAAAGAAAACAACATATGAAACTGGCTAACTAAGCTAGAAACACAAAGAGAACACTGATCTATGCTAATTACCACTAACTACATTGCGAGAATTAAATAATACAAGAAAAATAAAAAGAAAGCTAAACCAAACTACCTACCTAAGAAGCTCAAATGCTCTCTGTTGCCTCCAAGTATTTTTGTGGAATGTTATGAAGTGACTGAAACCTGGGAGTCAACACCTTATTTATAGATGAGAAACCTTAGGCCCATGGGCCTATGCAGATCTTGAATTCTGGGCCTCCAGACGACGTGACCCATGTCTACGACGTGAAGCTCGGATCACGTCGTAACTCTTCAGTCATGTGCCCTTCCATCTGTGGGACTTACGACGCTAACCTCAATGTACTACGTGAGCCAAGCTTGGCGTCGTACATTCGGCTAGCGTCGTACATTCTTCAAAATGTACATTTTTGTGGGTTTTTCTGTTCTTTTCCCACCTTTTTCTTTCCTTTTTCTTTTCTTCTCTTTCTCTCATGTTTTATAATTTTTCTAACACAAAAATGTAATAAAACTACATATTTATGCATTTTTCATACCAGCTAATTATTTTTACAAACATGCATTTATCTGTCGAATTCAACTACTTTCTTATTTAAATAAGACCGGAATGCAATCAAAACATTCCTATCAGACACGAAAATTGATTGAAAATGATGGACAGTTTTGGCCATTATCAACATCTGCCAACCAAACAGGCCCTATGTAGATAGCAAGTTTCTCCACAGTTGTTCGATTTGTTGGCTTATGGCTTGCTTCTCAAAATATAGAGCTGTAAACGAGCCGAACCGAACCGAGCTTCAAGTGTTTGAGCTCTGTTCGTTGAGTTTAACGAACGAACACGAACCGAACCAAAAATCTCAACGAGCCAATTTTCATGTTTGAGCTCTGTTCGTTTAACCTTACGAACGAGCTAATAACGAACGAACACGAGCTTAGTCGAGCTCAGTTAACGAACCATTTATTTTATTAATAAATTTATTTGTTTTAGAATTAAATTAGGTGTGAAAATATAATGCATATTGTAATATAATTTATGAGAGAAATATGAAATTAATAAAAAATGAAAAATGGAAAGAACAACTAGATAAAATATTTATTTTTTATAATATATATTCCATTAAAAAAGAATTCTGAACTTTTCGCGAACTTAACGAACGAACACACAAACCAAATTATGTGTTTGAGCTCGGTTCGTTTAACTTACCGAACGAGCTGTTAATGAACAAACACGTGTCGAAACGAGCTCAGCTCACGAACTGTTTGTTCTATTTACAGCTCTATGACAAAATATACTCCATCTGTCCTATTTATTCCAGTCTCTAAATTTTTGGACATATAGTTCAATGTGTTTATTTCAAAGTTAATATCTTAAAATATATTTAAGTAAAAATTATATAATATATATATTATAAAACAACACGAAAAGATCCAACAAAATCTCACTTGACTATATTTTTTTTTATATAAGTGTAACAAAAAGTTAGGTCAAACATGCATCATGAATAGTGTAAAAAGTCCAAATGGGACGTAAATGACTGGACGGAGGGAGTACATCTTATTACTTCCCTCCTACAATTTTGTTTTCTTTTCCCTAATTTTGTTTTCTTTTCCCCATTTGAGGACTTTCTTTCCCTCCTACAATTACTTTCTTTACCCTCCTGCGAATAAAAACATTGATGTTGGAGAATGCAGTTAATGACTATTCAAGTGTCGTGACCTAGCACATTATACAATTTAGAGGAATAAATTATATTTGCATTCAAAGAATCCTCAAAGATTGATCTCTAAATTGTACGTAGCACCAATGTACATCGAAATGAATTCACTCTTGTTGGAGGTATCATTTTCATAAGTCTGGGAAACTAAGATTATGTACATGGCTATTATTTGTGCTTTATAGAGTGTAGTAAGAGAACAACCACTTATGGGTGTCAATAAGAGGAATTAGTTTGAAAACTGCTACTACATTTCAAGGATTTTAACAATTCTGTCTGGCTCATTATGCTATATCATTGTGCTATCATTATGGGTGTCAATAAGAGGAATTAGTTTTGTTGGGTAAACCGAATACCTTGTTTTAACCTATCTATTACAACCTTAAAGGCCTACAACTATGGGATTACAAAGCTTTAATCTCACCAATACAGTTTCACTCATAAAAAGAGAACAGAAACAGAAAACAGGAACAAAGGAGCGCCTGAGTAGCTGCTGCCGATTCCGATCTGCTCTGCCTCCGGCGGACAGATTCCGGCAGCTTTAGGTTTTGCTCCGTTCAGTCAGATTTCAGTGCATGGCCTTCTCTTTACGTTTTCCACTTTCTTTAATCTACAAAAGGTATTAGTGGAACAAGAAAATACCAACAAATAATAAGGGAAGGAAGTATACCAAATAGATCTATTAAGAAGTAGGCTCGGAGCACCCAAAGGAGCAACACTCAACCGAGAACACTAAGAACCCGCCGGATCCGCCACCAAGGGACTGCAAACACCACCACCGGACCACCACAACCCCTACCGGACCACCACAGGATGCCACAGCCTGCGTCGAGCCTCCACAGCCCCTGCCGACGCTCTAACCCTTCGCCGGAAACCCACTTTCCGGCGACCTAGCCACCAAGGCTCTAAAAAGGGAAGAAGATGACACACACCTCTTCACCGAACCCTCATCCGGCGACCTCAATAAGGCTCACACCTCTCAAACCCTTGCTCACACACTCACACACAAGAGGAAGAACTAATCTATCCTAAGCTGTTGTGGTAAAAGAGACATAGGAATGGGAAAGGGAATGTTGGGAGGCGCCGCTCCACTCACACAATGGAGGAAGAAATCTGATAGGGTTAGGGTAGAAGAGCTCGGTTGGGAGTATTAATAGCAAGGGACAAATGGGCCAGAGATTATGGGTCTCAGCATAAGCTTTCATGGGCCTGGGAATGGACTGATATATGGGCCACAATTGCAACAATCTCCACCTTGGCCAATATTCAGTACCAGTAATGAGTGTGCTCAATTTGGGGCATTTTCGTCATCGCCTTTGGTACCTTCACTTCCCTGTCAACAATATTAACAATATACACAAAGTATTAAAGCAGTAAATCATGCATTAGAAACATATCAGCCAAAGTCAAAGTGAAGGATTTTCATGCATGACATCAACTTCTCAGCAGGCAAACACTTAGTTCCGATATCAGCAGGATTAAATTCAGAAGCAATTTTATCCAGTTTAAGTTTTTCACACTCAACATTGTCCCTAATGAAGTGGTACTTAACATCAATATGTTTAGACCTATCATGAAAAACAGGATGTTTGCTTAACTGAATGGCAGATTGGCTATCAGAATATATGGTTATCTCATTCTTTAATCCTAGTTCATGCATCAGACCACTAAACCATATTCCCTCTTTAGAAGCTTCAGTAATGGCAATGAATTCAGATTCTGTAGTGGACAAGGCAACAACATGTTGCAATTGAGATTTCCAACTCACACAAGAACCACCTACAGTAAACACATAGGATGTAGTAGACTTCCTACTATCCTTATCATTAGCAAAGTTAGAGTCTACATAACCAGTCAGAAATAAATCATCATTCCATTTAGCAAAACACAGAGAGTAATGCATAGACTTGATTAAGTATCTCAACAACCATTTAAGAGCTTCCCAATGTGGTCTACCAGGATTAGCCATAAATCTGCTCAAACAACGTATAGGATAAGCTAAATCAGGCCTAGTAGAAATCATCAAATACATAACAGAACCAATGGCATGAGCATAAGGGACATATTCCATATCTTTAATTTCAGATTCATTTTTAGGGCACTGATCTTTAGTCAACAGGAAATGAGAAGCAAGAGGGCAACCAACAGGTTTAGCATTTGACATCTTGAATCTAGAGAGAATTTTCTTCACATATTCAGCCTGGTTAAGGATTAGGGTTGAATTAGCCCTATCCCTAACTATATGCATTCCAAGAATGCATTTGGCTTCTCCTAGATACTTCATGTCAAAACTCTTGTTCAAACAATTTTGAACCTCAACAATTCTTTTCATGCAAGGACTAACAAGCAACATATCATCAACATAAAGCAGCAAAAACATAGGCACAGAATTCACATCCTTCAAGTATAAGCAATGATCAAATTTAGATCTGGTGAAACCTATGTCTTTCATGCATTTGTCAAACTTAATGTTCCATTGTCTAGGTGCTTGTTTCAGTCCATACAAAGCTTTTTTCAACAGGCATACATGATTGGGTTTGGTTTTATCCACAAAACCTTCAGGTTGCTTCATACAAATTTTCTTGTCAATATCACCATGCAAGAAAGCCGTTTTAACATCCATTTGTATAAACTCCCAATCAAAATGAGCAACTAAGGCAAGCATTACTCTAATAGTAGTGAATTTAGCAACAGGTGCAAATATTTCAGAATAATCAACACCCTCTTTCTGAGTAAAGCCCTTAGCTACAAGCCTAGCCTTAAACCTCTCACCATGAGTTTCCTGTTTGATTTTAAAAATCCATTTAAAATCAATCACAGAGATATTATCAGCCCTAGGAATCAACAGCCATGTCTCATTTTTATGTAATGATTCAATTTCCTCATTCATAGCACTAAGCCACTTACTAGCCTGTTTAGACTTGACAGCTTCAGAATAAGATTTAGGCTCTAGATTATCAAGTTCTTCACACAGCCATAGCATAAGCAGTAAGAACACAACCAGATAACCTAGCAGGAGTTCTGCCTACTCTTCTAACTCTATCCCTAGCCAGCATATAATCACTAAGATCATTCAAATCATTTTCAGGGATAATTTCTTCATTCTGAGCTCCACCTTCATCAATATCATGAGTATCAATATCATGGGTATCAGTTATGGGTTCCTCATTCTCATGCAAATTGGGATCAGCAATCTCAGCATTTTCAATCACATTAGGCACAGCAATGGGAGCAGGCAAATTCACAGAATGTTCCACAGAAGGAGACTCCACCTCAACAGAAGTACTATCATTCTCAAAAACTTTCATAGGAAATTCAGATTCATTAAAAATCACATCCCTACTAACAATGATTTTAAAACCACCCCCTGATCTATCAAACAACCTGTAACCCTTGGTACCCTCAGGATAACCTAAGAAAATACATTTCTTGGTTTTAGGGTCCAATTTATCATTACTAGTATGCACAAAAGCTGAACATCCAAAAACTCTTAGATGTTCATAATCAACAGGTTTACCCAAAAAAACAGAATCAGGAGATTTACCATTTAAAGGGGCATTGGGTGATTTATTTACTAAGTAAGCAGCTGTCATCAGTGCTTCACCCCAGAACTTCTTAGAAAGGCCAGTAGGTGCCATCAAGCACCTAACCTTTTCTAATAAAGTTCTGTTCATTCTTTCAATGACCCCATTCTCTTGAGGTGAGTAAGGAACAGATTTATGCCTTCTAATACCAGATTCAACACACAAAGCATCCATATGATGATTACAAAATTCAAGCCCATTATCTGTCCTAAGTGTACCAATCTTTAAACCAGTTTGATTTTCAATCAAAGCTTTCCAGTGTTTAAAGTTCCCAAAAACATCAGATTTGTTTTGCATGAGAAATACCCAAACTTTTCTAGAATAATCATCCATGATAGATAAAAAGTATCTTCTACCACCATGTGTGGGCGTCCAAGAAGGACCCCACACATCAGCATGAATGTACTCCAGTACACGGGTGTATTTTATCCCAACGGGATATGAAGAGTTAAAAGACACTCTATGTTGTTTACCAGCTAAGCATGATTCACACATATCAACTTCACATAAATCAGATTTTAAACAACCAGCATCTTTCAGAAATTTCATGCCTTTGTCACTCATATGCCCTAGTCTAGCATGCCACAAAAACGTATTTTCTTTCACCTTATTAGAACTAGAACTAGCAGCAAGAGCACAATTAACCACATTAGAGACCACAAAAAGATTATTCTTGATAATGGCCTTAAACAACATCAAATTCCCTTTGAACATTTTACTCATGTCATTACCAATTCTCCCTTCTAAACCTTTCTTCTGCAAGGTCGCAAGAGAAATCAAATTGTAAGACAAATCAGGCACATGTTTCACAGAATCAAGGCAGAATCTAGTCCCATTCTCAAATTGTAAGACAATTTTTCCTATACCTAAGACAGGACATCTATTGTCATTACCCATGAACACAAAGTCATTTTCAACAGGTTGATAGAATTCAAATAATTCAACATGAGGAGACATATGGGAGGTGCACCCTGAGTCTAACAACCACACAGATTTAGAAACATCTTTAGCCATATTAACATCAGAAAAACAATTCATATCATGAACCATCAAAAGCTCATCATGCCTAACTGCTACATCAGTCACAGCATTAACATCATTGTTCTGATTATCAATTTGATTCTTCTCTTTCTTAGGGAGTCTACAATCTTTAATTAAGTGGCATTTCTTACCGCAATTATAGCATTTCTTATCAGATTTTCCTCTAGACTTAGATCTATAAGATCTAGACTGACCCCTAACATTGCTTCTGCCCCTATCGTTTTGCTGTTGGTGATTACTCTTTTTCCAAGACCTACCCCTAGTGTTGAACACTTTATCTGAATGCTTAGAGGAATTCTTCATTTCAAGTTCTTTGTTCTTTAGACTCTTTATCACATGATCTAAAGTCAAATCATCTCTAGCATATTGGATAGCAGATTTCACATCAGAATATGAATCAGGGATGGCATTCAATAACACAATAGGCACATAATCATCAATATGCTTATCACCAGTTGCTTTTATGTCTTGAACCAGTTTAGTAAAACTATCTAAACCCTCATCTAAGTCTCTAGATATATCCAATTTAAATTTAAAGAATTTACCAAGCAGGAATATTCTAGATGACAGAGATGACTCAGCATACAGTTCAGACAGCCTCTCCCATAGGTCCTTGACTGTTTTGCAATCACTAACTTTTCTAACCACAGCATCAGATAAACTAAGGATAATGGCAGATTTAGCAAGTTCATCAGTTTCAGTCTTTTTAGCTTCAGTAACTTCGTCATCAAAGAGTTGGTCTATTGCATTCCAATTTCTTTGTTGGACAAGAACACAACGCATCTTAACTTGCCAGATGCTGAAGTCGTTCTTTCCATTACAAGGAACTATGCTATTTGAGGTAGAAGCCATTATTGTGTTTGGCCTTTTAATCAGAATGAGCAAACAAGTGCTCAAACACTTAGCCAACTAATCACAATTACTTCCACCCTATAGCATATAACATCCTTTTAAATTTTTTAAGCATACCCAAATTAATTTTGGGAGCCCAAAAATTTTCAGAATTGACCCAACTGTTGGGCAGGCCCAATTTAATTTAGGAGCCCAAACAGTCCAAACGGTCACTTTCAAATTTCAAGGATTTTTCCAGATTCCCAAAAAAAATGCACACTTCTCAATGCACTTTTCAGAATCAACTTTTCAGGGATCTGAAATTAGTTTTCAGTCCCCAAAAAATTTCAAATCCAACATTGCACACAAAGTTCACATAGAGCAAATTCCACACAGAAAATGCAAGGATACCACACAAAGCAGTTTAAGCACAAAGATAACAGATATCACAAATAACAGTTTAAGCAAACATAATGGCAGATTTTTAAAACACACAGTTTAAGCATAATCAAGCAAATCCAACCATATATGCAACAACCGGAATATTCTCTTCCGGAAAGTAAAGGTGCTTAAAACTGTAAAAGAGGGATAAGCTATTTTACCTTGCGGGGATGCCTTGACCAATCCCCGTCCCACAGTGGCCTATGGCTCTGATACCACTGTTGGGTAAACCGAAGACCCTGTTTTAATCTATTTATTACAACCTTAAAGGCCTACAACTATGGGATTACAAAGCTTTAATCTCACCAATACAGTTTCACTCATAAAAAGAGAACAGAAACAGAAAACAGGAACAAAGGAGCGCCTGAGTAGCTGCTGCCGATTCCGATCTGCTCTGCCTCCGGCGGACAGATTCCGGCAGCTTTAGGTTTTGCTCCGTTCGGTCAGATTTCAGTGCATGGCCTTCTCTTTACGTTTTCCACTTTCTTTAATCTACAAAAGGTATTAGTGGAACAAGAAAATACCAACAAATAATAAGGGAAGGAAGTATACCAAATAGATCTATGAGATCTATTAAGAAGTAGGCTCGGAGCACCCAAAGAAGCAACACTCAACCGAGAACACTAAGAACCCGCCGGATCCGCCACCAAGGGACTGCCAACACCACCACCGGACCACCACAGCCCCTACCGGACCACCACAGGATGCCACAGCCTGCGTCGAGCCTCCACAGCCCCTGCCGACGCTCTAACCCTTCGCCGGAAACCCACTTTCCGGCGACCTAGCCACCAAGGCTCTAAAAAGGGAAGAAGATGACACACACCTCTTCACCGAACCCTCATCCGGCGACCTCAATAAGGCTCACAACTCTCAAACCCTTGCTCACACACTCACACACAAGAGGAAGAACTAATCTATCCTAAGCTGTTGTGGTAAAAGAGACAAAGGAATGGGAAAGGGAATGTTGGGAGGCGCCGCTCCACTCACACAATGGAGGAAGAAATCTGATAGGGTTAGGGTAGAAGAGCTCGGTTGGGAGTATTAATAGCAAGGGACAAATGGGCCAGAGATTATGGGCCTCAGCATAAGCTTTCATGGGCCTGGGAATGGACTGATATATGGGCCACAATTGCAACAAGTTTGTGCTATCATTGCGCTATATCAATAACAACAATGTCATATATATCAATCAAACCACTTTCCTATTTTCAGTTTACTGTCATTTACTTATTTTCTTCATGTCCATCTACATTTTACTAAAGATATAATTGCGATCCCTACGCATCTCATCACATTTACAATGCAGGCCGATATGTCATCCAATTTCTCCACCCCCAGTGCTTGTTTTCCCTTTAAAGCCGCTATCCTTTCTTTTACCATTTTTCCAATTAAACAGGTTTACCCACCCAACCATATTTCTCGTCAACTTTACAACCAATTACTTTTCGTCGGCTTTCATTACAAGATTTCTTTCCTTATGTGCTGGGTTTCCCATTAAACAATCTGCTATCAACACAAGAACATATGAAATGTCTTAATATTACATCTATCGAATCTTGCGCAGCGTTGCTACGCGGACGGAAACTAGTATATATATATATATATATACTAGAACTCGTCCGGGTTGCGCGCTACGCTGCGCGCACGGATGAATGATTTTTTGAACTGATTTGTAAAGAGTAATGAAAAGTGATTAGTCTATCACTTAAGGCGCGCCTCTTCAACATGATAGGCTTTGATCTTTCCATCAATTTCTATAATTAATACAAAAATTATAAAATTTAAAACTGATCTTGTGATCACCAAATCTTCTGATATGTTCAAGTACAATGGAATACAATGTACAAATTTAAATTTCAAAAGAGGTTTTTCCTCTAACCATGGCTTCCTCCTCAATTTCATGTGCCCCTCTTAAAACTCTTGAACAACAGCATGAATTGAGTTCGATGAAAGTGCCTCTCAACAAGGTGTTCCAGAACATTGATGAATTCATGTATGGAACATTGCTTAAAACAAAAGGTGTATTCTAAAGAGCAATAAAGCAACATAGACTCAGTACACCACTATTTTTCTGAATCAAGTCATTCTAAACACATTTAAGCATCAATTATAACTATATCAAGTTTAAGTAAGACCTCAACTGACATATATAAAAATAACCATGCACCTGCAATTCAGTAGCATATGAGACGTAGTTAAAATGTAGGGCGGGATTGTGTGAAGTATAACGATTCCCCAATTCCTGCATCTGAAAATCAAAGCAAGACAAATATAATAAAGACAAAATAGTCCAAATAGAAAATTTCAGTAGCAATTAAGAGATGAGAACGAAGCGCGAGGAAAAAAATTACAGTAAATGCTAAAGAGAGAGATATCTATCACTGTTGTCTATGAAAGCTATAAGAAGAAATAAGTTCAGGACCTGGATGGAATGTTGAATCTTGAACCCAAACTCTACTATTCAGAACACGCCCTAGTATTGGAGTTCAGGTAACCAAATGTTTCAGCTCTTTGCCAAAAAACAATTGCAGTATATTACATCCAAAGCATTTAAAAATGAAATTTAATTCTCTTTCCGGATTGGCATGGAAAAGTGACAAAACAAAAGAGAATAATTCCTACTTGGCAATAATACCAGCACAAATAGAATACCTCATATGACAAAACTCTTCATCCCCAGTCCATCAATTTGTATTCCTTTATCAAGGATTTCTGAAAGTTTGCAATATAGATCAATATAATAAATATTAGAATGAAAAAAATTTGCTGCAAAGTAACAAGTTCATTGTACACAACCAGCTCAAAGCAGTAGGGTCGATCAGGCTTCCTTCAGATAGAAAAATCATAGAAAGAAAAGCATATAATGATAAATAAAATAGAAGTCCAGTTGCAGAATCACAATAGATTGAAACTCCCCAAAATCCCAAATTCACATCTAATGACATCATTGAAATTTAAATGAACACACGATATAAGGTACAAACAATTACCATAGCACTTTCAAGAATAGCAGAAGACGTAAATTGCATAAACTGATTTTGAAATGCATAATAAGAAAGTCTCGCAAGGCATAAATTTACGAACAAACTATATACAATGAGTAATTACAATGCAAAAGCCAAAAGATTCGCCAACCCCCAGCAGGGGAACTTGGTCCCATCGTGCATGATGACTGCATCTGTCGTATAACGATTATCCTTACTCAACTTAATCCTCACGAGTCACGACGCTCTTGTATGACCAATTTTAGCTCGAGAAACAAACTGAAAAAACAAACCCACAACTCTAAGAAGCAAAGTAATTACTACCTGAATCCAGTTTATTATCCACAACCTTCTCCAGCAATGGATTTTGGGTGCATTCAGCTGACATACGATAATACCCTGAAAAATAGACAGGAACTCATGTATCATTAAAAGACCGCATATAGACAGGAACTCATGTATCATTAAAAGACCGCATTGTACTTCCCAAAGTCGAACCATGCATGGAATAGTATTTTTAATAGAAAATAGGTTATTTATTCAATGAGAAAGCTCGCACTATTTTAATAGAAAAACAAAAGGTATAGATCTGCACAAGAGAAAAAAATAGCCTAATGAAGCCTCAAATTTCATAATTCCTTCAATTCGTAATAATAATATACAACATTAAAATAATATTTTAAATTTTGATTAAGCCACACGAATCAAAATAGGGAATCGAAAGAAATTAACAGAAAAAGTGTAAGACAAAGCGGAACCTAGAAAATCCAACCGTACCTGTCAGAACCCCTTCGATCCCAAGGAAATGTCTTGGGCGTTCCAGTATCCCTTCGACGGTTTTGGACAGGGGAGGACTGTGGAAGCCTGGTCGAAACGATGGAGCTGGCGATGGTGTGTCCTGATATTTAATAAAAAGAAAAAAAGAAAGAAAAAAAAAACCAATTCAATACCATTAAAACTAATATCGATAATTGACCACAACATCCATGATTTCGTCTACATTTCTATATTGATTTATTAAAAACTTCAAATAAAACGACCAGGAAAGGGCATAGAAAGGATGATACTGCTGTATTAAAGGTATATGATGATATTCCATTTTACACAAATTAAAATATGATCAAGACCAAACAATCTCTACAGAATTCATTGCTTAATTTTCAAGCTTCTGCACTACAACAAGTATAATAAAGAGGAAAAAAAAAAGGAAGGATGACAGCAAATCAGTAACAAAAAAGCTAAGCCACACCGGACTTAAACTGAATGAATAAATAAATAAATAAATATATTAGTGACAAATCTAAGTTTTTTTTATCAAGCATGGCATACACAGACCACAGGACTCTGAAGGCATTGATGCTTATAATCAAAGGTCAAATTTCCTCTGTTCAGGAATTGGGCCAGGCTTATACTTGTGATTGCTAATTCTTTCAGCATTAAAATTCAATTTTCGTCGATATTGACTTTTGAAAACATTTTACAGGGTACGTATAGCACACAAGTTTTCTCACTGGCAGTTCTGCTATCAAGCATGTTCATATACAATTAGGTATTATTTATTTATTTATTTTTATTTTCAAATGTTATCATAGTTTCATTAACTGAATGAATAAATAGAATTTTGGCATGTGGCACACATTCAACAAAACAGGATTTACTTACAGCTTGCCCAAATGCAATGCAAACTTCTCTTACCACTTCCTTGTCAAGAATAATCCCTAGCAGGAAATCATGAAATCAAGGATTCATTTTTTAGTTTCCGGAGCAGGTCTGGAATGCCTTTCCAAATAACATTCTAAATAAGCATCCTATAATACCAATTATCTAACTATAAAGCATCCTAAAATTTCCCAATACAATTATCAAAATAAGCACACCAAACAAGAGGATCAACCAGATTGAGATTATAATACCAATTTGAATAAGAAACATGTCTGATTCACGTATAGGTGTTTAAATAAGAGCCAAGTTGAATGGAAGAAAAGGCACATTAAGCTGGACAGAATAAGGCTCCACTCCCATTACAATTCGGGATAACAATGGAAGATTGAAACTTCCCATAACAACAGCGAAGACTGGCCAAAACCCAATGAATATCTCAAACATGGTAGAATTGCATAACCAGAAGACCAACAATCAAGCAACCCAGGATTTTAGACAAGTTGAATAACAACATGAAGAAAATAGTAAAAATGCAGTGGGATGTTTCCAAAACTCACTAATTCATTCACACTCTGTATACAGTCAAAACACTGTAAACCAAGATAAATAATCAATCCTTAATTCCTTATGGAAAGTGAAAATATTTTCAAATTATCAAACCCACATATGATATGATGAGATTCTTAACATTTACCTTTAACTTTGTGTAGGGCTTCATAGAGCGGTTTTGGGCTTTATACCTTCAAATTCTGCACAGTATTTCAAAAACAGAAAAGAAGATCTGCAATAGTCCATAACTCAAAGTTTCCATCTTCCAAAGAACTCCAAATATTTAGTTCTCATCAAAATTTCAAGGCACGACTATTGAAGCAAAATTACTACTTGACAGAAGTCTATGCTTGTATGTATAAGGAAGAAAATTCTGAATAGATGCATCAAGCATGATTTATAATTCTATTAGACGTATTATAGATTTTCTTGTTAATAACCTCAAAAACCAAGTTTCATTTGAATCACAATCCAGATCAAATTAGTCATTATTATTGATGACAGGATTGATGTTGATGGTGTAGAAAGCAAGATTTTGCTAGGTAATTTGTAGCGACGATACCAGCATCTTTAACTTTTTCACATTGGGAGGGAATGGAAGTAAAAAAGCAAAGCTCCAGAGCGTCTACGGACACCTCTGCCGGCCAGTACCCCCTGTAGGGCAACAATCGATTCCAAGTTCAAACCATGAAAAAGCAAATTGAAATTCCAAAGAAGAAACCGAGATTGTACAACTGATAAAATTGAAATAGAAGATCGGAGAATGGGTTTGGATTACCTAGTATCCCCTGGACTTGGCGACGGGTGCGAGTTTCTGCAGATTGAGCTTGGCAACGGTATCTTCAACGGCCATGGATAACTTCTCGGTAGTGTAATGAGAGTGATGCTTGAAGCTTTGAATATTGATCCAATTGCTGGTTAATTATCAAAATATTGATGAACAAAAGGATTACAATAATGGCCAATATATTCCAAAGCTCAATCCCCATAAATTAACACCTTTACAACTCACTGCAACAATAAAACAATGATCTACCAATAATCATTTCTCAAGAATCATGAAACACCAAATTCCCAATAGAATCCAACAATCAAAGAGGAAGAGAAATGTTGATTGCAACTCTGGAAAATACATTTCCCTTTGTTTAAAGAAACCCCGGCAACTCTGGTAACCAAGATTTGTACAAAAATCATGATTGCAAATGAAATAAGGAAAACCCACAATTAAACTAATTACAGCAAACACATTTCCATTCGATTCCATTTAGGGAGAAAATAAAAATAGAATCTCACCGCTTCATCGCAATTGATAACAGAAACAAATGGGGAAGACAATTTAAATCTCCCGAAACGGCAGCGTCAAGGACGCCTAGACACCCACAAAGCAAGATCGGAAAAGAAACAAACAGACAACATGAATTGTTTTATTCGAACAGAGAAATCATACCTTAGGGAGGCCGCGAATCTCGAGACTCCACTTCTTGAGTGCTCGACGGAAGATGTGGCAGCGGTTGTTTTGCTTGGGAAACGGCGCGCAAGGGAAGCAAACCTACGCAACATGAGTCGAGTCAGAACGGAGGCAGGGTTAGGGCAAAATCTGAATGGAGAGCAGCAGCGCAAAACGGCGTAAAAATTAGGAAAAAATTGGGGATGAAGGAGAATGGGTCGGATCCCGAGCGAGCCAGGAAGTTCGAAGAAATAATGAAACCCAAATCGTAAAACCCTAGACTTACCTCTCGTAGAACTTGTAGAACTGCAGGCGTCGAAGGGAGCAGCGGCAAGCGTGGCAACGCTGGCGGCGGTACGGTGAGGCCGGCGCTCCGTGTTTCGTGCAGAGGGAGAGGCCGGACGCTGGGGCGTTTGAGTGGCGGGTAACGAAGGGCGAGGGGAAGTAGGGGTGGGCAGTGGCGCTTTGATTCGCAAGGCTGCTCAGAGACGAAGGCAAGAGTTATTGAAGACGGTAGTAGAGAACGAGCTTAATGGGAAGAAAGGGCAAATTTGTAAACTCACATAGTCAGACACTATTACCAGGAACAGTGCCAACTGGGTAGCATATATATATATATATATTAGATATATGCCCAATTGGGGTGTATTAACTTTGAGCTAAACAAACTTTCTTATTCGCAATAGAAGAAACAAACCATATATATGAACAGGAATTGCTGTCAATCCAAATCAACATGTACGTTACATATTGGAATTAGGATTGAGATTCCCACTCAGACACACAACATGTAGCAATGACATCCAACATAATATACGTGTAACACCCCGGTTTTGGTCACCCAGGTCGGGATGTCACCGCCACATCTCCCTGGTAAGACACGGTTTCTCCGAGCTTACTAAAGAGATGCAAGGCTAGGTATTGCAGTATTTAAAACATTTAAAGCATTCAAAATAGCCCATACAATATAATTCGAAATAATAATAGCATAGCGCAGCGGAAATATTTAGTTTAGTACAGTATCGCAGCGGAAAATATAAAAAGGGCCGACATGGCCAAAACACGGGTTAAACAGGCCCGTTCATAATACAGTCTAAGTACGAAATTTAAAAGCAAAATAACAATCCCCAAAAACCCCATGCATGATTCGTGCTCATACAGGCTCATTCCACATATTCTGTAAAGAAAGGAATAAAAATGGTTTTGGTCAGCAGAGTTGCTGAGTAAGTTAACACATGCATGATCGTAGGGTTTAAAAGCCATAAATTTAATAATTTAACAAAAGCATGATAATAACATAATATTTAGTTTCATCTAATCCATATCCAATAGCATAATTTATCTCAGGCTCTATTTAATAACACATATCACATGGTGCATAATAGCCATAATTAAAATAAAGCATTTAATAATTTAATTTGACAACAATATCATTTAATCTAGTTTAATTTAATTTAGAATCCCCATTACATTCCCGATTTGGTATTTCAAAGTTTCACGATAAAAATCGCGATGTCAACAAGTTTAGCCGGTAGCCCGGCGGCCGCAGCCGTATCAGCCATACCCAGTACCACTCCGGAGCCTCGGGAAACCCATACGGATATTCACGAGAGTGTAGGCTCTAAGTCTCGCCGTTTTGGCAATATCACATTTCAAGTATAGCGCGCGGGGTCACCATCGTCCATTACGGCACGAAGTGAATCGTTAGGGGGCACCCTGCAGAGCACTCACCCCTAATTTTAATTTATCAAGTTTGTAAGGGGATTTAGTTTCTTAAAATCTGCCTTCCAATGTATTAATTTAGAAACAATATCTCAATTCGTTTCAACCCTAAAGGTTAATTCCATGTTTCAACAAGATTTCAAAATTTCATTTCGGTAAATCACAGTTTACTCCAAAATTCGTCTAAAATCAGATTTAATTCCAAAAATTCCAAAATTTCATATCTGACTCGGAAACATCAAGATCTACAACTTTCGTGTTTTAACTTTTTCAATCTGAGATACCTAAGTAGGTCAAAATCGCCAATTTTCGCATAACAAGAAATCTGTCCGAGTTTAACATGTCACAGTTTAAAGATTTCAAATTCTAACATATCAATTCAACTCCAAACTTAATGAAATTTGACAGGGATCATCTTAAGACATTTATCTACAACTTTCATGTTTGGCCAAAGATCTAAAACAGCCTAGATCCTATCTCAAAAACGTGATCAAGATCATTCCTAAGTTCTGTCCAAGATTTCAAGATCTAGAATCAAACAGTTCGGTTTCAACGGGTTTCACATATCAAATCAACTCCGAAAATTCTCAAATTTTTACAGCAGCTAGGTCTAAGTCTTAGGAACGTTTTTCGTGTTTTAAGTTTTTCCGTTTGAGTTTGTTTTAAGGGTCGGAAAAATTCACCAAATCTGTTGCATCGGTAGAAAAACAAAAGTGGACAGATTTATGGTTCTTGTCGAATCTTTTAGGTTTCGAATGTTTTAAAATCTCCCAAAACCATGTAAGGTTAACTTACAGTGTCTATGAACGTCGGGAATGTCCAATTCGGAGGCGTGGCTTCCAGATCACCGTCTCTCCTCTCCGTTCGTCGGGTTCTACGATCTAGATTCGATACGGGGGTGTAGAAAGAAAAAGGAGATGATTAGGATTCGTTTTCGAATCGTTTATGGAATACAGATTGGACCGAGACTTACCACGACTATGGAGATCTGTAGAGAAACTCGTCCAACAGCGTTCGTCTTGGTTTCGTGCCTCCGACGACTCCGGATTTAGGGTTTCGAACGTATAGAATGTTGTAGGGTTTTGTAAACTTGTTCGGGGCTCCCAAGGGGCTTATTTATAGAATTCTCAATCCCTAGGGCGTCCACAACCGACCTAGAAGTCTGGAGTCGAGAGATGTTCAACCGAAAGTCGAAAAATCCGCGTTCGGGCGAGAGATTCGCGCAACAAACGAATCTGTGAAGTGGCGCGGTCGTGGCGCGCTAAAGCCACTTCACCGCGCGGCCACCGCGCCGACTTCGCCTGGACTTCGGTCCGGGCGGGTCGTGCGATCCGTCGTGCTTTTCCGCCTCTCTTTCGGGTTTCTATCCCTCTATGCTCCCGAATTCCGATTTCCGGGGTATCTTCGGGTTCATACTCTCTCTCTAAATTTTCGCTCGAGTCTAATTGGATGTTTTGGACTCGAATACTCGAGTTCATTAGTGTCGGGTTTTGGTGTACCATTTATCCATCCTTTTGTTTAATTAAATTCCTTTAATCCCTTTTTAAGTAAAAATCTCATTTCTCATTTCCTTATCTTTATTTATTTCTTTTATTTGCTGCATTTGTTTATTTATTTATAGTATTTATTTTATTTATTATTTATTTATTTAATTACTGTTTTATTTTATGTTGGAAAATTCTCGGGTATTACAGTCTACCCTCCTTAAGAATCAACTTCGTCCTCGAAGTTGTGTTTCGGCTTTTCTCGTCTCGTGCTAAGGTCTTGTGTTTGTTTTATTATGTTGTAACTGAACTTAGAATTAAAACTTCTAAGCTGCCTACGTACCCGGTAAAGGGATCAAGCCATAACGTAGTTCAAAAGTTTACAAAATTGCACGAAAAATTAGGGGGTATGACATCCTCTCCCCCTTAAGATTGCAGTTATGTCCCCATAACTGTGTCGGTATCGGTTTGGAACAATGTCGGGTATCGTTCCCTCATATCGGATTCTACTTCCCAAGTTGCCGTCTCACTTTCGTGGTTTGACCAAAGAACCTTGATCATTTTGATGGTTTTGTTCCTCGTTACTCGTTCCTTAGTATCGAGAATACGCACTGGGACTTCTTCGTAAGTCAAATCTTCATCGAGCTCAATTATCTCCGGTTGAAGTACATGTGTCGGGTCCGGCACATACTTCTTTAGTTGCGAGACATGGAAGACATTATGAACTCGACCTAAGTGTGGCGGTAAAGCCAATCGGTAGGCTAGAGTTCCGACTCGTTCTAGAATTTCGTAAGGTCCTATGTATCGCGGACTTAACTTCCCCCGTTTGCCAAAGCGTATCACCCCCTTCATGGGTGATATCTTTAGCATGACCCTATCTCCCACTTGAAATTCTAGGTCTCGTCGTCTTACGTCGGCATAACTCTTTTGACGGTCTTGAGCGGCTTTCATCTTCCCTTGGATCACTTTGATTTGTTGAGCCATGTCTTCGATAAGTTGTGGTCCCACTACCACGGACTTATCGTTTTCTTCCCAGTTCAAAGGGCTTCGGCACTTTCGTCCATACAATGCCTCGAAAGGTGCCATGCCGATACTCGCATGGTAACTATTATTATAGGAAAACTCAATCAAGGGTAAATGAGATTCCCAATTTCCTTTGAACTCCAACACGCATGCTCTCAGCATGTCTTCTAGTGTTTGGATTGTCCTTTCGGTTTGTCCATCCGTCATCGGGTGGAATGCGGTGCTCATTTTGATTTGAGTACCGAGAGCTTTTTTGTAACTCCATCCAGAAATGAGAGACAAATCTACTGTCTCTATCGGAAATGATATCATGTGGTACTCCATGTCGTCGTACCACATTATCAATATAGGCTCGGGCCAATTGGTCCATAGTCCACGTGTCTTTCATTGGGATAAATATGGCTGTCTTCGTTAGCCTATCCACAATCACCCAAATCTTGTTCATGCCTTTAGGTGATCGGGGTAATCCCGAGACAAAGTCCATTGAGATGCTATCCCACTTCCAACTTGGAATCTCTAGTGGTTGCATCAATCCTAAGGGTTTATGTCGCACTGCCTTAACCTTTTGGCAGGTGAGACATCTCGCCACGAAATTTGCCACTTCCTTCTTCATTCCCGGCCACCAATAGATCTTCTTCAGATCTTTGTATAGCTTGTCACCTCCGGGATGTACGGAATATGGCGTGTTGTGCCCTTCCTCCATCAACCTTCGCTTCAACTCTGCACATTTAAGAGGCACACACCATCTACCTTTGAAATGAATGCTTCCATCCTCGTGGACAGCAAATCCTATTGCCTTTCCTTCGGCAATATACCCTTTTATCTTCTCGAGTTTCGGATCGCCCGGTTGAGCGAGTCGAATCTCGTCTAATATTGGAGTTTCTACGACCATGGCATTGACCGTTTCTCCCACTGTGCCAGGATGCACAAGTTCTAACTCCAATCTTGCCAAATTCATGTACAATGCCGGCGGAATTACCAACGAGTTTGTCACGTGTTGGGTTTTCCGACTTAGGGCATCGGCTACCACATTCGCCTTCCCCTCGTGGTATGCTATCTCTAAATCGTAGTCTTTAATAAGTTCCAACCACCTTCGCTGTCTCAAATTCAACTCCTTCTGAGTGAATATATATTTCAAGCTCTTGTGGTCGGTGAACATTCGACACTTCCGCCCATAAAGATAATGTCTCCATATCTTTAGAGCGAAAACGACCGCTGCCAACTCCAGGTCATGTGTCGGATAATTTTCCTCGTGAGGTTTTAGTTGGCGTGATGCATAGGCTACGACTCTCGAGTCTTGCATCAAAACACAACCTAAACCTTCCTTCGAAGCATCGCTATATACTTCGAAGTCACCATTCTCTGATGGTAGTGTTAATACGGGTGTGGTTGTGAGTCGTTTCTTCAGCTCTTGAAACGATGTCTCACACGCTTCGGTCCACTCGTATTTTGCTCCTTTCTTCAGTAGTTGGGTCAAAGGACGTGCAATCCTTGAAAAGTCCCTCACAAATCGTCTATAATATCCGGCTAATCCAAGGGAACTCCTTATTTCCGTTGGACTTTTCGGAGTTGCCCATTCAGTTACGGCAGAGACTTTTGCCGGATCCACTGATACTCCATCAGCGGATACTATGTGTCCGAGAAATGCCACTTCTTTCAGCCAGAAGTCACATTTTGACAACTTGCCGTATAGCTGATTTCTTCGCAAGATCTCCAACACTTGATGTAAGTGTTTCGCATGCTCCTCCTCGCTCTTCGAGTAGATCAGGATGTCGTCAATGAACACTACGACACACTGGTCTAACAATTCTCGGAACACGTTGTTCATGAGATTCATGAACATGGCCGGAGCATTTGTTAACCCGAAGGATAACACTGTGAACTCGTAATGGCCATATCGTGTTCGAAACGCCGTCTTTGGAATGTCCTTCTCGGCAATCCTCAATTGATGATACCCAGATCGCAAATCGATCTTCGAGAATACTGAAGCTCCCTTCAGTTGATCAAACAGATCCTCTATTCTCGGTAGGGGGTATTTATTCTTAATGGTCACTTGGTTTAGTCATCGGTAATCTATGCAAAGACGTAGTCCTCCGTCTTTCTTCTTGACAAATAAAACCGGTGCTCCCCAAGGGGACGTACTCGGTCTTATGTAACCTTTTCCCAATAGCTCATCGAGTTGTTCCTTTAACTCCTTCATTTCCAGTGGTGCCATCCGGTACGGAGCTTTTGAGACAGGCTCTGTCCCCGGAATGAGATCTATGGTGAATTCAAGATCTCTCTCAGGTGGCATGCCCGGAACGTCTTCAGGGAACACGTCCGGGTATTCTCTTACCACTGGTATGCTATCAACCTTGTTCTCTTCCGCCTCAAGGTTGTGCACATAGCACGCATATAGTTCATACCCCTTACGCATCAAGTTACTTAGTTTAAGTGCACTAACGATTTTGTTACTTTTCTTAGGGGGCTGAGAGTAAAAGATAACTCTCTTTCCCCTACTTTTTGACAAGGTGATCTTTTGCTTTTGGCATTCGATCACCGCTTTATACTGGGATAGTCAATCCATCCCCAGTATGATGTCAAAGTCTCTTAAGTTAAATTCTACCAAGTTCGCGAAGAATTCTACGTTCTTTATCACTATAGGAATTCCGTTATATCGTTTAGAGCAAGACACTACTTCTCCAGAAGGCAATTGAATTCCTAAGCTAATTCTCTCGCACTTAGGTAGATCTAACTCAGGCACTATCCTTGATGCAATAATTGAGCAACTAGCTCCGGAATCAAATAAAATTCTAAGGGGTGTATTCAAAACGTGAAATGTACCTGCCATCACTTCTCCTTGCGCAGGCACGTCCGCTTGGTTCACCACGTTAAGCCTCCCCATAGGGCGTCCCTGATTGCCCTGCTGATTCGCATTCGGCTGTTGATTTTGTTGCTGGTTTTGATTCTGTGGGGGCGGAGGTCGTTGGTTCTGGTTCTGGTTTTGCGGCCTATTTTGAGGGGGTCTGTACCCTTGGTTATTGCCGTTTCGCCCGTTTTGGTTTTGAGGCTGTTCTTGCCCCGCGACCAAATCGTCCCTCTTCGTTATGTTCTCGAGCCTAGTTCGACATTCCCGTCGAACGTGACCCATTCGACTGCATCGGTAACAGGCGCCTTGTTGCGGGCATCCCCTTGCCAGATGTGGTCGTCCACATCGCGGGCAAGGCGGTACCGGATCTTCTTGATTGAACCTCCTTCCAGTGTTGTTTTGTTGGGGCCTATTCGACCCTCTGCGCTGCTCGTTCCTTCCAGTGTTGTTATCGTTTCTCGAGTCTCGGCTTCTCTTGTCTTGAGGACCCCTGCTGGACTCCCCACTCACCCTCCTTTTCAGCTGCTGCACGCGTGCTACCGCTACAGCGCGATCGTATACGGCTTGCAGATCGGGGTAGTGTACCCCCGCGATCACTTCGCGCACAGACAGGTTCAGTCCCATCTCGAACTTCTGTGCCTTCTCCGCATCAGTAGGCACTAGCCTTGGCGCGAACCTCACCAGCTCCTTGAAGCGGGTGTAGTATTCTTGCACCGTTTGGCTTCCTTGCTTCAGTGACAAGAATTCTTCGTACATGGCAGCTTTGGTACTCAAGGGATAGAATCGATCCCTGAGTAGTTCCATCATCTCCATCCACGAGTAAGGCTCGTCATCTTCAGTTAGTTTGGCTTGCGTTGCTTGCCACCAGTCATCAGCTTCGCCTCCCAAGTAGTATGAAGCGACATGTACCCTCTCTCCTTCCGGACATTTGACCGCTCCCAGCAGCTTGTCAAAAGTCCGGATCCATTCCTCCAGTTTAGCTGGATCCTCCTCACCAGCATAGTGGGGTGGCTGGTAAGGATTCACCATCGCCAGGTAGTTAGGGCGAGCTTGGGGCGGAGGTACTGCCGCAGCTTGACCCTGGTTGACTTGCGCGTTCCCGAGCGCAATCAACACTTCCTCTATCGTCCTAAGACGATCGCCCACATTGTTCGGTGCGGGGGCATCCCGCGCACCTTGGGGTTGTTCCATCTCAGGTTGAATCGGTTCAGTGACGTTTGGTAGTGTCTCAGTAGGAGTTTCAGTGGTGGTTTGGGGAGCGGTTTGAGTTCTTCCTCTTCCTCTGGGTGCCATTCTGGTACAAATAGGATAGTTTAGGACTGATGGATTTAGCATATAGTCTAAGCAATTTCTATGAATGTATATGTGTGCAGTAATTTAGCACGTGGTGCTTTGTTCGAATTAAGAAGCATCGTATGCTTCGGGGTTTTATTTTATTTTGTTTTGTTTGTTTTGATTTTAAAAAAAAATAAATCGGGCATTTTATTTCCTCAAAAGAAATTTTAGTACAAAAGTAGAAATATTTTCCTAGCAAAATAATATCCAACAATAGAATCTCTAGTGTCTCATGACGTCCTCCGGTGGGGTGGCAGGATCTTCCTCCGGATCTTCCTCCTCCGAACTCGGCGGTAGTAGGTCGTCAAAGATAGTGTTTAAATCTTGCCCGTGGGCATCGATGTATTCCTTTAGTATTAAGTTTTGTGTAGTGAGGGTTTGAACTTGGCGCTCGAGTTGGTTTATGCGGTGATGATCCGCCTCTCTCAAGTTGCCCATGTGATGTAAATTGGCCTCCAATTGAGCCATACGGTACTTCATTTGCTCTAGGGTTTGGTGGGAATCGAGATGAACGCTCATCATCCTGACCATCAACTGCATCATGTCTTGACTAGCCATCTAGCGCAAGCAAGAGATCTACGTTAATATTCGCCAAGATTCTAGGTTCGAGTTTCCAAGATTCTAAGTTCAAGTTTCCAAGATTCTAAGTTCAAGTTTCGCCAAGATTCTAAGTTCAAGTTTCGCCAAGATTCTAAGTTCAAGTTTCGCCAAGATTCTAAGTTCAAGTTTCCAAGATGCTAAGTTCATAGCAGAGATGCGACATGCATATGCAAATGATAGTTCCCCCCAATAATAATTTAATGCACCATATATATATATTTTTCCCATGGGTTTTAAAAAAAATTTTCTCCATGGAGATAATAATTTAAAATTTAAAATAATAGTCAAAATATTAATAGTAGTTTAAAAATAGTAATGGTTTAAAAATAATAGTTTAAAAATAGCCGGGCTCTGATACCAACTTGTAACACCCCGGTTTTTGGTCACCCAGGTCGGGATGTCACCGCCACATCTCCCTGGTAAGACACGGTTTCTCCGAGCTTACTAAAGAGATGCAAGGCTAGGTATTGCAGTATTTAAAACATTTAAAGCATTCAAAATAGCCCATACAATATAATTCGAAATAATAATAGCATAGCGCAGCGGAAATATTTAGTTTAGTACAGTATCGCAACGGAAAATATAAAAAGGGCCGACATGGCCAAAACACGGGTTAAACAGGCCCGTTCATAATACAGTCTAAGTACGAAATTTAAAAGCAAAATAACAATCCCCAAAAATCCCATGCATGATTCGTGCTCATACAGGCTCATTCCACATATTCTGTAAAGAAAGGAATAAAAATGGTTTTGGTCAGCAGAGTTGCTGAGTAAGTTAACACATGCATGATCGTAGGGTTTAAAAGCCATAAATTTAATAACTTAACAAAAGCATGATAATAACATAATATTTAGTTTCATCTAATCCATATCCAATAGCATAATTTATCTCAGGCTCTATTTAATAACACATATCACATGGTGCAAAATAATAGCCATAATTAAAATAAAGCATTTAATAATTTAATTTGACAACAATATCATTTAATCTAGTTTAATTTAATTTAGAATCCCCATTACATTCCCGATTTGGTATTTCAAAGTTTCACGATAAAAATCGCGATGTCAACAAGTTTAGCCGGTAGCCCGGCGGCCGCAGCCGTATCAGCCATACCCAGTACCACTCCGGAGCCTCGGGAAACCCATACGGATATTCACGAGAGTGTAGGCTCTAAGTCTCGCCGTTTTGGCAATATCACATTTCAAGTATAGCGCGCGGGGTCACCATCGTCCATTACGGCACGAAGTGAATCGTTAGGGGGCACCCTGCAGAGCACTCACCCCTAATTTTAATTTATCAAGTTTGTAAGGGGATTTAGTTTCTTAAAATCTGCCTTCCAATGTATTAATTTAGAAACAATATCTCAATTCGTTTCAACCCTAAAGGTTAATTCCATGTTTCAACAAGATTTCAAAATTTCGTTTCGGTAAATCACAGTTTACTCCAAAATTCTTCTAAAATCATATTTAATTCCAAAAATTCCAAAATTTCATATCTGACTCGGAAACATCAAGATCTACAACTTTCGTCTTTTAACTTTTTCAATCCGAGATACCTAAGTAGGTCAAAATCGCCAATTTTCGCATAACAAGAAATCTGTCCGAGTTTAACATGTCACAGTTTAAAGATTTCAAATTCTAACATATCAATTCAACTCCAAACTTAATGAAATTTGACAGGGATCATCTTAAGACATTTATCTACAACTTTCATGTTTGGCCAAAGATCTAAAACAGCCTAGATCCTATCTCAAAAACGTGATCAAGATCATTCCTAAGTTCTGTCCAAGATTTCAAGATCTAGAATCAAACAGTTCGGTTTCAACGGGTTTCACATATCAAATCAACTCCGAAAATTCTCAAATTTTTACAGTAGCTAGGTCTAAGTCTTAGGAACGTTTTTCGTGTTTTAAGTTTTTCCGTTTGAGTTCGTTTTAAGGGTCGGAAAAATTCACCAAATCTGTTGCGTCGGTAGAAAAACAAAAGTGGACAGATTTATGGTTCTTGTCGAATCTTTTAGGTTTCGAATGTTTTAAAATCTCCCAAAACCATGTAAGGTTAACTTACAGTGTCTATGAACGTCGGGAATGTCCAATTCGGAGGCGTGGCTTCCAGATCACCGTCTCTCCTCTCCGTTCGTCGGGTTCTACGATCTAGATTCGATACGGGGGTGTAGAAAGAAAAAGGAGATGATTAGGATTCGTTTTCGAATCGTTTATGGAATACAGATTGGACCGAGACTTACCACGACTATGGAGATCTGTAGAGAAACTCGTCCAACAGCGTTCGTCTTGGTTTCGTGCCTCCGACGACTCCGGATTTAGGGTTTCGAACGTATAGAATGTTGTAGGGTTTTGTAAACTTGTTCGGGGCTCCCAAGGGGCTTATTTATAGAATTCTCAATCCCTAGGGCGTCCACAACCGACCTAGAAGTCTGGAGTCGAGAGATGTTCAACCGAAAGTCGAAAAATCCGCGTTCGGGCGAGAGATTCGCGCAACAAACGAATCTGTGAAGTGGCGCGGTCGTGGCGCGCTAAAGCCACTTCACCGCGCGGCCACCGCGCCGACTTCGCCTGGACTTCGGTCCGGGCGGGTCGTGCGATCCGTCGTGCTTTTCCGCCTCTCTTTCGGGTTTCTATCCCTCTATGCTCCCGAATTCCGATTTCCGGGGTATCTTCGGGTTCATACTCTCTCTCTAAATTTTCGCTCGAGTCTAATTGGATGTTTTGGACTCGAATACTCGAGTTCATTAGTGTCGGGTTTTGGTGTACCATTTATCCATCCTTTTGTTTAATTAAATTCCTTTAATCCCTTTTTAAGTAAAATCTCATTTCTCATTTCCTTATCTTTATTTATTTCTTTTATTTGCTGCATTTGTTTATTTATTTATAGTATTTATTTTATTTATTATTTATTTATTTAATTACTGTTTTATTTTATGTTGGAAAATTCTCGGGTATTACAATACGACTCAGAATGCATGTTTGAAAGCATTTGTTCATGCCAAAATAAGCATTTGTACATACTTAGATTTTCTTGAGCACAAGAGGAGCACCAAATTGTGGATGCACAGTGAAAGAGGCACATGGGGCGTGTTTGTAAGCCTGCGAAACCTCAAAGGAAAATTCGCGCAGAAACATCGCCAGTGCAATTTTGCCCTCGAGCATCGCAAAGTTCATCCCAATGCACATCCTAGGGCCCCAACCAAAAGGCATCAACGGGCTCTCGTCTCCTTTAGATGCATTCGTAACTCCTTCTGCGAACCGTTGGGGATTGAATTTTCCCGCATCATCACCCCAATATTCACGACTTCGTTGATACATTAACAATGGGAATGTTAACAATGTGCCCTTCGGAATCATGTATCCGTTGATTATTGTACTGTCTTCGCCCACCACTCTCGACAGTTCCATCACCGGAGGGTATAACCGCAATGTCTCGTTCACAACCATAGTCATCTGTCAAAAATAAAAATACAACGACTTCAGTACCACTTGGAAAAAAACAGAGTAATTATTCTACATCAAACCCTATGTTACATACATATTTGAGCTTGGAAAAATCATCACACTACAAGAAAAACAGTCTTTACCGACCGCATAATGCGGTCGGTAACCACGAAAAGCGGGTCGTCCACGTGGTTACCGACCGCATGCCCGACCGCAACGTCGGTCGGGAATCCCTTGGTAGGTGATTCTCGGCCGACCAAAAAAGCGGCGGTCGGCAACAGTACCGACCAAGATGGTGACCGCATGTTGGTCGGCATTTTTGCCGACCACCTTACCGACCTAAATTTTGGGTCGGTACCCAACTCAGGGGACCTCGTGGTCCACCACTTACCGACCGCGCCTGCGGTCGGTAACTTACCGACCAAGTTGCGGTCTGGGGTGCGGTCGGTACCCAAACTGTAGTGCACCAGAAATGGCTGTTTTCACAGCCATCCCTGCTGCAGCAATATCAACAAATAATCCACAATATGTTTCCAACACCTTCAGCACAATAAGGCAATCCCTTTCATTAACATCAACAATTAAACACATGTACAATCACAAATCTACAATGCATTTCACATTCCAAATTCAATAGATGTTGAAAACGATGATGACAATCCCAAAATGCAATTTGAAATGTGAAAGTCTGAAACGGAAAACATTAACATATTCTTGAAAATCTATACAAAGTAGAAACATCTATACGTCTCATAAATAAATAGTAAAGACACTAACCAAGTGTCATCCCTCATCACTCAATGTGCACCCAAGCCTCCTCCACCCAGGCCGCCTCCAAAGTCATCTCCATCTCCGTGTCCAGGGGATCGAGGGGCCCTGACTCCTAGCAATATCTCCACCTGATCGGCCATAGACTCTTGTCTCTGTGACACCCGCTGAATAGTCTCTGTGAGCTGCTGAAACTGCTCCTGTGTCACATAAGTGGAATCAGATGGGGGAGCGGTGGTGGAATAATTGCCTCCGGGCCTAAACGACTTCGCCAACGATCCTAAGCCGTATACAGCGTGGCGTCTATCGTGACCACCGGCTACATCGTAGAAGACATCGTCAGGATCGAAGTCAGGCCCAATCTCAGGGTTCTGGCTCAATGTCTGTGTAACTACATTGAACTCCTCCTATATTCAACATGTGAAATACGTAAAGAACATAATATAGTGACCCAAATTAGTAGAAATAGGTAAATGTGATTTTATGTAGAATTTCTTACATTCACCCGCGCCGACCTATCACGAATCCAATTGTCCTTCTCGTGCCCCCGCGTGTGTGTGTGCTCGTGAATCTCGTGCAAATGCACGGGCCTTCCCAGATCAGTAGACTGCAAGATTTCAAGGACTACAACTCAAGAGCCAAAATCCACATAAATAATTGAATATTAAATGTAAATATTCTAAACATACCAATTTATCTTTTGTGGCCAGGAATGTCTTTGATCCCGCGGTGTGAGTTGGGAGGGCCGGTGCATCCTCCTGTCCCCGTCGCCTGTTTAGCTTTCCCCTCTTTGACTTCTCCTTAAATTGCGGGGAATCCCAAATCCGCCTCCAGTTCTCTGCCACCAACTCGTCTGCGGGGTAGGGCTTCTTCTTGCTCCTTATGTCGAGCGTGTAGTCCTTGTAGCTGAAATTTAGAAACATGTGAAGTGGCATGTGAACCCATTTGATATGCAAACATTTAATTAATTAAAACAATAAAATACCGAGCGATATTCTTTTTCTCCCATTCCTTCCTCACGGCTCCAGCGTGCTCCGGCGCCCAACGAGCTACTTTCTGCAGGTTATGTAGATCAAGTTAAGTACAAATTCGAAGTATAATCCCAAAACATTTTCTGTAACAGTTATGAAATACCAAAAACTCATTCCAGTAGAAATCTTTCGTCTCCCGAGTGACCTTTCCCCAGCTTATCCCATTCATATCTGACCGCATGGGATATATATCTGTGATCTTCCTCACCACAGCGTTTGAGAACTCTATGCTGTCGAATACAATGATGATAAACCGACAAAAATATAATATAAACCAAAGTGTTATAGTGTCAAATGAAATTTGATACGAATGAAGTAAAACATAACACTTACACCCCATCGTCCCTGGGCTCAACGAGCAGCCTAGCTCCACCTAACTGGGTGGCTGGAGCTGCCCCCTGTGTAGAACCCGACGAACCTATGAATGTACATAACATTTTAATTGTAGTAAATAAATAACGTAATATTATAATTATGAATTACTCGTACCTGGAGTGTGAGGTGGGGGAGTCTCCGGGACCTGAGTCATCGTCCCTGCAGGTGCCTCCTCGGGCTGTTCCTCTGGCTCAGCTTCGTTCACTATTGTTCAACAAATGGTAAATGTAAATACAAACAATACTATAAGAAATGAATGTAGAAGCCTGTTGTGAGAAATACCTGCAGTCTGGCGCTGATACGCCTCTCGGGCCGCCCGAAGAGCAGACGCCAGCCTAGACCCTCTCGCTGGGGTCCCCGATCCCCGCCTTTGGGACCCTGTCCCACGCGGTGTGCCCGATGACGAGCCACCCCCTTGGTCACTCATCTGCAAAAGTGGAATAATATTAGAAAATAAAAGAGGATATTATATTACACAAAGAATGCACTTTATTCGATCTCTTTACAATTTAAGAGGAGGTAATTATGTACGGCGTTCAACTCTTCCCCACACAGTCGTCTCTTTGTTGCTTTCCCTTGGGCACGTCCGGAGTGCGTAAATACACTAGGTAGTCTATCATCATATTGAATTATGCCACCGTCATCATTTCTTGGCACATTCCTCTCACGTGTGAACACATGCTTCTCAAAGTAATGAGAGCAGAAAATTGCGGCCTCTCTCACCATATATGCGTTGCAAATACTCCCTTCTACATGCGCCTTGTTGCGCACAGTTCTCTTCAAGCGATTCAGATATCTGCAAGTTAGAATGCAACACAATATTGGTCCTCACAGTGAATAGAATGAATTCGTAAATTGCATAAAAAATGTAGAAGTATGTAAAAATTCACCTCTCATACGGGTACATCCATCTGAACTGAACGGGACCGCCAAGCCTGGCTTCGTGAGGTAGATGGATGGGAAGATGTTCCATGCAGTCGAAGAATGATGGTGGGAAAATTGCTTCCAACTTAAATAAAAGAACTGGAATATCGAAGGCCAATTTGTCTAAGTCTTCAATCTTAATTGTTTTCGCAGTCAAAGCCCGGAAAAAGATGCTCAACTCTGCTATGGGTTCCCACACACTCTTCGGGAGCAGATCCCGCCAACCTATCGGTAGGAGCCGCTGTAAAAAAATATGGCAGTCATGACTCTTCATTCCAAACATTCTATGTTTGTTCATATCTATGCATCTGCCCAGGTTGGAAACAAATCCATCGGGAAACTTTAACCCTGCAACCCATTTCAAAAATATATCCCATCTCTCCTTGTCCATTGTATATACTGCTTTTGGATATCTACCGGTACGATTGTCCCTATGCAGTTCAGGCCTATTGCACAATGACATGAGGTCCTCCCGTGCTTTCGCATTATCTTTTGTCTTACCCTGAACGTCCATAACTGTGTTGAAAACATTCTCGAACACATTTTTCTCAATATGCATGACATCCAAATTGTGTCTAACCAAATTCGTCTTCCAATATGGTAGATCCCAAAAGATACTCCTTTTTTTCCATCCACAAGTCTTACTAAGCACTGCATTCTCCTCAGCTCCTCCTAATTCCGTAAGCCGTCGCATTCCATGCATTTCAATGTCTTCAAGCACCTCTTCACCGCACTTATACCTTGGTGCCGACCCGTGTTCCTCTCGGTTTTTCGTGAATTTTGACTTATCAACTCTGAAAGGATGATCGGGAGGCAGAAACCTCCTGTGAACATCGAACCAGGACTGTTTGCCACCCTCTTTTAGACTAATGGATTCCGTCTCTTCCATACATACCGGGCAAGCTGTTTTCCCATATGTGCTCCAACCAGACATCATAGAATACGCTGGGAAGTCCCCAATTGTCCACATCAATGCCGCCTTCAGCTGAAAGTTTTGTTTGGAATATTTGTCGTATGTTGTGACCCCAACTTCCCACAAATCCAATAGCTCTGCTATCAATGGCTGTAGGTACACATCTATCCCTTGTTTTGGGCTTGATCTCCCAGGGATTATACATGTCAGGAACATGTATTCATCTTTCATGCACATGCCGGGCGGGAGATTGTAAGGTGTTATAATAACAGGCCAACAAGAGTACTGTGAACCTGATTGACCAAATGGTTGGAAACCATCCGTGCATAAGCCCAAACGGACATTCCGTCCCTCAGCAGCAAAAACTGGATGAATTGTGTCAAAGTGCTTCCATGCCCTCGAGTCGCATGGATGACACATCTCACCGGAAGACCCATGGTCATGTCCAACATGCCAAGTCATATGCTCCGCAGTCGTCTCTGAAGCGTACAACCTTTTTTAATCGGTTTGTTAGTGGGAAGTAGAACATGTACTTGCGTGCAAGCCGTGAAGTGGAATTTGTTTCCCTAAACCGAGGCCCGTCACAGAACTTGCATCTATCTAATGATGCATCGTCACGCCAATACAACATACAACCTTTAGGACAACAATCTATTTTCTGAACAGGTAGCCCCAACCCCTCGAGTAGCTTCTTCGCCTCGTAAAAGTTCTTTACCACGGCATTATCCTCGGGAAGTGTATCTATTATGAGTTGGCATAAAGTGTCGAAACACCTCTCTGACAGATTATGTTCAGCCTTAATATTTAACAACCTAGCAATTGTTGACAATAAAGTCATTTTCTTGCATCCAGGCCACAGATCCTTGTCCGCCGCCTCCAACATACGGTAGAACATACTCTCTTGTGCGTTAGGTTCCTCGGGGGCCCTATGCTCGTCTCCTTCATCACCTCCCTCGGGCGGTGTCGTGATCGGAATACCAAATCCCATACCATCGAACACCATCTGTATATAAGCATCTTCAGCGGCAGGCCTCGAAGAGCCGGCCGTTTCAAGAACCTCTGAACTAGTGGGGTGGTGTGACTCTCCGTGACACGTCCACCTTTCGTAATTCAGTACGAATCCATTGCATTGTAGATGATACTTGATGTCATCATCAGGTAGATAACACTTATTCCTACATTGTCTACACGGACACCTTAGTTTTCCCTGTGCTCTATCCACGTTTGGGTTTTGATGAGACATAAGCAGGAACAAATCAACTCCATTCTTAAATTCTGCGGTCAATACTCCCAATTCACGACGGGAGCGGTACATCCAACTCCGATCCATCACCTACATTAATATTGTGTCCTCGTTTTGGTTAATATATACTACGTGGATGTTACATGGTTTGTTCCCTTGCATTAATTCAACTAGTGAAATTACGGTAAATTTAAATTAACCCTAAGGTGGATTAGACTGATTGAATGTTACTTGAATATGTTGTCATCGTATATTCACCTTTAAACTAACTCAATTTTATCGTTAAAAACAAGTGGACATTTTGATATTAATCCAATCAATCAACATAGATTCGGTTCATCCTATACTAAACATTCTTCAATTCAACATCTCCACAATCATTCCGAATTTACAATGCATCTATATAGCCTAATTTAAATACTAAGTTCATCCTATATCATAAACAAACACTTGCACAATATGCAAACTATAAAATCAACATAAATATTTCAACAAGCCATAAGTTTCTCATACGACATCCAAATTAGGCATATCATATATGCAAATTCATCTACTCGACGAGAGCTTTCCAATTATGTGATTATAATTTCTAGAATCTAAACATTTAGTGCGCAAATTATGAAAACAGGGGGCTGCCCGGAATTCGAACACATGCATTCTCGATTTTTTTCTCCTATTTTGCGAATATGCTAACAATGACATCAGACATAATGCCCAACACTCAATTCCTTCTATAATCTCATAATCCAACATCAATTAAAAATAAATAAAGTGAAATCAACCTTCAAGCTAATAAAACGAAACACAACAAAACTTTGCCCAAAATTTTGACCAATCGAATATCTAAAATGAGAAGGTGAAGCCAATCGAATACCTTGGGTGATTGCACGAATGTAATCGAAATGCTTTCAACGAGAAGAACCCTCCACTGCTCCTTCTCGAGTGGACTTGCGGGGGTGGCTCGAAAGTGTTCCACGAAAGAGGGAGGACGACGGAGGCGCGACGGACGGCGGCGGGTCGGCGGCGCGGGCGGCGGCGGTCGGAGACGTGGTCGGAATCGACGACGAACGAGTGAAGAGAGACTGTTTTCGCGAGAGAGAGGGGAAAGAGACGCTGAGTTCGCGTCTGATTCTGTGTCGATTTGGGGATTTTAATCCCTAGGTTACCGACCGCATAACGCGGTCGGTATCACCGACCAACTATAGAGTTGGTCGGTGATTTGGTTGGCTTTTAAGCCGGGACCCCACAACGGCTAACTTTTACCGACCAACACTTGCGGTCGGCCCTGCGGTCGGTAAATCCGACCCGCAAGACGGTGGTCGGTAATTGCGGTCGGTAAAGACTGTTTTTCTTGTAGTGTCAGGAGTGATGTCATCCTTATTCTTATTGCCCAATACTTGGAAAACCTCTTGTCGTGCACGATTTTGGATGTCTTGGTGAGATGCTAGCATTACTAAGGCCCATGCCAGCAAATTAGCAGTGGTCCCAATACTTGCAAAGAAATATAGTTTCATATCTGCAATGATTTCCTCGACAATCATGTGGCGCTAATTCTTGTTGGAAAAATTCCCTTCATATAAATCCTCCATGAATATATCTAGTAAGTCTTTGTGAGTGTTCTCAGAATCACCACCCACTCTAGTTTTCAATCTTTCCTCAATCATGGAGGTAAATGATGCACGCACAGAGTTGTTAAGCTCATTGGCTCTTCGATTTCTCTTTGTGGGAATGTACCTATGAATATTATTTACATATGTGAGTAAATATTTGATACTAGATCTTTAAAAGAACAGAAAAACTTGCGGTTAGTGATGCTTTTAGCAATTACTGACTAATAAAAAAAATTGCAAAAACAAAAAGTCACAAAACCCAAATTTTACAGTCCATAATGCTTTTAGTGATTGTAGTTTTTCTCGTTGTGTAACATGCATGAGCTACTTTTTCATTACATATAAAATAAATAAATAATGTAGGTGTTCATACACGGCTTACTTTTCGCCAGGGAAAGAATATATTCGGGCATGCAGGTGTATCAATCCTGCAAGCTCATCCAACTTTTCAAAGGTTTCTTTTATCTCATCAGTGTACGGACAGTTCAACAATAGTCTTGTAAATAATGAACTTAGGAGCTCTGTGAAATGTTGGGAGACATCGACGATGCAACTGCCCCCTCCCTTGGAAGCCATTTCCCTAAATTCCTTTATGGTTTTCTCACAACATTGTTCAATTGCAGGCACCATGGGCTGTCATATTCAGACAGGAAAAATTTTAAATTCTTCTGGACATACCATCATAGTATATAGTAATAGATTTAAATAGGCATCAATTAATTACCATCATTACCTTCAATTTTTGGATCTTGAAGGCAGGGTTGGCCCGTGACCTAGACTTTCTCCATGCGTCACCGTCCCTTCTAGCAAGTCCAGTTATGAGCATGTTCAATATGTGGTTTGATGTTTCGTATGGGTTAATAAACAGTTGAAGGTCTTTAAGTGTCTCCTTTGCAATGTTTGGATCCAATATGAATATGCGAGGCCTTGGTCCTGCCCATGTGAAGCAGAAACTACCTGAAAATTACAAATAAAAATGAAGGAAAATTAATAACCCAATTCGTTTTAGAGCTCAAGCTAAGTTATTAGAGTGGAAAATACATAAAGGGCATATGTATTATGTTACCATGTTTGTGTATAGCATGATAGATGTTTGGCATGAGACGGGGAACGGTATCGTCGTTTATGGCGATGGGTTTGGAAAGGGCATCCTTGTACATTCGGGCAGTTTCTTTGGAGTCCCCGAACAGAAACTGGTAAGGGTTGCCTTTCATGCCCTGCTTCCTGAACAGCCTCTCGGTTTTCCTCGGCGTCACCCACGCCCAATTGAAGAATTGCCATGCCCATAAAACCACTAGGGTCACTCCTGCAGGAATCACAATGCTCGCAACCATCGCCCACATTTTTCTTCTTTTTTCTTTTACTTACTTCTTTCTGCACTCTTTGTTCTGTAGAGATAAAATATTATGTATATATAGATATCTGTAATTTACTGTAATTCTTTTGCATATACTATCATTATTCATTACTGTTTAGTGAGTTTATAAAGGATTGAATATAATAATTACAGATTATTACCGATGACTCTCGTGCGCCATACCTTCTATTACAACATATACACGAGCCTCTTGAATAATAAAAAATTGTCATATTCAATTACAATATTTCTAAAAATAGGCATTATGCATATGAACAAATAAATTCAAAATCTGGCTATAAAAATGGGCATTAGGCATGATGTGGCCAGGTGCGGCGCGGAGGCAACTGGACAAATAAACAATGGGACCCAAATTTAATATAATGCCTCTGTTTTTTTTAAGATTGCTGCGGACTCATTCACCACGCAGTCCAATATAAATTTTAACCATTAATAACTCAAAATCGGTATAAGTAAAAATTATAAAAGTTTGATATTTTAAAACTACAAGACAAGACGAATCTAACAAGATCTCACTTGGCTAAATTTTAACTTATATAACCACGATAAAACTTTAAGTCAAAGTATATAAATGAACAGTAGCATTTGTCAAACTGTACCTAACAAAAAAAAGGAGGAAGTACTATACATGGAATTGACTACAGTAAATTTACACAATTATTTGAATATTTATTTCCACATGATGTGGCCATGTAGGGCTCTGTTCAGAGTATGGTCTAGAACAGAACGGTTGATTTATGATTTAAAATTTAAGGTTTTTTTTTACAAAACTTGCGGTTTATGTTTAATTTGAATAAAAAAATTAACCAAACCATACCGCAAACCGACCATATGCGCCGAGCGCGCGAGCGGTGGGAATTCGACAACTAAACAATTGATGGGGCTCAAAATTTTATTATCTTTTATCTTATTATTAATAATTAATAATTCTGTCCACACATTTCGCATTGGGCAATGTTTTCTTTTTTTTAATAATAAAATTAATTTGATAAGTTAATGAACAAAATAAATAGAAGCATTCCCTCGAAAAAGATAAATAGAAGATAAATCATAAGTAATAAGTAACATAACATGTTGTCGTTATTCGCCAAATAACCGCTTCATTAGCTTTTGGTGCCTTGATTTCAAACTTTATTGTTCTCTTAGTTTTTTTCATTCCAAGCAGGATTCAAGTTGTTATCTATGTTTTGACCTTATTAAACGAGTATATGTTAAATCTAAAACCTAAGCAGAGTCAGCCACTAAATACTAAATACGGTTTGCACATGAGAAAGCATTTGCTCATTTGATGTGCATTCTCTGTTGTAGGTACCGATTTACGAATCTTGAACTTTCAGTTTGGTCGTTTGAGCGTTGTCTAAACTACATGCGTGTGTGAGTTGTGCAACCGGAGGCCTACCCACTAGGGGCCTGGTGGGGCCTAGGCCCCACCAAAATTTTTATTTTTTATTACCTTAGTACTTTCTATGTTTCCTTAAAATTGGAACAAATGAATAATACTTACTATTCATTGAGTAACTTTGATTCAATTTTTTAACCTAGTTGTATATGATAAAACATAGTCAAGTGAGATCCTGTTGGATTCATCTTACCGCGTAGTTTTAGAATATCAAGTTTTTATAATTTTTACTTTTATACAGTTTGAGATATTAAGCGTTAAAAATATGCATTGGATTGCGTAATACACACAAATGTTTCTATTATTCAAAAACAGAGGGAGTATTAAATTTATATATTCATAAATTTAATTGTATTTTCTTCTATGATTTAAATATTTAAGTCCATAATTCTTTTCAAAATTTTTCTATCTTGTGTAAATGCTTAATTTTAAAATTCATTTCCCCAGTTTTAAAAATTAATGGTTGTCTAATCATTTTAGGTGACCCATCTTTTCTATAAAGATGAGTAACCTTATCTTATTCTAAAAATAATTATAATTATCATTATCAATTCATTTATAACACTATGATAAAAAATTAAAACACAAAAAATTAAATTTTATTTAATCAACACCTACCTAGTGTTTTACAAATGTTAAAAAAACAAAAAAAAAAAATTAAAATTAAAATTCTTCATATAGAAGAGCGACGTTGCCCTACGCCACTACAACGAAAGGAATATCAAAAGAAAATATAGAAAATATGAAAAAGAATGCTCAAACAAATTAAAATCAAATAATTTTTAAAAATAGGACCCCAAAAAATTGGAAACACCGTACAAGAACACAAATTGCATGACCTATATTAGCCTGTCATATAAGTAGGACCCCCCAAGAGCAAAATCCTGGGTCCGCCTTTGTGTGCAACAGAATGTAAATGACACGAGTAGTTTGATGACCCAGCTCGGTCGTTCCGACCTATGTCTGGGGATACCAATCCAGGGACTCTCACTATGTAAAAGACTCAATCAAGACAAGACTCGATCTATCCAAAGACTTAACACCAAACTCTATCACACTGGAACCTCTTCTAGCCGATCAACTGTAGTCGAAACTCCCCCTCAACTGCAGTCGCTAGAATACAGATCCAATTTGATGCAATCTTGACAGACGATCTTCACATGACTTGAACTTGAATGTAGCAGACGATCTGGACTCCAATCCTTCAGATTCTAAGGTTTCTTCGCAAATCAAACCTTCACAACGTAATGTGTAGGAACGTAATCTTCAATAGGCAATCCTATCGAAGCAATGTAGCGCACAAAGATTTTGATGATCTTTAGGAAACTTTCATTTGTAGAACAATTCATCAAAGACTCTTCTCAAACTCTCAAAGACTAATATCTATGAGCTATATGAGAGAAAACCGATTCTAAAGAATACAAAAAGTTAAATTACAACTCAATATCTAAATCTAGCAAATTTATTAATCTCATCTAGGACTAACACATTTATATAGAGGAGAGAAAATTCATAATTATCTGCAAAATAGCTCCTCCATGCAGTTTAATCAACAACAATAACTGTCACAGTGTAACTTCCATCATAACTGTTGAATCTTTTCAGTTCTTGTAGTCCTTGCATCATTCTGACTAATGTTAGACAATACTTTACATCTACACAGGAAGATTAAGACAACAACATCTGCAAACCTTTACACCTTACATTTTAACAATAATCACTCTAGCAGATGGCTTAAGTGATGTGAGAGAGCAATAAATCATCTGTTCGGTTAGCCTGCTGCAAATCAAATGTGCAGCAGGAGCTGAATGTGATAATAATATGTATTAATGGTGCTGGTTGAATTATTAAAGAAGAATTACCCATTTTATAGCTCAATATTAATATCAACATATTATACACTTTCCAGATTAATTCCTATAATTAATCAATCATTGTTACATACCAAAAATTCCAATTCATCATCAAAGCCTTCGAAACATGGATAAGCCAATGAAAAAAACCTTAATTCATCAATCACCAGCTGTAATACCCGGGAAAAAAATCGTTAAGAGGAATTGGAAATAATTTAATTAAATAAATTATTGCACGGGAATGTTACGAGCACTAACCCGAGTTCGTAATAAATTCAAGATAGAAATTTCGAACCGAAAATGACTCGAAGAGTCGAACCGAAAACGTAGAGGATATAAACCCGATAGAGAAAAGAAGAAAAGACCCGACGGACCACGCGGACCGCCCGAGCCGGCCGGTTCGGACGCCGCGCGCCCTCCGCACGCCCACGCGCGGCCACCGCGCGGGGTGAGGGAGACGCGTCCGAGGATTGATAGCGAGCATTCCGCGCAGACAAAAGCATACGTGCGCGTCACCTCCGCGCCAGAGGTGCAGAAGGTGTAAACTTTCCTTCCATGGCTATTTTCTTGCCAAATATCCGACCTCTATCGGTGGCAAGCCGATCACAGCCTTGAGGGAAGGGTTAAGGTCGGATTTGGGGTGTCTCATACCCATTACTTTCAGAAAACAAACCCTAGACTCTCTCAATCTTCCTCTCCAAGCCAAATTCCCTTCGACTTCACTTTCCGGCGAGTATTCCGGCGAACACGGGACGATCGGACGAAGCCTCTGCCTTCTAGGACCTTCGTAAGTTGTGTTATAGTGTTTAGTTCGTCTATAAATCTCAAGAACTCAAAATCTAATCCTCTTTTTCTTGCTACGATTTCACATCGCGGGACGAACAAAAAGCGATCGGAGAAGTTGGCCGTTCGTCGCGACCTTAGGACATCCGGAAAGCCCTTACAGCAACCCTATTCTCTAACTAAGTATGTTAAGACCTTACTCTTCAATTGTTGTGGTTTATTGTCATTTGAATTAAAATATCTAGACACGTAACTAAAATCGGTTTTCAAAAACCCTATTTTCGACCAATTTCAGTAACTCGACCAAAACTCTATATTCGGGAATTCAAACCAAAAAATTTTCAACATAGATTTTGTTCATAAGACTCTACTCTACCCGTATCAAAATTTCAGCCATTGACATAAAGGTTTGATACCCCAAATCGCGACGTAAAGTTTCTGTGTAAAAACCGAACGTTCAAAATCCTGACAGTTTTAATGACTCGACTTGATGTATATTTTTCACCCGTTTATAGACTGAATTAAACTTACATTTCTAAACAAAAGTTGTAGAAAATTTTGTCTAGATTATGCATATAAAATTTCATGAATTTTGGAGTTCATTTGATATGTCAAATCGGACAAATACAGAACATGCGTAACACAAATTTTTGAATCCGAGCGTGAACAGTGTATTGATGATGATTTTTGAACATCTAAATCTCATTATTTCCAAAAACTTAAAACATGAAAGTTGTTCATTTAGATGTTTTCTACAACTTGTAAAAACTTCGGATAAATTGGTTTTAGTATGAATTTTTAATCGGCCTTGGTGCAAACTGTGTCGAAATCGATTTTCGGGCAGAAATCCTTCCTTGTAAAGAACTCGAATTTTGACTCATTTCGAAACCTTATTTGGAGAAACTCAAAACATGAAAGTTGTTCGTAAAGGTGTTCTTGAACTACTGTATTAATTTCAGAATTTTTGGTTAGAAGGTGAAATTTTAATTTAAAAAGGCGTAACCTGTGACATTTGGAATTTTTCGAACTTAAGAAAACTTGAACTATGAATCGCGATATCGAATATCTTGCAAACAATGAAACATGAACTTTCGAAAAATCCCGTTCACTAGGCTGAGCCGATCCTCATGCTATTATTATTTTGAGACCGCCTCGTTAGTGGTCTCCCTACTATCTGAGATTGCCTCGTTAGTGATCTCGCGCGCTGTGTATTTATTTGGATCGCCTCGTTAGTGGTCCTACGATCATTGAGACTGCCTCGTTAGTGGTCTCCCATTTATTTAGACTGCCTCGTTAGTGGTCTTATGTTTTGAGATTGCGTCATTAGTGATCTCCCCGGTATGATGTCCTCTTCTTAGTCATCGGGATAATATTAAAAGACTCGTGCGTGTGTATTTAATTAAATTGTATTTATTTATCATGCTTTTTTTAAATTATGCTTTTAAATTATACTTTTAAGTTATGCTATAAAATTTCGTATGCTAGTCTTATATAATAATCATGTCTTTCTGCTGCAAGTAATCTATAAATTTTAAATTATTTTTAATATGCATAAAAAGTCTAACTTTTAATTAAACACATGTAACCCCTTAAATTGTTTAGTTAGGAATTAACTTACTCGGTATATTTTTATACTGATAAACCCGTTGTTATTTTTCTTTTACAGAGTATGTCGAGTGATGCATGCTCATGCATTTGGGGGAAACTATTTCATGAACACTTTTATTTCTTGCACTTCAGTACTGTTTTAAATCGGGCTTGTTAAACCCGAGTTTTGGCCATGTTGGCATTGATTACTTTTCTGCTGCATTTACTCTATTTCGTGCATGGATGATTACTATCCCGTATTTTGAAACTGAGCATTTTTATTTTCCGAACACAATATTGAAATGTTTTGAAAACTTTAAGTACCCATAAGCCTTGCATCTCTGTAAGTTCGGATAAGCCGTGTCTTGCTAGGGAGGTGTGGCGGTGACACTCCGGCCTGGGTTATCAAATCCGGGGTGTTACAAGTTGGTATCAGAGCCCGGAATATATTTTAAAGCTATGATTAATTACTATTATTAATTATTATTATTATTATTATTATTAATTATTATTATTATTATTATTATTACTCTAGCCCAAAAATTTATTTTTACATAGCCAAATATTTTAGCCAAAGAAATATTAAAATTTTTGGTCCGCTATAGAGGCCCTAGTAAATTTTTTTTAAAAAAACACATGGATAGATTAAATTTTTAATTGTGGAGGGAACTTGCACTTGCATATTGCATGTAGATTTGAATTCATATATATCTAATCTTGCCTGGAACACATTCTAACTCTAACCTACCTTATTGACATTAGATGGTCGAGCCAAACACAAACATGATCAACCTGATGGTAAAACTGATGAATGCGTACCTCGAGTCCCAACAGCATATCAATTATTTCAAGACGCGGGTAGGACAGTTGGAGGGTAACCTGGCCCATCTGGGTCATCTTAGGGAGACAGACCATCACCACATAACCCAGCTGCAGGATCAAGTCACGCAGCTTCAAGCCCAAGTGGCCCAGCTCCAAGACAAGGGTGATGACTTGGAGGAGCAAGTAGAGACTCTGGGCTGGGAATTGACTAACCTAGCCCAAGACATGGATGGAGGGGTCCTTCAGAACCCGGGGCCTGCCCCCAATGTCGCCATGCCCATTGATGTATCGAGCGATGAGGAGGATCCCATCGAGGACGCGCCAACCTATTCAATCTAGGTTTAGTGACCTAGTTATGCACTATTAGTAGTATATTTCCCTTTCCATACTATTAGCAGCACTCCTATTTCCATTTCGAATGCTTGTAACCAATAAAAGTTTTTCTCTGAAGGAATAAAATTACAAGCGTTTATCTTATATGCGAGAATATTTAAATTATTCCTTACATTTTATTAATTCCTTAATTACCTTGATGAAACCCAATCAAACAAAGGAACAAGGTAATAATAATAAACAACACATATATGTATATATATTATAACAATCAAACAAGGGTACCCCAACGACAATGAATAATACACTAAACTCCAAACAACCTCTACTAACAGGTTCCGGAGGACTGGTAACTGGTTAATACCATCCTTTATTTAGTAAATCATTTCACAAGCATTGATGGGCAACCAACATATATAACCATAATACGGAAGTAGCAGTCAAACCAGAGTACCTCTACTGCAAAATCATAAACTTGGGCAGAACACTTCAACCGCAGTTCTAAACAACGACAAACAACCAACGGAAGTCAAACAAATAACTAGGTAAAATACAACGGAAACATGAACTACTAATCACAGTCAGTAGAATCATTGTCTTGAGGAGACAAGTGAACAGAATACCTCTTCTATGAAACCTAAATGGAAATGCGAATACAAAAGATCACTGATCGGGAGGCGGGAACTGCCGACGTATGTAGTCATCCATCTGCCGCATCTAGGTATACATGTCAGTCATAGTAGCCTACTGCTCCAGCTGTCTCGTAGTAATCGTATCCACACGGGCCTAGTAGAGGTCCATCCTAGCATCCAAGGCGTCGTAACGAGCCTGCCCAGCTGCAAACCCGGCATACATACCGACCCGCATCTCCTGCATCATCTGCAGCATCTGAGCCATCTCCTGGCCCTGCAGCGCCACTACAGGAGGTGGAACTACTGGAGGTGGGGGTGGCTGCTCCGGAGAAACAACTAGAATCAAGCCGCCATCATCAGGCTGCGGGCGAAGTACAGCCCGAGGAAATCCACGACGTAAGGCGTTACGCCGAATAGTGTAAGTCGAGATACGGTAATAACCACCCGCAGCTAATTCGTACGGATCTGTCTCCGGTGTCGTGCGAATCCCCTACGCTGCGCACAAGCCACAAATGAGGTGAACATGGGTAATCACCCTACTCCCTCGTCCTCTCTGCATACCCCTCAAATTGTCCTCAATACAAGCTCCCACATTCACCCTACCGCCTCGGGCGATAAAGCAAATGGTCTCATAGACATGATCTAGGACGATATGGCTCCGGGTAATCGGCCGGACGCGCCCTAACCATATCTGGGTGAGCTCTCGCCAAGGGGTGTCCATCGTCGTCAACCGCAGCTCATAATCGTGCTCGAGCTGAGGAGCCACCACAGCGTATAAGACACCCCACGCAGGAGCAATAACACGGCCCTCAGGCTGTGGACAGTATGCGCCATCATCAGGCAGACTGAAATAGATATTGATCAACCAAGCACTGAAGTCTAGATAGCGACCACGAACCCATACTCGAGATAAGTCGTCACCCTCCCCAAGACCGCAAATGTTGGCGATAACCTCCATAGCTAGATAACCGGAGGCAACGCCCTCGGGGTGACGTGCGAGTCCAGTCCACTGAAGGTGCTCCAAGACCGCACTGACCCTATCATCGCCCAAATGATCAGGAAACATGCCTCTCTCGAGAACATAAGCCTTGTTTCGACGAAGCTCGTCGAAATAGAAGTCCTGGGCGGCCATCGTCCTAAAACGAAACCTATAATGCCGGTGAGGACGCACCTCGTCGGGGAGACCCCTGAGTCTCGGGCCCCGCTGCTCTCGTCCTTCTCAGACTCGCTCTCATCAAAATCCGGCATCACCGGAATAGCAGCGCTAGAGCTAGCCTGGCCACGCCGCGTGCCTCGTCTCTTGGCCCCCGGAGGACACATGAGAGACGCCAAAGCAACCCACAAAAAGAGCAACATCCTGCAAAATATCCAATACCAATTATAAGACTAATTTCCACACAATAATTATCAAAGCGGAAATACACGGGGACATCGATATAGACTTCCAACGTGAAAAATCCATAAGGGCATCAGATCTAATCGTACGTCAATACAAACCGGAAGGCAACCAAAACAAAGGATATAGTTAAACAAATTCCAAAATCCTTTGTGACGTTTCGTCAAACACGTTATGTGCGCAATAAACCAAATCCTAAATTACTAACAAACACATGGAAGTTGCCCACAAATCGAAACGATTGCTCAAACAACAACTCATCATTACCTTACGGCACCAAACAACAAAAATGAACTAATGATCACACCCCAATACCAACCAGAAATCGAAAATTTCATATTCTTCCTAAAGATTCAAATCCAACAAGAGATTGCCAAAAACACAAACACACTGTGGCATGAACACAAGCAAGGCAACAAGGGTAATATCAATCACTGCATATGCTTGCTAAATTGCACAAACCGAGCCTAAAACTAACAAATCCCCAAATTTCTTCCTAAACCCTAAAATCTAAGATATGCCACAAAATCGACCAAATCATGGCACACAAACTGAAATTAGTAAGTGACTTTAGTAGATACATACCTTACTTGACGAAATCGGAGCAGAAATCGAGAAGAATCGGGTAAGTGAGGTCGAATTTTGAGAGGAAATGAGAATGTGCTTGCAAGAGAGGGAAGGGGGAAGTGAACTCGCGCACCCCGGAGCCCCTTTTTACCCAACCTGCCGCAGCCGCGCGGTCCCGGCGCAGAAAAAGGGACGCACCGCGCGGCCACCGCGCGGAGGTTGGGAGACGTTTTTTTTTTATCATTTTGTTTCCTTTATTTTGCTTTCCCCTACACTACTTAGCGACCCGGGTTTAGACGGCAAGACTTGGAATTTCGAGTCGGCGATAAAGTCATACTGATGATATCACCAATGAAGGGTGTGATACGCTTCGGCAAACGAGGAAAATTGATCTAGCGTATCGGCTAGCATTGCCGCCACAATTTGCTCGTGTCCACGATGTGTTCCATTTCTCACAATTGAAGAAGTATGTGCATGATCCGAGCCATGTGCTCCAACCAGAAGAAATCGAGTTTGATGATGACTTGAGTTACGATGAAGTTCCGGTACGAATACTCGACATGAAGGAGAGGGTAACAAGGAATAAGACCGTGAGAATGGTCAAGGTCCTTTGGTCTAACCACGAAACGGAGATGGCGACATGGGAATTGGAAGCCGACATGAAGCAACGTTACCCGACTCTCTTCCAAGATGACCAGACCACAGTTATGGGGACATAACTGTATTCTTAAGGGGGGAGGATGTAACACCCGAGAAAGACAAATTCAAATTGTTTTGAACTACGTTATGACTTGATCCCTTCACAGGGTACGTAGGCAGCTTGGAAATCTAAATTCTGAGTTCAGTTACAAAATAAGTCACAAAATAAAAACATAACCAAAAGCATCCCAACGTTTAGCTGGAGGAAACCGAAACACAACTTCGAGGATGAAGTTGATTCTTAAGGGGGGTAGACTGTAATACCCGGGAAAAAAATCGTTAAGAGGAATTGGAAATAATTTAATTAAATAAATTATTGCACGGGAATGTTCCGAGCGTTAACCCGAGTTCGTAATAAATTCAAGATAGAAATTTCGAACCGAAAATGACCCGAAGAGTCAAACCGAAAACGTAGAGGATAGAAACCCGATAGAGAAAAGAAGAAAAGACCCGACATACCACGCGGACCGCTCGAGCCGGCCGGTTAGGACGCTGCGCGACCACCACGCGCTCACGCGCGGCCACCGCGCGGGGTGAGGGAGACGCGTCCGAGGAGTGATCGCGCGCATTCCGCGCGGACAAAAGCATACGTGCGCGTCACCTCCGCACCAGAGGTGCAGAAGGTGTAAACTTTCCTTCCATGGCGATTTTCTTGCCAAAAATCCGACCTCTATCGGTGGCAAGCCAATCACAGCCTTGAGGGAAGGCTTAAGGTCGGATTTGCGGTGTCTCATACCCATTACTTTCAGAAAATAAACCCTAGACTCTCTCAATCTTCCTCTCCAAGCCAAATTCCCTTCGACTTCACTTTCCAGCGAAGACGGGATGATCGGACGAAGCCTCTGCCTTCTAGGACCTTGGTAAGTTATGTTATAGTGTTTAGTTCGTCCATAAATCTCAAGAACTCGAAATCTAATCCTCTTTTCCTTGCTACGATTTCACGTCGGGGGACGAACAAAAAGCGATCGGAGAAGTTGGCCGTTCGTCGTGACCTTATGACGTCCGGAAAGCCCTTACAGCAACCATATTCTCTAACTATGTAAGTTAAGACCTTACTCTTCAATTTTTATGGTTTATTGTCGTTTGAATTAAAAGATCTAGACACGTAACTAAAATCGGTTTTCGAAAACCCTATTTTCGACCAATTTCAGTAACTCGACCAAAACTCTATCTTCGGGAATTTAAAAAAAAACTTTTCAACATAGATTTTGTTCATAAGACTCTACTCTACCCTGTGTCAAAATTTCAGCCATTGAAATAAAGGTTTGATACCCCAAATCACGACGTAAATTTTCTGTGTAAAAACCAAATGTTCAAAATCCTGACAGTTTTAATGACTCGACTTGATGCATATTTTTCACATGTTTATAGACTGAATTAAACTTGCATTTCTAAACAAAAGTTGTAGAAATTTTTGTCTAGATTATGTATATAAAAGTTCATGAATTTTGGAGTTCATTTGATATGTCAAATCGGACGAATACAGAACCTGCGTAAAACCGATTTTTGAATCCGAGCGTGAACAATGTATTGATGATGATTTTTGAACATCTAAATCTCATTATTTCCAAAAATGTAAAACATGAAAGTTGTTCATTAATATGTTTTCTACAACCTGTAAAAATTTTGGATCAATTGGTTTTAGTATGAATTTTTAATCGGCCTTGGACTAAACTATGTCGAAATCGATTTTTCGGGCAGAAATCCTTCCTTGTAAAGAACTCGAATTTTGACTCATTTCGAAACCTTATTTGGAGAAACTCAAAACATGAAAGTTGTTTGTAAAGGTGTTCTTGAACTACTGTATTAATTTCAGAATTTTTGGTTAGAAGGTGAAATTTTAATTTAAAAAGGCGTAACCTGTGACATTTGGAATTTTTTGAACTTAAGAAAACTTGAACTATAAATCGCGATATCGAATATTTTGCAAACAATGAAACATGAACTTTCGAAAAATCCCGTTCACTAGGCTGAGCCGATCCTCATGTTATTATTATTTTGAGACTGCCTCGTTAGTGGTCTCCCTACTATCTGAGATTGCCTCGTTAGTGATCTCGCGCGCTGTGTATTTATTTGGATTGCCTCGTTAGTGGTCCTACGATCATTGAGATTGCCTCGTTAGTGGTCTCCCATTTATTTAGACTGCCACGTTAGTGGTCTTATGTTTTGAGATTGCCTCATTAGTGATCTCCCCGGTATGATGTCCTCTTCTTAGTCATCGGGATAATATTAAAAGACTTGTGCGTGTGTATTTAATTAAATTGTATTTATTTATCATGCTTTTTTTAAATTATGCTTTTAAATTATACTTTTAAGTTATGCAATAAAATTTCGTATTCTAGTCTTATATAATAATCATGTCTTTCCGCTGCAAGTAATCTATAAATTTTAAATTAATTTAAATATGCATAAAAAGTCTAACTTTTAATTAAACACATGTAACCCCTTAAATTGTTTAGTTAGGAATTAACTTACTCGGTATATTTTTATACTGATAAACCCGTTGTTATTTTTCTTTTACAGAGTATGTCGAGTGATGCATGCTCATGCATTTGGGGGAAACTATTTCATGAACACCTTTATTTCTTGCACTTCAGTAATGTTTTAAATCGGGCCTGTTAAACCCGAGTTTTGGCCATGTTGGCCTTGATTACTTTTCTGTTGCATTTACTCTATTTCGTGCATGGATGATTACTATCCCGTATTTTGAAACTAAGCATTTTTATTTTCCGGACTCAATATTGATATGTTTCGAAATCTTTTAAGTATCCATAAGCCTTGCATCTCTTTAGTAAGTTCGGATAAGCCGTGTCTTGCTAGGGAGGTGTGGCGGTGACACCCCGACCTGGGTTATCTGTAACACCCAGGATTTTATAACCCATGTCGGGATGTCACCGCCACATCTCCCTAGCAAGACACGGCTTCCCGAGCTCACCAAGGAAATGCAAGGCTTATGGGTACGTAAAAGATTTAAAAACATTTCAATATTGAGTCCGGAATTTAATAATATTTAATTCAAAATACGGAAGTAATAATCATCCATTCACGAGATAGAGTAAATGCAGCGGAAAAAGTAACCACGGCCAACACGGCCAAACCTCGAGTTCAACAGGCCCGGTAAAACAGTAGTAAAATGCAGTGAATAAAAATGTTCATAAAAGTTTTCCCCCAAGTGCAAGTGCATGCGTCACTCGACATACTCTGTAAAAGAAAAATAACAACGGGTTTATCAGTATAAAAATATACCGAGTAAGTTAATCCCTAACTAAACAATTTAAGGGGTTACATGTGTTTAATTAAAATTACACTTTTCATGCATTAATTTAAAATTCATAGTTTTCTCGCAGCGGAAGAACATGATTAATTTATTCAAGGTGAGAATACATAATTAAAGGACTTAATTTAAAAGCGTAATTTAAAAGCATAATTTAAGAACGTAATTTTAGAAACATAATATAAAACATGATAAATAAATTTAAGCATAATTAAGCACGCACACAAGTCTTTTATATTTTATCCCGCAAACTAAGAAGATGACACCATACCGGGAGATCACTAACGAGGCAATCTCAAATCGTAGGACCAGTATCGATGCAGTCCAAATAAATGGGAGACCACTAACGAGGCAGTCTCAAAGATAGTAGGACCACTAACGAGGCGATCCAAATAACACAGCGCGCGAGATCACTAACGAGGCAATCTCAGATAGTAAGGAGACCACTAACGAGGCAGTCTCAAAAATAATGATAGCATGAAGATCGGCTCAGCCTAGTGAACGGGATTTTTCGAAAGTTCATATTTCAATTTCACAAAATATTCGATATCGCGTTTCGTAGTTCGAGTTTTCTCAAGTTCGAAAAATCCGATTCGACACAGTTTACGCCTTCCTTAATTAAAAATTCATCTTTAAACCAAAAATTCTGAAATTTACACAGTTGCTCAAGAACACACATACGAACACTTTCGTGTTTTAAGTTTTTAGAAATAGGGTTTCGAAGTGAGTCAAATTACGAGTTCTTTACAAAAGAAGATTTCTGTCCAAAGGACTGATTCCGACACAGTTAAGTGCGACGCCGATTAAAAATTCATTTCAAATCCAATTGGTCCGAAATTTTTACAGGATGTACATAACACCTTAATGAACAACTTTCATGTTTTAAGATTTTGGAAATAATGAATTTTAGATGTTCAAAAGTCGACACCAAAACGCTGCTTACGCGCGGATTCAAAAATCGTTCAGAACAGGTTCTGAAATTGTCTGTTTTGACATATCAAATGAACTCCAAAATTCATGAACTTTTATATGCATAATCTAGACACAATTATCTACGACTTTTGTTTAGAAATTCAAAGTTGAATCGATCTAAAAATGGGTGAAAAATATGCATCAAGTCGAGTCAATAAATCTGTCCAGAATTCAAACATTCGGTTTTATTACATAAACTTTAAGGTATGATTTCGGGTACCAAATCTTTATGTCAATGGCTGAAATTTGGACACAAGGTAGATTAGAGTCTTATGAACAAAATCTATGTTGAAAAGTTTTTGGTTTGAATTCTCGAAGGTCGGGTTTTAGGCGAGTTTCTAAAATTGGACGAAAATAGGGTTTTTGAAAACCGATTTTAGTTACGTGTCTAGATCTTAAGTTTTAAACGAAAATAAACCACAAAAATTGAAGAGTAAGGTCTTAACTTACTTAGGGTCACTGTAAGGGATTTCCGGATGTCCTAAGGTCGCGACGAACGGCCAACTTCTCCGATCGCTTCTTGTTCGTCCCCCGACATGAAATCGTAGCAAGGGAAAGGATGTTAGATTTCGAGTTTTTAAGGTTTATGGACGAACTAAGCACTATACCATAACTTACCAAGGGTCTAGAAGGCAGAGGCTTCGTCCCGTTTGCCTCGTCGTCGCCGGAATACTCGCCGGAAAGTGGAGTCGAAGAGATTTTAGCTTGGAGAGGAAGAATGAAAGGAAGGACTTGTGTTTTTCTATGAGAATGTGGATTGGACGCCCCCAATACTCTCTTTTAGCCTTTCCTAAGGCTGGGATCCGGTTGCCATTGATAAGGATCGGATTTTCGGCAAGAAAATCGCCATGGAAGGAAAGTTTTACACCTCCTGCACCTCTGGCGCGGTGGTGACGCGCACGTATAGGGATGTCCGCGCGGAGCACGCGCGACCAGTCCTGGGACGCGTCTCCTCCTTCTGCGCAGTGGCCGCGCGGCGAGCGCGTGGCGGCCGGACCGGCCGGTTCGGCGGTCCGCGTGGTCCGTCGTGTGTTTTCTTCTTTTATCTATTGGTCCGTCGTGTGTTTTCTTCTTTTATCTATTGGTTTTTCTATCCTCTACGTGTTGGCTCGACTCCTCGGGTCGTTTCCGGTTCGAAATCTTTACCTTAAATTTGTTACGAGTTCGGGTTTAACGCTTGTAACATTTCCGTGGCATAATTAATCTAGCTAAATTAGTTCCAATTCCTCTTATCATTTTTGTGATTTATTTTGTGATTTATTTTATGACTGAACTTAGAAATTAGATTTCCAAGCTGCCTACGTTCCCTGTGAAGGGATCAAGTCATGACGTAGTTCAAAATAATTTAAATTTATTGTTCTCGGGTGTTACATCCTCCCCCCCTTAAGTATACAGTTATGTCCCCATAACTGTTGTCGGTTCATCTTGGAAGAGGGTAGGGTAACGTTGTTTCATGTCGGCTTCCAATTCCCACGTCGCCGTCTCCGTCTCGTGGTTAGACCAAAGGACCTTGACCATCCTCACGGTCTTATTCCTCGTTACTCTCTCCTTCGTGTCAAGCCTTCGCACCGGAACTTCCTCGTAACTCAAGTCATCCTCAAATTCAATTTCTTCCGGTTGGAGCACATGGGTCGGATCGTGCATATACTCCTTCAATTGGGAGACGTGGAACACATCGTGAACACGAGCAAATTGTGGTTGCAACGCTAGTCGATAAGCGATTTCCCACTCTTTCCAGGATTTCATATGGTCCTATGTATTTTCGTCCCGAGGGTTTTCTGTAGCCTTGCAAAAAGAAAATGCGAGGCAATTCTACTGTCTTTGTCAGGAATGATGTCGGGTGATACCCCATGTCGTCGTACCTCATTATCAATGTACGCTCGGGTTAAGTAAGTGGTGTAAAGTAAAAGAGATTAAGCAAAATCGAAAAAAAAAATAATAGAACCTCTTCCGTGACCCGCGCTGTGTCCGCGCGGTATGAGGCCTCAGCGCGCGGCGACCGCGCGGGCGCATCAGTTCGAAAAAAATAGGGCTCGCGCTCCGCGCGAGCTACTTCCCCCATTTCCCATCCGAGACCACTTCTCATTTTCTCTCAAATTCGCCCTCTTGTTCCCAACTTTTCATGGTGCCGGCTTCGATTTTGCTTTGTAAGGTATGCACCTACTACTTTTAGTTATCAATTTCAATTTTTATGCTTTGAACGACTTGATTTGTGAAGGGATTTGGGAATTAGGGTTTATGTACAAGAATTGGGGGTTTGTTATTTTTAGGCTTGATTTGTACAAATTAGCAAGTATATGTGATAATTGATGTTACTCTTGTTGCCTTGCTTGTGTTTATGCCACAATGTGTTTATGTTTTTGGCAAATTCTTGCTGGATTTAAATCTTTAGGAAGACTATGAAGTTTTTGATTTTTGGTTGGTATTGGGGTGTGATTATTAGTTCATTTTTTTGTTGTTTGGTGCCGTAAGGAAATGATGAGTTGTTATTTGAGTAATCGTATCGTTTTGTGGGCAACTTCCATGTGTTTGTTAGTAACTTAGAATTTGGTTTATTGCGCACATAACATGTTCGACGAAATGCCACAAAGGGTTTGGAATTAGTTTGAGCATATCCTTTGTTTAGATTACCTTCCGGTTTGTCTTAGCGAACGATAGGATTTGATGTTCTTATCGAATACTCACGTTGGAAGTCTATATTGATGTCCCTAGCGTATTTCTGCTTGAGTTTTGTGTGGAATTTAGTCTTATAATTGGTATTGGATAATTTGCAGGATATTGCTCTTTTTGTGGGTTGTTTTGGCGTCTCTCATGTGTCCTCCGAGGGCCAAGAGACGAGCTACTCAGCGCGATGAGGCTGGCCCTAGCACTGCCGCTCCGGTGATGCCAGATTTTGATGAGAGCGAGTCCGAGGAGGACGAGGAGCAGCGGGGCCCGAGACTCAGGGGTCTTCCTGACGAGGTGCGTCCTCACCGGCATGACAGGTTTCGTTTTAGGACGAGGGCCGCCCAGGACTTTTATTCGACGAGCTTCGTCGAAACAGGGCTTATGTCCCCGAGAGAGGCATATATCCTGATCATTTGGGCAATGATAGGGTCAGTGCGGTCTTGGAGTACTTGCAGTGGACTGGACTTGCACGTCATCCCGAGGGCGTTGCCTCCGGTTATCTGGCTATGGAGGTTATCGCCAACATTGGCGGTCTTGGGGAGGGTGACGACTTATCTCGAGTATGGGTTCATGGTCGCTATCTCGACTTCAGTGCTCGGGCGATCAATGTCTATTTTCGTTTGCCTGACGATGGCGCATTCCGCCCACAGCCTGAGGGCCGTGTTCTTGCTCCTGCGTGGGACGTCTTATGCACCGTGGTGGCTCCTCAGCTCGAGCACGATCATGAGCTGCGTTTGACGACGATGGACTCCCCTTGGCGAGAGCTCACCCAGATATGGTTAGGGCGCGTCCGGCCGATTACCCGAAGCCATATCGTCCTGGATCACATCTATGAGACCATTTGCTTTATCGCGCGAGGCGGTAGGGTGAATGTGGGAGCTTGTATTGAGGACAACTTGAGGGGTACGCGGAGAGGACGAGGGAGTAGGGTGATTACCCATATTCACCTCATTTGTGGCTTGTGCGCGGCGCAGGGGATTCGCACGACACCGGAGACAAATCCGTACGAGTTAGCAGCGGGTGGTTTCTACCGTATCCCGACTTACGCTGCCCGACGTAACGCCTTGCGTCGTGGAGTTCCTCGGGTTGTACTTCGCCCGCAGCCTGATGATGACGGCTTGATTCTGGTTGTACCTCCGGAGCAGCCACCCCCTCCTCCAGTAGTTCCACCTCCTGCAGTGGCGCCTCAGGGCCAGGAGATGACTCAGATGTTGCAGATGATGCAGGAGATGCGGGTCGGTATGGATGCCGGGTTTGCAGCTGGGCAGGCTTGTTATGACGCCTTAGACGCTAGGTTGGACTTCTACCAGGCCCGTATGGACTCATTTGCTATGAGGCAGGCTCAGCAGCAGGCCACTATGTCCGACATGTATGCCTATGTGCGGCAGATGGATGACTACATGCGTCGGCAGTTCCCGCCTCCCGATCAGTGATTTTTTTTTTTTTTCGTATTCGCATTTTCATTTAGGTTTCGTATAAGACGTATTTTGTTTAGTTGTCTCCTTATGAGGATGTTTCTGCTGACTAGGATTCATAGTTTATATTTCCGTTGTGTTATTGCCTAGTTACTTGTTTGACTTGCGTCAGTTGTTTGTTGCTGTTTAGAAACACAGTTTAATTGTTCTGCCTTAGTTTATGGTTTGAGATGTTCTGGATTCATTGTTACCTCCTTATCGCATCTATATGTGTGTGGGTTGCCCAACAATACTTGCATCGTTGTGGGACTGAGCCGCTTCAAGGAAATTAGGTAAAATAATGTGATAAGGTATACAGGGTAAAATTTAAATAGATATATATTTATAAAATAATTGCTTGTAAGGAAAATTTTTATTAAATAAAGAATGATATTAATAGGTATCAATCTATTGGGACCTGTTAGTAGGTATTGTTGGAACTTAGTGTACCGTTTGTTGTCGTTGGGGGTTGTTTACTACTTGTCATTTTGTTTTTGTTTTATTTGTTCTCGCCCTTTTTTTTAGGGTCTAGGGTTTAGGGTTTTCAGGGTTTGGGGTGGGATATACCCCTATTTGTTTATTTACCTTATATAATAATGAAATATATATTTGTGTTGTTTATTTATTATTACCTTGCTCTTTTGATTGAGTCTTAACAAAGTAATGGAAGGGAAATAATTTAAATAAATGTGAGGACTAATTTAAATATACTTGTGTAAGATAAATGCTTGTATATTTATTACTCAAGAGAAAAGTTTCATTGGGTACAAGCATTCGAAATAGAATTGGTCAAACTGCTTATTGGTGTAGGAAGGGAAATATAACTACTAGTAGTGCATAGCTAGATCACTAAATCTAGAGCGAATAGGTAGGCGCGTCCTCGATGGGATCATCCTCATCACTTGATACATCAATGGGCATGGCGACATTGGGGGCAGGTCCTGGGTTCTGAAGAACCGCTCCATCCACGTCCTGAGCTAGATTAGTCAATTCCCAGCCCAGGGTCTCCACTTGCTCCTCCAAGTCATCACCCTTGTCTGGGAGCTGGGCCACTTGGGCTTGGAGCTGCGTGACTTGATCTGCAGTTGGGTTATGTGGTGATGGTCTGTCTCCCTAAGATGACCCACATGGGCCAGGTTACCCTCCAACTGTCCTACCCGCGTCTTGAAATAATTGATATGCTGTTGGGACTCGAGGTACGCATTCATCAGTTTTACCATCAGGTTGATCATGTTTGCATTTGGTTCGGTCATCTAATGTCAACAAGGTAAGTTAGAGTTAGAATATGTTTTAGGCAAGATTAGTTATGCATGAATTTAAATCTATATGCAACATGCAAGTGCAAGTCCCCATCCCCATTAAAAATTTAATTTATCCATGTGTTTAAAATAAATTTACTACATGGGTAGTAATAAAAGTTGGGCCTCTATAGTGGACCAAAAAATTTAATATTTCTTTGGCTAAGATATTGGGCTACGTAAAAATAAGCTTTTGGCCTAAAAATAATACTAGTAGTTAAAAATAATAAATTTAAAAATAATACTTGGTTTTAAAATAATGGTTTAAAATAATAATAGTAGCTTTAAAATTTTCCGGGCTCTGATACCAACTTGTAACACCCCGGATTTGATAACCCAGGCCGGGATGTCACCGCCACATCTCCCTAGCAAGACACACTTCCCGAGCTCACCAAGGAAATGCAAGGCTTATGGGTACGTAAAAGATTTAAAAACATTTCAATATTGAGTCCGGAATTTAATAATATTTAATTCAAAATACGGAAGTAATAATCATCCATGCACGATATAAAGTACATGCAGTGGAAAAAGTAACCACGGCCAACACGGCCAAACCTCGGGTTCAATAGGCCCGGTAAAACAGTAGTAAAATGCAGTGAATAAAAATGTTCATAAAAGTTTTCCCCCAAGTGCAAGTGCATGTGTCACTCGACATACTCTGTAAAAGAAAAATAACAACGGGTTTATCAGTATAAAAATATACCGAGTAAGTTAATCCCTAACTAAACAATTTAAGGGTTTACATGTGTTTAATTAAAATTACACTTTTCATGCATTAATTTAAAATTCATAGTTTACTCGCAGCGGAAGAACATGATTAATTTATTCAAGATGAGAATACATAATTAAAGGACTTAATTTAAAAGTGTAATTTAAAAGCATAATTTAAGAACATAAGTTTAGAAACATAATTTAAAACATGATAAATAAATTTAAGCATAATTAAGCACGCACACAAGTCTTTTATATTTTATCCCGCAAACTAAGAAGAGGACACCATACCGGGGAGATCACTAACGAGGCAATCTCAAATCGTATCGTAGGACCACTAACGAGGAAGTCCAAATAAATGGGAGACCACTAACAAGACAGTCTCAAAGATAGTAGGACCACTAACGAGGCGATCCAAATAACACAGCGTGCGAGATCACTAACGAGGCAATCTCAGATAGTAAGGAGACCACTAACGAGGCAGTCTAAAAAATAATGATAGCATGAAGATCGGCTCAGCCTAGTGAATGGAATTTTTCGAAAGTTCATATTTCAATGTCACAAAATATTCGATATCGCGTTTCGTAGTTCGAGTTTTCTCAAGTTCGAAAAATCCGATTCGATACAGTTTACGCCTTTCTTAATTAAAAATTCATCTTTAAACCAAAAATTCTGAAATTTACACAGTAGCTCAAGAACACATATACGAACAACTTTCATGTTTTAAGTTTTTAGAAATAGGGTTTCGAAATGAGTCAAATTTCGAGTTCTTTACAAAAGAAGATTTATGTCCAAAGGACTGATTCCGACACAGTTACATGCGACGCCGATTAAAAATTCATTTCAAATCCAATTGGTCCGAAATTTTAACAGGATGTACATAACACCTTAATGAACAACTTTCATGTTTTAAGATTTTTGAAATAATGAATTTTAGATGTTCAAAAGTCGACACCAAAACGCTGCTTACGCGCGGATTCAAAAATTAGTTTAGAACAGGTTCTGAAATCGTCCGTTTTGACATATCAAATGAACTCCAAAATAGATGAAATTTTATATGCATATTCTAGACACAATTATCTACAACTTTTGTTGAAATTCAAAGTTTAATCGATCTAAAAACGGGTGAAAAATATGCATCAAGTCGAGTCAATAAATCTGTCCAGAATTCAAACGTTTGGTTTTATTACAGAAAATTTACGGTACGATTTGGAGTACCAAATCTTTATGTCAATGGCTGAAATTTTGACACAAGGTAGATTAAAGTCTTTTGAACAAAATCTATGTTGAAAAGTTTTGGTTTGAATTCCCGAAGGTCGGGTTTTAGGCGAGTTTCTAAAATTGGACGAAAATAGGGTTTTTGAAAACCGATTTTAGTTACGTGTTTAGATCTTAAGTTTTAAACAACAATAAACCACAAAAATTGAAGAGTAAGGTCTTAACTTACTTAGTTAGAGAATAGGGTCGCTGTAAGGGATTTCCGGATGTCCTAAGGTCGCGACGAACGGTCAACTTCTCCGATCACTTTTTGTCCGTCCCCCGACGTGAAATCGTAGCAAAGGAAAGGATGTTATATTTCGAGTTTTTAAGGTTTATGGACGAACTAAACACTATACCATAACTTACCAAAGGTCTAGAAGGCAGAGGCTTCGTCCCGTTTGCCTCGTCGTCGCCGGAATACTCGCCGGAAAGTGGAGTCGAAGAGATTTTGGCTTGGAGAGGAAGAATGAAGGGAAGGACTTGTGTTTTTCTGTGAGAATTTGGATTGGACGCCCTCAATACTCTCTTTTAGCCTTTCCTAAGGCTGGGATCCAGTTGCCATTGATAGGGATCGGATTTTTGGCAAGAAAATCGCCATGGAAGGAAAGTTTTACACCTCCTGCACCTCTGGCGCGGTGGTGACGCGCACGTATAGGGATGTCCGCGCGGAGCACGCGCGACCAGTCCTGGGACGCGTCTCCTCCTTCCGCGCGGTGGCCGCGCGGTGGCGCGCGGCGAGCGCGTGGCGGCCGGACCGGCCGGTTCAGCGGTCCGCGTGATCCGTCGGGTCTTTTCTTCTTTTCTCTATCGGTTTTTCTATCCTCTACATGTTGGCTCGACTCATCGGGTCGTTTCCAGTTCGAAATCTTTACCTTAAATTTGTTACGAGTTCGGGTTTAATGCTCGTAACATTTCCGTGCCATAATTAATCTAGCTAAATTAGTTCCAATTCCTCTTATCATTTTTGTGATTTATTTTGTGATTTATTTTGTGACTGAACTTAAAATTTAGATTTCCAAACTGCTTACGTTCCCTGTGAAGGGATCAAGTCATGACGTAGTTCAAAACAATTTGAATTTGTTTTTCTCGGGTGTTACATTATCAAATCCGGGGTGTTACACTAGCATCCTCCCATATCCAACTAGCACAAGATGGCAAACAAACTAGCACAGGATGAAAAATATACCAACACTATAATCAGTTGATTCCATCACACAGCACTATCGTACCTCCCTCACCATCTCTCGGTTGCACTCTCATCCCGAATAAATCATCATAGGATGACAAATAAATCAGCAAGATGGATCGAAATTTGCAATTCTCAACCCTCTGAAGTTTGTATTACCCAGTCTGGGTAAATCGAAGTGCGATGTAAAGGATTTGACTGCCAAGCAAGTGCAAGGAGGTGTAGGGCACAATGAAAAAACAAATAAGAAGGGGAAGAATGATGATTTTTGAAAATCCTATTAAATGGTGGGACAACAGAACGAACAAGAGCAATCCTAAAGCACTAAACAACAAAACAAATGGGAGCTTCAAATTGACAGTGGCAAGCAGGATGATGCTACAAACAACGACAATAGGAGGTGGAGAGCCAGAAAACTCGAGCGGGAGCAGGGCAGCGTCTGAATCCAGCGGAGGGGATGCAGCGAGGAGCTAGCTATGGTGTTCACAGAGGGCGGCGCAGGCGATGGAAAACCAGAGGGACGACAGTTGCAGCAATAGAAACCGGAGATGGTGTGGAGTCGTTCGGCGGAGGAGGAGGTGGCGGTTTGAAGATGGAAAATAGGTGACGGGTTGGTTTAGGGCAACAATATTGAATGAAAGCGAGTGTCTAAAATTATAGCCAAATATTTATATAAATAATTTATTAACAAAGGAAAATAAATTATCTTAATTATGGTATCATATAACTACCACACTGGAATAGAATATTTTTCATAAGGAGAAGTGGAAGAAATGAAAAGGGTAAATCAGGTAATCCAGGAAAAATTTCTTCCAAGATTTATTATAGTATAGATGCCCTGATTTCCTTGGACCTATTCCAGAATTCCTCTTCGTGAACTCAACCTACAACATGATGATATGCTTGTCAATCATTTGCTTCCATGCAATAGTGCAAAACTTTTCCTATTGTGAGCATTATAGTATAAGATTAAATATGTGGTAAATGAAACTATAATAGTAATGCAAAACTGTTCTATACTCCTTTTCTTAAGCTTGTGGGTGAACACAAAGGCATAAAATATAAAGTTAAACTCATCATTAGTAATATTTCAATCTAAATATAATAGTTACAGTAGCTTAAAGAGTACAGAGAATTAGATAGTAGCAGCTTGAATACCTCTTTTGGACAGAGTACCCGCTGTAAAAATTCTTAAAAAATATCCTTGGTGTTGTAAAAGCACATCATGTGAACAAAATTTTCTTCGACTGCAAGTTCCAAGTAGTGGTGTTAATAACTCACTACTGGAGGGTGAAAACTCAATTAATCAAAACATGAGTAAATTACATAAATATAAATTCAAAAATATAATATTTAATTCACCAAAGAAGATTGAAAACTTCTACAGAATGAAATAGTTAAAAAGTACTAATTAAAAAGTACCTTGAAAACTTCCTGCTAAACTATTGCAGAGTATGTAATGAATTTGATGCATGCATTAATTATAATTTTGTTGGAACAGAGAGAGATAAACAGAAAAACAATATATGAGACCATATATGAAGAGGAAAAACGTAGAATTTTAACAGAGAGTGTACCTTTCCCAGATATTACTTCCTTTTCAGTCCATCTGAGATCAATCTGAAAAGAGTAATGCCTCAGTTTAACAAAAGGGTTTTTGAGTAAACATGAATTTTTGAAGAAACAAAATGAAAACAAATAACAACTAAATACTCCTAGCCAGATTGCAAAACCTCATAAAATGATTGCAGAAAGCTCAGGAGCAAAGAATATCATAATCCTCTTATATGAACTTATGAGAATAGAATCGCAAGTCCTCATATAAATGATTCATCAATGCAAGCCTCATATAAATGATTCATCAATGCAAGGAATAGAAAATAGCAGCGTCAAAATGATTTGATAGCACTCCTTTCTGGCTAGATTTGGTATATTGATCAACACTCTTAAATCTGATGACAAATATAATTCAACAATGCAAGGAACATAAAATAGCAACGTCAAAATGATTTGATAGCACTCCCTTCAGGCTAGAATTGATATATTGATCAACATTCTTAAATCTAATGACAGATAAATCAAGGGAAAAAATATCAGACCAAAGCTCAAAAGTAATGAATATTAACAATGTATAATAACCTAGAGGAAACACAACTAAACTATGAAACAAATGTTGATCTACAATATAGTGTTAGCCAGTAAACTTAACTTTTCCTTTAGGTTCACAAAGCATAAACACAAATCCTACAGCATAAGAAAAATAGACCTTACTTGCAATGAAAAAAGATAAATACTGTGTTATAAACCACCAAGAAAAGAAACCACATTCTATTACACACATTTACACATACTGGAGGTACCATTTGCTTATCCAATTCACCATAAACCAACTTCCACAATTAGAATTCGGATTTATTCTATCGATGGAGGCTAATTGTTATAAACCAATTTTATTCACCAACCAAATAGGCATATTGGTACACCTGCAATGAGGATAGATTTATTTTAGATCGCTACTGACATGACATTATGTCTAATTCCTCATCCTTTTCAATCCACCAAGTTTTGTCAAATACTCCTATTAGTGTGAACGCATGAATTAATATGTTGGTCAGAAATTTATATTCTGTATAGGGGGACAGGGATTCTGATTTGTGTAAACGCGTGATTAATTTTTTGGGTTGATGTGGAAATTCATTATTAAACCTGGAGTTACTGAAAGTACCTTTACAGACTCAATCGATCAGGTATTAGCAAAGAACCGCTGCCCAAATGAATCATTAAAAATTATCAAAATTGTATTAGCAAAGAACCGCTGCCCAAATGAAAAAATAAAGTGTAAAAATTTCAAAAGTCACAAAATCCGTAGAACATACGCCGCTGCCCAAATGGATTTCTTCGTGACGTTTCTGGAGTGTGTGAGCTGTTCGTTACAAATACAAATACAAAATGTCGAAGATTAAAGGAACCATAGCCCTTACCCGAAGATGGAGAGCAAGGAAATTCTGATTGAAATCGCGACAGATAGCAATGGAGAAAAGTCCGAGGGGAGGCACGGCTGGTAGGGTTCCACGGAGGCCGGAGAGCAGCAAGGCAGGAGCGGCGGTGGACTGGGAGAGGGGATGCAACGCTGGTGGTCGGGAGGGAGGATGAGGGATTTAGGGGAAACGTATAGAGGAAGATATGGAGAATAGGTAGTCTGAAAAAATTTGGTCTGGCGCGAGAGAGAGGAAGATGAGTAGTGGGGAAGTCATAGAGTAGTGGACGGTTACAGATGATAAATTGTGTAATCGGACGGCTGTTGTTTTTTTACATGAAGTAATTTTATATTTTAGACCCTAACCTAGAAATTTGTAGAGAAAAATTACATTAATATCTGGAATAGAATATTTTTCATAAGGAGAAAGTGGAAGAAATGAAAAGGGTAAACCAGGTAATCGAGGAAAATTTCTTCGAGGATTTATTATAGAAATAGCAAATCGAGGTACCAATTTCTCCACGTATATGTATTTGTATACTATGTATTAGGGCTTTCCTATTCTCGATGTCCCCTATTTTCTGCCTAATTTGAGATTTGGAATTTGCACCGAAATTCACCGCGGACCCTTTGAACACGCTGATCAAGTATGTTGGTAAGATAAAAAAAATGCTAGGATTTTTCTGAGAAGATAGTTCAAATGTTGGGAAAAGCTCATGCATGAATTTCGGGTTCTTTTATTTTATTTTTTTCATTCCATTGAAATAGTCTGACATTCTAGGTGCATCTTCAATTACATTTATTCACCTATCCAGGTTATGTTTAACAACTAATATCAGTATCTTTTTAAAAGATGATTGCAATTAAAATTTACAATCTTTATAAGGCGCACCAAGTGGTATCTTTTCTGCTTATTTTATGATGCAATATTGGTCTATATTTTCGCCTTTCTTTCACTGTCTGATTCAATATTTTTTGTTCTATGGTCAATTTCTTCAGGTGTGCCGCCTTATGTATTTCCTCTAAAAGAAGGGAGCAGTCCTTCCATCGGCAAGTTGGGATTTGAGACAAGGTGGACAGGTAACATGATTCCCTTATGAGTGTCTGCACAATGGAAAAAAACATATTAATAATATTACTGGATTTAACATAATGAGTTAAAGATTTTTTTAGGCCACTAATAGGCATGTAATTCACTTTTGGACCACGAAAGATTGAATTATGAAATTGAGCCATCATGAGGATTTCAGGCTGGGTTTTTAGGCCAAATTGACCAAGTCAACGCTACAACGGACCGTGTGTGCGCCACTCGCCACACACTCTCACGCGTTGGCCTAAAAAGTGGAAATAGTCACCTTTTGGTGGCCTATTTTAGGTTTATTTATTTTTTATTTTTAAAAATTTAAAATAAATAATACTTCATTCGATTGTTTATTTATATCTCATTCTCTTTTTTATTGTACGTCACAATATTTTTTGTCCGTCACAATTTGATTTATTTTTTAGATTTAATTTTTTAATTTTTATTTTATGTTGGATACTTTAACTCTTAATATTATTATTAATAAAATTAATTCTGTTTTTATTTTGTTATATTTTTTAAAGTTTTTTATAATATATATTTGTTTTATTTTTATTTTATTATTTATTCTAATGAATATTTATTTCATGTAAGGGTATTTTGAGCACAATATTTTATGTGGTGATAGATATTATTTAATGTAGAGTATACTAATATTTAATGTTGGAGTAAACTAGACATTTATGTGAAATGATTACATTAAATTTTAATTTTTAATTGATTTAGTTACATGTGACGTATGGTCATGGGTTAGAACTTATTAATTGTCATAAGTTTGAAATTTTAATTTATTTATCGATGTGATGCAGTAGGTTTGGTGATTTGTTTCCTGGTCAGTCTTTAAAGACTAAAAAATTGGTGGTAGGAACCCATGCCACATAAATTATAAAGAGACAAAGGTGAGTGATAAGGGGTCGGAAGGGGAATTGAACATTCGAACTCCCAACCTATAGGTAGTGAGGACTTGATTATAGGTTTGGTGATTAATATTTAAATATTTAATATAATGAAAATGAAACAAAAATATTGAAACAGACAAAACAGGAAAGTGATGCATAAATAATGGAACGGATGAAGTAACATTTATTTTAATTACCTAAAAAGTAAAACAGGTCACCAAAAGGAGACAATTTCAGCTTTTTGGCCATCGCGTGGTGAGTGGGTTGTATGCGGCCCGATTTTGTGTGGTATTGGTCATATTGGTTTTAAATTCGGCCCGAATGCCTATTGGTGGCTCAATTTCATAATTCAATCTTTCATGATCCAAAAGTGAATTGCCTGCCCATTGATGGCCTAAAAAAATATTTAACTCTAATATAATTTTACCCTTTCGTTAGAAATCTTTTCTTTGATTAGGGATTGGACTTTCGGAAGCCATGCTTGAAAAACACTTTGCAAGACTATGTTCTATAGTTATATCCAAGCAAAATGTCGGATTGAATGCACTCATTCGATTGTAATCGAATTTCTTATTTTCCTGACATATATCGTATGTTTAGACGTATTCCAGGTTTTAAGATGAACTGAATCCGGATGTACAGTTTAAACCAAAGCACAGGTAGCATCTTTTATAAATCTGCATTTTCTAGATTTGGTTGCTTTCTTTTGGTTAAAATAGAATAGTGGATTTTAGATCAGAATTAGCAATATTTTGATACTTTTGTTTTTAGATTGTGATTGTTTGGCCCTAATATTCTAAACAGATTTAGAATTATCCCAATCTTTTGGTTGCTTTCTTTACGACATGGGCTTGTGATCTACAATTGTTGCCTTGGTTGAACAATATTCTAATCGTCTATGCAATTGTTGCTTTGTTTTGTTTATTTATTTTTTTTATTTTTTGCGGATTGAAAACTTTGAGTAAACTTTGAGGAATTTGTGTTGCTCTAAACAAGAATAGATTAGATTTCAATACCAAGAGAAGTACTTCAATTATAGCCACAAGTGCTTTCGGTAATGTTTTCTGTACTCAACCTTTTATCGAATTGCATTGTCGGGACTTTTTGTAGTTTAGATGTAGAGTATACATCTGAATTGGGAAATTTTGATGAACTACATGGTTATTTTATCTTATTGTTTTGTATTCTTCCGCAATTTGCATAATTGAGTGTTCTTCTGCAACGAGTATTTAGAAGGAGCACTCTACACGTATTATTATTTCTTAATGATTTGATGATCATTTTTTTTTGCCAAATTAAAATTTCTTTTAAATATAACATACGTGCAAAATATAATATTTAAAATAACAGCTTCACCACCTTTAGCATCTCAAACAAATGCGGGGCATTGCCCGCGCTAAACAAGTACTAGGGTAATATATATAATAAATCCTGAATAATTTTTTGTCTGTGCAGACTCTATTGAGCTTATTAATTTTAATATATCCTTCTTAATTTTAAGGGTTAATCAGTCATTATATGCTTATTTTAAGATCAACGAACCTAATTAATCCACGTCATCGCTGATTAATCATGAAGATACACCTCAGCGCTGATTAATTCTATTTGTGCCATGTCATCAACTTTTTATATTATATTTAGATCATAAATCTATATATTACAAATAAATCTTCAAAAAATCTTTCTATATATTTTAAAAGATATAAATGCTCAACAAATTATAATCTATTTAATGTTTAGTAAATCTATATAATAAATCCTTAATACTTTTTTGTCTGTGCAGACTCTATTGCCCTTATTAATTTTAATGTATCCTTCTTAATTTTAAGGGGTTAATCAATCATTATATACTTATTTTAAGATCAACGAACCTAATTAATCCACGTCATCGCTGATTAATCATGAAGATACACCCCAGCGCTGATTAATTCTATTTTTGCCATGTCATCAACTTTTTATATTATATTTAGATCATAAATCTATATATTACAAATAAATCTTCAAAAAATCTTTCTATATATTTTCAAAAGATATAAATGCTCAACAAATTATAATCTATTTAATGTTTAGTAAATCTGTCTATATAATAAATCCTAAATACTTTTTTGTCTGTGCAGACTCTATTGCCCTTATTAATTTTAATGTATCCTTCTTAATTTTAAGGGGTTAATCAGTCATTATATGCTTATTTTAAGATCAACGAACCTAATTAATCCACGTCATCGCTGATTAATCATGAAGATACACCTCAGCGCTGATTAATTCTATTTGTGCCAACTGCCATGTCATCAACTTTTTATATTATATTTAGATCATAAATCTATATATTACAAATAAATCTTCAAAAAATCTTTCTATATATTTTCAAAAGATATAAATGCTCAACAAATTATAATCTATTTAATGTTTAGTAAATATTTAGTTTTATAGATGAACTTTAGTAAATATATGTTAAATGTATATATTATAAATTCTTTTATTTAATATATTATTTTCAATATATATTTTATTAGTCATATTATATAGATAACTATAACCTTAGTTATTCTATCATAAATTATATTTAATAAAAAAAAATTCTAATCCGCTATAGTAAGATTTAATCAAATTTTAAACCTAATTTTTAGTAGGTTTAACTATAAATTTTAATATCATTAAAAAATATTTAATAAGCTGTATAATAGAAAGACAAAAATTAAATATAATTTTTTTTAATTATAGATAGATATGATTATAATTATTTTTTAAATATTTTTAATAGAAAGACAAAAATTAAATATTTTTTAATTAACATATTTTTCGGATGACAAGGTGATTGTCTACTAATTTTGTACAATATTACCCACCACATAAGTAGTTTCCATATTACAATATTGATATAATGAATAATATAATATTCCAATTGTTAAATTGTGTCATAAGTCATAACAATATGATAAATACATGCCTTTACATGATGAAATTATATGCATGCATTTAAGAATTCTTTTATTCAATGACAAATGTACATAATTAGAAAATTTTCCACAAACTCTATGTCGAGGAAATAATGAAATACACAAAATTTAACAACCAAATATTGTTAAAAAATATACAAAAGTAGTGCCAATTGAAGATGAATAAACTACTATGGTAAAGACAATGATTCAATATATATATGCACATATATAAAAGATATGAATTAACTAAAAATAGCAAGACTTTCTGTTATATATATATACTTTTTGTATAATCGGCGAACCTTTCATAAATTCAGGCCTTTTATATATATGTCTTTGAGAATTCTTATGAAGAATGAAAATCCACCAAATCATAAATTACTTTATCAAACTATATCAATAAATCACTAAAATTTACAAAGTTTACAACTAAATTTTGATGATAAATTATACAAAAATATTGCAAATTGCAGATGGCCAACTTATGCGAAAGACAAATGTGCAAAATAACTTTGATTGAGCAGCCCAATGTTAGTCATTTGATTAATATGAACCAATATTTTTTTTATAATTTTTAAATTTATATTTGTATTTAGCGTTCAACTTTTATAATAAATACAAAAATAACTTTAAAATTTGTATGTAGTAAATACTATAATTTGAGTAATCATTAAATTTTAATTTATAAACTTTAAACTCTACATAAAAGAGCATTATTAACAAATATGATAAAACATAGTAATCTAATGATATTCCACTCAATTTATTTATTCTAATAAAATAAATGGATTAAATTATTATTTTATTTAAAAAACACCCGAGCCGAGTTATCCCAATCTTTTGGTTGCTTTCTTTACGACATGGGGTTGTGATCTACAATTGTTGCCTTGGTTGAACAATATTCTAATCGTCTATGCAATTGTTGCTTTTTTTTGTTTATTTATTTTTTTTATTTTTTGCGGATTGAAAACTTTGAGTAAACTTTGAGGAATTTGTGTTGCTCTAAACAAGAATAGATTAGATTTCAATACCAAGAGAAGTACTTCAATTATAGCCACAAGTGCTTTCGGTAATGTTTTCTGTACTCAACCTTTTATCGAATTGCATTGTCGGGACTTTTTGTAGTTTAGATGTAGAGTATACATCTGGGAAATTTTGATGAACTACATGGTTATTTTATCTTATTGTTTTGTATTCTTCCGCAATTTGCATAATTGAGTGTTCTTCTGCAACGAGTATTTAGAAGGAGCACTCTACACGTATTATTATTTCTTAATGATTTGATGATCATTTTTTTTTGCCAAATTAAAATTTCTTTTAAATATAACATACGTGCAAAATATAATATTTAAAATAACAGCTTCACCACCTTTAGCATCTCAAACAAATGCGGGGCATTGCCCGCGCTAAACAAGTACTAGGGTAATATATATAATAAATCCTGAATACTTTTTGGCCTATGCAGACTGTATTGTCCTTATTCAATATAACTCATTCTTTTTAATCTTTAGGGCTTTATCAGTAATTATACCACCATTTTATAATCAATGGCTACAATTAATCTACATCATCGCTGATTAATCGCTGACTAATTCCAACTCACATTCCACGTCATCAATATCTATATTTAAAAAATAAATCTAACTATTAATATAATAAAATCTTGAGAAGATCTCCATATATATTTTAACAAGATATAAAAAATTTATTACACTTAAAATATATAAATTGATTAAAACTATATAATATAAATTATTTATTTGTATATATATTTTAATAAATATTATTATAATATGATTAAATAAATTTAATTTAGGTTAAATTTATGTGTACAAGTATAATCCTATATCAACATAAGGAATATAATAACCGTTTTTAAATAAAATATACTTCATTAAAAATATATATTGAATAATCAAACTAAAAAAATTTAGGGAACTATAAAAATTTAATGAAATTTTAATTCTCATGTCTGTACAAGGCTTAATTTTAAAAATTTAATCTCACAAATATAATTTTGATAAACTAAAAAATATAAAGGAAAATGTAAGTATGCATTTTTTTTAATTATATTAAATATACTTATCATTTCAAATATTAAGAAATATAAAACTATATAATATGCCGACGGTCTTTACTCATAAGGAAAACGTCCCTGATTATAAAAAAAACTATATAATAAAAATTATTTGATTGTATATATAAAAATATTTAATAAATATTGACATATTATAATATTATTAAATAAATTTAAATATTTTAAAATGTGTAACTAATTAAATATAATCTTATATAAATATAAGGAATTTAACGATAAACATCATAAATTTCAAACATTATTAAGTAATGATAATATATTTTTAATATAAATATTTCATTAAATATATATGAAATAATTAATTTATAAATTTTAATCAATTATAAAAAAATTTAATCAAATTTTTGTTATCAGTTTTTTATATCAAGTCTAATGTTGAAACTTAATCTCATAAAAATAAGTTTGATAAACAAAATAATATAAAGAAAAACTAAGTATTATAACAAACATATAATGTTATTAGTATTTTAATATATTTAATTATCTAGAAATATCTAAATATATAAATTCTAAATATTTTTTAGTTTGTACGGACTATATTATTTTTTTAACGTCAATTCATTATTTCTAAAGAAATTTGAAAAACTTTATTTATGGTGTAATTAGTTCATTGATTCTAAAAAATTGATTAATATAAATTGATTCATCACCTAAAAAAAATTCATATCATTTTAAACAAATTCTACATCATTTTTTTAATAAAAACCTAAAGAAAATGGAAAAAATAACACATCATAGTTTAATTATTAAACATAATATCCTTCATTGTTAACTATTTCGATATAAATAAAAATGTATATGAAAGTCGGAGTAAATTGTTATACAAATTTTTATAAATAATTTGTACTCTAAAAGGATATCAGAAGTATTTTAGTGTAAATTATACGTAAATATTTGTGGTACTGGTAGGTAGTCATACATAATTTTGAAGTAATTCAAATTTTGAATTGTTAAAAGTTATCTTTTTCCAATTGTTCTTAGTATTTTAGATATGAAAGCGAAACTATATATTTATTTTTTCAATGATGGAAAAAATATTTTATATTATATCCACATATTTGGGGTTTGAATTTCTTTCCATGCTTCTATTATCTCCTATATTTCCCTCAATTTTTTGTTCTATACATTTCCACCACTATTTAAGCAAAAGACTTTGAACCTTATGTAATAACTCAAAAAAGTTATCTTCTAATTTTATAATCTTCATATAAGTTCAACATCCGTGCGCAGCGGACGAAAAAAATTCTATAGGAGCATGGAAAGATAGTACAGTCATCCAAAATAATTACACGTCTGCATACCACGTGATTAATATTTTAAATATTCTATATTTAGATAATAAATTTATTTGTTAGTACAAGAAACTTTTGAGAAAATCTTTCCATATATAATTTTTAATAAAACTATAAATTGAAAATAAATTATACTAATATATTTGATATTTATGACATATTTAGTTAAAGCATTACATTATAAATTATTTATATAATTATTTAATTGAATAAGTAATATTTTGAAATATATATTATATTATTTATATTAAAATTCAAGACTAAAATATTAACCTAAATCAATATAATAAAATAAAAAATGTATAGTTTAGGCTTACACACACATTTGACGATACATAGGTGTCAATATTTACCAAAAAATAAATAAAATAAAAAATTAATAATAATCATCTTTTAAGTAATTTATCAAAATATATAGTTAATATGAAATTATAATTCGTTATAAAAATTTAACAAAATTTACTCCTTATTTTTTGTATAAGGTTTAATTTTTAAATATATTTTTTATCATAAAAATAATTTTAATAAAAGAAAATAATATAAAGAAAAAATAATTATTGAAAAAATAATTTTCATTCTTCTTATGAACATAATCCAGAATTTTGCATTTTTTTAGTTTTTCAAAAAGGTCAAAAAATTTATTAGTCAATTTTACGATATATTTGCTGATATATTGCCAAGAAAAAAAATGAAAACCTGAAGTGTTAATTATATGACTGTAGAACATAGCCCTTCTGTGCATCGAAGCGTGCATAGCATTAAAAACATGCATAATACTTTTAATGATGTACCAAAAATGTATTCATATTCACTTATATATTATTACTAAGGAAAATAGGAAGACAATCATTCCGTAATAGTTGAAAAACTGCTAATTTCATTGAAAATGTAAGTACAAAAAGTGGATACTTCTTTATTGTATTACCTTATTGTTCTCCACTAATTTTATATTCAATTATTAATCACACATTTTTGGATTTATTTTTCACAGTTAAATCATTCTTCATATTAAGATAAATGATAAATATAATGAAGTATGATAGTTTGAATTCATTCAATAACAACAAATATGATTGGATAATCATTGTAAAAGTAATTTATATACCGACAGTTACAATACATAAGTAATAAATAAATCAGATGCCATTACATATTCTTATTTAATGCCAATATCACTATATACTAATTTAATACATAATCACCTCCACATAAGTAGTTTTTATACTACAATATTGATATAATGATACTATGGAATTAATTCTCTCCTATCATTTTATTTCTATTTGAATTTGATTGCTCATATCTCATTCAGTGTGATTGTAGCAATTTCAGGTGATTTTAGCAATTTTATATTACAATATTGATATAATGATACTATGGAATCAATTCTCTCCTATCATTTTGTTCCTATTTGAATTCTCTCCTTTTATGATAAAAAATGATCAAGAATTTTATATTTTGCATATGATTTAACGATTCTTGAATGGGGTTTAAGCGCTTTAGTTTTCGTTCAATTTTGTTTTGATTTGTAAGGGAATTCTAGATGCAAATGGCAATGAATTTGATATATTTCTACATTTAGGTTGCTTAATGTGTGAATTTTGTATAGGAAATTAGAGAGTATATAATGTGTTCGTAAAAATTCCTCCATTCCATTTTTGGTTTTGTTTTTTTAGTTTTGTTCTTTTATTTTAAAAAACTAAAAATTATCTAGAGCCTTTTGAGGAAAGAATTAAATTTTGTATATATAATTTTTTATAACAAAAACTTGAAAAATCATTTTAAGCTATTGATTCAAATGCAACATACAATCTATATCTGCATGCAATGGGTGTAAAAGAGTAATTTATAGTAACATATTAACTCATAAACATTTGTAATAGCTAATGCATTCTGATAGTCTTAATGAAGTTTACACTCCAATCATCTTTTAATATTTGAGACTATGCATTTTTAGTCCTTTAGGTCATGGTTTCTAATTCTATTTGCTGGGAACAATTATCTCTTACTGCTTAAGGATTTACTCTTACACATTATCTTTTGATCTTCTTCCCCGTTGATTAGCTTATAATTTATAAGAGGATATTGTGAATTATAATCCACGTTTTAATATGCTTCATCATTCATGTCTCATGACATCTTATTATGTTGTGTATCCCGATTCATCAATGAAATAAGTATGCACGCCTGTCTTTGAATCTTACATTTGGTTTTGAGATTATGGCTGAGATCTGATATCAGTGATTGCTTTATTATAATTCATGGAGAAACATAGATGGTTATAGAGCTGAGATTTAATTATGAATGTTTTGTTTATTGTAAATTTTTAATTCATGACGCAACATTCATACTCAACTCTATTAAAATCTTTCATCCAAAAAAGCTCTATTAAAATCTAATATTTTCTAGGTCTTCTAAATAATGGTTTGTATAATATAATTAATTAAATCCATCCCTCCTACTATCTTATTGAAATTGTGGAGATTCGTACTCATGGTTTAGAATAACTTGGTTTATTGAAATTGGGATCAAGATATTCCTATAGAAATTGATGTTGATTATGTCGAGGTAATGAACTGATTATTTATTTTGTTGTATATTTTATGATCAAATTGATACAGATTCTTATAGTTTCCTATGCCTATGTTATGAATTTAAAGTAAAGCAAACTTTATGCACAAATAATAATAAGACCACAAACACTTGATTTTATTTGGAAAAAAAATAAAGAAAAATCACCGCCCGCGAAGCGCGGGTCAAAAATCTAGTGGTTATAATAGTTGGAGCCAGTAAAGTTTTTAAGGGTTGTGGAGGATGTACGGATTCAAATAAATGAAAAGAAAATGATATTTTTGGTAATTTTTTCCTCTCCAGGTGATTAAATTTTTGCCATGTCAGCTAATTGACTTGATTAGTGAGTTTTTAAAGTATTTGGTTTTAATTAGCAAATGAGGCGGACTAATAGGGATTAAAACTTCGAAAGTGATGAATTGGGCCAAAATGAAAAGAAATGACATTTTTGACAATTTTTCCTATCATGCATATATCTATTATCTATATATTATATAATAAATTCTAAATACCTTTTGGTATATAGAAACTGTATTATTTTTATTAAATATAACTTATATACACATTATTGTTATTTTAACGATGCATTTGGTTAGAGAGATCTTGGATTACCAGTGAGAATGTGATTCTTCTGAATCTCAGATTGCTGTGAATCTTATTTTTTGGTATCTTAAGATTACCGCGTTTGGTTGGATTAGAAATCTCGGATTCCTACATGACATGAATAGACCATAAAGCCCTTAATTCAAAATTATTACTTAACAGTTCCCATGAAGCCTATTTCTTGTTCAAATTAATATGCAGCTCATTTATAATAAGATCCCTCTTCATCCTATATAAATTTGCATTTCGTAAATTATCATATATTGCATTTGTAACACCCCGGTTTTTGGTAACCCAGGTCGGGATGTCACCGCCACATCTCCCTAGTAAGACACGGTTTCTCCGAGCTTACTAAAGAGATGCAAGGCTAGGTATTGCAGTGTTTAAAATATTTAAAGCATACAAAATAGCCCATACAATATAAATCGAAAATAATAATAGCATAGCGCAGCGGAAATATTTAGTTTAGTACAGTATCGCAGCGGAAAATTTAAATAGGGCCGACATGGCCAAACACGGGTTAAACAGGCCCGTTCAGAATATAGTCTAAGTACGAAATTTAAAAGCAAAATAAAAGTTCCCAAAATCCCATGCATGATTCGTGCTCACACATGCTCATTCCACATATTCTGTACAGAAAGGAATAAAAACGGTTTTGATCAGCAAAATTGCTGAGTAAGTTAACACATGCATGATCGTAGGGTTTAAAAGCCATACTTTAATAATTTAACAAAAGCATGATAATAACATAATATTTGATTTCATATAATCCATATCATATAGCACAATCTAACTCAGGCTCTATTTAATAACACATATCACATGGTTTAATCATAAAAGCCATAATTTTTAAATAAGACATTTAAATAATTTAATTGGACAACACTATAATTTAATCTAGTTTAATTTAATTTAGAATCCCCATTACATTCCCGATTTGGTATCTCAAGTTTCACGATAAAGATCGCGATGTCAACAAGTTTAGCCGGTAGCCCGGCGGCCGCAGCCGTATCAGCCATACCCAGTACCACTCCGGAGCCTCGGGAAACCCATACGGATATTCACGAGAGTGTAGGCTCTAAGTTTCGCCGTTTTGGCAATATCACATTTCAAGTATAGCGCGCGGGGTCACCATCGTCCATTACGGCACGAAGTGAATCGTTAGGGGGCACCCTGCAGAGCACTCACCCCTAATTTTAATTTATCAAGTTTGTAAGGGGATTTAGTTTTTAAAAATCTGACTTCCATTGTGTTCATTTAGAAACAATATCTCAATTCGTTTCAACCCTAAAGGTTAATTCCATGTTTCAACAAGATTTCAAAATTTCGTTTCGGTAAATCACAGTTTACTCCAAAATTCGTCTAAAATCAGATTTAATTCCAAAAATTCCAAAATTTCACATCTGACTCGGAAACATCAAGATCTACAACTTTCATGTTTTAACTTTTTCAATCCGAGATACCTAAGTAGGTCAAAATCGCTAATTTTCGCATAACAAGAAATCTGTCCGAGTTCAATACATCACAGATCAAAGATTTCAGTTTCTACCATATCAATTCAACTCCAAATTTAATGAAATTTGACAGGGATCATCTTAAGACATTTATCTACAACTTTCATGTTCGGCCAAAGATCTAAAACAGCCTAGATCCTATGTCAAAAACGAGATCAAGATCAATCCTAAATTCTGTCCAAGATTTCAAGATCTAAATCAAACAGTTCGGTTTCAACGGGTTTTCACCTATCAAATCAACTCCAAAAATTCTCAAATTTTTACAGTAGCTAGATCTAAGTCTTAGGAACGTTTTTTCGTGTTTTAAGTTTTTCCGTTTGAGTTCGTTTTAAAGGTCGGAAAAATTCAACACTTCTGTTGCGTCGGTAAGAAAACAAAAGTAGACAGATTTATGATTCTTGTCAAATCTTTTAGGTTTCGAATGTTTTAAAATCTCCCAAAACCATGTAAGGTTAACTTACAGTGTCTATGAACGTCGGGAATGTCCAATTCGGAGGCGTGGCTTCCAGATCACCGTTTCTCCTCCCCGTTCGTCGGGTTCTACGATCTAGATTCGATACGGGGGTATAGAAAGAAAAAGAAGATGATTAGGATTCGTTTTCGAATCGTTTATTGAATAGAGATTGAACCGAGACTTACCACGACTATGGAGATCTGTTGCGAACTCGTCCACAGCGTTCGTCTTGGTTTCGTGCCTCCGACGACTCCGGATTAGGGTTTCGAACGTATAGAGTGCTTTAGGGTTTCGTAAACTTGTTCGGGGCTCCCAAGGGGCTTATTTATAGAATTCTAAGTCCCTAGGGCGTCCACGGCCGACCTAGAACTCTGGAGTCGAGAGGTGTTCAACCGAAAGTCGAAAAATCCGCGTTCGGGTGAGAGATTCACGCAACAAACGAATCTGTGGGTTGGCGCGGTCGTGGCGCGGCAAACCCCTTCCAGCGCGCGGCCACCGCGCCGTCTACGCCTGGACTTCGGTCCGGGCGGGTCGTGCGATCCGTCGTGCTTTTCCGCCTCCCTTTCGGGTTTCTATCCCTCTATGCTTCCGAATTCCGATTCCCCGGGGTATATTCGGGTTCATACTTTCTCTCTAATTTTTATTCTTAGTCCAGTTGGATGTTTTGGACTCGAATACTCGAGTTCATTAGTGTCGGGTTTTGGTGTACCATTTAACCATTTAATTAAATTCCTTTAATTCCTTTTTAAGTAAAAATCTCATTTCTCATTTCCTTATATTTATTTATTTATTTATTTGCTGGATTGTTTATTTATTTATCGCATTTATTTTATTTATTATTTATTTATTTAATTATTGCTTTATTTTATGTTGGAAAATTCTCGGGTATTACAGTCTACCCTCCTTAAGAATCAACTTCGTCCTCGAAGTTGTGTTTCGGCCTTTCTCGTCTCGTGCTAAGGTCTTGTGTTTGTTTTATTATGTTGTGACTGAACTTAGAATTAAAACTTCTAAGCTGCCTACGTACCCGGTAAAGGGATCAAGCCATAACGTAGTTCAAAAGTTTACAAGATTGCCCGAAAAATTAGGGGGTATGACATCCTCTCCCCCTTAAGATTGCAGTTATGTCCCCATAACTGTGTCGGTATCGGTTTGGAACAATGTCGGGTATCGTTCCCTCATGTCGGATTCTACTTCCCAAGTTGCCGTCTCACTTTCGTGGTTTGACCAAAGAACCTTGATCATTTTGATGGTCTTGTTCCTCGTTACTCGTTCCTTAGTATCGAGAATACGCACTGGGACTTCTTCGTAAGTCAAATCTTCATCGAGCTCAATTATCTCCGGTTGAAGTACATGTGTCGGGTCCGGCACATACTTCTTTAGTTGTGAGACATGGAAGACATTGTGAACTCGATCTAAGTGTGGCGGTAAAGCCAATCGGTAGGCTAGAGTTCCGACTCGTTCTAGAATCTCGTAAGGTCCTATGTATCGAGGACTTAACTTCCCTCGTTTGCCAAAGCGCATCACCCCCTTCATGGGTGATATCTTTAGCCTGACCCTATCTCCCACTTGAAATTCTAGGTCTCGTCGTCTCACGTCGGCATAACTCTTTTGACGGTCTTGAGCGGCTTTCATCTTCCCTTGGATCACTTTGATTTGTTGAGCCATGTCTTCGATAAGTTGTGGTCCCACTACCACGGACTTATCGTTTTCTTCCCAGCTCAAAGGGCTTCGGCACTTTCGTCCATACAATGCCTCGAAAGGTGCCATGCCGATACTCGCATGGTAACTATTATTATAGGAAAACTCAATCAAGGGTAAATGAGATTCCCAATTCCCTTTGAATTCCAACACGCATGCTCTCAGCATGTCTTCTAGTGTTTGGATTGTTCTCTCAGTTTGTCCATCCGTCATCGGGTGGAATGCGGTGCTCATCTTGATTTGAGTACCGAGAGCTTTTTGTAACTCCGTCCAGAAATGAGAGACAAATCTACTGTCTCTATCGGAAATGATATCATGTGGTACTCCATGTCGCCGTACCACATTATCAATGTAGGCTCGGGCCAATTGGTCCATAGTCCACGTGTCTTTCATTGGGATGAATATGGCTGTCTTCGTTAGCCTATCCACAATCACCCAAATCTTGTTCATGCCTTTAGGTGATCGGGGTAATCCCGAGACAAAGTCCATTGAGATGCTATCCCACTTCCAACTTGGAATCTCTAGTGGTTGCATCAATCCTAAGGGTTTATGTCGCACTGCCTTAACCTTTTGGCAGGTGAGACATCTCGCCACGAAATTTGCCACTTCCTTCTTCATTCCCGGCCACCAATAGATCTTCTTCAGATCTTTGTATAGCTTGTCACCTCCGGGATGTACGGAATATGGCGTGTTGTGCCCTTCCTCCATCAACCTTTGCTTCAATTCGGCACATTTAAGAGGCACACACCATCTACCTTTGAAACGGATGCTTCCATCCTCGTGGACAGCAAATCCTATTGCCTTTCCTTCGGCAACATACCCTTTTATCTTCTCGAGTTTCGGATCGCCCGGTTGAGCGAGTCGAATCTCGTCCAATATTGGAGTTTCTACGACCATGGCATTGACCGTTTCTCTCACTGTGCCAGGATGCACAAGTTCTAACTCCAATCTTGCCAAATCCATGTACAATGCCGGCGGAATTACCAACGAGTTCGTCACGTGTTGGGTTTTCCGACTTAGGGCATCGGCTACCACATTCGCCTTCCCCTCGTGGTACGCTATCTCTAAATCGTAGTCTTTGATAAGTTCCAACCACCTTCGCTGTCTCAAATTCAACTCCTTCTGAGTGAATATATACTTCAAGCTCTTGTGGTCGGTGAACATTCGACACTTCCGCCCATAAAGATAATGTCTCCATATCTTTAGAGCGAAAACGACCGCTGCCAACTCCAGGTCATGTGTCGGATAATTTTCCTCATGAGGTTTTAGTTGGCGTGATGCATAGGCTACGACTCTCGAGTCTTGCATCAAAACACAACCTAAACCTTCCTTCGAAGCATCGCTATATACTTCGAAGTCACCATTCTCTGATGGTAATGTTAATACGGGTGTGGTTGTGAGTCGTTTCTTTAGCTCTTGAAACGATGTCTCACATGCTTCGGTCCACTCGTATTTTGCTCCTTTCTTAAGTAGCTGGGTCAAAGGACGTGCAATCCTTGAAAAGTCCTTCACGAATCGTCTATAATATCCGGCTAATCCAAGGAAACTCCTTATTTCCGTTGGACTTTTCGGAGTTGCCCATTCAGTCACGGCAGAAACTTTTGCCGGATCCACTGATACTCCATCGGCGGATACTATGTGTCCGAGAAATGCCACTTCTTTCAGCCAGAAGTCACATTTCGACAGCTTACCGTATAGCTGATTTCTTCGCAGGATCTCCAACACTTGATGTAAGTGCTTCGCATGCTCCTCCTCGCTCTTCGAGTAGATCAGGATGTCGTCGATGAACACTACGACGCACTGATCTAACAATTCTCGGAACACGTTGTTCATGAGATTCATGAACATGGCCGGAGCATTTGTTAGCCCGAAGGATAACACTGTGAACTCGTAATGGCCATATCGTGTTCGAAACGCCGTCTTTGGAATGTCCTTCTCGGCAATCCTCAATTGATGATACCCAGATCGCAAATCGATCTTCGAGAATACTGAAGCTCCCTTCAGTTGATCAAATAGATCCTCTATTCTCGGTAGGGGGTATTTATTCTTAATAGTCACTTGGTTTAGTCCTCGGTAATCTATGCAAAGACGTAATCCTCCGTCTTTCTTCTTGACAAATAAAACCGGTGCTCCCCAAGGGGACGTACTCGGTCTTATGTAACCTTTTCCCAATAGCTCCTCGAGTTGTTCCTTTAACTCCTTCATTTCCAGTGGTGCCATCCGGTACGGAGCTTTCGAGACAGGCTCTGTCCCCGGAATGAGATCTATCGTAAATTCAAGATCTCTCTCAGGTGGCATGCCCGGAACGTCTTCAGGGAACACGTCCGGGTATTCTCTCACCACTGGTATGCTATCAACCTTGTTCTCTTCCGCCTCAAGGTTGTGCACATAGCACGCATAGAGTTCATACCCTTTACGCATCAAGTTACTTAGTTTAAGTGCACTAACGATTTTGTTACTTTTCTTAGGGGGCTGAAAGTAAAAGATCACTCTCTTTCCCCTACTTTTTGACAAGGTGATCTTTTGCTTTTGGCATTCGATCACTGCTTTATACTGGGATAGCCAATCCATCCCCAGTATGATGTCAAAGTCTCTTAAGTTAAATTCTACCAAGTTCGCGAAGAATTCTACGTTCTTTATTACTATAGGAATTCCGTTATATCGTTTAGAGCAAGACACTACTTCTCCGGAAGGCAATTGAATTCCTAAGCTAATTCTCTCGCACTTAGGTAGATCTAACTCAGGCACTATCCTTGATGCAATAATTGAGCAACTAGCTCCGGAATCAAATAAAATTCTAAGGGGTGTATTCAAAACATGAAATGTACCTGCCATCACTTCTCCTTGCGCAGGCACGTCCGCTTGGTTTACCACATTGAGCCTCCCCACAGGGCGTCCCTGATTGCCCTGCTGATTCCCATTTGGCTGCTGATTTTGCTGTTGGTTTTGATTCTGCGGGGGCGGAGGTCGTTGGTTCTGGTTCTGGTTTTGCGGCCTATTTTGAGGGGGTCTGTACCCTTGGTTATTCCCATTTCGCCCGTTTTGGTTTTGAGGCTGCTCTTGCCCCGCGACCAAATCGTCCCTCTTCGTTATGTTCTCGAGCCTAGTTCGACATTCCCGTCGAACGTGACCCATTCGACCGCATCGGTAACAAGCGCCTTGTTGCGGGCATCCCCTTGCCAGATGTGGTCGTCCACATCGCGGGCAAGGCGGTACCGGATCTTCTTGATTGAACCTCCTTCCCGTGTTGTTTTGTTGGGGCCTATTCGACCCTCTACGCTGCTCGTTCCTTCCAGTGTTGTTATCGTTTCTCGAGTCTCGGCTTCTCTTGTCTTGAGGACCCCTGCTGGACTCCCCACTCACCCTTCTTTTCAGCTGCTGCACGCGTGCTACCGCTACAGCGCGATCGTATACGGCTTGCAAATCGGGGTAGTGTACTCCCGCGATCACTTCGCGCACAGACAGGTTCAGTCCCATCTCGAATTTCTGCGCCTTTTCCGCATCAGTAGGTACTAGTCTTGGTGCGAACCTCACCAGCTCCTTGAAGCGGGTGTAGTATTCCTGCACCGTTTGGCTTCCTTGCTTCAGCGACAGGAATTCTTCGTACATGGCAGCTTTGGTACTCAAGGGATAGAATCGATCCCTGAGTAGTTCCATCATCTCCATCCACGAGTAAGGCTCGTCATCTTCAGTTAGTTTGGCTTGCGTTGCTTGCCACCAGTCATCAGCTTCGCCTCCCAAGTAGTATGAAGCGACATGTACCCTCTCTCCTTCCGGACATTTGACCGCTCCCAGCAGCTTGTCAAAAGTCCGGATCCATTCCTCCAGTTTAGCTGGATCCTCCTCACCAGCATAGTGGGGCGGCTGGTAGGGATTCACCATCGCCAGGTAGTTAGGGCGAGCTTGGGGCGGAGGTACCGCCGCAGCTTGACCCTGGTTGACTTGCGCGTTTCCGAGCGCAATCAACACTTCCTCTATCGTCCTAAGACGATCGCCCACATTGTTCGGTGCGGGGGCGTCCTGCGCACCTTGGGGCTGTTCCTCATCAGGTTGGTTTGGTTCGGTGACGTTTGGTGGTGTTTCAGTAGGTGTTTCAGTGGTGGTTTGGGGAGCAGGTTGGGCTCTGCCTCTTCCTCTTCCTCTGGGTGCCATTCTGGTACAAATAGGATAGTTTAGGACTGATAAATTTAGCATATAGTCTAAGTGATTTCTATGAATGTATATGTGTGTAGTAATTTAGCACGTGGTGCTTTGTTCGAGTTAAGAAGCATCGTCTGTTTTGGGGTTTCATTTTATTTTGTTTTGTTTTGTTTTGTTTTGATTTAAAAAAAATAAATCGGCATTTTATTTTCTCATAAGAAATTTTAGTACAAAAGTAGAAATATTTTTCTAGCAAAACGGTGTCTAACAATAGAATCCCTAGTGCCTCATGGCGTCTCTCGGCGGGGTAGCAGGATCTTCCTCCGGATCTTCCTCCTCCGAACTCGGCGGTAGTAGGTCATCAAAGATAGTGTTTAAGTCTTGCCCGTGGGCATCGATGTATTCCTTTAGTATTAAGTTTTGTGTAGTGAGGGTTTGGACTTGGCGCTCGAGTTGGTTTATGCGGTGATGATCCGCCTCTCTCAAGTTCCCCATGTGATGTAAGTTGGCCTCCAGTTGAGCCATACGGTACTTCATCTGCTCTAGGGTTTGGTGGGAATCGAGATGAACGCTCATCATCCTGACCATCAACTGCATCATGTCTTGACTAGCCATCTAGCGCAAGCAAGAGATCTAGGTTAATATTCGCCAAGATTCTAGGTTCGAGTTTCCAAGATTCTAAGTTCAAGTTTCGCCAAGATGCTAAGTTCAAGTTTCGCAAAGATTCTAAGTTCAAGTTTCGCCAAGATTCTAAGTTCAAGTTTCGCCAAGATGCTAAGTTCATAGCAGAGATGCAACATGCATATGCAAATGATATTTCCCCCCAATAATAATTTAATACCCATATATTTTTCCCATGGGTTTTAAAATAAAATTTCTCCATGGAAATAAAAAAAAAATTTAAAATTTAAAATAATAGTCAAAATATTAATAATAGTTTAAAAATAATAATGGTTTAGAAATAATAGTTTAAAAATAATAGTGGTTTAAATAATGGTTTAAAAATAGTAATGGTTTAAAAACAATAATAATTTAAAAATAACCTGGCTCTGATACCAACTTGTAACACCCCGGTTTTTGGTAACCCAGGTCGGGATGTCACCGCCACATCTCCCTAGTAAGACACGGTTTCTCCGAGCTTACTAAAGAGATGCAAGGCTAGGTATTGCAGTGTTTAAAATATTTAAAGCATACAAAATAGCCCATACAATATAAATCGAAAATAATAATAGCATAGCGCAGCGGAAATATTTAGTTTAGTACAGTATCGCAGCGGAAAATTTAAATAGGGCCGACATGGCCAAACACGGGTTAAACAGGCCCGTTCAGAATATAGTCTAAGTACGAAATTTAAAAGCAAAATAAAAGTTCCCAAAATCCCATGCATGATTCGTGCTCACACATGCTCATTCCACATATTCTGTACAGAAAGGAATAAAAACGGTTTTGATCAGCAAAATTGCTGAGTAAGTTAACACATGCATGATCGTAGGGTTTAAAAGCCATACTTTAATAATTTAACAAAAGCATGATAATAACATAATATTTGATTTCATATAATCCATATCATATAGCACAATCTAACTCAGGCTCTATTTAATAACACATATCACATGGTTTAATCATAAAAGCCATAATTTTTAAATAAGACATTTAAATAATTTAATTGGACAACACTATAATTTAATCTAGTTTAATTTAATTTAGAATCCCCATTACATTCCCGATTTGGTATCTCAAGTTTCACGATAAAGATCGCGATGTCAACAAGTTTAGCCGGTAGCCCGGCGGCCGCAGCCGTATCAGCCATACCCAGTACCACTCCGGAGCCTCGGGAAACCCATACGGATATTCACGAGAGTGTAGGCTCTAAGTTTCGCCGTTTTGGCAATATCACATTTCAAGTATAGCGCGCGGGGTCACCATCGTCCATTACGGCACGAAGTGAATCGTTAGGGGGCACCCTGCAGAGCACTCACCCCTAATTTTAATTTATCAAGTTTGTAAGGGGATTTAGTTTTTAAAAATCTGACTTCCATTGTGTTCATTTAGAAACAATATCTCAATTCGTTTCAACCCTAAAGGTTAATTCCATGTTTCAACAAGATTTCAAAATTTCGTTTCGGTAAATCACAGTTTACTCCAAAATTCGTCTAAAATCAGATTTAATTCCAAAAATTCCAAAATTTCACATCTGACTCGGAAACATCAAGATCTACAACTTTCATGTTTTAACTTTTTCAATCCGAGATACTTAAGTAGGTCAAAATCGCTAATTTTCGCATAACAAGAAATCTGTCCGAGTTCAATACATCACAGATCAAAGATTTCAGTTTCTACCATATCAATTCAACTCCAAATTTAATGAAATTTGACAGGGATCATCTTAAGACATTTATCTACAACTTTCATGTTCGGCCAAAGATCTAAAACAGCCTAGATCCTATGTCAAAAACGAGATCAAGATCAATCCTAAATTCTGTCCAAGATTTCAAGATCTAAATCAAACAGTTCGGTTTCAACGGGTTTTCACCTATCAAATCAACTCCAAAAATTCTCAAATTTTTACAGTAGCTAGATCTAAGTCTTAGGAACGTTTTTCGTGTTTTAAGTTTTTCCGTTTGAGTTCGTTTTAAAGGTCGGAAAAATTCAACACTTCTGTTGCGTCGGTAAGAAAACAAAAGTAGACAGATTTATGATTCTTGTCAAATCTTTTAGGTTTCGAATGTTTTAAAATCTCCCAAAACCATGTAAGGTTAACTTACAGTGTCTATGAACGTCGGGAATGTCCAATTCGGAGGCGTGGCTTCCAGATCACCGTTTCTCCTCCCCGTTCGTCGGGTTCTACGATCTAGATTCGATACGGGGGTATAGAAAGAAAAAGAAGATGATTAGGATTCGTTTTCGAATCGTTTATTGAATAGAGATTGAACCGAGACTTACCACGACTATGGAGATCTGTTGCGAACTCGTCCACAGCGTTCGTCTTGGTTTCGTGCCTCCGACGACTCCGGATTAGGGTTTCGAACGTATAGAGTGCTTTAGGGTTTCGTAAACTTGTTCGGGGCTCCCAAGGGGCTTATTTATAGAATTCTAAGTCCCTAGGGCGTCCACGGCCGACCTAGAACTCTGGAGTCGAGAGGTGTTCAACCGAAAGTCGAAAAATCCGCGTTCGGGTGAGAGATTCACGCAACAAACGAATCTGTGGGTTGGCGCGGTCGTGGCGCGGCAAACCCCTTCCAGCGCGCGGCCACCGCGCCGTCTACGCCTGGACTTCGGTCCGGGCGGGTCGTGCGATCCGTCGTGCTTTTCCGCCTCCCTTTCGGGTTTCTATCCCTCTATGCTTCCGAATTCCGATTCCCCGGGGTATATTCGGGTTCATACTTTCTCTCTAATTTTTATTCTTAGTCCAGTTGGATGTTTTGGACTCGAATACTCGAGTTCATTAGTGTCGGGTTTTGGTGTACCATTTAACCATTTAATTAAATTCCTTTAATTCCTTTTTAAGTAAAAATCTCATTTCTCATTTCCTTATATTTATTTATTTATTTATTTGCTGGATTGTTTATTTATTTATCGCATTTATTTTATTTATTATTTATTTATTTAATTATTGCTTTATTTTATGTTGGAAAATTCTCGGGTATTACAGCATTACGTTTGGAAGATAATTTTACCTTGGAATTAGTTAAATTTACTTGTTGGTTGCAATTTTATATAATGTGCAAGCTGTATATAATGAAATATATCAAAAAGTGTTCAAAATAATAAAGTGGAGGCTTGATACGTTTTCTAGGGTTAGTAAAATAATAAAATGGTTTAGTTTTAAAATTGGTTGATGTATGGTTTTAGAATTTTAAATGGTATAAAAGACAATTATACAAGATGCCTGGTAATATTAGATTACCTGCCTTCTACGAAGTAATCAGATTCTCATCAAATCTCCTTCACATTCCCATTTGGTTGGGAATCTGACATTCCTTCCTAAAAGATTACTCCAATCAAACGTAGGAATGTATGATTCCTTATTGAAAATTGCCAAGGGGCATCCAAGATACTCCCAACCAAACGTAACGTAAGGGTTTAATTAGTAATTATACATTTATTTTATATATCAATGGATCTTAATAAAACAACTAGGCATACCGAGTTAATGAATTAATCAATTAAAAAAAGCATGGTTCTAAGTTCTAACCTCCGTTCTTTGTTTTCCATCTACGCGGGTTTATTTGGTTTTTTTGTATTCTGAGCATCCCTCACCCACACCACATCTATCAAGCGTTTGTCGGTCTTCTGGCTTGGCTTCTCCTCACTCTTTATTACTTGCCCAGGTCCGTATGATTGAGGAATCTCTGCGCTTGGCGTCCCTCTCCGGTTCGTATTCCTTCACTGCGTATCGTTCTGTCCTGCTTACCTTGGGAATTCTTATATCGGCTAAAATGGTAAAGGCTGTAGATGTTTATTTTAATTGTATATTGATACTATTTTGGCCGAGTTCCCTCTGTGTTATGGCTACTGGAAGAATTAAGTATGCTGCTCATGTGGCACTGGCACACCTCAGGTCGGTGGAAAAAGATGTTGCAGAGGTTGTATATGAAAGAGCAATTCAAGGAGTTACCTACTCTGTGGAAATGTGGTTGCATTTATTCAGGGCGTCTCAAACTATTTTTGGGCCCGGAGCAAAAAATAAAATTAGGGCCCTAGTCATAATATCTTTTTTTTTTTTTTTTTTTTACAGTTTTAGAATGTGAGCAAATCATGTGTATAAAATCCAAGTCACACAAATTACAAATGGATAAGAGGTGGGATGAAATCGAACCATCAACTATAATAATGTCGTTAGATAAGTCCCCTAGTCTTTATATCAAATAAATATTTAATATTTTATTATTAAAGTATACCTACTTGAAAAAAAAAACTAAAACAAGAATTTTTTGATAAACATTACACTCATGTGTCGTCAAATTAAATAAAGGGAAGGGATAGGGAACCTGGTGAGAATTGAACTCCAACCATAAAATTAGATGTCAGAGGACATGGCCACTAGACCAAGTCTCAATTCCCAACTAAAACAAGAATTATGTTATAAGAGTGCCGCCATTTTAAAACTTTTAGCCTTGAGTATTCTTTGAAGAAAAATTATCAATCAAATCACAAGCAATATAAACTCCGCTGACTACAATATCTGGAAAAATCCAATATTTATTAAAAGTTGGGAATTGGGAAATTAATGAATAGAGAATTTATTTGTGCTATGGTTTGGAAACGGTAAAGAAATTAAAATAATAGGGTTTAGATAATTAGGTTAGATACAACAAATTTTTTAAAATTAAAATAATATATATATGAAATGAGGCCCCAAATTTGGGGGCCCTGAGCCATGGCTCCTGGTTTGAGCCGCCCCTGCATTTATTGTGTTCTTGTGTTTCAGTTTTATTGTCCCCTAATTTTAGGTATTGAAGTGATGATTTATGAGGACATGCGATTCTGTTCTCACAAGTTCATATAAGAGGATTATGATATTCTTTGCTCCTGAGCTTTCTGCAATCATTTTATGAGGTTTTTCAATCTGGCTAGGAGTATTTAGTTGTTATTTGTTTTCATTTTCTTTCTTAAAAAATTCATGTTTACTCAAAAGCCCTTTTGTTAAACTGACGCATTACTCTTTTCAGATTGGTCTCAGATGGAGGAGTGAAAAGGAAGTAATATCTGGGAAAGGTACACTCTCTCTTAAACTTCTGTTTTTCCTCTTCATATATTGTTTAACTTTTAATAAGTGATGGTTATTTGAAACTATGGCCTCCTACGTCCAGCCCGGAATCTCTGAAATCAAATTATCCCTAAGCTCTCCATCAGAATGGCTGATGGAGCGTTGCAAGACACAGCATCCATGCTGGTGTGTTGTGCAGATTCTGTTCATCTACTTGCAACCATGTTTTTAACTTTTAATTTAGATGACAGTGCACTGTAACTTATTTTTCATTTATCTCTCTCTGCTCCAACAAAATTATAATTAATGCATGCATCAAATTCAAGATGTTTTTGGTTAATGGTTTATGGTGGTTGGTTCTAAACTTCTAATTTTCATTTTCAATGGGCTGGGAGTGGCTTTCTTTGAAGAGTGTAATTCCCTGTAAAAAAAACTCTCTTCAACAATATTACCTATGAACTTTTAGCAAAATAGATCTATAGGGGACCGATTTTTTTTCTAATTCTATTTTTTGTAATTTTTATCTGACTTTTAATGAAAAGGCCTGCACTTTAGTTTTGTATTCAGTTCTGTATTCAACCTTATTTTTTGTTTCCAATTCTATTATCTATGGACTTTTACAGAAACATATGTATATGGACTTCTACATTATGTACTGTTTATATTGACCAATTCCAGTATATATAATATTTTTTCCTAGGTTTCTGAAGTTCTTATATTATATTGAAGTATTTTACCTTCTGATTCACTTATTATTGAATTTTATCTAGGTTCATACTCTTGGTTTATGACTTTATGTCAAACTTGATTTGTGGTTCACACAATTGATTTGCAAAATTGGATTTTAATATAGTAAATTTATTTTGTTATTAACTTAACAAATTATTAATCTTATTTTTGAGAAAAGAAAAAAAAAAGCATCGCTCGTGCGCATCGCGCGGGCAAAAAATACTAGTAAATAATAATAATTAGAATTCAGAATTGTGTATTATTAGGAATTCATAGTTATATTATTAACTAATTCAACCTGAAAATTATTATTAGAGATCTAAGTATCTATATATCTAAGTGTATTAAATAATTTGCTATGAACGATAATTAATCAAATGAACTCTGTTCTAGGCTTAAAGCATTAGCCATTATTTCTATCCATTGTCATGATTGGTTTCTAATTACATACTTGGTTAGAAAGCATCGTAATGAACGTTGTGTAGCAAAGTTCCAATCGACAGTGTGAGAGGCTTCAACAACTGTGAGAAACAAGAAATTGAAACCATATATAAGAACAGCATGAATATAGAACGAATTTGTACTAACCAGTAACATGTACAAAATATGGGATGTTGAGAAATTCAATATGGCGCTGATATTAAAATGGAGATAGAGGTTCGGCGGGAGCAATCTTTGTGGAAAGAGGTTATTAATACAAAATATTATGGTGGCAATGCAAGTTTATTTCCCAAGCCAAAGGTTGATAGAACTCTTTGGGGCAAGATTTGCAGCATGTGGCAGGAGGCGGATGCAGTCGCTCAAGTAGGTTGTTTCAAAATCATTGTGGGAAATGGAGAATGGACAAAATTCTGGCAGGATAACATGGGTGGTTAGGGGACGGCCGCTGAAAGATCTCTTTCCAAGATATTCACATTAGCAGCAAATAAGGAGGGCAAGATCGCGGAATTTGGCATATGGATTGGTAGGGAATGGGAATGGTGTATCACGCTAAGGAGGAATCTGTTTCAATGGGAGTTGGAGGTCTGGGAGGAGCTGATGTCTGAATTTTTTTTTTTTTGGTAAACAGTGACACTCATGTGTCGGCAAAGGTGTGTGGGAGCCCAAACCACACAAATAACAAAGGGGGACAAAGGGGAGGGATACGGGCCGGGTGGGGATCGAACTCCCAACCTATGGTTGAGAGAAGGGGGACTTGACCGCTAGGGTAAGTCCCCAACCCCCATGTCTGAATTGAATAGGCTTAATTTGTGTAGATTTATACAAGATAGAGTTGTTTGGCTGAAGGAAGGAAATGGAGAGTATTTGACTAAGTCTTGGTGGAGACGTGAGGGAGGGGTGATGCAGTCTGAGCATTGCAAGTTTTGGAAGAGGTTTTGGTCCATAAAAGTACCGAAGAAAGTCAAACTGTTGGTATGAAAATTATATCACAATGCTCTACCAATAAGAGAGATCTTTCTGAAAAGGAATTGCATTTAGATTTCGAATGCCAATTGCCCGTTTTGCATAAAGGACATAGAGAGACAGCAGACCCTGTTTGGCAAAACAGCTAAACAGAATTAGCTTATCCAAGGCAATTTGAAATAAATTAGCTTATTTAGAAAGACAAAATAACTTAAAATAGTGTTCAATCAGCTATTTCTGAAACCGCTGCAAATAGCAGCATTTTGGATTTTAGCTTATTCTAGGCTAAAAGTTGGTCTTGAAATTGTCAAACAGCTAATTTTAACTAATTATTACTCACATAATCAGTTAACAGCTAACAGCTAATTCCCAAACAAGGTCATATCTTTTGTGCGAGCGATGTGACTGCACATGTGTGGTATAAAGGGATTCAATGGTTCAGTTTCGAATGGGCCAGTCCTGGTGGCGCTGGTAATTTGCTGGAAGGATGGTTTGGTACTTATCTTAGAAAATGTCAAAGGGAGCTGTGGAACACTACAGGCATGGCAATTACCTGGATAATCTAGAAGTATAGAAATGGAAGTGTAGTCAAAGGGCAAGAGTTTAATTTAAAGATGATAGAGCACGAAGTTAAATGGAAGTGACAAATGTGGTGGATGGATGGCTATAATGGGAACGCAACCCCATTGGGAGAGGTGAGTGTTTATTTTCCGGAAGGGCTTTTCCACACCGAGAGATATAGAAGTAAAATACCACGAAGAGGACTGGTTTGGGAACGCCCATCGAAGGGGTGGTGGAAGATAAACACGGATGGCTCGTCTTTGGGAAATCTGGGGCCAGCCGAAACTGGAGGAATTATAAGAAACGATGAGGGGGAGGTGATATATATATTATCAGATTTTATTGTGAATACTGATTCTACAGAGGCAGAGGTTACAACTCTCTATAGAGTTTGTGTGGCCCTATTGACAGACCAAGGAATTCCCCTTCAAAAACTGATGTTTGAATGTGATTCTAGGAATGTGATAGGTTGGTTGATGGATATTGGCAAGATCCTATGGAGGTTCAGAAGTTTAATAGGACCAATTGCGGTAGTATTGAACTGTGCTGGAGAAGTGAAGTGAAGGGTCGTCCATGTATTTAGAGAACGGAATGAGGAGGCAGATCTATGGGCAAGGAAGGGGGCGGCACATGAAGGTAGGGTGGAAGTGTGGCTGTAAGTTCTGGTAGATGCGGATGTTTTAGAACAAGAGTTTAGGTGACAGTACAAAAAAGCAGAAGCTGCTGTTGTCACACAGGTTTTCTGAATGGGTATGAGAGTCATCAGATCTCTTTGTGAGCCAAGGGAATGTTTTAATGTTTTTCTGCTTTGTCGAATTGTCTAGCAATTGACGCATGGAACTGGGTAGGTGTAACATTGTAAGAGCTGTTTTCTACTGTTTTATTGAGTGCGGTTATAAAATCTTCCATTTTCCTTAAAAAAAAAAAAAAAAAAAAAAAAAAAAAAAAAAAAACCAGTAACATGTACAAGTGAAAAGATGAGGTTATGTTTTAATGGGAGAAGTTAGGGTGCAACTATGGGATTTGACATGATGTACTGTGACTTTTTCCAACCGTTTATTAGCATTTTAAATTAACGGTTGAGATGAACTGGAAGGGTAAAAAGGTAATTATGCCATATTATTCCAAAATATATTTTAATACATTTCAGTGACAATGTATGTAATTTTCAGCAATTTTGTTGATTAATATATTGTTTTCAGCGACATGCATATTGTATTCAGCGTGTCTTCCGTGTATTTTCAGCGACGGAGAATAGTATATTTCAGCGACGCACTATAGTACTTCCTCCGTTCTCATTTAAGTGTTCACTTTGCATAGTAGTAACTATTCATTGAGTAACTTTGATTTAACTTTTTCACATAGTTCTATAAGATAAAATATAGTCAAGTGAGATCTTGTTAGATTCGTCTAATGACCTAGTTTTAGAATATTAATTTTTTATAATTTTTACTTATATACAATTTGAGTTATAAACATTTAAAAATGTATCTTGAACTACGTGAAATGCAGAAATGGAGCACTTATATGAGAACAGAGGAAGTATATTTCAGCGACAAACTATAGTATTTTTCAGCGACTTGATATTGTGAATTTCAGCGACTTCGTAAAAGTTGAAACTCTAATTCTTTGGTTTAATATATTTCAGTGACGCACTATAGTATATTTCAGCGACAAGCTGTGTGCATTTCAGCGACATACATAGTGTTCTTCAGCGATGACATGTGTATTTTTCAGCGACTTGACATTAAAAAATTTTTGGACAATTTTACCCTTTTACATTTTGGACCGTTGGATCTTAAACGAACGGTTGGGATTGGTGCCTTGATGTGCTGCGGGTTTTGGTGATTGCACCGTAACCAATCTCATGTTTTAATATTTGCTTTAATCCTGGAACCAGCCTCATAAATAAAATCATTATTAAGAGGTAAAAATATCATTTGTAAACAGATATCACCACCATACAAATAAGAGCAGAGAGAGATTTTTAAACCAGAAAAAACTAATCTGGTTGCCGGCGCATCAATAATACTTGTAAAGATACCATGTTTTAATATTTGCTTTAAAATGGTATCTTTACAAATTTTATTGTAACTTGACCATAAATATCATTTTTAACTTATTTCTACAACGGAACTTGACCTCCTCCGGGAGTAAAGGTCTACTTACTCAGCGATTGTTTTCGCTGATTCTACACTGTTACCATTTCCTTTCAGGACTTGAAACCTACAATGTTCGGCAGAGCATCATTTGCACGGGCACGGTTTGGGGTTTAATATTTAAAATGTACTTTTAAATTCCCTTTGGGAAAAAAAATAGTTACTTGGCATAGATTTTTATTAAGTGGAATATCTGGGTTTTTAGCCCACCTTTACAAAGTTTTTGTAATATTATTTAAAACAAAGATAATCTAATGCAAAACTATTGACTTATTATTTTAAACTCTGAAATATATATGCTAGCCTTAGCATATTCCAGACAACCTGTAATACGTGACGGTAGCACTCGCCCATTTTTCCTGCACTTTGCTTCCGCTGTGGCTTTAGGAAAAATGGGGGTGTTACATGGATATAGAATAAAGAGGGATTGATTATTTGGATTTACAAGTGTAGATATATTTTTTAAGAGATTGATTCATGATGGATAAATTTCTAGATTGTTGCTTAAATTGGACATTTTGGAATTTATATGTGTTCATGTCTAACTGGGTGTTTTGATGATTTGTGGTGGTTGCTGGAGTTTTGCGAAATTGGGAATGGGTTCGGAGGTGATTTCGAATGGAGAAAACGGTGGTGGTGTTGGCGGAAATCGGGACGGAAGCAGTGGCAAAGATGGAGTTTTGGAAGATGGAGGCGGCAGTGGTAAGGGGGCTTTGTGCAGCTGCCTTGGTGGTGGAGGGAGTTTGGCCGGAAGATGGTTGTGGTGGCGCTGAGCATTGTGCGGTGGTAGCGACGATAACAGATTTGGTGAGGATTGGGCAGCGGCTGGTCGTGGAGGTTGGTAGCGGCAGCGGCAACCTTAATTAGGGTTAGGGTTTCCTTAGGTTTGGTCTTAGGGTTTGTGTACTGGGTTTCGGTTTGAGTTTTAGGCCAACTTTAATTCTTTTTGCTTATTGGACTAATCTGATTGACTTAATTAAATGATTAATATAGATTATGGACCCAATAACTCACTAAGACATAAGATTTTAGCTTAATGGATTTAATCGGCTTAAATTATACTCCCTTAGGCCCATTTAAGATGTCTTGTTTGATTTCTTCACACAATCCAATGCACTTTATAAATCGATGATATCTCAAAATATATATAAGTAAAAATTATGTGAAATATATATTCTAAAACTACACGATTAGACGAATCTAACAAGACCGAATTCGATTATTTTTTACAAATATTTACTCGCAATAATATTGAGTCAGAGTTAAACAATGAACAGTACCAAAAAGTCAAATAGGACGTCTGAAGTGGGACGGAGGGAATATATTAATTAATTCGCACTATTAGCCAAATAATCCGACAATCCCAATTCTCCAATCCGGGACAAGTGATAATTAAAAGTCAGGCAATTTCATGAATTTCCAATAATTGAATGAGTTAAGTATTTTAATTAAATTGTATGGTCTTAGTCGTATAATTTATTCCATGTCTAATACTATTAAATCCAACGTTTATAAATTAATAGGCTTAATGAATGCCAAGAAAATTAATTAAACGTAGTCCACATCCTAATTAAGACTAATTAAATAATCTTTCAGCAATATCTAAATAAGAGTTGAATTTTTCGGTTAAATATTAAATTTTTGAATATATACTAATTTAGAAATTTTAAAATTTTATTCAAAATTTTGTAGGGTGTTATAGTCTATCCTCCTTAAAATAAGGCTTCGTCCTCGAAGCCTCGCTACAAAACTAAAGGTAATTCAACACTAGATGAATCGTTCCAAAAATTCTATTTTTATTGAAATCCTTCTATGGGTTACCTTTCAAATTTCAAATCCGTTGATGGATCTAAGTAATTCTCTCTTCATCCTCAACAAATAATTATGATTTCGTTCATCTTTATCATGTAATCATACCTTGATTTAATATTTAAAATGTATACTTTTAAATTCTCTTTTCGAAAAAAATATATTACTTGGCATAGATTTTTATTAAGTGGAATTATTTGGTTTTTAGCCCACATTTACAAAGTTTTTGTAATATTATTTTAAACAAAGAGAATCTTGTGCAAAACTATTGGCCCATTTTTTTAAACTCTGAAATATATATGCTAGCCTTTGCGTATTCCGAACGACCCGGAATACATGGTGGTAGCACTCGCCCATTGTTCTCGCACTTTGCTTCCGTTGTACTTTTGGGGAAATGGGGGTGTTACACCCAATTCAAGAAAGAATTAGATAATTGCAGCACCAAATAAACAAATAAAAAAAAGTAAATTAAAACAGAGATTCCATTGTTCCCTTTCCCAGTTTCTCTTTCCGAAAATAAAAAAGAATAAAAAGTCTACAGAATGCACAAAGCAAACAAAAACATCAATCAAATACCAATGTCAAATGGCGTAAGCATCCGCATTCATTCTGCCCTGAATGAACCTATTATCTATAAACCACAATTTTAAAACTTCTAAACTTCGAAACCAGGTGTAGCATGAACCTAAATTATCTTTCTTAATCAAACTGCTTTTTTGGCTTGGAGGAAAATAACAAATCGTCAATAGATTTCAATCTTGAGTTTCTTAGGAAGAGGGCCTTGGAAGGGACCAACGTACAGGTTATAACAATTAGCGAGCATGATAGATCAAGCAACTGATTAATACTAAAAGCAGTAAAGTTGTAAAGATGTATATCCCAAAGCTAAAGCTCATTAAGCATGATAGAATTGTAAACATTGAATATGAAGTGAAAATTTGATTTGCGAAAATCAATAATTGCTTTCAATGGAAACATACACACAAACACAAAACAGGATGATAACATTTCATATACATGCATAGTCCTACAGAAAGTAGAAGAGAATACGTAGGTGATTACCTCAAGGTACATCTGCAACTGTTACCTGAGAATTGAGAATAGAAAACAGGTAAAAGCACACCAGATTAGGATTAGAAATTATTCAAACTTAAAAAAATGACTTTGCTATTGAGGTTCGAAAAACTGTATTTCAATTTTCAAATAGGATCAATTACTACAAAATATCGAAATTACTTATATCATCCCATAACCCTGGAAGCATGAAGAATCATGAATCAACACACCAACACAAAATAACAAAATAAAGTAGCAAAGCAAAACCATACCCCAATTGCAGAGGCAGTGGCACACTCAGAGGGACAGAAGAGGCGCTACCACCACCCTTAACTGTAATGTTGTGGAGGCAGTGGGTTTGCTGGATCAAATTCCTGCATCGACCCGTTTCCTACACTTCACAAACACAGTCCTTTGTAATAGACATCCTTAATTCGAACACAAAATGAAGGATATGAGTTAGTAGTAACAATGAAACTAAGAAGGAAATACATGACTGATCACGATGCCGCCTCCAAATTGTGAATGCCTTAGGTTTTAATTACCCAGCCTAACAAATCGAGATACGCAACCGGCCTCAGAATACGACGACGCCCCCACCACAGCGCGGTGCCGACCCAAGACGTTGCCTAATGGGCGGCTTGTCATCCTCCTCCAGCCGACGACGCAATTTTACCCCGCCAAGATCCCCACACCGCGCGGGCTTCCGGTTCATGATAAAAAGAAACGGGGATTTGGCGAATTCGAACGAATCGAAATAAAACTCATACCTTTGCTCCTTGTTCTCCACTGGAACGGAGCCAATCGAAGCGACTTGGTTCACATACTGGCCAGTATATACTGGAAATATGTGCAACTATTTCTAACCATTGGATCAAAATTAAAATAAGATGAATGGTATAGATTGTTTAAGGTCATTTATGTAATTTGCTATATTTAAAAACTTTAATTAAAATTTAAATGCTTTTGCAACTTTTGCAATGATTACTATATTTATTACAGCTTGTGTAATGATGGCCGAAAGATTCGTTCATATTTTACAATATTCTACAAGTATTACACATGTTCTATATTTTCCAATACACATACTGTATACTTAATATTATGTCTTCTTACACACAATATTCTGTTTTGCTACAATTAACATTATGTGTTGCTATACTTAATATTTAACATTATGTATTACTACACATTACATTCTGTTTCATTACTTTTAACATTATGTCTTGATATACTTAATATATAACATTTTACATTGCAACACTTAACATTCTGTTATTCTATACTTAACATTCTATTTTACAACGCTTAAGATTCTGTTTTGCTATACTTAATATTTTGCATTATGTCTTACTACATATTACATTATGTTTTATTATTTTTAACATTATTATATACGGCATTCTACATTGCATTATGTTTTATTATATACTTAATATTATGTCTTACTACATAATTATACGGCATTCTGTTTCACTTCAATTAACATTCTCTTTGCAATTATATGACATTCTCTTTCATTTCAATCAGCATTCTGTTTCACTTCAATTAACATTCTGTTTGCAAATATATGATATTCTGTTTCACTTTAATTAACATTCTGTTTGCAAATATATGACATTCTGTTTCGCTTTAATTAACATTCTATTTGCATTTAGATGACATTCTGTTTCACTCCAATTAACATTCTGTTTGCAGTTACATGACATTCTCTTGCACTTAATATTTGTAAAGTATCAATAAACATTCTGTTTCTTTGCATAGATATTCTGTTTGTACACATGGAACATTCTATTTCACTTTGGGCATTATGTTTCACTTCAATACACATTCTATTTGCTAACATATGACAGTTCTTTTTTTTTTACTTTAATATACATTCTGTTTGTCAATATACTCCCTCCATTTTCATATCATTGTAACATTTGGAATTTTGACACTGTTCACTGCACTTTGACTTAACGTTTTATCATAGTTATACAAGTTAAAATATAGCCAAGTGGGATCTTGTTAGATTCGTCTCGTCGAGTAGGTTTTAAATATCAAGCTTTTAGAATTTTTACTTATACCGAACTTGAGTTATTAATGATTTAAAATGTGCATTGGACTGCGTGCACTGTGAGTCCGTTGTAATTTTTAGGAAACGAAGGGAGTGCAATATTCTGTAAAGAAAGTAACTGAAAGTAATTATTCATCTATTTTCACATTATTTAAATTCAAAAGGTACAATTACACATTTAACCTTACTATCAATCTAGACCATTGATGGAAAATTTAATCTAAGGGCCAAGATGTACTCCAGTATATTCTGGAAAAAGTCTTTCCAGTACAGGAGCCATTTCGCAATCGAAGAGAGAAAACGGGGAGATGATTTCCAAGCGGCAGAGACACATCCCAAATCTCGAATGAGAGAAAAGTGAGAATATTAGGGGCAAGAAGGGCTGGGAGAAAATTAGGAGAATATTAGGGGCAAATATGGAATGTAATTTTTTTTAAACTCTAAAGGTAAAATGGTAATTCAATTCAGACATTACCACTTATATAAATAGAGATATATTTTTATTATTTTTTGTTTTGTTATTAGTAGTACTAGTATAGTTGTGTGTGTTGCATCATTTTTTTTCTTATTTACTAACCGGAAAGATGCATCATATTGTTTGGTATTTAGAACTTATATTCAGCACTGATATTGTATGCTCACTCAAAGATCAAGGATGAGGATACTGTGTGAAATTTTTGAAGAATATTATGTTGTATATTTGATTGTACTTTTTTTATTATCTTCCATCCATTATATCAGGAATGAGGTCGATGCGAAACACTCGATGCAAAATAGTCGATGCGGTTTATTTCGCTTCGAGGAGACCGCCTCGAGTTGGACTTGGAAATCTTCTAAGGCATTGGAGGCGATGCGGTCTAAGATGAAGCGATGCGTTTTAGACCGCCTCGAATGGACTTGCATTTTCTTCAAGGTAAGTGAGGTCGATGCGGTTTAAGATGGTGATGCGGTCTAAGGGTAGACCGCATCGAGCCATCATGGTTCGCACCAAGACTGGTGAAGACCGCATCTAAGGGTAGACCGCATCGACTGGTGAAGACCGCATCGAGCCATCATGGTTCGCACCAAGACTTGCCTGCTCCCACCATCTTCCTTCCGACTGGGTCCACTGGCCTCCACTGTTCCGACGTTGACCGAACGTCGACCGGAGACTTCCGACCAAATTCCGGTGAGATTCCGGTGACGTCGGTTGATTCCGGCGTTGACTCCGGCGACGGTGGCGTTGACCGTGGCCCTCCTTGTTGACCTCTTTATGCTAATTTTATCTGTAATTGCATCTAGAGGTCATTCTTCTTCGGTTTTAGTTCAGCAAGGTGGGACCCATGTTAATGGGCCCTGGGTCTGTCTGGTCCGGTTGGAATTCTAGCAGCAGCTTCAGTCCCTTACTTTTCTCCAGCTCCATTTTATCAGCTTCATCATAAAAATACTTGGAGACTGCATCTGTGAATTTCTTGATCCCTTCTTGGACACGGGTCCTTCCGGGAATGTTGGAATCATCAGTCCAGTGGTTCTTCCGGCTATGCCATCCCCACCCCCTTGGGGAGGTTGATCCATCAACCGATCAGATTCCAGCTCTTCGTCCCGTTCAATAAGAGAAAGATCTGCAATATTAAAATTCGGAGTAATATTGTATGTATCAGGTAGCTCAATCCGATAAGCATTATCATTAATCTTCTCTAAGACTCTGTAAGGTCCTGTTCCGCGGGGTGACAGCTTTCCATGTCTTTGTGCCGGTAACATTTCCTTACATATATGTATCCAAACCCAATCCCCGGGTTTTAAGATTAGCTTCTTTCGCCCTCGGTTGGCGTATCTGGCATAGTGTTCGGTTGCTTTTAACAGGCTGTCGCGCACATCTTTATGTAAGGCTTTAATTGCGTTCGCTCTGTCCCTTCCATTAGTATTAAAATGCTCACTACAAGGTAGTGGCAATAAATCAAGTGGGGTTAGGGGGTTAAAACCATACACAATTTCAATGGGAGACATGTGGGTGGCACGATGAATGTGACGGTTATATGCAAATTCAATATGTGGTAAACATTCATCCCAACTTTTTGAACTAGAGGCGGTGATAATTCTTAAGAGATTACCTAGTACCCGATTTACCGCCTCAGTCTGACCATCTGTCTGAGGATGGTAGGAAGTTGAAAATAGAAGTTGGGTGCCAATTTCCCTCCAAAAGCCTTTCCAGAAATAGCTCACGAACTTAGCATCCCGATCAGAAACTATGGTCTTTGGTACTCCATGAAGACGTACCACTTCTTTGAAGAATATCTTGGCAATGTGTCTGGCATCATTGGTTTTTGCACATGGAATGAAGTGTGCCATCTTGGAGAATCGGTCTACTACCATAAAGATAGAATCTTTGGCTCTCGGAGTCCGTGGCAGTCCAAGTACAAAATCCATTGATATATCTATCCAAGGTCCTTTGGGCACGGGCAGTGCTTGATATAAGCCATGTGGCTTCACGGTGGACTTCGCCTTCAGACAGACGATGCACTTAGCAATGTAGTCCACCACTTGCTTCTTCATACCCGGACAGTAGAATCGCTCAGAGAGTACTCCGAATGTCGCGTCCTTGCCAAAATGTCCCATGAGGTCACCTGCATGTGCCTCTTGAATCAGAAATTCTCTGGTGGATCCTTTGGGTACGCACAATCTGTTCTCGAAATAAAGGAATTCATTCAGTTGCGAAAACTTCTCAAAGCTCCTCTGCTCGGTTTTCTTGTATACTTCTCTAAAATCTTCATCAGTAGTGTACTGGTCCCTGACATGCTCAAATCCAATCAGCTTGGTGGCTGCAAATGAAGCCAATGACTGTCTTCTTGAGAGTGCATCAGCAACCACATTATCTTTTCCTTTCTTGTACCGAATCACATATGGGAATGATTCGATAAAAGTGCTCCATCGTGCATGTCTCTTACTCAGTTGCCCTTGCACCTTGATGTGCTTCAAGGTCTCATGGTCGGTGTGAATAATGAACTCTCTTCCTCTCAAGTAATGCTGCCATATCCTTAGAGCTTGTACAATAGCATATAACTCCTTGTCATAAGTGGAGTAGTACAGTTGTGCCCCACTGAACTTCTCGCTATAGTATGCTATTGGGCATCTTTCCTGTAGCAACACAGCTCCCATGCCAGTACCCGATGCATCACACTGAATTTCAAATGGTAGCTCAAAGTCTGGCAACACCAATACGGGTGCATGAGTGATCTTATCCTTGAGTTCATCAAATGCTCTTTGTTGCATTGGCCTCCACTTAAATGGATTCTCCTTCTTAAGCAATGAAGTGATTGGGGCCGCTATAACACTGAACTGTGGTACAAACCTTCGAAATAAACCACTCAATATGAGGAAACTGCGAACTTCTTGCACATTCGTTGGTGGCTTCCACTCTGAAATGGCCTTAATCTTAGATTCGTCCACCTTCAACCCATCTTTACCAACTACAAATCCAAGGAATGTGACTTCTGGCACACAGAAAACACACTTCTCAAAGTTGGCATATAGTTTTACTTTCCTTAGTTGGCTTAAAACCTGTTGAACATGAGAAACATGATCATCGTTAGTACAACTTTAAACAAAAATATCGTCAAAATAGACTAGTACAAATTTTCCAATAAATTGTCTAAGTGGTTCATTCATTAAGCGCATAAAAGTAGAAGGTGCATTAGTAAGCCCGAATGGCATGACGAGCCATTCATAAAGACCGAATTTGGTCTTGAAAGCAGTCTTCCACTCATCCCCGGGTTGCATCCGGATCTGATGGTAGCCACTTTTCAAGTCGATCTTAGTGAACACGCTTGCACCACCCAACTCATCCAACTTATCATCCAGCATCGGTATAGGATGGCGGTACTTCACAGTGATGGCATTGACAGCACGGTAGTCGACACACATCCGCCATTCTCCATTCTTTTTAGGAACTAGGAGGACTGGAACTGCACATGGTGAGAGGATCTCTCGAACCCAGCCTTTGTCTAATAAGGCTTGCACTTGCCTTTGAACCTCCTTTGTCTCCTCGGGGTTCATCCTGTAGGCGGGTCTGTTGGGAATGGAGGCTCCTGGCATGAAATCTATTCGATGCTCAACTCCCCTAATTGGTGGTAGACCAGCAGGTATATCTTCTGGGAACACATCCTTGTTCCTGTCAAGCATCCTGGAAAATTCCATAGGCAAATCAGGTGTAGCATATAAAGTTCTATTAACATATTCATAAGGTTTAATTAAAGCAAGGAAACAGTGACCTGAAAACTCGGGTTCTAGTGCAGCTTGCTTGAACTCAGACTTGGTCAATATCAGACATTGATCCAAGTTGCATGAACCTTCAACTGATTGCCCTTCCTTGGCCTTTCCTTTCGATCTTGCCTTGAAAAGTGCCTCCTCTTTAGCAGTGTTTTCTCTTAGCTTCTCTTGGTCTGCTCTTACAGCTTTTACTGGTAGTGGCTTGAACAAGTAGTCCTTCTACCCATGCTTGAAGTATAGCACATTCGATTTCCCTCTGTAAGTAGCGTCTTTATCAAATAGCCAAGGCCTTCCTAACAGTACGTGACAAGCATTCATTGGAACCACATCACATAGAACCTTTTCTGAGTAGGTGCCCTTGGTGATGGGAACCCAGGATTGCTGTGTCGCTTTGGTCTTTCCACTGTTGTTCATCCAGTGTAACAGGTAAGGCTTGGAATGCTTTTCCATTGGTAACTGCAACCTACGAACAGTATATAAGCTAACTACATTAGTGCAGCTACCATTATCAACAATAACAATGGCATTATTACCTTAAATAGTGCATCGACAATGGAAAAGATTCTCCCTTTGTTCATTAGGAGTCTGTTCTGGTTCCTTGTCAGCATTCAGTACTCTCATGGCCACTAACAGGTTGACATCCTCTTCTTCATTGTTGTCAACTTCATAGTAGTTGGCTCATCAACATGATATTCTTGAGGATCACCATCATCGAACTCAATCTCTCCTTCTGGATCATAAAGCCTAAATACGCCTGGTTCGATCTCAATGACAGGTCTTTCTTCTTCTCCAGTGTTGAGCATGGCCACCCTCTTCTGTGTGTGGCACTCATTGGCATAGTGGCCTTTCTTTCCACACTTCCAACAAGTGATCTCCTTCTTGTCCTTGGGTTGGTTCTGCTCTCGAGCTGGTGGTCTGTTTCTGTCATTCTGATTATAAGCTCTGAAGTTCTGACCCAGTTCAAAACCCTTTGGCTTGTAGCCCTTATCATCACGACCCTGTGGCTGCGGTGGTGGCTGCTTAGCCTTGTCAGGTGGTCGGATTAACCATGGTTTGTTGGGGTTGTAGCTGCCAGATGCAGACACCCTATGACTTCTTCTTTTCAGCTGAGTCTCAAACTTTCTAGCTTTCCTTACCAAATCAGTGATGTTAATGTATCCTCTCATGTCCATTTCTTCGAAGATTTCGGGCCTCAATCCTTTGGCAAATCTGGTCAAAGTAATCAGTGGATCCTCATTGAATTGAGCCCGCATCATAAGCATCTCCATCTCTTGGTAGTACTCCTCAACCGTCCTGGATTCTTGCTTTAAGCTGATCACTTTCATGTACATGTCAGGCTTGTAGGTATGAGGGACGAATCTTCGTTCCAAAATATGTAATAAATACTCCCAGTTGGTGACTTGTGGACGGCCTGCAGCTTGGTTGTCCATAGCAAATTTCTGCCCCCAAAGCTGTGCTTAATCATTGAACTCTATTACTGCCAGCTGGACTTTCTTCACATCAGAATAATTGTGGCAGTTGAAGATCATCTCCACTGAGTGCTTCCAATCTAGAAACTCATTTAGATCACCAGTTCCTTTGAAGGAAGGAATGGTAAACTTGATGCACTTCAGGTTGTCATCTTTCCGTGGGTCTTCATCATCATTCTGATCAAATTCCAATCTGTGCCTAGCAATATGTGGAGGTGGCGGAGGTAACCCTGGGTGAGGTGGTTCCACCGGTGGGAGCATGGCTAGCGGGTCCTCTGTCATGAATACAGTTTGTCCTGTAGGTGGTTGGAGTGAGGTAGGCCCACTAATCCCAGAATGTCTGTTGAAGGCACTGTATTGTCTTCCTTGTTCAGCTATAGCTTCCTCGGCGGTAGCCATATCAGTCTGGGAGACTCCGCTAGTACCTCCTGGTATGATTCGGGGAGCAGTTGGGGTCACTGATGGCGCTAGAGGTGTAGTGTTCTGAGAAGAGGGTGTAGGAAGGAAAGCCTCTTCCAATCTCCTTTCGACTCGGTTCATCACCTCTCGTTGAATCACCTCGTTCTGGAAATGTACCCGACCTGCAATGTCATTAAAATTTCATCAACACAGGTATTCACTTCCTCAACCCGCTTTGTCACAACTGCTATATTAGTGGAGTTGGAATCTAATCTCTTATCCATGGCTCTTAACATCTCCATGATAGCATTGCTGCTTCCTTCCAAGTCTCCTGCCATCTCAAAAGACAAAGTAGCTATATATATAAAGAGTTAGAAAAATAGTGCAAAAATATATAGAGTGCCTCACAAGTATGACTCACTGTGCTTCAACCTCGATGTCACTTACCTTTGGTTCCAACACCAAATCAGTACAAGCTTGCCCGATAGTAGTAACTTCAGATGCAAGGAATGGAAGTGATGTACGCACAAATCACGAATGCAAGGTGAGATGTTCGACTCAATCAACAAAAGCAATGCCTTGTGTGTGATATGCAATGCAAAATGATATAGGTTTGCAAAACAGTTTAGTGCAAGATGCAATCAAGTAAGTCAATTCCTTATTCTTGATCGAGTTCGAAAGGAAGAAAAATCATCACCAAAATATGAAGAGAGAACTCACTAAAGGGTTCGTTACTCAAGTGACTTCAAGGGCTAGGTTTCACAAAGGTGCCAGTCCAATATCCACTTTATTGTAAAATACTCAAGTGGCTTCAAGGGCTAGGTTTCACAATTGTGCCAGTCCAATATTCACCTTATTGTAACTCACTCGGATGTGATATGGTATGCTTGGAAAAATTGTATGAGGTATATGTTAGAGTTGGTGCCCAAATCCTTCTCAAAAAAATATTTCCCAACACTGGGTGACAATTTTGGAATTTGCTGAAATGCTGGCAGTACACTGATGTGGTTTCAAAAGGTAATTCGCACCTAATATACCGCACCAAATGGTAACAAATCTTTAATAGGTGGAAACTTTATCGAATTAGGGAACTTTGGGGGCAAGAATCACTCTTTTTGGAGTTCTCACGCGCTCTCACGCGTTTTGTTAATGGTCCCCGCTCAGATTTGGACACGTCTCACCAAAATGGCCATAACACCCTCAATTCTTACCCAAACGGATTGATTCAAAAGCCAAATGAAAGCTAACTTGAAGATATTTCTGTTCATATAAGAATCCCCAGAAATTATGAAGATCTTCAATCCCAAATGAAGGCTCAAACACAGGTCACTCGCGGACTCACTGTGGCAGTATTTTTGTTTTCGATGTTTCGGTACCCAAATGAACTCCGATCGATCCCAAACCAATTCCAAATGAAAGATAACATCCAAAAATGGTAGAAAACACTTAACCCAATATTTTTGGTCCGATTCAACAAGGTCTCCCTCAATCAAGAACTTCAGATTTAACACAATCGAAAGCAAACAAGGCACTAGTTTAACCAATCTTGCAAACCATGACCAATATGCAATGGGTAATAATGCACATCCACACAATGAGGGTCAAATATGTCAAACCAAACCAAACCAATAACAAGAAAATATAAAGATCAAAGAGAAAAAGTGCTAGAAATATGAGTTTTGGCTCAAGAACACTCAAAATCTTCAAATAATCATATCTCACTCATTTCTTGGCCAAATTTGGCAATCCACATATGTAAATCGATGGGCTCGACTCAAGGGATTCAATATGTAACCTGATCGTGAAAATTCCAATGATTGAGGCACGAAACCCACTGCTGTAGTAACTCCGAAAATGTATTTTTGGTATTTTTGAATAATGATGGATGGAAATGAATCCTATTGAATCAACAAGTAGGCTCTGATACCAAATTTATAATTTATGCCGTAGACTGACTTGTTGAAGACAATATCCGGATTCAAAATGGAAAAGGAATGAAGAACAAAGAAGAACACAAAACAAGGATAATGAAGCCTATGGATAAAGGGGAACCAAACTTACCAAGGGACTTGATAAAATCAAGACAAATGATCTCCTTCGGTTGCATCATCCATTAGTGCCATTGAAAATAGCTTCTTGAATCAATGGTATGAGGTTCCAAAGGAAGATCTCACCATAAGGTTGAGAGCACTTGGTTGAGAGCTCTCAAAATGACTTTGTATTCAAAGGGATAAATTTTCATTGAAATGACTTAGGCAAGTCGTCCGCTACCGTATTCCCCTCCCGGAATATGTGGCGAATATCACGCATGTCAAAAGACTCCTTGAGATGCCTTATCTTCTTGACCATCGGCCATAATCTGTGCCGAGCCTCATTCAGGTGGACAATGAGACGGAAAGCCTCCCTAGAATCCGAGTAGCACGTGATCTTCGACTCCCCTAACGATCTCGCCGGCTCCATCCCTTTGAGAATGATGTACAGCTCCACCTCCAGAATCGCCCTAGCACCAAGTTGACCTCCAACCGCCTGCCTCCATTGGTCGTCCTTATCTCGGCACACAGCAGAAAAGCCACTCTTCCCAGCCTCCTCATCGACACTACCATCGGAGTGAATGACCACGCCCTCCACCACTCCGTCCCTCCACTTTACAACCTGAATATTGCGATCAGGTCTGCCTCTCTCCTGCGCGACCCTGCTCATATACTCCTTCATGTTATGGACTGCCCACAGTAGCCTCCGAACAGACCACGCATCTCCCTTGAAAACCCTCCTATTCCTCTCAAGCCAGGCCACCCATACTCCAGCAACAAATAAGTGTCTCCAAGTCTTAACCATGTGTTGAAGCCAGTGACGGATTTCATCTTGCTCCAGGTCCGGAATATTTATCGCCTCATGAACCCTCAATGATCTCCAAAGGTGTTGGACCCATGGACATTCAAAAATTGCATGTTTCCAACTCTCCTCTTCTTCGCCGCAGATAATACACTGATATTGGCCAAAATTGACCATTATTTTCAATCTATTTCCGTGTCTAAACATGGACATTTGATCGCATTCCGGTATTATTTAAATAAGAAAGCAGTTGAATTTGACAGATATTTGTAGGTTTGTATAAATAATAAGTTGGTATTGAAAAACACAAAAATATTGTTATTTTATTAAATTTGTGTTAAAAAATCCAAAAACATGATAAAAATATTAAAAATCCCATTCTTGATGTAACTTGATTAATTTTGGTTCGGTGTTGTCTATTCGGTGAAACATGGGTCCATTAAATGGAACACGAACCAACAAACCAATTGGTATAATTACATTTATATATATATATATATATTTATTTATCTACATTTATTTCTGTATAATTTTTTTTTAAAAAAAGTAATTAAATCATGATATGATTACAGGCGGGCCCACCACCTACAATTTGCATTTGGAAGTCACGTGATCACGTGACAATGTCTTCCCCATTTGCCAATTGCAGAATCGAGAACACACACAGTAGCAATTACAGGTTTTCTCTTCCGGCGAGTTTTCATCCTCTCCGGCACAACCATCACCCGCCGCCTCCTGCTCACCACCGCAGCCAACCGCACCACCATCCCCAACCCCGCTTCCATGACTCCACCGCAGCCGCTGCCTCCAACCACCGCCGGCGATTTTCTCCGGCCACCTCTTCAATCCCCCAAGTCTGTCACCAATTCCAACAGGAAACTCTCTCCAACTCCATTCCATCTCCGGCCAGCCACTCTCTCCACCCCCCTTCCCAAACCAACAAATTCGACCCACCACCATCCCTCCATTCTCCATTCAACAAAACCAACAAAGTAGATAAAAGAATGAAAGAATCTAAGAAGCTAGAGGCGAGGGAAAACAGAGGAGGAAGAGGAGAGGCCGAGACACGGTCGTCTCACTGATTGTCACCGCCGTCTCGCTGGAGAACGCACGCGGCCAAGCCGCCGCCGCTGCTACCTCTCTCTCCTCCCCACACCGCCGCTTGCGGGCATCGGACACCACCGGCTGCCTTCGCTTCTAGTTTTCAATTGAGAGACAAATGGGTGAAGAAATTGGAGAAGAAACCGGTGGGTGAATAAGAAGAAGAAAAGAGAAAAATGGGTTAATAATGGTGAAGATATGCAGTTTGCTAGAAAAAAAAAATAGAAGACGATGCGAAATAGAGAATGAAGAAAGTGTGATGCGGTTTTAAAAAAAAAATGAAAGAGACGTGATGCGGTTTTAAAACACAAAAGAAGAGAAGAAAAAAGGGATGACGTTTAAACCGCATTAAGAGAGAAGGAAATGTGAGAGATGCGGTATTATTGGGTGATGCGGTATATACCGCATCACATGAGAAATTTTGGAGAAAAATGCTAAGTATTGATATTCGATACGGTATAATAGGTACAATATTGAGTGATGCGGTTTAAACCGCATTGAGATGAGAGACCTCATTGATTAATAGACCGCATTGATTTTGAAATTGGGGAAAGTGGAGTGGGACCCACGCCTTAGTAGTTGGGAGAACCTGGGACTTGAGGTCCCGCAATACAAAAGTTCTTGTGTTTTCTGTCCTGGATCCCAGCACACGTCCCTTGCCACACGGAAACCATGAATTGGACCCACATGTCTAGGGTTTTTCACCTATAAATACCCTTCCGTTTCTCCTCAGCAAAAAAAAGGAGGCCGCATACAGTCTCAAATATTTATTCTATGTTCTTGGAGAGAACAGTGGGTTTTGGCTTAGTGTAGAGTAGATTTTTATTTTTTTTTTTTCTCTTTTTTGCAATGTAATTTAATTTTTGTTAGTTGTAGTTGTAATGTAGTTTGTAAATAGTTTTTTTTTATTTTCTTAGTGTAACCATTTTCTATAATTTTACAGTTTTCTAGTGTAGAAATAAATTTGAGACACCCAAATAATGGGTTGTTCTTGAACTTTTAATGCTTTTTAGTTGATGAAATACAAGAAAATGCTTCACAAATTTGGTATGGTTTTCTTACCCTTCTATTTATTTTGCTTTTCATACATTAAAATGTGTTTCTTGTCTATTGTGTTATTTTACAAAATGTATGATGGCATGAGTTGGACTTGATACAACCAAAAATATTATTCTTGTCTCATGTGGTGTTTAGAATTGCTATTTAGTGCATTGACATCATATTTTGACTTGAAAATTTTAATAAAATGCATGTTTAGTGGGTTTGTAGTATGTTTTATGCCTTAGAGCTTCAAATAGTGTTCTTAGGTTTTAGATAATTTTAGGGCTTGTTAGAAGTAGGTATTAGTGCTTTATTTTACTCTTCTTGTTCTAGATCTTTTATTTATTATTGTCTTAGATAATGTTGGTGTTCTCATCTTTATGAATGTAGTTCTTAGATTTTTAGACTATTGTAGGTAGATTAATTCTTGAAATTTCATGTTTGTAATTTTAGGGTTTAATTCATGCTATTACCCATTGGACATGTATACTGTTATTAACCACAAAATATTCACAAGTGCGACTGCGAGATGACACTGATGTGAAATGAATGATGTGGTCAATCCCATCTATCATAAACCGCATCAGCTTAGAAACTGCATGAACACTTGAGAACAAAAATATGACTTAGCAAAAATTGCATGCAATTCGGTTTAGGCAATGCTGTATATACCGCATTGCCCATGAAGACCGCATTGCATGATAAAAAAAATGGTGTTTGTTTATTTTATTCATGTGGTTTCTTGCAATTCGGTATACGCAATGCGGTTTATACCGCATTGCCCAATAAATCGAATTGCCTCCTGAAACCGCATTGTATGCATACCCATCTCCTCCATGCCTTAGTTTATTTTTCCTTGTCTACCAATGCGGTTTATACCGCATTATCTTGGCAAACCGCATTACCCTCCTTTTGAAGCAGATGCCTTAGCCAAATTTGAGTGAGGAAGTGATCTCATCAATTCGGTTTGTCCAATGCGGTTTATACCATATTGCTTAGATAAACCGCATTAGATGATGTTATTTTGCATCCTTGCAATGACTGATTGGGTAAGGAAATACTTCATTTCTCATGCATACTCAATGCAGTTTAAGGGATACGGTTTATACCATACCGCATCCAATTTATTAAACCGAATTGATGTCTTTTTATTTTAAAACTCCAAAAATATTTTATTTTTTTTAGCTGTGTAAGTTGCATGGGTGTATTGGGCTTAGGTCCATCACATCTAATTTTATCCATTACACACTCTCAACCCATTAGTGTCAAAATTATTGTGTGATTAACACTCACACAATACCAAAAACATTCTTTTAATTTTATCTTTTCTTTTTATTGTATGTATAAATGGGCAATAAGGAATATCACAGATCAATGTTGGCAAAAAGGTCCCTTCACCGGGATAACAATTAGCTCGTCTTCTGTGTATTAATTATTGCTCGTTATTTTGCATGATCTGATTAGAGATTGGTGGAAGCTCCGGCAAAAAGGTCCCTTCATAGGGATAACGATTAGCCACTCATCCAATTCCTAAGTAGATACAGTTTTCTTTTTATTATCTTAATTTAAAAACCTGAATTCAAGTTGTAGTATTATTAAATGATGTCGACCAACATTCTTTGAGAATTACAGTAAGAAAATATGTGGGTTTTTCTTCCACTCACAGACAGAAAGGGAGCTGAATGACGGCAGTCACCGTCATTTGGAATTTTTTCTGTCTAAAAATCATTCCACCTGGAATACTTGGGAACTGGATAGCAGATGTGTGCAGTCCAGATCAACCCATTTATTTCTGACCTCTCTTTTAGCCAAATTCTTCTTATCTCAAGGCTAATCCATCTTTGTCTAACAAATTCTGTCTAACCCCGTCATATATTTTGGGGTAATTTATTTTATCTTCTCATATAAACGTATGCATGATAATATTATGTAGGTACTGTGGTCATATTATTTTGAGATCCTTCCCTTGGACATAGAAGTCTTGATTCACATCAGATGTTGCATAATAAATTTCCAACAAAAATTCCTATATAAAATCCGGATCTGAGTAAGGGATAAATTCGATAGTTATGATTAACTCATATTCTACTGGGGGTTGGTTTTGAGAACTTAGAAACAGAGTCAGCGATTTGGTCTCATCTAGACTGAAAGGATCTGTGTTTTAATTGAGAGTTTAGTACCTGTGTAGGGAATGATTTTCAAATATCCTTTGGTTTCTCAAAATCGCTATGTGTTGGAAATCTTATATTATATATCACATCAAATCAATGTCCACTTGGGTGTAGATGAGATGTGATAAATAATACTCCCTCCGTCCCACTCCAAGTGTCTTGTTACTGTTGGGCACGGGAATTAAGGTAGAGTTGGTTTGTGAGTATATGGTGGGGTCCACATAATTGTTGGAGGGGAAAATGATTTCTATTTATAGAAAGAAGACATTTGTAATGGGACATCCAAATATAGTAAGTAGGACATTTGGAATGGGACGGAGGGAGTACTAGAGGAACAACATGTAGGCCTTGGTTAATTTCTAAGGTATGGTTGAGTATTCTTTCAACTGCTATCTTCCTCTGCGAAAGGCTAGAATTGAGTCTTGAGTGATTACATCCGGAGCAGATTCATTTATGGATCTGTTTCATTTATTTTGTATCTCATAACTACCCAGGTGTTATAAGCCCTGTGGCTTACAGACATTTGGAAGTTCTTGATCTGCATCTGGTCACCAAGACCAGGGGCTCTTTTATACTAATGGAATGAGATAACTTTTGAAGCTTCCGAGTGATAGGATTTTAAATGCTTTCCTTACTGCTTTCTTTACTGGTTTCTTTTAAATGCTTTTATAGAGGTCACTCGGAAGAATTAGAGGTTGGCCGCCGTTTATAAGGTTTAAGAGTTATGGAATGGTTTGGGACTTGATTTGAAACTTTGGGGGTGACATGGGGGAGTGATAGGAGTACTTGACACTTCAACTAATGAGGTGTTAGGTGTTGCTTGTCTACCACAGATAAATGTCACGCTCTGATGGGAGCAGTTATAAGTCTGTGGTATCTTAGATATTGAGGTCTTAAGAGAATGCAAACCTCTACTGTAAGTACCTGTCTGTTAAAGGGAACATAGTATAGGAGCATGAGAGTTAGCTAACTGATGGATTATCCCAAACAAAGATCTGTGTAATAAAATGGTAGTTTAATTATCGTTTCATCTGAATCTTATCCAATCTTTATTATTTTCTCCTTGTCCCTTCTGTCACATTTATATCGGATACCCGTGTAACGACTTATTTAACTTTATTTAATTTCTTTTGTTTAATTAAATATCTTTTAATTAATTTCATTTCTCATTTCTTTTATATTTATCTATTTAATGTATTTACTGATTTATTTGTTTATTTATTTATTTATTTTATTTATTTATTTATTTATTTATTTATTTATTTATGTTGTAAAATTCTCGGGTATTACAGTCTACCCTCCTTAAGAATCAACTTCGTCCTCGAAGTTGTGTTTCGGCTTTTCTCGTGCTACGGTCTTTTGTTTATTTTATTATTTTGTGACTGAACTTAGAATTAAGACCTCTAAGCTGCCTACGTACCCGGTGAAGGGATCAAGCCATGGCGTAGTTCAAAAGAATTTGAATTTGTTTGTTTGATTACAAGAATGTATGAAAAATACACGGTAAAATACGTATATCACACCGCGTATTACATCATCTCCCCCTTAAGATTGCAGTTATGTCCCCATAACTGTGTCGGTGTCAGTTTGGAACAGCGTCGGGTAGCGTCCTCTCATGTCGGATTCTACTTCCCAAGTTGCCGTCTCACTTTCGTGGTTCGACCAAAGAACTTTGATCATTTTGACGGTTTTATTCCTCGTTACTCGTTCCTTAGTGTCTAGAATTCGCACTGGGACTTCTTCATAAGTCAGATCTTCATCGAGTTCGATTATCTCCGGTTGAAGTACATGTGTCGGGTCCAGCACATACTTCTTTAGTTGTGAGACATGGAAGACATTATGAACTCGGTCTAATTGTGGCGGTAAAGCCAATCGGTAAGCTAGAGTTCCGACTCGTTCTAGAATTTCGTAAGGTCCTATATATCGAGGACTCAACTTCCTTCATTTGCCAAAGCGCATCACTCCCTTCATGGGTGATATTTTTAGCATGACCCTATCTCCCACTTGAAATTCTAGGTCTCGTCGTCTCACGTCAGCATAACTCTTTTGACGGTCTTGTGCGGCTTTCATTTTCCCTTGAATCACTTTGATTTGTTGAGCCATGTCTTCGATAAGTTGTGGTCCCACCACCACGGACTTATCGTTTTCTTACCAGCTCAACGGGCTTCGGCACTTTCGTCCATACAATGCCTCGAATGGTGCCATGCCGATGCTAGCATGGTAGCTATTATTATAGGAAAACTCAATTAAGGGTAAATGAGATTCCCAATTCCCTTTGAGCTCCAACACACATGCTCTCAGCATGTCTTCTAGTGTTTGGATTGTCCTCTCGGTTTGTCCATCCGTCATCGGGTGGAATGCGGTGCTCATTTTGATTTGAGTACCGAGAGCCTTTTGTAACTCCGTCCAGAAATGAGAGACAAATCTACTGTCTCTATCGGAAATGATATCATGTGGTACTCCATGTCGTCGTACCACATTGTCAATGTTGGCTCGGGCCAATTGGTCCATAGTCCACGTGTCCTTCATCGGGATAAATATGGCTGTCTTCGTTAGCCTATCCACAATCACCCAAATCTTGTTCATGCCTTTAGGTGATCGGGGTAATCCCGAGACAAAATCCATTGAGATGCTATCCCACTTCCAACTTGGAATCTCTAGTGGTTGCATCAGTCCTAAGGGTTTATGTCGCACTGCCTTAACCTTTTGGCAGGTGAGACATTTCGCCACGAAATTTGCCACTTCCTTCTTCATTCCCGGTCACCAATAGATCTTCTTCAGATCTTTGTATAGCTTGTCTCCTCGGGGATGTACGGAATATGGCGTGTTGTGCCCTTCATCCATCAACCTTTGCTTCAACTCGGCACATTTAAGGGGCACGCACCATCTTCCTTTAAAACGGATGCTTCCATCCTCGTGGACAACAAATCCCATTGCCCTTCCTTCGGCAATATACCCCCTTATCTTCTTGAGTTTCGGGTCGCCCGGTTGGGCGAGTCGAATCTCGTCCAATATTGGAGTTTCTACGACCATCGCGTTGATCGTTTCACTTACTGTGCCAGGATGCACAAGTTCTAACTCCAATCTTGCTAATTCCATGTACAATGCCGGCGGAATTACCAACGAGTTTGTCACGTGTTGGGTTTTCCGACTTAGGGCATCGGCTACCACATTCGCCTTCCCCTCGTGGTATGCTATCTCTAAATCGTAGTCTTTAATAAGTTCCAACCACCTTCGCTGTCTCAAATTCAACTCCTTCTGAGTGAATATATACTTCAAGCTCTTGTGGTCGGTGAACATTCGACACTTCCGCCCATAAAGATAATGTCTCCATATCTTTAGAGCGAAAACGACCGCTGCCAACTCCAGGTCGTGTTTCGGATGATTCTCCTCGTGAGGTTTCAGTTGGCGTGATGCATATGCTACGACCCTCGAGTCTTGCATCAAGACACAACCTAACCCTTCCTTCGAAGCATCGCTATAGGCTTCGAAGTCACCATTCTCTAACGGTAGTGTTAATACGGGTGTGGTTGTGAGTCGTTTCTTCAGCTCTTGAAACGCAGCCTCACACACCTCTGTCCACTCGTATTTTGCTCCCTTCTTCAGTAGCTAGGTCAAAGGTCGTGCGATTTTAGAAAAATCTTTCACGAACCGTCTATAGTACCCGACTAAGCCAAGGAAACTCCTTATCTCAGTTTGGCTCCTGGGAGTTGCCCATTCAGTCACGGCAGAAACCTTTGCCGGATCCACTGATACTCCATCGGCGGATACTATGTGTCCGAGGAATGCCACTTCTTTCAACCAGAAATCGCATTTCGACAGCTTGCCGTATAGCTGATTTCTCCGCAAGATTTGTAACACTTGATGTAAGTGTTGGGCATGCTCTTCCTTGCTTTTTGAGTAGATCAGGATGTCGTCGATGAACACTACGACGCACTGATCTAACAATTCTCGGAACACGTTGTTCATGAGATTCATGAACATGGCCGGAGCATTTGTTAACCCGAAGGATAACACTGTGAACTCGTAATGACCATATCGTGTTCGAAACGCCGTCTTCGGAATATCCTTCTCGGCGATCCTCAATTGATGATACCCAGATCGCAAATCGACCTTCGAGAATACTGAAGCTCCCTTTAGTTGATCGAACAGATCCTCTATTCTCGGTAGGGGGTATTTATTCTTGATGGTCACTTGGTTTAGTCCTTGGTAATCTATACAAAGACTTAGTCCTCCGTCTTTCTTCTTGACAAATAAAACCGGTGCTCCCCAAGGGGATGTACTCGGTCTTATGTAACCTTTTCCTAACAACTCCTCGAGTTGTTCTTTTAACTCCTTCATTTCCAGTGGTGCCATCCGGTATGGAGCTTTCGAGACAGGCTCTGTCCCCGGAATGAGATCTATCGTGAATTCAAGATCTCTCTCAGGTGGCATGCCCGGAACGTCCTCAGGGAACACGTCCGGGTATTCTCTTACCACTGGTATGCTATCAACCTTGTTCTCTTCTGCCTCAAGGTTGTGCACATAGCACGCATACAGTTCATACCCCTTACGCATCAAGTTACTTAGTTTAAGTGCACTAACGATTTTGTTACTCTTCTTAGGGGGCTGAGAGTAAAAGATAACTCTCTTTCCCCTACTTTTTGACAAGGTGATCTTTTGTTTTTGGCATTCGATCACCGCCTTATACTGGGATAACCAATCCATCCACAGTATGATGTCAAAGTCTCTTAAGTTAAATTCTACTAAGTTCGCGAAGAATTCTACATTCTTTATCACTATAGGAATTTCGTTATATCGTTTAGAGCAAGATACTACTTCTCCAGAAGGCAATTGAATTCCTAAGCTAATTCTCTCGCACTTAGGTAGATCTAACTCAGGCACTATCCTTGATGCTATAATCGAGCAACTAGCTCCAGAATCAAATAGAATTCTAAGGGGCGTATTCAAAACGTGAAATGTACCTGCCATCACTTCTCCTTGCGCAGGCACGTCCGCTTGATTCACCACATTAAGCCTCCCCATAGGGCGTCCCTGATTGCCCTGCTGATTCGCATTCGGCTGCTGATTTTGTTGTTGGTTTTGATTCTGAGGGGGCGGAGGTCGTTGGTTCTGATTCTGGTTCTGTGGCCTAATTTGAGGGGGCCTGTACCCCTGGTTATTCCCGTTTCGCCCGTTTTGATTTTGAGGCTGTTCTTGCCCCGTGACCAAATCGTCCCTTCTCGTTATGTTCTCGAGCCTAGTCCGGCAATTCCGTCGAACGTGACCCATTCGACCACATCGGTAGCAGACACTCTGTTGCGGGCATCCCCTAGCCAGATGGGGTCGCCCACATCTTGGGCAGGGTGGTACCGGATCTTCCTGGTTGAACCTCCTCCCATTGTTGTTTTGTTGGGGCCTATTCGACCCTCTGCGCTGTTCGTTCCTTCCAGTGTTGTTCTCGCTTCTCGAGTCCCGGTTTCTCTTGTCTTGGGGACCCCTGCTGGACTCCCCACTCACCTTTCTCTTCAGTTGCTGCACACGTGCTACCGCCACAGCGCGGTCATACACAGCTTGGAAATCGGGGTAGTGTACCCCCGCGATCACCTCGCGCACAGATAGGTTCAGTCCCATCTCGAACTTCTGTGCCTTCTCTGCATCAGTGGGCACTAGCCTTGGTGCGAACCTCACCAGCTCCTTGAAACGTGTGTAATATTCTTGCACCGTTTGGCCTCCTTGCTTCAGCGACAGGAACTCTTCGTACATGGCAGCTTTAGTACTCAAGGGATAGAATCGATCCCTGAGTAGTTCCATCATCTCCATCCACGAGTAGGGCTCGTCATCTTCAGTCAGCTTAGCTTGAGTCGCCTGCCACCAGTCGTCCGCTTCGCCTCCCAAGTAGTACGAAGCGACATGCACCCTTTCTCCTTCCGTACATTTGACTGCTCCCAGCAGTTTGTCGAAGGTCCGGATCCATTCCTCCAGTTTGGCTGGATCCTCCTCACCAGCATAGTGGGGTGGCTGGTAGGGATTCACCATAGCCAGATAGTTAGGGCGAGCTTGGGGCGGAGGTACCGCCGCAGCTTGGCCCTGGTTGACTTGCGCGTTTCCTAGCGCAACCAATACCTCCTCTATCGTCCGAAGACGTTCGCCCACATTGTTCGGTGCGGGGGCGTCCTGCGCACCTTGGGGTTGTTCCACCTCAGGTTGAATTGGTTCCGTGACGTTTGGCGGTGTCTCGGTAGGTATTTCAGTGGTGGTTTGGGGAGCGGGTTGAGTTCTTCATCTTCCTCTTCCTCTGGGTGCCATTCTGGTACAAATAGGGTGGATTAGGACTTGCGAATTTAACATATAGTCTAAGCAATTTCTATGAATGTATATGTGTTTTTTTGTAATTTAGCACGTGGTGCTCGATCGAACTAAGAAGCGTACGTCGCCTCGGGGTTTTATTTTAATTTGTTTTATTTCGATTTTTTTTTTTCTGCTGTACGGACAGGTCTGTCCGGTTTTTTTTTTATCGATTTATTACAAATAAATCGGGCATTTTATTTCCTCAAAAGAAATTTTAGTACAAAAGTAGAAATATTTTCCTAGCAAAATAGTATCTAAAAATAGAGCCTCTAGCGTCTCAAGACGTCCTCCGGTGGGGTAGCGGGATCCTCCTCCGGGTCTTCCTCCTCCGAACTCGGCGGCAGTAGATCGTCAAAGATAGTGTTCAAGTCTTGTACATGAGCATCGATGTGTTCTTTCAGTATTAGGTTTTGTGTATTGAGGGTTTGGACTTGGCGTTCGAGTTGGTTTATGCGGTGATGATCCGCCTCTCTCAAGTTGCCCATGTGGTGCAAATTCGCCTCCAATTGAGCCATACGGTACTTCATTTGCTCTAAGGTTTGGTGGGAATCAAGATGAACGCTCATCATCCTGATCATGAACTGCATCATGTCTTGACTAGCCATCTAGCGCCAACAAAAGATCTAAGTTAATATTCGCTAAGATTCTAAGTTCGATTTGTGCCAAGATTCTAAGTTCAAGTTTTGCCAAGATTCTAAGTTCAATTCATCAAGATTCTAAGTTCATAAAAGAGATGCAATATGCAAATGCAAATGATGATCCCCCCCCAAAAAACTAATTTAATGCACTATATATATATATATATTTTTCCATGGGGTTTTAAAAATAAAATTTTCCATGGAAAGAGTACCTTTAAAGTTTAAAATAATAGTCAAATTATTAATAGTAGTTTAAAGATAATGAGGGTTTAAAAATAGTAATGGTTTAAAAATAATAGTTTAAAAATAGCCGGGCTCTGATACCAACTTGTAACACCCCGGTTTTTGGTCACCCAGGTCGGGATGTCACCGCCACACCTCCCCAGTAAGACACGGTTTCTCCGGCTTACTAAAGAGATGCAAGGCTAGGTATTGCAGTATTTAAAACATTAAAAGCATTCAAAACAGCCCATACAATATAGTTCGAAAATAATAATATCATAGCGCAGCGGAAATAAATATTTGCAGCGGAAAATGTAAATAGGGCCGACATGGCCAAACCACGGGTTAAACAGGCCCGTTCATAAAATAGCCTATTGTACGAATTTAAAATAAACAAAATAATGTTTCCCAAAATCCCATGCATGAATCGTGCTCATACATGCTCATTCCACATACTCTGTAAGAAAAGAAAATAAAAGAAATGGTTTGGTCAGCACAACTTGCTGAGTAAGTTAACACATGCATGATCGTAGGGTTTAAAAGCCATTAATTTAATAATTAAGTAAAAGCATGATAATGACATAATATTCAATTTAATGAACTATCCAATTGCATAATTCATTTCAGGGCTCTATTTAACAACACATTCCGCATGATTTAAAATACTAGCCATAATTTAAATAAAGTATTTAAATAATTTAATTGGACAACAAACATAATTTAATCTAATTTAATTTAATTTAATATCCCCATTACATCCCCGATTTGGTATTTCAAGGTTTCACGATAACATCGCGATGTCAACAAGTTTAGCCGGTAGCCCGGCGGCCGCAACCGTATCAGCCATACCCAGTACCACTCCGGAGCCTCGGGAAACCCATGTGGATATTCTCGAGAGTGTAGGCTCTATATCTCGCCGTTTTGGCAATATCATATCTAAGTTTAGCGCGCGGGGTCACCATCGTCCATAACGACACGAAGTGAAGCAGTTAGGGGGCACCCTGCAGAGCACTCACCCCTAATTTTAACTTATCAAGTTTGTAAGGGGATTTAATTCCAAAAATCTGATTTCAATTTTGTTTATTTAAAAATAACATTTCAATTTGTTTCAACCCTAAAGGTTAATTCCCTGTTTCAACAAGATTTCAAGATTTGATTTTCGGTAAACCACAGTTTACTCTAAAATTCGTCTAAAATCAGACTTAATTCCAAAAATTCCAAACTTTCAAAACTGACTCAGAAACATCGAGATCTACAACTTTCGTGTTTTAACATTTTTAATCCGAGATACCGAAATAGGTCAAAAAGACTAATTTTCACAGAAGTACAGTTCTGTCCAAATTTCATATAACACAGTTTAAATATTTCGAATTCTACCATAGCAATTCAACTCCAAATTTGATGAAATTTTACAGAGACCATCTTAAGACAATTATCTACAACTTTCATGTTCGGCCAAAGATCTAAATTGGTCTAGAACCTATGTCAAAAACGTGATCAAAATCGGACCTAAGTTCTGTCAAGAATTTCAAGATCTAGATTCAAGCAGTTCGGTTTTGGATGGTTTTCACCTAACAAATCGTCTCTAAAAATTCTGAAAATTTTACAGTAGATAGATCTAAGCCTTAGCAACATTTTTCGTGTTTTACGTTTTTTCATTTGAAGTCGTTTTAAGGTTCGGAAAAATTCATCAAAACTGTTGCGTCGGTAGAAAACATAAATTGACAGATTTTCGATTTCTTGTTAATCTTTTAGTTTCGAACGTTTTAATTCATCCCAAAACCATGTAAGAGTTAACTTACTGATTAATTGTCGTCCGAGGTCGTCTATTTCGGGGGCGTGGCTTCCAGTCCACCGTTTATCCTCTCCGCTCGTCGGGTTCTCCGTTCTAGATCCGATACGGGTGTAGAGAGAAAGGAAACGAGGTTAGAATCCGTTTCCGGATTGAAACGTGAAAGGATTTATCGGACTAGAGCTTACCACAACGTTGGAGATCTTCCGGATTTCGTCCAAACAGCCGCTGTCTCCGTTTGGTGCCTCCGTTGACTCTGGGATTTAGGGTTTCGAATGTATAGAGAGTTGTAGGGTTTTGTAAAAGTATTCGGAGCTCCTAGGAGGTCTTATTTATAGATAACTAAGACCTAGGGCTTCCAAGATCTGACCATAAGGGTCTTGAGTCGAGAGATGTTCAACTGAAAGTCGAAAAATCCGCGTTCGGGCGAGAGATTCGCGCAACGGGCGAATCTGTCTCTTGGCGCGGGGTTGGCGCGCCTTTTGCCCCATTAGCGCGCAGCCAGCGCGCGACGAACGCCTGGACTTCAATCCGGGCGGGTCGTGCGATCCGTCGTTCTTTTCCGCCTCTCTTTCGGGTTTCTATCCCTCTATGCTCTCGGATTCCAATTTCTGGACTCTCTTCGGGTTCCCATTCGTGTCGTTATTTCTTTCGGATCTAATTTTACGTTTTGGCTCGAATTCTCGAGTTCATTTATATCGGATACCCGTGTAACGACTTATTTAACTTTATTTAATTTCTTTTGTTTAATTAAATCTCTTTTAATTAATTTCATTTCTCATTTCTTTTATATTTATCTATTTAATGTATTTATTGATTTATTTGTTTATTTATTTATTTATTTATTTATGTTGTAAAATTCTCGGGTATTACAACATGCGTCGGCAGTTCCCGCCTCCCGATCAGTGATTTTTATTTTTTTTATTTTTTCGTATTCGCATTTTCATTTAGGTTTCGTAGAAGACGTATTTTGTTTAGTTGTCTCCTTATGAGGATGTTTCTGCTGACTGGGATTCATAGTTTATGTTTCCGTTATGTGAGTGCCTAGTTACTTGTTTGACTTGCGTTAGTTGTTTGTTGCTGTTGAGATATTTTGGATTCATTGTTACCTCCTTATCACATTTATATGTGTGTGGGTTGCCCAACAATACTTGCATCGTTGTGGGACTGAGCCGCTTCAAGGTAACTAGGTAAAATAATGTGATAAGGTATACAGGATAAAATTAAATAGATATATATAAACGCTCGTAAGGAACTTTTTATTAAATAAAGAATGGTATTAACAGGTATCAATCCAATGGGACCTGTTAGTAGGTGTTGTTGGAACTTAGTGTACTGTTTGTTGTCGTCTGGGTTGTTTACTACTTGTCGTTTTGTTTTTGTTTCATTTGTTCTCGCCCCCTTTTTTTGTGTGTGAATAGCAACATGTTCGTTTTTTTTTTTTGAAAATCTAGGGTCTAGGGTTTAGGGTTTTCAGGGTTTGGGGGTACCCTTATTTGTTTATTTACCTTATGTAATAATGATATATATATATTTGTGTTGTTTATTTATTATTACCTTGTTATTTTATTTGATTGAGTTTTAACAAGGTAATTGAAGGGAAATAATTTAAATAAATGTGAGGAATAATTTAAATATACTTGTGTAAAATAAATGTTTGTATATTTATTACTCAAGGGAAACCCTTATTTGGGTTACGAGCATTTGAAACAGAAATCTTAATAATAATAGTGCATCGATATGGATCTCTAAGTTTAGAGTGAATAGGTAGGTGCCTCTCCGATGGGATCGTCCTCCTCGCTGGATGCGTCAATCGGGGTGGGTGTCCCAACAGGCTCGGGGCTCGGAGGAAATACGTCAGCCTCTAGGCTCAGCAGCTCCGCTCCTAAGTGTCCTACTTGCTTCATCAGTTCGTTATCCTTGTTTTGAAGTGCAACCACTTGGGTTTGGAGTTCGGCGACTTGGGCCTTGAGTTGGGTTATTTTATGATGGTCAGCTTCCCTAAGATGTCCCAAATGGGCCACGTTACCCTCTAGTTGCCCTACTCGAGCCTTGAAGTGATTGATATGCTGTTGGGACTCGAGGTATGCGTTGGTCAGTTTCATCATCAGATTGATCATGTTCGCGTTGGGTTCGGCCATCTAATGTCAACAAGGGAGGTTAGAGTTAGACATATTTCAAGCAAAGTTAAGATATGCAGAAATTTAAATCTACATGCAATATGCATATGCACTATGCAACTTCCCTCCCCAATTAAAAATTTAATCTATCCATGTGTTTAAAATAAATTTACTACATGGGTGGTAATAAGAGTTGGGTCTCTATAGTGAACCAAAAATTTAATATTTCTTTGGCTAAGATATTGGGCTACGTAAAAATAAGCTTTTGGGCTAAAAATAATACTAGTAGTCAAAAATAATAAATTTAAAAACAATACTTGGTTTTAAAATAATGGTTTAAAATAATAATAGTAGCTTTAAAATTTTCCGGGCTCTGATACTAACTTGTAACACCCCGGATTTGATAACCCAGGTCGGGATGTCACCACCACATCTCCCTAGCAAGACACGGCTTCCCGAGCTCACTAAGGAAATGCAAGGCTTATGGGTACGTAAAAGATTTATAAATATTTCAATATTGAGTCCGAAAATTAATAATATTTAATTCAAAATACGGAAGTAATAATCTTCCATGCACGAGATAGAGTAGATGCAGCTGAAAAAGTAATCACGGCCAACACGGTCAAACCTCGGGTTCAATAGGCCCGGTAAAACAGTAGTAAAATGCAGTGAATAAAAATGTCATAATAGTTTTCCCCCAAGTGCAAGTGCATGCGTCACTCGACATACTCTGTAAATAAAAAATAACAACGGGTTTATCAGTATAAAAATATACCGAGTAAGTTAATCCCTAACTAAACAATTTAAGGGGTTACATGTGTTTATTTAAAATTACACTTTTCATCCATTAATTTAAAATTCACAGTTTACTCGCAGCGGAAGAACGTGATTAATTTATTCAAGATGAGAATACATAATTTAAGGACTTAATTTAAAGCGCAATTTAAAAGCATAATTTAAGAACGTAATTTAGAAACATAATTTAAAAACATGATAAATAAATTTAAGCATAATTAAGCACGCACACAAGTCTTTTATATTTTATCCCGCAAACTAAGAAGAGGACACCATACCGGGGAGATCACTAACGAGGCAATCTTAAATCGTAGGACCACTAACGAGGCAGTCTAAAATAAATGGGAGACCACTAACGAGCAGTCTCCAAGATAGTAGGACCACTAACGAGGCGATCCAAATAACACAGTGCGCGAGATCACTAACGAGGCAATCTCAGATAGTAAGGAGACCACTAACGAGGCAGTCTCAAAGTAATGATAGCATGAAGATCGCCTCAACCTATTGAACTGGATTTTTCGAAAGTTCATATTTCAATGTTTACAAAATATTCGATATCGCATTTCGTAGTTCGAGTTTTCTCAAGTTCGAAAAAATCCAATTCGACACAGTTTACACCTTTCTTAATTAAACATTCATCTTTAAACCAAAAATTCTGAAATTTACACAGTAGCTCAAGAACACACATACGAACAACTTTCATGTTTTAAGTTTTCGGAAATAAGGTTTCGAAGTGAGTCAAATTTCGAGTTCTTTACAAAGGGGGTTTCTGTCCAAAGGACTGATTCCGACACAGTTACGTGCGACGCCGATTAAAAATTCATTTCAAATCCAATTGGTCCGAAATTTTTACAGGATGTACATAACACCTTAATGAACAACTTTCATGTTTTAAGATCTTGGAGATAATGAATTTTAGATGTTCAAAAGTCGACGCCAAAACTCTACTTACGCGCGGATTCAAAAATCGGTTTAGAACACGTTCTGAAATCGTCTGTTTTGACATATCAAATGAACTTCAAAATTCGAGAAATTTTATATGCATAATCTAGACATAATTATCTACAACTTTTGTTTAGAAATTCAAGTTGAATCGATCTAAAAATGGGTGAAAAATATGCATCAAGTCGAGTCAATAAATCTGTCCAGATTTCAAACGTTCGGTTTTATTACAGAAACTTTACGGTACGATTTGGGATATCAAATCTTTATGTCAATGGCTGAAATTTGGATACAAGGTAGATTAGAGTCTTATGAACAAAATCTATGTTGAAAAGTTTTTGGTTTGAATTCCCGAAGGTCGGGTTTTAGGCGAGTTTCTAAAATTGGTTGAAAATAGAGTTTTTGAAAACCGATTTTAGTTACGTGTCTAGATCTTAAGTTTTAAATGACAATAAACCACAAAAACTGAAGAGTAAGGTCTTAACTTACTTAGTTAGAGAATAGGGTTGCTATAAGGGATTTCCAGATGTCCTAAGGTCGCGACGAACGACCAACTTCTCCGATCGCTTTTTGTTCATCCCCCAACGTGAAATCGTAGCAAAGGAAAGGATGTTAGATTTCGAGTTTTTAAGGTTTATGGACGAACTAAACACTATAACATGACTTACCAAAGGTCTAGAAAGCAAAGGCTTTGTCCCGTTTGCCTCGTCGTTGCCGGAATACTCGCCGGAAAGTGGAGTTGAATAGATTTTGGCTTGGAGAGGAAGAATGAAGGGAAAGACTTGTGTTTTTTCTGAGATTATGGATGAGGACGCCCCAATATCCTCTTTTAGCCTTTCCTAAGGCTGTGATCCGGTTGCCATTGATAGGGATCGGATTTTTGACAAGAAAATCGCCATGGAATGAAAGTTTTACACCTCCTGCACCTCTGGCGCGGTGGTGACGTGCACGTATAGGGATGTCCGCGCAAAGCACGCGCGACCAGTCCTGGGACGCATCTCCTCCTTCCGCGCAGTGGCCGCGCGGCGACGCGCGGCGAGCGCGTGGCGGCCGGACCGGCCGGTTCGGCAGTCTGCGTGGTCCGTCGGGTCTTTTCTTCTTTTCTCTATCGGTTTTCTATCCTCTACGTGTTGGTTCGACTCCTCGGGTCGTTTCCGGTTCGAAATCTTTATCTTAAATTCGTTACGAGTTCGGGTTTAACGCTCGTAATATTTCCATGCCATAATTAGTCTAGTTAAATTAGTTCCAATTCCTCCTAACGTTTTAGTGATTTATTTTGTGACTGAACTTAGAATTTAGATTTCCAAGCTGCCTACGTACCATGTGAAGGGATCAAGTCATGACGTAGTTCAAAACAATTTGAATTTGTTTTTCTCGGGTGTTACAAAGCTCTAGAAGAAGTTTGACCTCGTAGAAAGTTCACGTCGTGTAGAACTCCAATCGAGCCGTCCTACGAGCAAAGGCATCCGCAACCTGATTGCCCTCATGATACACATGACGCAATGAACAATCTCCCATTGCCCGAAGACCACCTCTAACCTCCTCAATTATATGCCAGTACTCATGCCTCATATTGGCCTTCGCCTGGATCAACCGAACCACCTCCAAGGAGTCGATGTAACAGCACTTAAGACTAATACCATTACTCCGAGCCATATCAAGACCAAATCGTAAAGCTAGCAACTCAACTTCCAAAATGTCTTGGCCTCTCAACTGGCCACAGCAGCCCACTCTTCCTCCAAACTTCACCAGCCCAATAACAAGAAAATATGGAATGCTTCCAGTCATCCACATCCGTCCCACAAATGGAGCAAAGCGGCGATGAGGCCATACCACGGCGATACCGCAAGGCATTACATGGGAGACCCCATGCCCCAACAACCATAACAAGAACCCAATTTTCTCCGGTATACCAGCTCGCCACATCCATTGCTATGAGTTAGGATTGCAATGAGAAAATTACAATTGCAATATAGCAGCTATGCAAACATGAAACCAATTATAAAAAATCCGGATTGCAATGAACATATCTCTAAAAACAAATTCTAGATTTAAACCAAGCATCTCAGCAATTCAATTTTTTTAAAAAAAAATAAAAAAAAATAAAGCATATAGCAATCTAATAGTAAAATTTTAAAAAGACAACAATAAACTTATCTCTAAATTGATCACTGCCGTTGCAATGAACATAAAAGGCATTGGTCCAGAAATTTGCTTAGGAATATTACAGAAAACCAGAGTTTATTTGAGGCATGATGACTGTGGAAAACGAAGAACAGGAATAGGTTCTTACCATAAAAGAAAATACAGGAAGTCAGTAGTATTTTTTAATATTATGTGTTGTGAAAATAATGATTTTTTCGGAGATCCTAAATTCCCTAGTTACTTAGTTAGCAATGAACTTATATGGGATTGTTATCCCATGGACGAGATCACCTGGGGGCATGTCTCCCAAAAAACAAAGGAGTTCCATTGGAGGAGTATATTCTATATTATTCTAACTAATAAATACCATAAATATATTACTTGCAGAAAGTTGCATGTTAGAAACCCGAGAATGAAGTGGCTTTACTTGTGAGTAAGGAGTGGGAGAAGAAGAATATCTGACACTATTTGAGTTCTTTTAAGTCTTTATTATCTGATAGAAATGTTCTTTTGAACCTCTGAAAATTTCAGATATAAGGGTTATACTCGTGACATCAGATTGGGGAGGAAGCCTTTTCTAGGAGACGAGAATGTGTCTGAAAATTGGAAGCGACTGTGGGATGCCCCTGCCTTTAAGGATAGACACAAAAGGAAAAAAGTTGAACAGACATCGTGGAAAGGAGACTACGTACAGCAGCCCTCCCCACATACTCATCGGGAACGAAGACACACCGAACCACATTGAAGAAATTGGTATGATTTACCTATTTAATTGTTCTTATCCTGAAATTTTATTATCTATATGAATTCGATTTAATGTATTATTTATTTTGGAGGCATGTAATCAGAATAGGACTATCCACTTGAGCGAGCTACGTGCGGGTACCCACACAAGGAAACATCATAAAGACACTTGCATTGCACCTAGGTCACGGGAGGTTTAGGTACATATTGTAAACGTTTTTAATACTTTGTAGGTTTATCAAATTATTGTATTTTCAATTAAGATTTTGATAAAAACATGTCAAAAACCTCAACACATTGTGATAATTAACTTGTCCGTGTTTTACTTGAAATACAGGAGAAGTTCAATGCTTGCAAAGGCTTTCAACCAAACTACGACTATTGACGGTTGTTTTGATCCAAACCGCGTCTTCTAAGAGATTGTGGGTGGACACGACAGGCGGCGGGGGGTATATGGCGTAGGCTCGATGGCCAAGGCGATTAAACCTGCGGACAAAGAAAATTCCGTTCCTCCACTATCCAGTTCTCAGTTTGTCACCCAAGAAGAGTTCGATGCATTAAAGATGACTTTTGATGAGGTTTCCCAGAAGCAGGTGACCATAGTGGAGGAGAAGGATAAATAGTAGGGAGGGTGGAGGCCTCAATCCCCATACCGCGAGGATGATGATTTCGAAGGCAACTTCGGTGGAGGTGATGTCAGTGTTCGTTGATATATATATATATATATATATAGATGTTTTGGTACTTTGACTTGATTGGGATAGTATGTTTTCGGTATACTTGGTTGTTTGCATATAATGTATTTTGTTGCCATTCAACTTTCAGTTTCATTGGGACTTGACAAATTATATAGTTAGAATGCACGGTCGATGGCAGTAGTATTTTGTGGATTATTTGAAATTTGATGACTAACATAACTAGTTTTAACTTTGTGGAATGGATGGTTCTTGTTAGGATACTTGAAAATGTTGATTGTAAATGTTGGAATACTTGAATGATTCTTATTGCAGCAGGTTTGGCTGTATTGATCAGCCAATCTGCCTGTTGCAATATAGCAGCTTTTGCGACCATTAGTGCCGGTCGCGAAATCGGTCGGTCCAGGTTCGCGACCACAATAGCAACTATGGTTGCGGTTGCAAATTCCATCTTGGGGACCCGTTGGGCGCCTCCTATGACCCCAAAGTGGTTGCAAATGCAGTAAAAAAAAAACCGCCGACTGCAGTGCGGTTGCAAACGTGATCGTGGAATTTTCCGATTGATTTTCCGTTGGTCGGTGTCCAATTTCTAACCACCTGATTAGCGAGCAGGATTTTACGGTCGGTAAGCCGGTCGCTAGCCTCTAAGACGACCCGAAACTGGCCTTTACCGACCGGCTTTGAAGGTCGCAATCCCGAAATTTTCTTGTAGTGCAAATTTCATTTGGCTTATAGCCCTTCCATTTTGTTAATGTTTGTACGCATCTACTACCTCCCAAACAACCTCATTGCATACCACCAATCAAAAGGCTTATAATAACTTTACTTATATTTATTTCAACAACAAGAAGTAACATTTAATTATATTTACAACTTTTTCAATATAGATGTCCTTATGTTGGATTTCACATGTACAAGAAATATTAATTACTTGAATTTTCATATAATATAGTACTATTTATTTGTAACATTTGTCATACATTTTTGTTATATGATATGTATGAGATTCCAACTTAAAACAAACTGAATGAGTGAAATATTATTTTCCAGATAAGCACATGGAGAATCCCACGGTACCACATATACACTATGTGAGACACTCCACAATTTTGAGTAGCGGTGCTGTTGGATGCCCTCTTTGTTCTTCTTCCCATCCTCATATTTACAGGCCTGGGAATAAACCCTTATTGATTGATTGCAGTATCTCTGGGAATATTAATTAGCTAGCTAGCTTGGAGGGAGGGAGGTTACATAATTACATTGCCCATCCGAGCTAGGTCATATTACTCATATTACATGTAATGACCATGACCTAACCTACTCAGCATTCAGCAACAAGATACAGATCTGTTCTGGTTTTGGGAATATACATAATCTGTCGAAGCAACATACATACATACATACAATACATTTTTCCTGACATTCAATATAATATAATGTATATACGATATAATGTATGTTGTGTTATATAATGCCGATCCAAGTTAATGTCTCTTTCTGAATTGAACAAGTGATCAAACCCAATAACATTATCTTTATGACTAGGCTCCAGTTAGTTTTGAGTAGAGAGACTAGACAGTGTTTAATTTGGGCCACAATTATCCTTATATGATTAACAAACATCATCTTAATTTTTTTAATTCAGATGAGTTACAGGGTAATAATGATAATAATAAATACTTCCTCCGTTCCTAAATAAGTGCTACGGACCCACATTTCACGCAATCCAATACACATTTTTAATCTGTAATAACTCAATTTCCATACAAGTACAAATTATGAAAATTTGATATTCTAAATCTATGCGATTAGACGAATCCAACAAGATCTCACTTGACTATATTTTATCTTATATAATTGTATTAAAAAGTCGAGTCAAAGCTACTTAATGAACAGTGACAAAAGTCAAAACGTGTCATTCAAAAAGGAACGGAGGTAGTATAAAATTTAATTTATACTGTATTTCTATTTACTATAAGATGGGTAAATGTAGAAGTTTCGAAATAGGAATTTTAAACCAAAAAGTTGGCCCATTATTTTGTTGATGATTTTAGTATCATCATGTATTTTGGTGTAATTGGATTTACTAAAGTTTGGCTTATGTTGTAGTCGAGCTATAATGTGGGTTAGGAGGTGCGGAGTGCACACTCACATAAGCCACTACGACAAAGGATGACCCAGCGAAAGGTCAAGAGGAATGAATTGAAAGATATATGAAAAGATGTGGAAGATTAAGAAGGACAGCAAGCTGCCTATGATTTAGTCATGACCATGACTAAGTCTGATATGGGTTGCTGTAATGTCATTTAATTTGTCTTTCAATCCAGCAAGGGAGAATATTCTTACTCATGGTCATGACTAAGACCAGTGTAGTTTGCTGGAACTTGTTTTGTCTTTTTCCTTGTGCAGTTATGTGAGGGGGTATTTAGTCATGGTCATGACTAATTTAAATTCGTATTGCTGGATAAATTAACTATCAGCAATTGGATTTGAAATTTGAATTCAAATCTGATTTTGAATTTAAATTTGAATTTGAAATTCAAATTTGAATCTCAACTATTGCACCCATTCATAATTGGTTGTATCTTTTCAATATCTACTGCAATCTTCCTCTACAAATATGAATTCCTGCAGAATTCATAAGATACACAACAAAAAAGATAGAACGGGAAAACACAAAATCACTACAGACACAATAATTCTGCAATCCTCCAAGCCAATTCTATTATTTCTTTCGAAATTCGAGTGCATCTTTTGGATTATCCCAAAGTTGATTTGCAGTGGCAAAATACAACTTTAGGAAAGTGTTCTACACACGATCCAATTGATTATCCAAGTTCTTCCTATTTTGATTCTCATATCCACACACTGCGTAAATCCCCCAACAATCTAAAGTTGTATTTTTCGTGAGAATCATGGCGGAATCAATGAAGAACCTGACTTTAAAATTCGAGAAATTGGACAAATTTGAAGGCAATGATTTTCGAAGATGGCAAAAGAAGATGCATTTTTTGCTGACAACTCTCAAAGTCGTCTACGTTCTTAGCACACCATGCCCGGAGGCTAGTTAGGATGAAACTTTGGAGAATGCTAGACGTAGAAGCAAATGGGAGAATGATGATTATATTTGTTGAGGCCACATCTTGAACGGTATGTCTGATGCACTTTTCGATGTTTATCAAACTATTGAATCAGCAAAAGAACTATGGGACTTTCTTGAATCGAAGTATTTAACTGAAGATGCTTCGAGTAAGAAATTCCTGGTTAGTAATTTCAATAATTACAAGATGGTTTATTCTCGACCGGTTATGAAGCAATTCCATGAAATCCTATGAACCCTGGGACAATTCAAACAACACGGTTTGATGATGGATGATGCTATTGCTGTTTCAAGCATCATTGACAAGCTTCCACCATCCTGGAAGGATTTCAAGCATATGTTGAAACACAACAAAGAAGAGTTGTCATTGGAACAACTTGGTCGTCATTTGCGCATTGAGGAATCATTCCGAATGCAAGAGAATGACAAGAACAAGGAAAAAGATGTTGCTGGACCCTCCTCGGTGAACATGATCGTGGAAGGTAAAAACACAAAAGATGACAAGAAAAATAAGGGAAAGAAACGACCCTTTAATAACTCCAACAAGAAATCCAACAAAAAACCTAAAATGGCTTGTTGGAATTGTGGTAAACCTGGACATCTCAAAAGAGATTGTCGTGTTGGGAAAAAGAATAATGGAGCAAGCACGATTGGTTTAGGAAATGGGTCTAAAGACCAACCTCCAAACCAAGGTCAGAATTTAATTCTTAATTTGAATTTGTTTGAAAATTATGTGTCATTAAATTCTGAAGCATATTATGTGCAGGATGACAACATTGCTTGGTGGGTGGACTCGGGTGCCACTACACATGCTTGCAAGGATCGTTGTTGGTTTAAAGACTTTGAATCAATTGATGATGGATCTGTATTATATATGGGCAACGAGTCATCTGCTCCAATTCTTGGTCGTGGAAATGTAGTATTGGAATTTAGTTCCGGAAAATCTTTAACCTTGTTTAATGTGTTGTATGTACCTAAATTACGTAAAAATTTAGTGTCAAGTCCTGTACTTAATAAGTGTGGTTATAAGCAAGTCCATGAGTCGGATAGATATATACTATCCAAGTGTGGGGTCTTCATTGGATTTGGTTAATATTGTAATGGAATGTTTATGTTGAATTTGAATAAAACTCCATGTACAGTTGATTCTGTGTTTATGACTAATTCTAAGTTAATTGATTCATCTATTTGGCATGCTCGTTTGGGACATGTTCATTTTAAAAGGATGCGTGACATGTCTAAGGAAGGATTGATCCCTGCATTTGATTTTAACATGGACAAGTGTTCAACATGCATGCTAAATAAGATCACTAGACAACCTTTCCAAAACATTGTTAGAAACTCTGTTTTGTTAGAATTAATACATAATGATCTTTGTGATTTTCATTCATCTCAATCTTTAGGCAATAAGAAGTATGTGGTTACTTTTATTGATGATGCATCCAGATTTTGCTATATTTTCTTATTGCATGCAAAAGATGAGGCTTTGGATAAATTCAAAGTGTACAAGACTGAATGCAACTAAATAGTGCAATTAAAGTCTTGCGTACGGATAGGGGAGATGAATACTTTGATCCTATTTACTTCCAATCCGTAGGAATTATCCATGAAACCACGGCCCCTTATACACCACAACAAAATGGTGTAGTTGAAAGGAAAAATCGAACCCTTAAGGAAATGGTTAATTCCATGTTGTCCTATTCGGGTTTAAATGAAGGTTTTTGGGGTGAAGCCATGCTAACGGCTTGCTATGTATTGAATAGGGTTCCTAGTAAAAGGCACAAGAAAACACCATATGACCTTTGGTATAAAAAGAAACCAAATTTAAACTATCTTCGAATTTGGGGTTGTAGAGCTATTGTTAGACTTCCCGACCCCAAAAGGAAGAGTTTGGGTGAAAAAGGCATTGATTGTATTTTATTGGATATGCAGAGCATTCCAAGGCCTATAGGTTCTATGTAATAGAACCAAATGATTATGTCTCAGTCCATACAGTTATGGAATCGAAAGATGCAATTTTTGATGAGAATAGATTCTCATCTCTACCTAGACCTAAAGGCATATTTCCTAACTCTATTGGAGTTCAAAAGAATGTTGGTCTAGGTGATACTTCTAATGAGAGTTTCGAACCTCGAAGGAGTAAACGAGTTAGGAAACCAAAATCATTTGGTTCCGACTTTCAGCTATACTTAGTTGAAGGATCAAGAGATGAAATTGCTTCCCAGAACTTCTATTGCTTTGATGTGGAAGAGGATCCTAGAACCTTTGAAGAAGCAATGAAATCAAGAGATGTTGCATTCTGGAAAGAAGCAATAAATGATGAAATTGATTCTATCATGCAAAACAACACTTGGATCATAACTGATCTTCCGCCGGGTTGCAAACCACTTGGTTGTAAATGGATCTTCAAGAGGAAGATGAAGGTTAATGGAACAATTGATAAGTTTAAAGCAAGATTAGTTATTCAAGGCTTTAGAAAAAAAGAAGGCATTGACTGTAATACCCGTAAATTTTAGAATATAAAAATAGGAATTAATCCAATAGGAGAGAAGGTTTTGTTTCCGAGAACCCGTAGACGCGGAAATGCACAGAAGTCAAAGGACGACGAATTAGAACCCGACGGACCAAAACCGACGGTCTTAAGATTTCAAGCATGAAATCGAATTGAGACGGAATAAATTTATGATGAGAAGCATAATCCGAAAATGACCCGGAAAATCGAGCGCGAAAACGTGGAAGGATAGAAGTTCGAAAGAGAGGAGAAAAAAACCCGACGGATCGGATCGCACGGACCCGCCCGGACCGCAGTCCAGGCGGGAACCGCGCGCTGGCCGGGCGAGGTTTGGCCAAAAGGCGCGCCAACCCCACGTGGCTCCACAGGATTTGGCAAGTTGTGCGTTTTCGGCAATTTCTTACCATAATTCGACCCCCCGACTATGGAAAGAAGATTTTGAACGGGGGAAGGAGCATTAGGTCGACCTAGGGTTGTCTCCCCGCCCTTTTCATCAGTCACAACAGCCTCCTAAAGCTCTCTCAAACTCTCCCAAGCCAAAACACTCTCCCGACGAACTTCCGACGGACTTCCGGCGACTTTCCGGCAACCTACAACGACCAAGCAAGGGAGGAACAAGGATTTCAGTGATAGATTCATTGGTAAGCCTTCAAACAGATTTCCATTCTCGTTTTTCCTCTCAAATCCCCAATCTAACTCTTAAATCGTCGATTGCAAACACGTTCGTGGCCAAAGTCGGGAACTTTGCGTTGCGTAGATCCGTTCGTAGAATCTTGGACGAGTCGAGCGACCCTAGGACGACCCAAGAACACAACCACTGTAAGTTGAGCCTTCCATATCAATACGGGTGATTTAGGGGCGTCCGGTATAGGCGTAATGTAACGAAACTTAAAAATCGAAATTAAAAACCCCAACTTGCGCAGTTTCTGAAATCGGCCTAAAACTCATATTTCGAGGATTCAATCCGATAAACTCAAAACTAGACTTTTAATCCTAACACATAAATCTAGGTTGTGTAAAAATTTCAGACATTTTCGTTAACGTTTGCTATTTTAAATCGCATCAAAAAGAAACTGTTTTGACAAAACGTGTTTGAAATCTGCCTATGAACATGTCCGAACTTAGTGAGTCTGTTTCTATATTTTGTAGTCCGATTTGATCTTTACAATCTAAATGAAAGTTGTAGATAATCATGTCTAGTATATGTGGTTAAAATTTCAGAATTTTTGGAGTCCATTTGATACGTCAAAAAGCCAAGTTTTCGAACTGTGACAAATCTGTTTTGGGACAGTAAACTGTTCCCGCGTTAAACTCGATTTTTGACATGTTTCCTCAACTTATTTCGAGAAAGTTAAAACACGAAAGTTGTTCGTTAGGGTGTTTTGCATAAACTATGAAATTTTCAGATTTTTCGGACTTAAATCGAATTTTTAAATTGAAAAGGCGTAAACTGTGACGCCAAGATACTTTTAAATCGAAGGATTTTGAAATTTCGAAACGAACGATCAAAGATTTGAAATACGATACATCTATACTTTTGAAAATCCCCGATACATTAAATCTAAACGATACATGAGATACTTTGGTGGAGGGTGAGTGCTCTGCAGGGTGCCCCTCTAGCCTTTCTCTTCGGGCCTATAATGGACGAGAGAATTTGATGAGTACGCCAATCGGCGGGAGATACATGGCCTACTCTCTCGGGTTGTCCGTATGGATTTCCCGAGGCTCCGGAGTGGTACTGGGTATGGCAGATACGGCTGCGGCCGCCGGATCACCGGCTAAACGAGATACTTACGAAACGGCTGCGGCCGCCGGATCACCGGCTATACAAAACACTGAGAAATGGTTACGTAACGGGGAAATAAAAGATTTAATATTTTTTTAAGTATTTATTTATTCTTGCATGTCTTTAAATTATACATTTAAATTATGTCTTTAAATTTCATATCATGACTAAATTGTTATTGTGGATTAATTGCATGTTCAAGTACACGATTTAAATATTATTTCCTTTAAATTTGTAAATGCATGTTTAGGAGCAAAATTTTAATTATCTAATTAAATCTCTTTATTGCTATGTTAGGATCGACTTACTCAGTATTTTATATACTGATAAAAATTGTTGTTTTTCTCTTTCTTTCAGAGTATGGAGATAATGCATAGCATGTGCATTTGGGGGATGGAATTATTAAACATTGTTTTATTGCTTTTTATGATACTTGCATAACGGGCATGTAAATCCCGAGTTTTGGCCATGTCGGCCCACTTTACATTTTTCCGCTGCGATATATTATTACTACTATATGTGTGGATGATACTTATTTTTTTGAATAGATTCCGGACTTGTTTTTAAATCTTTTTGCAATAACTATAGCCTTGCATCTCTTTGGCAAGCTCGGAGAATCCGTGTCTTGCTAGAGAGATGTGGCGGTGACATCCCGGCCTGGATTATCAAATCCGGGGTGTTACAAGTTGGTATCAGAGCCCGGAATATTTTAAAGCTACTATTATTATTATTTTAAAATATTTTGAGCTAAGTATTATTTTTAAATTTATTATTATCATTATTATTTTTAAGACTACTAGTATTATTATTGTAGCCCAAAAATTTTTCTATCCATCTAGTATAATATTTCGAGCCCAAAGGGGGTTAAATTATTTTGACCCAATAATTATTTATTTTAAGCCCAACCATTTCGGCCCAAATGCCCATGTTTTTACTTCTTAAGTCCAAATTATTACTTTTGGCCAATATAGAGGCCCAACTTTTTAAATTACTTAAACCATGATTAAATTTAAATTAAAAATGCATTAAATTAAATTTTGGGGGGGATTGCATGTGCATATCCACATAGATTTAAATTCCCGCATATCATGACTTATATTCGAAACATACTCTAACTCTAACCTCCTTGTTGACACTAGATGGCCGAACCCAACACGAACATGGTCAACTTGATGATGAAACTGACTAACGCGTACTTAGAGTCCCAACAACATATCAATCACTTCAAAGCTCGAGTGGGGCATCTAGAGAATAACGTGGACTATTTGAGACATCTTAGGGAAGCTGACCATCATGAAATAACCCAACTCAAGGCCCAAGTCGCCGAACTCCAAACCCAAGTGGTCACACTCCAAAACAAGGACAACAAACGGATGATGCAAATAGGACACTTAGGAGCTGAGCTGCTAGGCCTAGAGGCTGACATATTTCCTCCGAGCCCGAGCCCGGTGGGGACACCCATTGCCATTTACGTATCCAGCGACGAGGACGATCCCATCGAGGATGTACCTGCCTACTCACCCTAGACTTAGGGACCCATACTGATGCACTACTATCTATGTTCCTTTTTTCTCAAAAACTAGTACCAGCACTACTATTTCATTCCTGTTACGAATGCTTGTAACCACCTGGAAAATTTTCTCTTGAGTAATAAATCTACAAGTATTTATTTTATACAAAGTATATTTAAAGTATTCCTTACATTTTAATTAAATTATTTCTCTTCGAATACCTTGTTAAGACCCGATCAAACAAATGAACAAGGTAATAATAATCAAGGACCTATAGATAACAACTAAACAAAAATACAAGTAGTAATGAATAACATAAATATGTAAATATATATATATATATTATGTAGAGATAATCATCAAACAAGGGTATCTCCAACCCTAAACCCTAAACCCCAACACCCTGAACCCTAGGGTCTCGAAAAAAAAAAAAAAAAAAACCTGAACAGGTTACTGTTCACGAAAAAAAAAACAAACAAAACAAAACAAAACAAAAACAAAGCAGCAAGTAGAACCAACCCCGAATAACAACAAACAACACGCTAAACTCCAACAACCTATACTAACAGGCTCCAGTAGACTAATACCTGTTAATGTCGTCATTTATTTAATTAAATTATTTTATAAGCATTATATAATACTCCAACAAAAAGAATCTAAACTCTCTTGTTCTTGCGACAGCATGGCACCGAGAGGCAGACCACGCGCCCAGCCCACTACTCCAAACACCAACGAAACCCCTATGCAACCAGAAATGTCTATACCCGGCGAAGGGGTACACGCTCAAGAGGAGCCCGCAAACCCTATGCCAAACAACATGGACGCGCGCTTATGCACTCTAGAAGAGGTTCTCATTGCGATAGGGAACGCGCATATGAACCAAGGCCAGGCCGCTGCGGTACCTCCACCCGAGGCCCGCATTAACTACTTAGCTATGGTGAACTCATATCGTCCGCCGAACTACGCCGGAGAAGAGGACCCGACTAAACTTGAAGAATGGATCCGAACATTCGACAAGCTACTAAACGCGGTGAAGTGCCCAGTTGGCGAGAAGGTGCCTGTGGCATCGTAATATCTCGGAGGGGAGGCGGATGACTGGTGGCGTTCCATGCAAGATAAGTTAGCCGAGGACGAGGAACCCTATTCTTGGGAAGAATTCATGGGTCTGATCAGGGATCGCTTTTATCCCGTGAGCACAAAGTCAGCCATGTACGAGGAGTTTCTATATCTGAAACAAGGAGGGCAAACAGTCCAGGAATACTACACCCGTTTCAAGGAGTTGGTGCGTTTCGCACCGAGACTCGTGCCGACAGATGCGGAGAAGGCACAGAAATTTGAAATGGGGCTAAACTTGACTATACGAGAGGTGATCACTGGTGTCCCGTACCCAGACCTGCAATCGGTGTATGATCGTGCGGTAGCTGTTGCAAGGGTGCAACAACTAAAAAGAAAAGTGAGCGGAGAACCCAGTCGAGGATCTCAGGGACATGATAAGAGGAGTAGAGACAACTGTTCCAGTAACAATGCTGTAGGGAACGACTTTCGGGGAGATCTGAACAGTCCCCCTCAAAACAACAACAGAGGATATGACGATAGAACCCTTTTCCGGGGTAACCCGGTACCACCTTGCCCGAGATGCGGCAGGCCTCATTTGGCCAGAGGGTGCCCCCAACAGGGCGCCTGCTACAGGTGTGGTCGCATCGGCCACATGGCGAACGAGTGCCGCACTCGACTGGAAAACATCACCAAAAGGGAGGACCTAGGCACGGGGCCAACTCAGCCTCGCAACCAAGATGGGCGGAATGGAAACAACTAGGGGTATAGACCCCCTCAAAACCAGAATCTCAATCAAAATCAACGTCCTCCACAGAATCCAAATCAGCAACAGAATCAGAACCCGAACCGGGATCAGCAAGGCAACCCGGGACGTCCAATGGGGCGATTGAATGTCATCAATGAGGCAGATGTGCCTATGCAGGGGGACGTAATGGGAGGTACGTTCCGTGTCTTGAGTACACACCTTAGAGTTCTGTTTGACTCAGGAGCTAGTTGTTCGATAATATCATCTAAAGTCTTACCTGAACTAGATCTACCTAAGTACGAATTGATTAACTTAGGGATTCAACTTCCATCGGGAGAGGTAGTATCATGCTCTAAGCGAAATAACGGAATTCCGATAGTTATAAAGAACGTAGAGTTTTTCGCGAACTTGGTAGAATTCGAACTACAGGATTTTGACGTCATACTAGGGATGGATTGGCTAACCCAATATAAAGCCGTGATCGATTGCCAAAAACAAAAGATCACGTTGTCAAAGAGTAGGGGAAGGAGAGTCATCTTTTACTCCCAACCCCCTAAGAAGTCTACCAAGACAGTTAACGCCATTAAGCTATGTAGCTTAATGCGTAAGGGTTACGCGTTATATGCATGCTACATTCGTAACCTTGAGGCTGAAGAGGTCAAGGTGGATAACATTCCGGTGGTGAGAGAATACCCGGATGTATTTCCGGAAGACGTTCCCGGCATGCCGCCTGAGAGAGATATGGAATTCACTATAGATCTTATCCCGGGAACGGAGCCTGTCTCAAAGGCTCCTTACCGTATGGCGCCGCTAGAAATGAAGGAGCTAAAGGAACAACTCGAGGAGTTGCTAGAGAAGGGCTACATAAGGCCGAGCACGTCCCCATGGGGAGCCCCGGTCTTATTCGTTAAGAAGAAAGATGGAGGTCTGCGACTATGCATCGATTATAGAGGACTTAACCAAGTCACGGTCAAGAACAAGTACCGCGTTCCACCCCATGACGGATGGGCAAACGGAAAGAACGATCCAAACTTTGGAAGACATACTAAGGGCATGCGTATTAGAGTTTAAAGGAAGTTGGGAAGGTCACTTACCCTTAATCGAATTTTCCTACAACAACAGCTACCATGCTAGCATTGGCATGGCACCTTTCGAGGCACTGTATGGACGCAAATGCCGAAGCCCATTGAGCTGGGAGGAGAGCGAGAGGACTATGGTAATTGGACCGCAACTTGTTGAGGACATGGCTCAACAAGTCAAAATAATCCAAGGAAAGATGAGAGCCGCGCAAGACCGGCAAAAGAGCTATGCCGACGTGAGACGGCAAGATTTGGAATTCCAAATAGGCGATAAGGTCACGTTAAAGGTATCACCGATGAAGGGTGTGATGCGCTTTGGCAAGCGGGAGAAATTGAGCCCACGGTACATAGGACCATACGAGATCCTAGAAAGAGTGGGGAATCTTGCATACCGACTAGCATTACCGCCACAATTTGCTCGTGTCCACGACGTGTTCCACGTCTCGCAACTGAAGAAATACGTCCATGATCCGACCCACGTACTCCAACCGGAGGAAATTGAGCTGGACGACGACTTAAGCTACGAAGAAATTCCGGTGTGAATACTCGACAAGAAGGAGAGGGTAACAAGGAATAAGACCGTGAGAATGGTTAAGGTTCATTGGTCTAACCACGAAGCCGAGACGGCAACGTGGGAGCTAGAAGCAGACATGAAGGATCGTTACCCAACCCTATTCCAAGACAGTGCAACAGCAGTTATGGGGACATAACTGTAATCTTAAGAGGGGAGGATGTGACAACCCGAATATTTCCGGATATTTTGTACGAATACTTTGTACCCCAATTAAACAAATTCAAATTGTTTTGAACTACGTAATGACTTGATCCCTTCACGGGGTACGTAGGCAACTCGGAAATTTCAATTCTGGGTTCAGTCAAATAATAACAAACAACGACACACAACAATACAATCGCTTAATCAAACAATTCCCGAACTCGCAAGAGGATGAAGTGCAACTTCGAGGACGAAGTTGGTTCTTAAGGGGGGTAGACTGTAAAACCCGTAAATTTTAGAATATAAAAATAGGAATTAATCCAATAGGAGAGAAGGTTTTGTTTCCGAGAACCCGTAGACGCGGAAATGCACGGAAGTCAAAGGACGACGAATTAGAACCCGACGGACCAAAACCGACGGTCTTAAGATTTCAAGCATGAAATCGAATTGAGACGGAATAAATTTATGATGAGAAGCATAATCCGAAAATGACCCGGAAAATCGAGCGCGAAAACGTGGAAGGATAGAAGTCCGAAAGAGAGAAGAAAAAGACCCGACGGATCGGATCGCACGGACCCGCCCGGACCGCAGTCCAGGCGGGAACCGCGCGCTGGCCGGGCGGGGTTTGGCCAAAAGGCGCGCCAACCCCGCGTGGCTCCACAGGATTTGGCAAGTTGCGCGTTTTCGGCGATTTCTTACCATAATTCGACCCCCCGACTATGGAAAGAAGATTTTGAACGGGGGAAGGAGTATTAGGTCGACCTAGGGTTGTCTCCCCGCCCTTTTCATCAGTCACAACAGCCTCCTAAAGCTCTCTCAAACTCTCCCAAGCCAAAACACTCTCCCGACGAACTTCCGACGGACTTCCGGCGACTTTCCGGCAACCTACAACGACCAAGCAAGGGAGTGGAACAAGGATTTCAGTGATAGATTCATTGGTAAGCCTTCAAACAGATTTCCATTCTCGTTTTTCCTCTCAAATCCCCAATCTAACTCTTAAATCGTCGATTGCAAACACGTTCGTGGCCAAAGTCGGGAACTTTGCATTGCGTAGATCCGTTCTTAGAATCTTGGACGAGCCGAGCGACCCTAGGACGACCCAAAAACACAACCACTGTAAGTTGAGCCTTCCATATCAATACGGGTGATTTAGGGGCGTCCGGTATAGGCGTAATGTAACGAAACGTAAAAATCAAAATTAAAAACCCCAACTTGCGCAGTTTCTGAAATCAGCCTAAAACTCATATTTCGAGGATTCAATCCGAGAAACTCAAAACTAGACTTTTAATCCTAACACATAAATCTAGGTTGTTTAAAAATTTCAGACATTTTCGTTAACGTTTGCTATTTTAAATCGCATCGAAAAGATACTGTTTTGACAAAACGTGTTTGAAATCTGCCTATGAACATGTCCGAACTTAGTGAGTCTGTTTTTATATTTTGTAGTCCGATTTGATCTTTACAATCTAAATGAAAGTTGTAGATAATCATGTCTAGTATATGTGGTTAAAATTTCAAAATTTTTGGAGTCCATTTGATATGTCAAAAAGCCAATTTTTCGAACTGTGACAAATCTGTTTTGGGACAGTAAACTGTTCCCGCGTTAAACTCGATTTTTGACATGTTTCCTCAACTTATTTCGAGAAAGTTAAAACACGAAATTTGTTCGTTAGGGTGTTTTGCATAAACTGTGAAATTTTCAGATTTTTCGGACTTAAATCTAATTTTTAAATTGAAAAGGCGTAAACTGTGACGCCAAGATACTTTTAAATCGAAGGATTTTGAAATTTCGAAACGAACAATCAAAGATTTGAAATACGATACATCTATACTTTTAAAAATCCCCGATACATTAAATCTAAACGATACATGAGATACTTTGGTGGAGGGTAAGTGCTCTGCAGGGTGCCCCTCTAGCCTTTCTCTTCGGGCCTATAATGGACGAGAGAATTTGATGAGGACGCCAATCGGCGGGAGATACATGGCCTACTCTCTCGGGTTGTCCGTATGGATTTCCCGAGGCTCCGGAGTGGTACTGGGTATGGCAGATACGGCTGCGGCCGCCGGATCACCGGCTAAACGAGATACTTACGAAACGGCTGCGGCCGCCGGATCACCGGCTATACAAAACACTGAGAAATGGTTACGTAACGGGGAAATAAAAGATTTAATATTTTTTTAAGTATTTATTTATTCTTGCATGTCTTTAAATTATGCATTTAAATTATGTCTTTAAATTTCATATCATGACTAAATTGTTATTGTGGATTAATTGCATGTTCAAGTACACGATTTAAATATTATTTCCTTTAAATTTGTAAATGCATGTTTAGGAGCAAAATTTTAATTATCTAATTAAATCCCTTTATTGATATGTTAGGATCGACTTACTCAGTATTTTATATACTGATAAAAATTGTTGTTTTTCTCTTTCTTTCAGAGTACGGAGATAATGCATAGCATGTGCATTTGGGGGATGGAATTATTAAACATTGTTTTATTACTTTTTATGATACTTGCATAATGGGCATGTAAATCCCGAGTTTTGGCCATGTCGGCCCACTTTACATTTTTCCGCTGCGATATATTATTACTACTATATGTGTGGATGATACTTATTTTTTTGAATAGATTCCGGACTTGTTTTTAAATCTTTTTGCAATACCTATAGCCTTGCATCTCTTTGGCAAGCTCGGAGAATCCTGTCTTGCTAGAGAGATGTGGCGGTGACATCCCGGCCTGGGTTATCAAATCCGGGGTGTTACATTGACTTCTTTGATACTTATGCACCAGTTGCTCGAATCTCCACAATTAGATTGTTGATAGCTCTAGCAGCTATTCACAATCTTGTGATACACCAAATGGATGTTAAAACGGCATTTTTGAACGGGGATTTAGAAGAAGAGGTGTATATGAAGCAACCAGAAGGATTTGTTATGCCTGGAAATGAGCATAAAGTATGTAAACTAATTAAATCCTTATATGGGCTAAAACAAGCTCCAAAACAATGGCATCAAAAGTTTGATGATGTTATCTTGTCAAGTGGATTTAGTTTAAATCAAACTGACAAGTGTGTTTATAGCAAATTTGATGAAAATGGTAAAGGAGTCATCATTTGCTTGTATGTTGATGACATGTTGATCTTTGGCACAGACTAAAGACAAGTCGATATGACAAAAGAATTTTTGTCATCTAAATTCTCTATGAAGGATATGGGGGAGGCAGAAGTGATTCTTGGAATAAGAATCAAACGAGAGAACAAAGGAATTTGAATCACACAATCTCATTATATTGAGAAAGTGCTCAAGAAATTCAATTTTTATGATTGTTCTCCTATTAGCACTCCATTTGACCCAAGTATGAAACTTATGCCAAATAATGGAGAAGCTGTGTCTCAACTCGAATATTCAAAGTTGATAGGTTGCTTGATGTATGCAATGACAAGCACAAGACCGGATATTGCATTTGCTATAGGCAAGTTGAGTAGGTTTACAAGTAATCCTAGTACTCACCATTGGCAAGCTCTAAGGCGCGTGCTTAAATACTTGAAGAAAACTATGGATTATAGTTTGACATATATTGGATTCCCTTCGGTCATAGAAGGTTATTCGGATGCAAGTTGGATCACTAATATGGAAGATCATTCTTCCACTAGTGGTTGGGTATTCTTACTTGGGGGAGGTGCCATTTCGTGGGCTTCCAAAAAGCAAACTTGCATCACAAATTCAACAATGGAATCTGAATTTGTTGCTTTAGCTTCTGCCGGCAAGGAAGCTGAATGGTTAAGGAATTTAATTTATGAAATTCCATTATGGCCTAAACCTATACCACCCATTGCTATACATTGTGACAGTGCAGCCACATTGGCTAAAGCTTATAGTCAAGTGTATAATGGGAAGTCTAGGCATTTAGGCATCCGACATAGCATGGTTCGTGAGCTCATCATGCATAGGATAATTTCAGTTGATTTTGTGAGATCTCAATGTAATCTAGCTGATCATTTGACAAAGTGATTAGCTAGGGACCTGGTTCACAAGTCGGCCATAGGGATGGGTTTGAAGTCCAATTAAAATTTCTATTGGTAAGATACCAAATTCCCTTTCAATACAACGTTGGAAGCTGAATTCAATGTGGAAAGCTTACCCAGAGAAATTGGAACACATAAATAGTTCATCCCAAGGTATGTGTTCGGACCTGCAAGTAGGTAGGATGAAATTTATTTCTTAATAGCTCTTTTGAATAAGTGCATATGCAGGTGCACGAGTTAAAAGAGCTACCTATATGAGCATGGAGTGTGGCCGCTTCAAAAAGCTTGGACTTGGCTTTGTATATGCTTATGAATGGATAGGGACGCATGGCCGTAGATAGCGTCAAGTGTAGGCTTAGAGTGTTGTAATTAACTTGTGTGTACGTTATCTTCATGTATTCAAATGAGTTGAAAGGTTCAATCCTAAGGTCACTTTGATTCTCGAATGCTTGGAATGTGTATCGTACTAAGATGGAAATTCAATCGTCACGATATTTTCATTTATGCATGAGTTTGGTTTTATTGTGTGGATTTAGAAATCATGGATTACACTAAAATGGGGGAGGATTGTTGATGATTTTAGTGTCATCATGTATTTTGGTGTAATTGGATTTACTAAATTTTGGCTTATGTTGTAGTCGAGCTATAATGTGGGTTAGGAGGTGCGGAGTGCAAACTCACATAAGCCACTACGACAAAGGATGACCCAGCGAAAGGTCAAGAGGAATGAATTGAAAGATATATGAAAAGATGTGGAAGATTAAGAAGGACAGCAAGCTGCCTATGATTTAGTCATGACCATGACTAAGTCTGATATGGGTTGCTGTAATGTCATTTAATTTGTCTTTCAATCCAGCAAGGGAGAATATTCTTACTCATGGTCATGACTAAGACTAGTGTAGTTTACTGGAACTTGTTTTGTCTTTTTCCTTGTGCAGTTATGTGGAGGGGTATTTAGTCATGGTCATGACTAATTTAAATTCGTATTGCTGGATAAATTAACTATCAGCAATTGTTTTTGAAATTTGAATTCAAATCTGATTTTGAATTTAAATTTGAATTTGAAATTCAAATTTGAATCTCAATTATTGCACCCATTCATAATTGGTTGTATCTTTTCAATATCTACTGCAATCTTCCTCTATAAATATGAATTCCTGCAGAATTCATAAGATACACAACAAAAAAGATAGAACGGGAAAACACAAAATCACTACAGACACAATAATTCTGCAATCCTCCAAGCCAATTCTCTTATTTCTTTCGAAATTCGAGTGCATCTTTTGGATTATCCCAAAGTTGATTTGCAGTGGCAAAATACAACTTTAGGAAAGTGTTCTACACACGATCCAATTGATTATCCAAGTTCTTCCTATTTTGATTCTCATATCCACATACTGCGTAAATCCCCCAACATATTTCATTAATCTTTCTATTCATTTATCATGATTGTTAATGATGAAGTATCAGGGCTGCAAACATCCATTCATCCAACACTGTTATTAACACTGTTATCATAATTAACATTTAACACTGTTATTATTTTAAACAAAATGAGTTTTCTTGTGATTAAATCATTACTTGATAGATTGTTTTTAGTTGTACTTACATATAGTATATATGAATATGGTTCTTTTTGGTGAATATATGAATATGGTTAACCATATTCATATATATATCAAAGGTTGAATAAACCAGCTAGTTTCGATCAACCTCTCTCAGAAGGTTGAATAATTTTCTCTATATATATGTATCAAGGGGTTCACAGAAGGTTGAATTATTTTATTTCATATATATCAAACGGTTTTGTATTGGGTGAAAACGGGACGGAAATTTTGTCAAATATTTGCCATATAGAAAAATTCAAATTCGATTCGAATATAATTGAATAAGGTATCGGATCTTGCAAAAAATTATCCATCTCGCTTTTACCTCTAGTTTAGTACGGAGTCACATTGCTTATTTAATTATGGGGATTGTGCTTTCTTTTTCATTGCTCATTAAATTACTTTTAACGTCACTTTCACTCTTTCAGCATGACACTATATAATTATATGCTTTTTAGCAATGGGCTTTATAATATTCAATTGGAAATATTATATTATAGATTAACCATAATATTATAAGTATAATTCGAAATAATATTGTATTGAAAATTTCAAATCTTTCAAATGAAATGGCTCCTAGGGTTTCCTCTCCATCGGCGGTGACCAACTCCCAAGGGGAAATTCACCCTGAAACAGGTGGAAAGGTCCGATCTTTTGCGGACATTCTGAATGGAGAGTGTAACACTCCGGATTTGATAACCCAGGCCGGGATGTTACCGCCACATCTCCCTAGCAAGACACGGCTTCCCGAGCTCACTAAGGAAATGCAAGGCTTATGGGTACGTAAAGGATTTAAAAACATTTCAATATTGAGTCCGGAAATTAATAATATTTAATTCAAATTACGGAAGTAGTAATCATCCATGCACGAGATAGAGTAAATGCAGCGAAAAAGTAATCACTGCCAACACGGCCAAACCTCGGGTTCAATAGGCCCGGTAAAACAGTAGTAAAATGCAGTGAATAAAAATGTTCATAAAAGTTTTTCCCCAAGTGCATGCGTCACTCGACATACTCTGTAAAAGAAAAATGACAACGGGTTTATCAGTATAAAAATATACCGAGTAAGTTAATCCCTAACTATACAATTTAAGGGGTTACATGTGTTTAATTAAAATTACACTTTTCATGCATTACGAAATTAATTTAAAATTCATAGTTTTCTCGCAGCGGAAGAACACGATTAATTTATTCAAGATGAGAATACATAATTTAAGGACTTAATTTAAAAGTATAATTTAAAATCATAATTTAAGAACGTAATTTAGAAGCATAATTTAAAACATGATAGATAAATTTAAACATAATTAAATTCACACACAAGTCTTTTATATTTTATCCCGCAAACTAAGAAGAGGACATCATACCGGGGAGATCACTAACGAGGCAATCTCAAATCGTAGGACCACTAACGAGGCAGTCCAAATAAATGGGAGACCACTAACGAGACAGTCTCAAAGATAGTAGGACCACTAACGAGGCGATCCAAATAACACAGCGCGCGAGATTACTAACGAGGCAATCTCAGATAGTAAGGAGACCACTAACGAGTCAGTCTCAAAATAATGATAGCATGAAGATCGGCTCAGCCTAGTGAACGGGATTTTTCGAAAGTTCATATTTCAATGCTTACAAAATATTCGATATCGCGTTTCGTAGTTCGAGTTTTCTCAAGTTCGAAAAATCCGATTCGTCACAGTTTACGCTTTTCTTAATTAAAAATTCATTTTTTAACCAAAAATGCTGAAATTTACACAGTAGCTCAAGAACACACATACGAACAACGTTCATGTTTTAAGTTTTAAGTGAGTCAAATTTCGAGTTATTTACAAAAGGGGGATTTCGGTCCAAATGACTGATTCCGACACAGTTTCGTGCGACGCCGATTAAAAATTCATTTCAAATCCAATTGGTCCGAAATTTTTACAGAACGTACATAACATCTTAATGAAAAACTTTCATGTTTTAATATTTCGGAAATAATGAATTTTAGATGTCCAAAAGTCGACACCAAAACGCTGCTTACGCACGGATTCAAAAATTGGTTTAGAACAGGTTCTGAAATCGTCCGTTTTGACATATCAAATGAACTCCAAAATTCATGAAATTTTATATGCATAATCTAGACACAATTATCTACAACTTTTGTTTAGAAATGTAAAGTTGAATCAATCTAGAAATGGGTGAAAAATAAGCATCAAGTCGAGTCAATGAATCTGTCCAGATTTCAAACGTTCGGTTTTATTATAGAAACTTTACGGTACGTTTTGGGATATCAAATCTTTATGTCAATGGCTGAAAATTGGACACAAGGTGGATTAGAGTCTTATGAACAAAATCTATGCTGAAAAGTTTTTGGTTTTAATTCCCGAAGGTCGGGTTTTAGGCGAGTCTCTGAAATTGGTCGAAAATATGGTTTTTGAAAACCGATTTTAGTTACGTGTCTAGATCTTAAGTTTTAAACGACAATAAACCACAAAAATTGAAGAGTAAGGTCTTAACTTAGTTAGAGAATAGGGTCGAAGTGAGGGCTTTCCGGATGTCCTAAGGTCGCGACAAACGGCCAACTTCTCCGATCGCTTTTTGTTCGTCCCCCGACGTGAAATCGTAGCAAGGAAAAGATGTTAGATTTCGAGTTTCTTAAGGTTTATGGACGAACTAAACACTATACCATAACTTACCAAGGGTCTAGAAGGCAGAGGCTTTGTCCCGTTTGCCTCGTCGTCGCCGGAAAGTGGAGTCGAAGAGATTTTGGCTTGGAGAGGAAGATTGAAGGGGAATGACTTATGTTTTCTGTGAAAATCGGGATGAGGACGCCCCAACACCTCCCTTTAGCCTTTCCTAAGGCTATGATCCGGTTGCCATGGATAGGAATCGGATTTTTAGCAAGAAAATCGCCATGGAAGGAAAGTTTAAACCTCCTACACCTCTGGCGTGGTGGTGACGCGCACGTACAGGGATGTCCGCGCGGAGCACGCGCAACCAGTCCTGGGACGCATCTCCTCCTGCCGCGCGGTGGCCGCGTGGCGGCGCCGCGTGACGGCCGGTTCGGCGGTCTGTGTGGTCCGTTGGGTCTTTTCTTCTTTTCTCTATCGGTTTTCTATCCTCTACGTGTTTGGCTCGACTCCTCGGGTCGTTTCCGGTTCGAAATCTTTATCTTAAATTCGTTACGAGCTCGGGTTTAACGCTCGTAACATTTTCGTGTCATAATTAATCTAGTTAAATTAATTCCAATTCCTCTTAACGTTTTTCTCGGGTGTTACATCCTCCCCCCCTTAAGAATACAGTTATGTCCCCATAACTGTGGTCAGGTCATCTTGGAAGAGGGTCGGGTAACGTTGTTTCATGTCGGCTTCCGATTCCCATGTTGCCGTCTCCGGTTCGTGGTTAGACCAAAAGACCTTGACCATCCTCACGGTCTTATTCCTCGGTACTCTCTCCTTCATGTCAAGTATTCGCACCGGAACTTCCTCGTAGCTCAAGTCATCCTCAAATTCAATTTCTTTCGGGTCGGAGCACATGGGTCGGATCGTGCACATACTTCTTCAATTGGGAGACGTGGAACCCAATGTGAACACGAGCAAATTGTGGTGGCAACACTAGTCGATAAGCAAGATTTTCCCCTCTTTCCAGGATTTCATATGCTCCTATGTACCGTGGACCCGGTTTTCCTCGTTTGCCGAAGCGCATCACGCCCTTCATTGGTGATACCTTCAGCATGACTTTATCGTCGACTCTCATCCTCCCTCGGATGACCTTGATTTGTTGAGCCATGTCCTCAACAGGTTGTGGTCCAACTTCCATAGTCTTATTACACTCGTCCCAGCTCAGTGGACTTTTACTTGCGTCCATACAGTGTCTCGAAAGGTGCCATACCGACGCTAACATGATACTATTGTTGCAGGAGAACTCGATCAAAGGCAAATGGTTCTCCCAATTTCCTTTAACTCTAGCACACATGCTCTCAGCATGTCTTCCAGTGTTTGGATCGTTCTCTCTGTTTGCCCATCCCTCATGGGGTGGAACGCGGTACTCATCTTTATTTTCGTACCGAGGGTTTCTTGTAGCCTTGCAAAAAGAAATGCGAGGCAATTCTACTGTCTCTGTCAGGAATGAGGTCGGGTAATACCCCGTGTCGTCGTACCTCATTATCGATGTACGCTCGGTTTAAGTGAGTGGTGTAACGTAAAAGAGATTCGGCAAATTCGAAAAAAAATATAATCTCATCCGTGACCCGCGCGGTGTCTGCGCGGTATGAGGCCTCAGCGCGCGGCGACCGCGCGGGCGCATCAGTTCGAAAAAAATAGGGCTCGCGCTCCGCGCGAGCCACTTCCCCCATTTCCCATCCGAGACCACTTCAGATTTTCTCTCAAATTCGCCCTCTTGTTCCAACTTTTCCCGGTGCCGGCTTCGATTTTGCTTTGTAAGGTATGCACCTACTACTTTCAGTTATCAATTTCATTTTTTATGCTTTGAACGACTTGATTTGTGAAGGGATTTAGGAATTAGGGTTTATGTACAAAAATTGGGGGTTTGTTATTTTTATGCTTGGTTTGTGCAAATTAGCAAGGATATGTGATAATTGATGTTACTCTTGTTGCCTTGCTTGTGTTTATGCCACAATGTGCTTATGTTTTTGGCAAATTCTTGTTGGATTTGAATTCTTAGGAAGAATATGGAATTTTTTATTTTTGGTTGGTATTGGGGGTGTGATCATTAGTTCATTTTTGTTGTTTGAGTGCCGTAAGGTAATGATGGGTCGTTATTTGAGCAATCGTTTCATCTTGTGGGCAATTTCCATGTGTTTTGTTTGTAACTTAGAATTTAGTTTATTGCGCACATAACGTGTTCGACGAAATGCCACAAAGGTTTTGGAATTTGTTTGGGCATATCCTTTGTTTAGATTACCTTCCGATTTGTCTTAACGAACGATTGGGTTTGATGTTCTCATGGAACACTCACGTTGGAAGTCTATATTGTTGTCTCTTGCGTATTTCTGCTTGAGTTTCGTGTGGAATTTAGTCTTATAATCGGTATTGGATAATTTGCAGGATGTTGCTCTTTTTGTGGGTTGTTTTGGAGTCTCTCATGTGTCCTCCGAGGGCCAAGAGACGAGCTACTTAGCGCGATGCGGCTGGCCCTAGCACTGCTGCTCCGGTGATGTCAGACTTTGATGAGAGCGAGTCCGAGGAGGACGAGGAGCAGCGGGGCCCGAGACTCAGGAGTCTCCCTGACGAGGTGCGTCCTCACCGGCATGACAGGTTTCGTTTTAGGACGAGGGTCGCCCAGGACTTTTATTTCGACGAGCTTCGTCGAAACAGGGCTTATGTCCCCGAGAGAGGCATATATCATGATCATTTGGGAGATGATAGGGTCAGTGCGGTCTTGGAGTACTTGCAATGGACTGGGCTCGCACGTCATCCCGAGGGCGTTTCCTCCGGTTATCTGGCTATGGAGGTTATCGCCAACATTGGCGGTCTTGGGGAGGGTGAGGACTTACCTCGAGTATGGGTTCGTGGTCGCTATCTCGACTTCAGTGCTCGGGCGATCAATGTCTATTTCGGTCTGCCTGACGATGGCGCATTCCGTCCACAGCCTGATGGCCGTGTTCTTGCTCCTGCGTGGGACGTCTTATGCACCGCGGTGGCTCCTCAACTCGAGCACGATCATGAGCTTCGTTTGACGACGATGGACACCCCTTGGTGAGAGCTCACGCAGATATGGTTAGGGCGCGTCCGGCCGATTACCCGGAGCCATATCGTCCGGGATCACGTCTATGAGACCATTTGCTTTATCGCGCGAGGCGGTAGGGTGAATGTGGGAGCTTGTATTGAGGACAATTTGAGGGGTATGCGGAGAGGACGAGGGAGTAGGGTGATTATCCATATTCACCTCATTTGTGGCTTGTGCGCGGCGCAGGGGATTCGCACGACACCGGAGACAGATCCGTACGAGTTAGCAGCGGGTGGTTGTTACCGTATCCCGACTTACGTTGCCCGGTGTAACGCCTTACGTCGTGGAGTCCCTCGGGCTGTACTTCGCCCGCAGCCTGATGATTGCGGCTTGATTCTAGTTGTACCTCCGGAGCAGCCACCCCCTCCTCCAGTAGTTCCACCTCCTGCAGTGGCGCCTCAGGGCCAGGAGATGACTCAGATGCTGCAGATGATGCAGGAGATGCGGGTCGGTATGGATGCCGGGTTTGCAGCTGGGCAGGCTCGTTATGACGCCTTAGACGCTAGGTTGGACTTCAACCAGGCGTGTATGGACTCGTTTGCTACGAGGCAGGCTCAGCAGCAGGCCACTATGTCCGACGTGTATGCCTATATGCGGCAGATGGATGACTACATGCGTCGGCAGTTCCCGCCTCCCGATCAGTGATTTTTCGTATTCGCATTTTCATTTAGGTTTCGTATTTTGTTTAGTTGTCTCCTTATGAGGATGTTACTGCTGACTGGGATTCATAGTTTATGTTTCCGTTGTGTTATTGCCTAGTTACTTGTTTGACTTGCGTTAGTTGTTTGTCGCTGTTGAGATATTTTGGATTCATTGATACCTCCTTATTGTATTTGTATGCGTGTGGGTTGCCCAACAATACTTGCATCGTTGTGGGACTGAGCCGTAATTAGGTAAAATAATGTGATAATGTATACAGGATAAAATTAAATAGATATATATTAACGCTCGTAAGGAACTTTTTATTAAATAAAGAATGGTATTAACAGGTACCAATCATTTGGGACCTGTTAGTAGGTGTTGTTGGAACTTAATGTACTGTTTGTTGTCGTTGGGGGTTGTTGACTTCTTGTCGTTTTGTTTTTGTGTCATTTGTTTACTACTTTTTTTTTGGTGTGAACAGCACCTGTTCGTTTTTTTTAGAGTCTGGGGTTTAGGGTTTTCAGGGTTTGGGGTTGGATGTATCCTTATTTGTTTATTTACCTTATATAATAATGATATATATATTTGTGTTGTTTATTTATTATTACCTTGTTCTTCTATTTGATTCAGTTTTAATAAGGTAATTGAAGGGGAAATAATTTAAATAAATGTGAGGAATAATTTAAATATACTTGTGTAAAATGAATGCTTGTATATTTATTACTCAAGAGAAAAGTTTCATTGGGTACAAGCATTCGAAATAGAATTGGTCATGCTGCTTATTGGTGTATGAAGGGGAATATAACTACTAGTAGTGCATAGCTAGATCACTAAATCTAGAGCGAATAGGTAGGCGCGTCCTCGATGGGATCATCCTCATTGCTCGATACATCAATGGGCATGGCGACATTGGGGGCAGGTCCTGGGTTCTGAAGAACCACTCCATCCACGTCCTGGGCCAGGTTAGTCAATTCCCAGCCCAGGGTTTCCACTTGCTCCTCCAAGTCATCACCCTTGTCTTGGAGCTGGGCCACTTGGGCTTGGAGCTGGGTGACTTGATCCTGCAGCTGGGTTATGTGGTGATGGTCTGTCTCCCTAAGGTGACCCACATGGGCCAGGTTACCCTCCAACTGTCCTACCCGCGTCTTGAAATAATTGATATGCTGTTGGGACTCGAGGTACGCGTTCATCAGTTTTACCATCAGGTTGATCATGTTTGCATTTGGTTCGGCCATCTAATGTCAACAAGGTAAGTTAGAGTTAGAATATGTTTTAGGCAAGATTAGTTATGCATGAATTTAAATCTATATGCAACATGCAAGTGAAAGTCCCCTGCCCCATTAAAATTTAATTTATCTATGCGTTTAAATAAATTTGCCACATGGGTAGTAATAAAAGTTGGGCCTCTATAGTGGACCAAAAATTTTAATATTTCTTTGGCTAAAATATTTGGCTAAGTAAAAATAAATTTTTGGGCTAGAGTAAAACTGGTGGTTTTAAAAGTGATGTATTTAAAAATAATGCTAGGATTTAAAAAATAATGGTACCAAAAGTAATAGTAATAAGATTATTAGTAATAATAATAATAGTTTTAAAATATATTCCGGGCTCTGATACCAACTTGTAACACCCTGATTTGATAACCCAGGCCGGGATGTCACCGCCACATCTCCCTAGCAAGACACGGCTTCCCGAGCTCACTAAGGAAATGCAAGGCTTATGGGTACGTAAAGGATTTAAAAACATTTCAATATTGAGTCCGGAAATTAATAATATTTAATTCAAAATACGGAAGTAGTAATCATCCATGCACGAGATAGAGTAAATGCAGCGAAAAAGTAATCACGGCCAACACGACCAAACCCCGGGTTCAACAGGCCCGGTAAAACAGTAGTAAAATGCAGTGAATAAAAATGTTCATAAAAGTTTTCCCCCAAGTGCATGCGTCACAAGACATACTCTGTAAAAGAAAAATGACAACGGGTTTATCAGTATAAAAATATACAGAGTAAGTTAATCCCTAACTATACAATTTAAGGGGTCACATGTGTTTAATTAAAATTACACTTTTCATGCATTACGAAATTAATTTAAAATTCATAGTTTACTCGCAGTGGAAGAACACGATTAATTTATTCAAGATGCGAATACATAATTTAAGGACTTAATTTAAAAGCGTAATTTAAAATCATAATTTAAGAACGTAATTTAGAAGCATAATTTAAAACATGATAGATAAATTTAAGCATAATTAGATTCACACACAAGTCTTTTATATTTTATCCCGCAAACTAAGAAGAGAACATCATACCGCGGAGATCACTAACGAGGCAATCTCAAATCGTAGGACCACTAACGAGGCAGTCCAAATAAATGGGAGACCACTTACGAGGCAGTCTCAAATATAGTAGGACCACTAACGAGGCGATCCAAATAACACAGCGCGCGAGATCACTAACGAGGCAATCTCAGATAGTAAGGAGACCACTAACGAGGCACTCTCAAAATAATGATAGCATGAAGATCGGCTCAGCCTAGTGAACGAGATTTTTCGAAAGTTCATATTTCACTGCTTACAAAATATTCGATATCGCGTTTCGTAGTTCGAGTTTTCTCAAGTTCGAAAAATCCGATTCGTCACAGTTTACGCCTTTCTTAATTAAAAATTCATCTTTTAACCAAAAATTCTGAAATTTATACAGTAGCTCAAGAACACACATACGAACAACTTACATGTTTTAATTTTTTGGAAATAAGGTTTCGAAGTGAGTCAAACTTCGAGTTCTTTACAAAAGGGGGATTTCTGTCCAAAGGACTGATTCCGACACAGTTTTGTGCGACGCCGATTAAAAATTCATTTCAAATCCAATTGGTCCGAAATTTTTACAGGACGTACATAACACCTTAATGAAAAAATTTCATGTTTTAAGATTTTGGAAATAATGAATTTTAGATGTCCAAAAGTCGACACCAAAACGCTGCTTACGCGCGGATTCAAAAATCGGTTTAGAACAGGTTCTGAAATCGTCCGTTTTGACATGTCAAATGAACTCCAAAATTCATGAAATTTTATATGCATAATCTAGACACAATTATCTATAATTTTTTTTAGAAATGCAAAGTTGAATCGAACTAGAAACGGGTGAAAAATAAGTATCAATTCGAGTCAATGAATCTGTCCAGATTTCAAACGTTCGGTTTTATTACAGAAACTTTACGGGACGTTTTGGGATATCAAATCTTTATGTCAATGGCTGAAATTTGGACACAAGGAATATTAGAGTCTTATGAACAAAATCTATGTTGAAAAGTTCTTGGTTTGAATTCCCGAAGGTCGGGTTTCAGGCGAGTCTCTGAAATTGGTCGAAAATAGGGTTTTTGAAAACCGATTTTAGTTACGTGTCTAGATCTTAAGTTTTAAACGACAATAAACCACAAAAATTGAAGAGTAAGGTCTTAACTTACTTAGTTAGAGAATAGGGTCGAAGTGAGGGCTTTCCGGATGTCCTAAGGTCGCGACGAACGGCCAACTTCTCCGATCGCTTTTTGTTCGTCCCCCGACGTGAAATCGTAGCAAGGAAAAGATGTTAGATTTCGAGTTTCTTAAGGTTTATGGACGAACTAACCACTATACCATAACTTACCAAGGGTCTAGAAGGCAGAGGCTTTGTCCCGTTTGCCTCGTCGTCGCCGGAAAGTGGAGTCGAAGAGATTTTGGCTTGGAGAAGAAGATTGAAGGGGAATGACTTAAGTTTTCTGTGAAAATGGGGATGAGGACGCCCCAACACCTCCCTTTAGCCTTTCCTAAGGCTTGATCCGGTTGCCATGCATAGGAATCGGATTTTTGGCAAGAAAATCGCCATGGAAGGAAAGTTTACACCTCCTGCACCTCTGGCGTGGTGGTGACGCGCACGTACAGGGATGTCCGCGCGGAGCACGCGCAACCAGTCCTGGGACGCGTCTCCTCCTGCCGCGCGGTGGCCGCGCGGCGGCGCCGCGTGACGGCCGGTTCGGCGGTCTGTGTGGTCCGTTGGGTCTTTTCTTCTTTTCTCTATCGGTTTTCTATCCTCTACGTGTTTGGCTCGACTCCTCGGGTCGTTTCCGGTTCGAAATCTTTATCTTAAATTCGTTACGAGCTCTGGTTTAACGCTCGTAACATTTTCGTGTCATAATTAATCTAGTTAAATTAATTCCAATTCCTCTTAACGTTTTTCTCGGGTGTTACATCCTCCCCCCCTTAAGAATACAGTTATGTCCCCATAACTGGGGTCAGGTCATCTTGGAAGAGGGTCGGGTAACGTTGTTTCATGTCGGCTTCCGATTCCCATGTTGCCGTCTCCGGTTCGTGGTTAGACCAAAAGACCTTGACCATCCTCACGGTCTTATTCCTCGGTACTCTCTCCTTCATGTCAAGTATTCGCACCGGAACTTCCTCGTAGCTCAAGTCATCCTCAAATTCAATTTCTTTCGGGTCGGAGCACATGGGTCGGATCGTGCACATACTTCTTCAATTGGGAGACGTGGAACCCATTGTGAACACGAGCAAATTGTGGTGGCAACGCTAGTCGATAAGCGAGATTTTCCCCTCTTTCCAGGATTTCATATGCTCCTATGTACCGTGGACCCGGTTTTCCTCGTTTGCCGAAGCGCATCACGCCCTTCATTGGTGATACCTTCAGCATGACTGTATCGCCGACTCTCATCCTCCCTCGGATGACCTTGATTTGTTGAGCCATGTCCTCAACAGGTTGTGGTCCAACTTCCATAGTCTTATTACACTCGTCCCAGCTCAGTGGACTTTTACTTGCGTCCATACAGTGTCTCGAAAGGTGCCATACCGACGCTAACATGATACTATTGTTGCAGGAGAACTCGATCAAAGGCAAATGGTTCTCCCAATTTCCTTTAACTCTAGCACACATGCTCTCAGCATGTCTTCCAGTGTTTGGATCGTTCTCTCTGTTTGCCCATCCCTCATGGGGTGGAACGCGGTACTCATCTTTATTTTCGTACCGAGGGTTTCTTGTAGCCTTGCAAAAAGAAATGCGAGGCAATTCTACTGTCTCTGTCAGGAATGAGGTCGGGTGATACCCCGTGTCGTCGTACCTCATTATCGATGTACGCTCGGTTTAAGTGAGTGGTGTAACGTAAAAGAGATTCGGCAAATTCGAAAAAAAATATAATCTCATCCGTGACCCGCGCGGTGTCCGCGCGGTATGAGGCCTCAGCGCGCGGCGACCGCGCGGGCGCATCAGTTCGAAAAAAATAGGGCTCGCGCTCCGCGCGAGCCACTTCCCCCATTTCCCATCCGAGACCACTTCACATTTTCTCTCAAATTCGCCCTCTTGTTCCAACTTTTCCCGGTGCCGGCTTCGATTTTGCTTTGTAAGGTATGCACCTACTACTTTCAGTTATCAATTTCATTTTTTATGCTTTGAACGACTTGATTTGTGAAGGGATTTAGGAATTAGGGTTTATGTACAAAAATTGGGGGTTTGTTATTTTTAGGCTTGGTTTGTGCAAATTAGCAAGCATATGTGATAATTGATGTTACTCTTGTTGCCTTGCTTGTGTTTATGCCACAATGTGCTTATGTTTTTGGCAAATTCTTGTTGGATTTGAATTCTTAGGAAGAATATGGAATTTTTTATTTTTGGTTGGTATTGGGGGTGTGATCAGTAGTTCATTTTCGTTGTTTGAGTGCCGTAAGGTAATGATGGGTCGTTATTTGAGCAATCGTTTCATCTTGTGGGCAATTTACATGTGTTTTGTTTGTAACTTAGAATTTAGTTTATTGCGCACATAACGTGTTCGACGAAATGCCACAAAGGTTTTGGAATTTGTTTGGGCATATCCTTTGTTTAGATTACCTTCCGGTTTGTCTTAACGAACGATTGGGTTTGATGTTCTCATGGAACACTCACGTTGGAAGTCTATATTGTTGTCCCTTGCGTATTTCTGCTTGAGTTTCGTGTGGAATTTAGTCTTATAATTGGTATTGGATAATTTGCAGGATGTTGCTCATTTTGTGGGTTGTTTTGGAGTCTCTCATGTGTCCTCCGAGGGCCAAGAGACGAGCTACTTGGCGCGATGCGGCTGGCCCAAGCACTGCTGCTCCGGTGATGTCAGACTTTGATGAGAGCGAGTCCGAGGAGGACGAGGAGCAGCGGGGCCCGAGACTCAGGAGTCTCCCTGACGAGGTGCGTCCTCACCGGCATGACAGGTTTCGTTTTAGGACGAGGGTCGCCCAGGACTTTTATTTCGACGAGCTTCGTCGAAACAAGGCTTATGTCCCCGAGAGAGGCATATATCATGATCATTTGGGAGATGATAGGGTCAGTGCGGTCTTGGAGTACTTGCAATGGACTGGGCTCGCACGTCATCCCGAGGGCGTTTCCTCCGGTTATCTGGCTATGGAGGTTATCGCCAACATTGGCGGTCTTGGGGAGGGTGAGGACTTACCTCGAGTATGGGTTCGTGGTCGCTATCTCGACTTCAGTGCTCGAGCGATCAATGTCTATTTCGGTCTGCCTGACGATGGCGCATTCCGTCCACAGCCTGAGGGCCGTGTTCTTGCTCCTGCGTGGGACGTCTTATGCACCGCGGTGGCTCCTCAACTCGAGCACGATCATGAGCTTCGTTTGACGACGATGGACACCCCTTGGCGAGAGCTCACCCAGATATGGTTAGGGCGCGTCCGGCCGATTACCCGGAGCCATATCGTCCGGGATCACGTCTATGAGACCATTTGCTTTATCGCGCGAGGCGGTAGGGTGAATGTGGGAGCTTGTATTGAGGACAATTTGAGGGGTATGCGGAGAGGACGAGGGAGTAGGGTGATTATCCATATTCACCTCATTTGTGGCTTGTGCGCGGCGCAGGGGATTCGCACGACACCGGAGACAGATCCGTACGAGTTAGCAGCGGGTGGTTGTTACCGTATCCCGACTTACGCTGCCCGGCGTAACGCCTTACGTCGTGGAGTCCCTCGGGCTGTACTTCGCCTGCAGCCTGATGATGGCGGCTTGATTCTAGTTGTACCTCCGGAGCAGCCACCCCCTCCTCCAGTAGTTCCACCTCCTGCAGTGGCGCCTCAGGGCCAGGAGATGACTCAGATGCTGCAGATGATGCAGGAGATGCGGGTCGGTATGGATGCCGGGTTTGCAGCTGGGCAGGCTCGTTATGACGCCTTAGACGCTAGGTTGGACTTCAACCAGGGCGTGTATGGACTCGTTTGCTACGAGGCAGGCTCAGCAGCAGGCCACTATGTCCGACGTGTATGCCTATATGCGGCAGATGGATGACTACATGCGTCGGCAGTTCCCGCCTCCCGATCATTGATTTTTCGTATTCGCATTTTCATTTAGGTTTCGTATTTTGTTTAGTTGTCTCCTTATGAGGATGTTACTGCTGACTGGGATTCATAGTTTATGTTTCCGTTGTGTTATTGCCTAGTTACTTGTTTGACTTGCGTTAGTTGTTTGTCGCTGTTGAGATATTTTGGATTCATTGATACCTCCTTATCGTATTTATATGTGTGTGGGTTGCCCAACAATACTTGCATCGTTGTGGGACTGAGCCGTAATTAGGTAAAATAATGTGATAATGTATACAGGATAAAATTAAATAGATATATATTAACGCTCGTAAGGAACTTTTTATTAAATAAAGAATGGTATTAACAGGTACCAATCATTTGGGACCTGTTAGTAGGTGTTGTTGGAACTTAATGTACTGTTTGTTGTCGTTGGGGGTTGTTGACTTCTTGTCGTTTTGTTTTTGTGTCATTTGTTTACTACTTTTTTTTTGGTGTGAACAGCACCTGTTCGTTTTTTTTTAGGGTCTGGGGTTTAGGGTTTTCAGGGTTTGGGGTTGGATGTACCCTTATTTGTTTATTTACCTTATATAATAATGATATATATTTGTGTTGTTTATTTATTATTACCTTGTTCTTCTATTTGATTCAGTTTTAATAAGGTAATTGAAGGGGAAATAATTTAAATAAATGTGAGGAATAATTTAAATATACTTGTGTAAAATGAATGCTTGTATATTTATTACTCAAGAGAAAAGGTTCATTGGGTACAAGCATTCGAAATAGAATTGGTCATGCTGCTTATTGGTGTATGAAGGGGAATATAACTACTAGTAGTGCATAGCTAGATCACTAAATCTAGAGCGAATAGGTAGGCGCGTCCTCGATGGGATCATCCTCATTGCTCGATACATCAATGGGCATGGCGACATTGGGGGCAGGTCCTGGGTTCTGAAGAACCACTCCATCCACGTCCTGGGCCAGGTTAGTCAATTCCCAGCCCAGGGTTTCCACTTGCTCCTCCAAGTCATCACCCTTGTCTTGGAGCTGGGCCACTTGGGCTTGGAGCTGCGTGACTTGATCCTGCAGCTGGGTTATGTGGTGATGGTCTGTCTCCCTAAGGTGACCCACATGGGTCAGGTTACCCTCCAACTGTCCTACCCGCGTCTTGAAATAATTGATATGCTGTTGGGACTCGAGGTACGCGTTCATCAGTTTTACCATCAGGTTGATCATGTTTGCATTTGGTTCGGCCATCTAATGTCAACAAGGTAAGTTAGAGTTAGAATATGTTTTAGGCAAGATTAGTTATGCATGAATTTAAATCTATATGCAACATGCAAGTGAAAGTCCCCTGCCCCATTAAAATTTAATTTATCTATGCGTTTAAATAAATTTGCCACATGGGTAGTAATAAAAGTTGGGCCTCTATAGTGGACCAAAAATTTTAATATTTCTTTGGCTAAAATATTTGGCTAAGTAAAAATAAATTTTTGGGCTAGAGTAAAACTGGTGGTTTTAAAAGTGATGTATTTAAAAATAATGCTAGGATTTAAAAAATAATGGTACCAAAAGTAATAGTAATAAGATTATTAGTAATAATAATAATAGTTTTAAAATAGATTCCGGGCTCTGATACCAACTTGTAACACCCTGATTTGATAACCCAGGCCGGGATGTCACCGCCACATCTCCCTAGCAAGACACGGCTTCCCGAGCTCACTAAGGAAATGCAAGGCTTATGGGTACGTAAAGGACTTAAAAACATTTCAATATTGAGTCCGGAAATTAATAATATTTAATTCAAAATACGGAAGTAGTAATCATCCATGCACGAGATAGAGTAAATGCAGCGAAAAAGTAATCACGGCCAACACGACCAAACCCCGGGTTCAACAGGCCCGGTAAAACAGTAGTAAAATGCAGTGAATAAAAATGTTCATAAAAGTTTTCCCCCAAGTGCATGCGTCACTCGACATACTCTGTAAAAGAAAAATGACAACGGGTTTATCAGTATAAAAATATACAGAGTAAGTTAATCCCTAACTATACAATTTAAGGGGTCACATGTGTTTAATTAAAATTACACTTTTCATGCATTACGAAATTAATTTAAAATTCATAGTTTACTCGCAGTGGAAGAACACGATTAATTTATTCAAGATGCGAATACATAATTTAAGGACTTAATTTAAAAGCGTAATTTAAAATCATAATTTAAGAACGTAATTTAGAAGCATAATTTAAAACATGATAGATAAATTTAAGCATAATTAGATTCACACACAAGTCTTTTATATTTTATCCCGCAAACTAAGAAGAGAACATCATACCGCGGAGATCACTAACGAGGCAATCTCAAATCGTAGGACCACTAACGAGGCAGTCCAAATAAATGGGAGACCACTAACGAGGCAGTCTCAAATATAGTAGGACCACTAACGAGGCGATCCAAATAACACAGCGCGCGAGATCACTAAGGAGGCAATCTCAGATAGTAAGGAGACCACTAACGAGGCACTCTCAAAATAATGATAGCATGAAGATCGGCTCAGCCTAGTGAACGAGATTTTTCGAAAGTTCATATTTCACTGCTTACAAAATATTCGATATCGCGTTTCGTAGTTCGAGTTTTCTCAAGTTCGAAAAATCCGATTCGTCACAGTTTACGCCTTTCTTAATTAAAAATTCATCTTTTAACCAAAAATTCTGAAATTTATACAGTAGCTCAAGAACACACATACGAACAACTTACATGTTTTAATTTTTTGGAAATAAGGTTTTGAAGTGAGTCAAACTTCGAGTTCTTTACAAAAGGGGGATTTCTGTCCAAAGGACTGATTCCGACACAGTTTTGTGCGACGCCGATTAAAAATTCATTTCAAATCCAATTGGTCCGAAATTTTTACAGGACGTACATAACACCTTAATGAAAAAATTTCATGTTTTAAGATTTTTGAAATAATGAATTTTAGATGTCCAAAAGTCGACACCAAAACGTTGCTTACGCGCGGATTCAAAAATCGGTTTAGAACAGGTTCTGAAATCATCCGTTTTGACATGTCAAATGAACTCCAAAATTCATGAAATTTTATATGCATAATCTAGACACAATTATCTATAACTTTTGTTTAGAAATGCAAAGTTGAATCGAACTAGAAACGGGTGAAAAATAAGTATCAATTCGAGTCAATGAATCTATCCAGATTTCAAACGTTTGGTTTTATCACAGAAACTTTATGGGACGTTTTGGGATATCAAATCTTTATGTCAATGGCTGAAATTTGGACACAAGGAATATTAGAGTCTTATGAACAAAATCTATGTTGAAAAGTTCTTGGTTTGAATTCCCGAAGGTCGGGTTTTAGGCGAGTCTCTGAAATTGGTCGAAAATAGGGTTTTTGAAAACCGATTTTAGTTACGTGTCTAGATCTTAAGTTTTAAACGACAATAAACCACAAAAATTGAAGAGTAAGGTCTTAACTTACTTACTTAGAGAATAGGGTCGAAGTGAGGGCTTTCCGGATGTCCTAAGGTCGCGACGAATGGCCAACTTCTCCGATCGCTTTTTGTTTGTCCCCCGACGTGAAATCGTAGCAAGGAAAAGATGTTAGATTTCGAGTTTCTTAAGGTTTATGGACGAACTAACCACTATACCATAACTTACCAAGGGTCTAGAAGGCAGAGGCTTTGTCCCGTTTGCCTCGTCGTCGCCGGAAACTGGAGTCGAAGAGATTTTGGCTTGGAGAAGAAGATTGAAGGGGAATGACATAATTTTTCTGTGAAAATGGGGATGAGGACGCCCCAACACCTCCCTTTAGCCTTTCCTAAGGCTTGATCCGGTTGCCATGGATAGGAATCGGATTTTTGGCAAGAAAATTGCCATGGAAGGAAAGTTTACACCTCCTGCACCTCTGGCGCGGCGCGCGGAGGACGCGTGACGGCCGGACCGGCCGGTTCGGCAGTCCGTGTGGTCCGTTGGGTCTTTTCTTCTTTTCTCTATAGGTTTTCTATCCTCTACGTGTTTGGCTCGACTCCTCGGGTCGTTTCCGGTTCGAAATCTTTATCTTAAATTCGTTACAAGCTCGGGTTTAACGCTCGTAACATTTTCGTGTCATAATTAATCTAGTTAAATTAATTCCAATTCCTCTTAACGTTTTTCTCGGGTGTTACATCCTCCCCCCCTTAAGAATACAGTTATGTCCCCATAATTGTGGCCAGGTCATCTTGGAAGAGGGTCCGGTAACGTTGTTTCGTGTCGGCTTCCGATTCCCATGTTGCCGTCTCCGGTTCGTGGTTAGACCAAAAGACCTTGACCATCCTCACGGTCTTATTCCTCGGTACTCTCTCCTTCATGTCAAGTATTCGCACCGGAACTTCCACGTAGCTCAAGTCATCCTCAAATTCAATTTCTTCCGGGTCGGACCACATGGGTCGGATCGTGCACATACTTCTTCAATTGGGAGACGTGGAACCCATTGTGAACACGAGCAAATTGTTGTGGCAACGCTAGTCGATAAGCGAGATTTCCCCCTCTTTCCAGGATTTCATATGGTCCTATGTACCGTGGACCCGGTTTTCCTCGTTTGCCGAAGCGCATCACGCCCTTCATTGGTGAAACCTTCAGCATGACTTTATCGCCGACTTGAAATTCCAAGTCTTTCCGCATGACTCTTTGGTCGGTCTTGTGCGGCTCTCATCCTCCCTCGGATGACCTTGATTTGTTGAGCCATGTCCTCAACAGGTTGTGGTCCAACTTCCATATTCTTATTACTCTCGTCCCAGCTCAGTGGACTTCGGTACTTGCGTCCATACAGTGTCTCGAAAGGTGCCATACCGACGCTAACATTATACTATTGTTGCAGGAGAATTCGATCAAAGGCAAATGGTTCTCCCAATTTCCTTTAACTCTAGCACACATGCTCTCAGCATGTCTTCCAGTGTTTGGATCGTTCTCTCTGTTTGCCCATCCGTCATGGGGTGCAACGCGGTACTCATCTTTATTTTCGTACCGAGGGTTTCTTGTAGCCTTGCAAAAAGAAATGCGAGGCAATTCTACTATCTCTGTCAGGAATGAGGTCGGGTGATACCCCGTGTCGTCGTACCTCATTATCGATGTACGCTCGGGTTAAGTGAGTGGTGTAACGTAAAAGAGATTCGGCAAATTCGAAAAAAAATATAATCTCATCCGTGACCTGCGTGGTGTCCGCGCGGTATGAGGCCTCAGCGCGCGGCGACCGTGCGGGCGCATCAGTTCGAAAAAAATAGGGCTCGCGCTCCGCGCGAGCCACTTCCCCCATTTCCCATCCGAGACCACTTCACATTTTCTCTCAAATTCGCCCTCTTGTTCCCAACTTTTCCCGGTGCCGGCTTCGATTTTGCTTTGTAAGGTATGCACCTACTACTTTCAGTTATCAATTTCAATTTTTATTCTTTGAACGACTTGATTTTTGAAGGGTTTTAGGAATTAGGGTTTATGTACAAAAATTGGGGGTTTGTTATTTTTAGGCTTGGTTTGTGCAAATTAGCAAGCATATGTGATAATTAATGTTACTCTTGTTGCCTTCCTTGTATTTATGCCACAATGTGTTTATGTTTTTGGCAAACTCTTGTTGGATTTGAATTCTTAGGAAGAATATGGAATTTTTGATTTTTGGTTGGTATTGGGGGTGTGATCATTAGTTCATTTTTGTTGTTTGGGTGCCGTAAGGTAATGATGGGTCATTATTTGAGCAATCGTTTCATCTTGTGGGTAATTTCCATGTGTTTTGTTACTAACTTAGAATTTAGTTTATTGCGCACATAACGTGTTCGACGAAATGCCACAAAGGTTTTGGAATTTGTTTGGGCATTTCCTTTGTTTAGATTACCTTCCGGTTTGTCTTAACGAACGATTGGATTTGATGTTCTCATGGAACACTCATGTTGGAAGTCTATATTGTTGTCCCTTGCGTATTTCTGCTTGAGTTTTGTGTGGAATTTAGTCTTATAATTGGTATTGGATAATTTGCAGGATGTTGCTCTTCTTGTAGGTTGTTTTGGCGTCTCTCATGTGTCCTCCGAGGGCCAAGAGACGAGCTACTCGGCGCGATGCAGCTGGCCCTAACACTGCCGCTCCGGTGATGTTAGACTTTGATGAGAGCGAGTCCGAGGAGCAGCGGGGTCCGAGACTCAGGGGTCTCCCTGACGAGGTGCGTCCTCACCGGCATGACAGGTTTCGTTTTAGGACGAGGGCCGCCCAGGACTTTTATTTCGACGAGCTTCGTCGAAACAGCGCTTATGTCCCCGAGAGCGGCATATATCCTGATCATTTGGGCGATGATAGGGTCAGTGCGGTCTTGGAGTACTTGCAGTGGACTAGGCTCGCACGTCATCCCGAGGGCGTTGCCTCCGGTTATCTGGCTATGGAGGTTATCGCCAACATTGGCGGTCTTGGGGAGGGTGACGACTTATCTTGAGTATGGGTTCGTGGCGCTGTCTCGACTTCAGTGCTCGGGCAATCAATGTCTATTTCGGTCTGCCTGACGATGGCGCATTCCGTCCACAGCCTGAGGGCCGTGTTATTGCTCCTGCGTGGGATGTCTTATGCACGATCATGAGCTGCGTTTGACGACGATGGACACCCCTTGGCGAGAGCTCACCCAGATATGGTTAGGGCGCGTCCGGCCGATTACCCGGAGCCATATCGTCCTGGATCACGTCTATGAGACCATTTGCTTTATCGCGCGAGGCGGTAGGATGAATGTGGGAGCTTGTATTGAGGACAATTTGAGGGGTATGTGGAGAGGACGAGTGAGTAGGGTGATTACCCATATTCACCTCATTTGTGGCTTGTGTGCGGCGCAGGGGATTCGCACGACACCGGAGACATATCCGTACGAGTTAGCAGCGGGTGGTTGTTACCGTATCCCGACTTACGCTGCCCGGCGTAACGCCTTACGTCGTGGAGTCCCTCGCGCTGTACTTCGCCCGCAGCCTGATGATGGTGGCTTGATTCTAGTTGTACCTCCGGAGCAGCCACCCCCTTCTCCAGTAGTTCCACCTCCTGCAGTGGCGCCTCAGGGCCAGGAGATGACTCAGATGCTGCAGATGATGCAGGAGATGCGGGTCGGTATGGATGCCGGGTTTGCAGCTGGGCAGGCTCATTATGACGCCTTAGACGCTAGGTTGGACTTCTACCAGGCCCGTATGGACTCGTTTTCTACGAGGCAGGCTCAGCAGCCGGCCACTATGTCCGACATGTATGCCTATATGTGGCAGATGGATGACTACATGCGTCGGCAGTTCCCGCCTCCCGATCAGTGATTTTTCGTATTCGCATTTTCATTTGGGTTTCGTATTTTGTTTAGTTGTCTCCTTATGAGGATGTTACTGCTGACTGGGATTCATAGTTTATGTTTCCGTTGTGTTATTGCCTAGTTACTTGTTTGACTTGCGTTAGTTGTTTGTCGCTGTTGATATATTTTGGATTCATTGTTACCTCCTTATCGTATTTATATGTGTGTGGGTTGCCCAACAATACTTGCATCGTTGTGGGACTGAGCCATAATTAGGTAAAATAATGTGATATGGTATACAGGATAAAATTAAATAGATATATATATTAACGCTCGTAAGGAACTTTTTATTAAATAAAGAATGGTATTAACAGGTACCAATCCATTGGGACCTGTTAGTAGGTGTTGTTGGAACTTAGGGAGGTGTATTGGATATAGAGTTTATAGGATTTTTTTGGAGTTTGAAAGTCTGGGTGTATTCAATTTAGATTTTAAAAAGTCTTTAAAAATCTAAAGGTATTCAATACAGATTTTAAAAAGTCTTTAAAAATCTAGGTGTATTCAATGCAGATTTTAAAAAGTCTTTAAAAATTTTGAGGTATTCAACAGTCTATGGATTTTAATTCTTCATAGACTTTAATGGATTCTTTTAAAAATTATAACTATGCAAAATCTCTCCAAATTTCTACGAATTTTGCAAGTCAGTCAAACTCTACATAGAGTCTGCACAAAATCTACCAACTCTACGTGGAGTCTATAGACTTTCTAAATCAACCGACTTTTTAAAATCCATAAAAATCTGAAACAAATACACCCCCCTTAGTGTACTGTTTGTTGTCATTGGGGGTTGTTTACTTCTTGTCGTTTTGTTTTTGTGTCATTTGTTTACTACTTTTTTTTTTGGTGTGAACAGCAACCTGCTCGTTTTTTTTTTTGGGTCTGGGGTTTAAGGTTTTCAGGGTTTGGGGTTGGATGTACCCTTATTTGTTTATTTACCTTATATAATAATGATATATATATATTTGTGTTGTTTATTTATTATTACCTTGTTCTTCTATTTGATTGAGTTTTAATAAAGTAATTGAAGGGGAAATAATTTAAATAAATGTGAGGAATAATTTAAATATACTTGTGTAAAATGAATGCTTGTATATTTATTACTCAAGAGAAAAGTTTCATTGGGTACAAGCATTCGAAATAGAATTGGTCATGCTGCTTATTGGTGTAGGAAGGGGAATATAACTACCAGTAGTGCATAGCTAGATCACTAAATCAAGAGCGAATAGGTAGGCGCGTCCTCGATGGGATCATCCTCATCGTATGCATGAATTTAAATCTATGGGCAACATGCAATTGCAAGTCCCCTTCCCCATTAAAATTTAATTTATCTATGCGTTTAAAATAAATTTGCCACATGGGTAGTAATAAAAGTTGGGCCTCTATAGTGGACCAAAAATTTTAATATTTCTTTGGCTAAAATATTTGGCTAAGTAAAAATAAGTTTTTAGGCTAGAGTAAAACTGGTGGTTTTAAAAGTGATGTATTTAAAAATAATGCTAGGATTTAAAAAATAATGGTACCAAAAGTAATAGTAATAAGATTATTAGTAATAATAATAGTTTTAAAATATATTACGGGCTCTGATACCAACTTGTAACACCCCGGATTTGATAACCCAGGCCGGGATGTCACCGCCACATCTCCCTAGCAAGACACGGCTTCCCGAGCTCACTAAGGAAATGCAAGGCTTATGGGTACGTAAAGGATTTAAAAACATTTCAATATTGAGTCCGGAAATTAATAATATTTAATTCAAAATACGGAAGTAGTAATCATCCATGCACGAGATAGAGTAAATGCAGCGAAAAAGTAATCACGGCCAACACGGCCAAACCTCGGGTTCAACAGGCCCGGTAAAACAGTAGTAAAATGCAGTGAATAAAAATGTTCATAAAAGTTTTCCCCCAAGTGCATGCGTCACTCGACATACTCTGTAAAAGAAAAATGACAACGGGTTTATCAGTATAAAAATATACCGAGTAAGTTAATCCCTATCTATACAATTTAAGGGGTTACATGTGTTTAATTAAAATTACACTTTTCATGCATTACGAAATTAATTTAAATTTCATAGTTTACTCGCAGCGGAAGAACACGATTAATTTATTCAAGATGAGAATACATAATTTAAGGACTTAATTTAAAAGCATAATCTAAAAGCATAATTAAGAACGTAATTTAGAAGCATAATTTAAAACATGATAGATAAATTTAAGCATAATTAAATTCACACACAAGTCTTTTATATTTTATCCCGCAAACTAAGAAGAGGACATCATACCGGGGAGATCACTAACGAGGCAATCTCAAATCATAGGACCACTAACGAGGCAGTCCAAATAACTGTGAGACCACTAACGAGGCAGTCTCAAAGATAGTAGGACCACTAACGAGGCGATCCAAATAACACAGAGCGCGAGATCACTAACGAGGCAATCTCAGATAGTAAGGAGACCACTAACGAGGCAGTCTCAAAATAATGATAGCATGAAGATCGGCTCAGCCTAGTGAACGGGATTTTTCGAAAGTTCATATTTCAATGCTTACAAAATATTCGATATCGCGTTTCGTAGTTCGAGTTTTCTCAAGTTCGAAAAATCCAATTCGTCACAGTTTACGCCTTTTTTAATTAAAAATTCATCTTTTAACCAAAAATTCTGAAATTTACACAGTAGCTCAAGAACACACATACAAACAAACTTCATGTTTTAAGTTTTCGGAAATAAGGTCTCGAAGTGAGTCAAATTTCGAGTTCTTTACAGAAGGGGGATTTCTGTCCAAAGGACTGATTCCGACACAGTTTCGTGCGACGCCGATTAAAAATTCATTTCAAATCCAATTGGTCCGAAATTTTTACTGGACGTACATAACACCTTAATGAACAACTTTCATGTTTTAAGATTTCGGAAATAATGAATTTTAGATGTCCAAAAGTCGACACCAAAACGCTGCTTACGCACGGATTCAAAAATCGGTTTAGAACAGGTTCTGAAATTGTCCGTTTCGACATATCAAATGAACTCCAAAATTCATGAAAGTTTATATGCATACTCTAGACACAATTATCTACAACTTTTGTTTAGAAATGTAAAGTTGAATCGATCTAGAAACGGGCGAAAAATAAGCATCAAGTCGAGTCAATGATTCTGTGCAGATTTCAAACGTTCGGTTTTATTACAGAAACTTTACGGTACGTTTTGGGATATCAAATCTTTATGTCAATGGCTGAAATTTAGACACAAGGTAGATTAGAGTCTTATGAACAAAATCTATGTTGAAAAGTTTTTAGTTTGAATTCTCGAAGATCGGGTTTTAGGCGAGTCTCTGAAATTGGTCGAAAATAGGGTTTTTGAAAACCGATTTTAGTTACGTGTCTAGATCATAAGTTTTAAACGACAATAAACCACAAAAATTGAAGAGTAAGGTCTTAACTTACTTAGTTAGAGAATAGGGTCGAAGTGAGGGCTTTCCGGATGTCCTAAGGTCGCGACGAACGGCCAACTTCTCCGATCGCTTTTTGTTCGTCCCCCGACGTGAAATCGTAGCAAGGAAAAGATGTTAGATTTCGAGTTTCTTAAGGTTTATGGATGAACTAAACACTATACCATAACTTACCAAGGGTGTAGAAGGCAAGGCTTTGTCCCGTTTGCCTCCTCGTCGCCGGAATACTCGCCGGAAAGTGGAGTCGAAGAGATTTTGGCTTGGAGAGGAAGATTGAAGGGGAATGACTTATGTTTACTGTGAAAATGGGGATGAGGACGCCCCAACACCTCCCTTTAGCCTTTCCTAAGGCTGTGATCCGGTTGCCATGGATAGGAATCGGATTTTTGGCAAGAAAATCGCCATGGAAGGAAAGTTTACACCTCCTGCACCTCTGGCGCGGTGGTGACGCGCACGTACAGGGTTGTCCGCGCGGAGCACGCGCGACCAGTCCTGGGACGCGTCTCCTCCTGCCGCGCGGCGGCGCGCGGAGGCCGCGTGACGGCCGGACCGGCCGGTTCGGCGGTCCGTGTGGTCCGTTGGGTCTTTCCTTCTTTTCTCTATCGGTTTTCTATCCTCTACGTGTTTGGCTCGACTCCTCGGGTCGTTTCTGGTTCGAAATCTTTATCTTTAATTCGTTACAAGCTCGGGTTTAACGCACGTAACATTTTCGTGTCATAATTAATCTAGTTAAATTAATTCCAATTCCTCTTAACGTTTTTCTCGGGTGTTACAGAGAGACTAAACTTCCTGCTGTAGTACCAGTTTGGAGGGATCTAATTGCTGAAGGATTAATCACTAAGAGTTACGTTGGGAGCAATCCATCCCGGCCCTCTCTTGTGTACCTTTTTTAACCACAAGGAGCTATGATCGACTACAAAATTTCGTTTATAGTCGCGGTTATTTCCCAGTCTCTATCCATGAGGCTTCTGGCCGTGCTGGGGGCATTTGGGTTTTGGGCCGGTCAGGGTCTTCTATTGACATTACTGAGTATGAAGTTGCAGACAGGTGTATTACTATTAAACTGCAAACGGGGACTATTTCTTGGTACTCTTATGCTGTGTATGCCTTCCCAAATTATTTTCGACGAAAGTTTAATTAGGAATATCTTCGTAATCTCCGCAGTCGCATTCTGGGTGCTTGGTATACAATGGGGGACTGGAATGAGAATTTAGAGCCATCAGAGGTCCAGGGTGGCTTATTCATTCAAGATCGTGCCGATTCTTTTCGCAGTTTATGTAATTGCAGATTGCTTCCGGTGCGTACTGAGGGAAATATTTTCACTTGGTATCGGCCTGCTAACAATGTGCAATTCATTAAGAAACGATTGGAAAGGGGTGTGGCTACGTTGGAATGGATAGAATTATTCCCTAATGCCTCGATACAAATTTGCCGCGGATCGGGTCTGACCACGCCTCGCTGTTCATGCTTTGTGGAGTGCCGAATAGCGATCCTCTCGGCAAGCCGTTTCGATGGGAAGCCTATTGTAGACAGCTTCTGTTTTATAACCAGTTGGTGATGGATGCTTGCAATGTTCCGTCTGAGTCTATCTCTGGGCATCTGCAGTGACTTCAGACTCTCTCCAAACAACATTGCATGCATGAACGTCGGAAGTTGCGGAATCCGAAAAAAAAAAGATATTGCGGCGTTTGTAGGGCTGGATCGAGCGTTGTCATGTACTGACTCTGCTCGTCTTATTTTGCTAGAACGGAAATTACAACAGGATCTTAACGTCATACTTGAACAGGAGGAACTTTTCTGGTCTCAACGGGCGCAAGAGGATTGGATCAAGCTTGGGGATCGAAATAAGATTTCTGGTCTTAATTTGAATGATGGCTCCTGGTGCTCAGACCCTCATTTGTTGGAACAATCTATAAGGGGTTTCTCTGTAAATCTATACTCTGATGATGGAAATTCCTCCAATGACGAATCTCTTCCTCCCGTTCAGCCGCTCGCGGCCTTGCATAGGGTGGTGAACGATGGCCCTGTACAGCCTGAAGAAGTTATGTTGGCACTTTCTCAATCTAAATCCTATGCGGCACCAGGCCCAGATGGATTTTTGGCTGCTTTTTATAAAAAAGCATTGGAAGGCCGTTGGTCCGTATATTACTGCCATGGTCCAGAACGCCTTTCATACTGGGCAAATTGATCCATTGAATGCCAAGACATTTATATGTCTAATTCCGAAGGTCAGTGTCCCGAGCTCTGTCAGACAGTTTCGACCCATCACCTTATGCAATCAGCGTTTTTACCGGGGCGTGGAACGGTGGATAATGCTGTGATGCTCCAAGAATTAATGCATACGATTTTTCGACCTCAATCTCGGATGAAGGCGATTATTGTTAAGATTGACCTTGAGAAAGCATACGAAGCTGTTTGGTCCTTTCTTGAGGAATGTTTGTGGCCAATGCAGCTTCCCCCTTCGATTTTCCATCTTATGATGAGCTGTGTGTCGTCCCCAGCTTATGAGATTTTGTGGAATGGAACCCCCCTGAATGAGTTTAAACCGAGGCGTGGACTAAGGCAAGGTGATCTACTCTCCCCCTATTTGTTTAATATTGTTATGGAACGTTTGTCTGTCACTGTTGATCGAGCTGTTAGGGAGGGCATCTGGAAACCTGTTCGCCTCTCTAGGAATTGAAGAGGGATTTCTCACTTACTCTTCGCCGATGATTTAATTCTCTATACTTTAGCTCATGAGAATAGTATATCTTCCTTGGCGGCCATTCTCTAATCCTTTGGTAATTCTTCTGGCCTCAAAGTTAATCACCTTAAGTCACAAGCTTTTTCTTCTGCTAATGTCACGGTTTTGGAGCGGAGTTGGTTTTCAGCTGTTACGTCAATTCCTTTTACTACTCAAATCGGAAAATATCTGGGCTTTCCTATTCACATAGGGAGGATGCGCAGCCAGGCATATGATTATATTCGTAAACGTATTGACAATAGGATGTCATACTGGGCTACGAGATTGATTAATAAGCCGGGGAGAGCTACATTAGCTTGACATGTGTTGTCAGTCATCCCTACTTATACGATGCAAATTTGGTGGCTACCGGAATCCATTTGTAAACGCATTGATCAAAGAGTAAGGAATTTCGTTTGGAAAGATAGTGCGGGCAAGGGGCTCAATTTAATTGGATGGGATCGTGTGGCTCTCCCAAAATCCAGTGGCGGCCTTGGTTTTCGGACAGCTCGACATGTAAACATTGCCCTTTTAGGCAAAATGGTGGCTGATCTCTTGCAGGGAAGCTCCAAATTTTGGTGTACCGAGCTCCGTTTGAAATCTTGGCCTTCTGGGGGCTCCCTTTTGTCCATACCAGCTACGGGCTCTTTCACTTGGAGGAGTTTGAGGAAGGCAGCTACTCATTTGCAAGATGGATTCTCATTTCGTTTGGGGAATGGGGAGAGTTCCCTGTGGTTTTCGCCTTGGCTACATGGGAATCAATTGGAGCCTAAGGTGCCTTTTGTTGAGATACATGACTTGGATATAAAAAAAAAAAAAAAAAAAAAAGTGGCAGATATTGTTACCAATGCAGGCTAGGACCTTTCTGTGTTGTATACAATTATTCCCCAGGATGTTAAGGATAGTATTTTGGCTCTCCCTCCTCCTTATTTACATCAGTCGGTTGGGGATGGCTGGAGTTGGAAAGGGAATATCAATGGTCGTTATATAGCTCGGTCTAGGGCGTCTTTCTTGCTAGGCCCTGAGGCTGTGCCCCGGGGGTGGAATTGGTTATGGACTTCTAGCTTTCCGGGGCATATTTGCTTTCTGCTTTGGCTGATCTCGTGGGAAGCTATACCTTGCAATGCTCTTCGGTTTCATCGTCACCTAGCCAATTCTCCATTATGTCAAATATGTGGTGTCTACTCTGAGGACTGGAGGCATTGTCTGTTTGGATGCTGATGGAATATGGCTATTTGGAGGTCCCTGGACATTGACATTCCGACGGATCTTCACTCTTTGCAAAGATCAGATATTCGCCTTTGGCTTTATGGCATGTTTCGATGCTATGGAACATTATTTCTGGCAGCGATTTGGCTTGTTTGGAAAGAACGTTGTGAGCGGATCTTCGGGGGTAACTCTACCTCTCATCATCAGATTGTTCGGAGTATTCTTCACCTCGATAAGGACCTTCAGCGTTCCCAGGTTGGTCCAAAATCTATTGGCTCGAATCCTTGACTTATGTGTTGGAACATGGGCTCATGGACGGGAGTTTTCCTTCACTCCGATGGCTCCCGGCTTGAGGATCAGAACTGCGCTGGCTACGGCGCTGTGTTGAGGAATGCGGATGGTAGTTGGATTGGGGGGGTGTCTGGACACCTTGGCAACACTTCTTTTTTGCACGTGGAGCTTGCCGGATTGATGCATGGTTTGCAATTGGTTATGCAAGTTGGCGTTTCTAGTGTATATTGTGACTGCGACTCTAAGGAGGCGCTGAGACTCATCTCTGATAAGCGGTTAGCTATCCATTGGCTTTCACCTTATCTTGCTCGCATTGACCACTTGGTTCATCAGTTCCAGTTTTGTAGTTTCAATCACAGCTTAAGGGAAGGAAATAGTGTAGCAGATTCTTTGGCAAAGTTGGGTGCTGAGGAAGAGTTGTTTTTCACAACATGGCCTTTTCCACCGGACCGACTGTCTTCTCTTTTGGCTGCAGATGCAGCAGGTACGTGGTTTCCACGTGCTAATTGATCATGATTTCCTTTATTTGCTTTTTTCTTCTTCTTTTTTCCTAGCCTGTATAAGCTGTCCTGCCAAAAAAAAAAATTATTGTATTTTATGTATTATAATTCAACGATTCAGCAGTAACATAATTATCTTTCTCCGGCCTTTTGGCTTACCCAAAAAAAAAACAGTAACATAATTAAAGGATTGCAGTTTGATCTAGTGTTTATGTAATTAATCTCTAATTTGGGAGCTAGTTTTCGACCGTCCTTTATCCCCTCCCTATATTGTTCCTTTATAATCTCTAGTTTGATCTAATGTTTATGACTGTACAATGCGAATTTTTTAGTTTAGAGATCAAAAATTTTGGTTGGCAAATCCAAAATTAGGTCACTAATGAAGTTAGCGACCAAAATTCGTTAGCTAAAAAAAAAAAAATTAACAAACGGAATTTGATAACTAAATGAGAATATTATTATACTCTATCTTGTTTTGGCTTCAATGGCACACCTTTCACCTTCATCTCCATCTTCAGACATTTAGCTTATCCTTCGATCCTATTGACATTTGCTCCTTATAGTCTTTAAGGTTGTAAAGTGATCTTGAGATCGAATCAAATCACGTCATTTTGTTGTACTTGCATATGCCATTAATAAGTAGAATAAAAGGAGTAAAATAAAATATTTATTTTATAAAAAAAACTCGAAATTACCTAGCGGCGACAATTTTGTTAAATGTACATGATTCATATCTAAATATATACAATACAAATATCTTAATCCACAATTTTCATGTCGTTATTAAAATTAAAAACAACGAAATACGTAATTCTTATAAATACAGATATCACGGGTGACCGCTCCGTCTCGGACATCACCCGTGCGGCACCTCGGGTTCCCTCGATACTCTTCGGACACCCGATGTTTCAGTCTTACTCATCTCCGATGCTTCACTGGTTTCGGCCTCCCGTGGCCTCATCAGGGGAACGGGATCAGCTCCCAACCAGTGCGAAACCCGACAGTGCGCCCATCCTCTCGATAGACTACTGCCGTGGTCCAAGCACAACTAATTAAAACTGATCTCTTCCGACATGTATGCGAAACCAGTGAAGCATCGGAGATGAGAAAGGCTGGAACCTCGGGTGTCCGAAGATTATCGAGGGAACCCGAGGTGCCGCACGGGTGATGTCCGAGACGGTGACTGTAACATCCCAAATTTTTATTATACTCTACCCACAATTAGTATTATTATTTTTATGGGATTATATTCTCATTATTAATTTTGAGGAATTATTTTATTTATTTTTTTTGAAGTTGTTAAAATTTTACTAAAGAGTATTGTTGCATTTTATATTATTTATTTTAGGGAAGTTTATTATGTTGATTAAAAATAATGATGACTAGATATGTATATATTTAAAGTTATTACGTTTATATATAAAAAAAATAAAAATAAAAATAGAGGATCAACGTGTTTAAGTCATATATATCCATTTGAATATATATAATATTATATTACGTATATTATATTATAGAGTAGTGTAGTAGTGTATTTTTTTTTTCTCCTCCCACATCGAATAAGTAGTACATTTGGGTTATGTCCTATGCCTATATATACATAGCCAAGGTAAGAAGTCTTTTACCCGTCCAAATTCTGATCAAAGCTTACCGAAGGTGAGCTTCTTTAGTTAAAATTTTTATATTATTATTATTATTATTATTATTATTATAAATAATGGGATGATGCTTTTGCGTCGCCCCGGCCTAGTGGGGTGATGCCTTCGGTTGCCCCGGTCTTTCTTTTAAAAGAGGGACTTTAATAATTTTATTTTTGTAGCAGAATAGTAGCCGAGGAGGCACTAAGGATCTGCTAGGTGTCGGTCTTAGTATAAATTTTGCAGTAGAGTAAGTTTCCTATGCTTTCCGTCTTTATTATTTTTATTCGCTTTCTTTATCCGCTTTCCCTATTTATTTAGTTGTCTTTGTTTGGCTTTCCTTTAGTCGCTTTCCTTAATTATTTAGTGTGCCTTTGCCTTAGTAGTAGGCCTTTATTTTTATTCCTGCTTTAGTAGTTGGCATTATGTTTCGTTCTTGCCCTACTAGTAGTAGGCTTTTATTGTTTCTTATTGGCCTACAATGTCCGCTATCGCTTGTTCGCTCATTGACATTATTTTATTTGCTAGCCTTGTTATTCTTGATGCACTTGCTTCCGTCGTATAATTCCTTTTGATTTCGTTCCGATTGCCTTTGATATACGTAGACACTCGCTGTATAATTAATCCTTTGATTATATGCCCTAAGTACGGCAACATAGGTTATAGCCATCCCGCCGAGGGGTTCAATGGCATATTATGAGTGGGACCAATTTATTGTTAATCTTTGTTGAACCTGGTGAGGTAATCCATCTTGTTGTTGACTCTTTGGCCTGCGGGCGCCCTTAAAAGGGTAATTATCTATTGATTAATAGATAACAAGCATGATTTGAGGTTGACTGCCGTGTGACGGCCCGTGTTCAGTAGGCGCTGGAAAATGCCATATAGAGTGACCCCTGATCTAAATGAGATCGGGTGAGACCCGAGATTTAGTCAGGATACCGGTATTGTGAGGTTCATTCTGAATCCCTCTAACATGCATGCAACCATTGAGGTGGTTATTCATATTTTGGCAATTGCCTTGTTGAGTATTTCGGGCTGCTTCCGAAATTAATATTGATATTATTGACTTACTGTTGCTGAATTGAGAGTACCATTATTGTGTTGCCCTATTGTTGAGCTCCGGTTTATTGATCTGAAAGCAGCCTTGTTCTGTCAATAATTGTTCGACTGTTCGTTGGTTCCGAGTATAGGGAACTTACCAGCGAACCCGTCGCTGATAATCTTTCTTCTTATTCCTTTCTCCTTCCAGAGTAAGACTAAAGGCGGACAAGGAAAGGGAGCACTACAGCTACATGTTTTCTGCATAAAGCACTTTCATTAGTTTTTAAGATGTTAGACTTTTGTTTATTGTTGTATTATGACTTTGCTATCACATGTATAATATTAAAGTTAGTTGTTGTTCCTCTTTGTAAGTTGTTTTTTAGAAACGATCTTCAGTTATATGAAATATTGTATCTTTTCTGTTTAAACATGGTTGTTTGAAATGGATATTTGGTATATTCATTTTAGCCTTAGCATCTCCTAAATAAGCCGATGTATCAGATCGAGCCTTATCTAGGAGGTGTGGCGGTAACACCCGCGAGTCGGAAAATCGGGGTGTTACAGAGTGGTATCAGAGCTTCCAATTACTTTCAGAATATTTTCTATAAAAATATATTTAACTTATGACATCTTCTTAGGGATTTTATCCTTTCAAATTTGGCATTACATTGCAATGCATGACACTGGGGTCATTTGGGGACACATAAGTATTTCTATCTAGGCAAGTAGCTCTATACTCAGTATTTAACTATTGTAGAAATGACTTCTCCAAACGATCCGCACCGAACGGTCGCTGCACTGACTACACTGATATCTGAGAACGCGGACTTAAGGTATGAAATTCGAGAGTTGATGGACAGACTGCGTAGGGCTGAAGAAGAAGCGCGACGGGAGAGGTTCCGACGGGTTGCTGCTGAGCATCAACTTTATACTGCGTTACATGGCCAGCTACCCCACGATAGGCATATGGCAGGACCCAGTACACCGGCGAGACCCGTTGCTCCAGCTATACCGCCCCCACCTGTGATTGCAGCCCCGTTGGCAGCCGTCCGACCTTCAGCGCGACGAGACTGGCCCCCTCATTGCGGCCCTCAGCCCCAGCCAAAGCGACATCACAGTGGGAGCCCCACTCATCACGAGGAGGACCCTGAGGATCCAGGAGAGGAGGACCCGAATGAGAGTGTTGGTTCAACGCGCACACCCACGCCCCCAGGCTCTCCGATCTGCGTCCTGGTTGGCCCTACTCCGCACAGTGTTTAGCTCGACTACTAGATGTTTTGACACTCCTGTATAGTTTTGCCATAGGCCATATTTTGCTTGTATCTGGCCACTATTTTGCTAAACTTATATAGATCTAGGTGACTTTTGTATATAAATCAGAACTACGTTAGTCCTTGATCCCCCTAAAAAGGGTACGTAGGCAGCCTTCGGGCCCAGGACTTTGTTCTTATATCTTTTTGCCTTTAACTCACCCAAGAAGTTAGTACTAATCGTTATTCTCCGCAGAATGGTACGCGGTGATAGGATTAACCCCGTCCCCGATGACTCAATATCAAGAAACACCAGAAATTACAGACAGAGGCGACCGGTGGTCCCAACTGAAGAAAATAGAAGGAACCATATAAACGATCAACCACCTCTGCCTCCAGCTGAGCTTCCGATGGATGCCCAACCTCTTGAGAATCCAAATAGACTTAACGAAAACGTCAATCAGGCCCAAGGACAGCCTGACCAAGTCCCACCAGCAGGAGACAATGTGGCACCCCCTCCACAGGCAGACCCCATGGCAATGATGCAACAACTGTTGGCTACTTTGGGAGCTGCCGTCCAGAATCAGGCCACTCCTCAACCCACCCAACCTACTAATTACTTGAGCTTAGTAGCACATTACAATCCACCTATATATGAGAGACAGGAGGATCCAGCGCGACTAGAGGACTGGGTTAGGACCTTCGAGAAACTTTTGAATGCTACGCAATGTCCTGAGGAACAAGATGTCCATATTGCCTCATACTATCTGAGAGGTGAAGCTGATGCATGGTGGCGGACCCATGAGGGATTAATAGACAATGAGAGAGATACTTACTACTGGGAACAGTTCGTGGCCGACTTAAGGAATCGGTTCTATCCTTCAAGTGTGAAGCAAGCCAAATATGAAGAATTCATGACTTTGCGACAAGGGAACTTGAGCGTGCAAGAGTATCACGCAAAATTCTTAGAACTGTTGAGGTTTGCACCTGACTTGGCTTCCACTGACGAAGCGAGAGCTCAGAGGTTTGAGCTAGGATTGAATTTTTCAATCCGTGAAGCATTTGGAGGGAAACAGTTTACAAGCCTTCAAAAGGTCTATGATCGAGCAGTCACTATGTCTCGAATTCTGCAGCAAAAGAGAAAGTTTAGTGGAGCAGAAGCCAGCAACAAGTTCCCGCAGCAAGAGTCTAACCAGAATAAACGAGGATATTTTGGTCGGAGGGACGACAACAGAAACCGAGGAAGAGATCGAGATGGTAGGAGAAATGATCGTGGCATCGACACTCGTCCACCTGTTAGCAGGAATGAGCCACTTCCTCCTCCATGCCCTAAATGCCAGAGACGCCATCTATGCCAAGCATGCCCTGGAAGAAATTCTTGCTATAGATGTGGTCGGGAAGGTCATCAACGAGTCACTTGCTTTACTCGTCTTGACAGGATTACAAAAAGGGATGATCTGGAAGGTAATCAAGGCAATAACATGGGAGATCGCCCCAGGAATGATCGTGGAAATGGAATCCAGAGGTAGAATATACGAGATACAGGAGTTGGACGTAATGGGAACCGTAACAACCCTACACAGCCGCAACAACAGCCAGTGGGACGACTTAATGTGCTAAACCAAGCCGATGTGCTTGAGCATGGAAACGTGATGACTGGTACGCTTACAATTTCCAGCACTCCTATTAAGGCATTATTTGATTCAGGAGCTAGTTGTTCTTTTATATCCTCGAACATAGTATCCCAACTAGGACTCTCTGAACCTAGTACAATTTCGTTTGGAATCTCTCTACCATCTGGGGGAATAGTCCCTTGCTCTAAACAGTACTCTCAGGTCCCTTTGTTGATTAATAACATTGAGTTCCCATCTAACTTAACTGAATTCCCTTTATCGGATTTCGATGTAATTTTGGGAATGAATTGGTTGGCACTATATAAAGCGAAAATTGAGTGCCAGAAACAGAAAGTCACACTCCAGAGTCCAAAAGGCGATAAGGTATTCTATTATGCACAACCAACGAAGCCGTGCATAAAAATAGTATCATCTCTACAATTAAGGACTCTATTGAAGAAAGGTTACCCACTGTATGCATGTTATATACATAACATGCAAGTGGAAGAAAAAGAGATTGATGCAATACCGATAGTAAGGGAATATCCAGATGTTTTTCCAGATGAGATTCCTGGCTTACCCCCAGCTCGGGAAGTAGAATTTACCATTGATTTAGTGCCTGGAACAGAGCCCATTTCTAAAGCTCCTTATCGTATGGCCCCAGCTGAGATGAAAGAGCTAAAGGAGCAGTTAGAAGACATGCTTAAGAAGGGCTACATCCGCCCCAGTACATCTCCGTGGGGTGCACCAGTTCTCTTCGTCAAGAAGAAAGATGGCGGATTGAGGTTATGTATCGATTATAGAGGCCTAAATCAAGTGACTATCAAGAACAAATATCCTTTGCCAAGGATAGAAGATTTGTTTGATCAACTCCGAGGCGCAAAAGTGTTTTCAAAAATAGATCTTCGATCTGGATATCACCAGTTAAGGGTTGCTGAGAAGGATATACCGAAGACCGCGTTTCGAACCCGTTATGGACATTATGAGTTCGCAGTGATGTCTTTCGGGTTGACAAACGCACCTGCAGTGTTTATGGGCCTCATGAATAATGTTTTTAGGAAACTATTGGATACGTGTGTCGTTGTGTTTATAGACGACATACTAGTCTACTCAAAGGACGAAGATGAACATGCACGGCACCTACGAGAAGTCTTGCAAATATTAAGAGGGCACCAACTCTATGCCAAACTCTCTAAATGCGAGTTTTGGCTAGATAAAGTAGCCTTTTTAGGGCATGTGGTGTCAGCTGAAGGAGTAGCGGTAGATCCTCTAAAGATTTCTGCAGTATCTGAATGGCCAAGGCCAACTAATCAAACGGAGATACGAAGCTTTCTTGGCCTAGCTGGCTATTACAGACGTTTCGTTAAGGATTTCTCGAAGATTGCGAGGCCATTGACACAGATGTTGAAGAAGGGATTGAAATATGATTGGACTCCCGAATGCGAGACTGCATTTCATGAGCTGAAACGAAGATTGACAACTGCACCGGTTTTGACCTTACCTACGGAAGGAGATAACTTCGAGATATATACTGATGCCTCGAAGAGTGGCTTAGGTTGCGTTTTAATGCAACAAGGCAAAGTCATTTCATACGCATCAAGGCAGTTGCGACCTCATGAGGAAAATTACCCAACGCATGACCTCGAGTTAACTGCGGTCGTTTTTGCATTGAAGATTTGGCGCCATTACTTATATGGACGAACTTGCAAGATCTTCACGGATCATAAAAGTTTAAAATATATATTCACTCAGAAAGAGTTGAATATGCGCCAAAGAAGATGGCTCGAATTGATTATAGATTATGACCTCGACATCGCCTATCATGAAGGGAAGGCGAATGTAGTTGCAGATGCTTTAAGTCGAAAGCCGACGCACCTAATGAATACAAGGATTGTGCCACCAGAGCTTTACATGGACTTGATGCGTTTAGACATCGAACTTGTCCACCAGGGTACTGTCCATACTATACTGAATGCTATGACAATCCAGCCTAATTGGTTCGATGAAATACGTGAAAACCAACCAGGAGACGTCAAGCTGGACCGTATCAAGCAGAAGATAAACGAAGGAAAATCCATTGAATTTAAGGTCCATGACGATGGAAGTATTAGATATAAAGGAAGATGGTGTGTCCCGCAGAAGTGTAGGGATTTAAAGAAGAGGATAATGGAAGAAGGACATGATACACCTTATTCAGTGCATCCTGGAAGAGATAAGTTATACAAGGATTTGAAGAAGACATTTTGGTGGCCGAGGATGAAGCGCGAAGTAGCTGAATTTGTGGCAAGGTGCTTGACTTGCCAGAAGGTCAAAGCAGAAAGAAAGAAACCACTCGGATTGGTACAACCCCTAGAGATACCCACATGGAAGTGGGATAGTATATCTATGGATTTCGTCTCTGGGTTACCCACGACCCCACGGGGTATGAACAAAATATGGGTGATAGTCGACCGTTTGACTAAAACTGCTATCTTTATTCCCATGAAGAACACATGGTCAATGGATCAGATGGCTAGAGCCTACATTGACAATGTTGTTCGAAGACATGGAATTCCACACGACATAGTGTCAGATCGCGATAGTCGATTCATCTCCAACTTTTGGCAGAAACTACAAACAGCATTGGGTTCAAAGATCAAGATGAGTACTGCCTTCCACCCAATGACAGATGGTCAAACAGAGAGAACTATCCAAACTTTGGAAGATATGCTCAGGGCCTGCATATTGGAGTTCAAAGGTAGTTGGGAAACTCATTTACCTCTAATTGAGTTCTCCTATAACAATAGTTATCATACCAGTATCGGTATGTCTCCATTTGAAGCTCTGTATGGACGAAGCTGTCGAAGCCCACTATGTTGGAGCCAGGACGAAGATGGAGTAGTAGTAGGACCCGATATGTTGGAAGAAACAGTAAAGGCAATCGAACTCATCAGACAAAAGTTGAAAGCAGCTCAAGATCGCCAAAAACACTACGCGGACCCCAAACGACAAGATGCTGAATTTCAAGTTGGTGAAAAAGTGATGTTGAAAATTTCTCCCATGCGTGGCGTGATGCGTTATGGGAAGAAGGGGAAATTGAGCCCTCGATTCATTGGGCCATATGAGATTTTGGAACGTGTAGGTAGTCTCGCCTACAAACTTGCTCTACCACCAGCGTTGAGTGCGGTACATGATGTATTCCACATCTCACAACTGCGAAAGTACGTTCACGATCCCGCACATGTTCTCCAGCCGGAAACAATAAATTTGAATGAAGATCTTACTTATGAAGAGAAACCACTTCGGATCATCGACACAAAGGAACGAAAGACGAGAAATAGGACCATACGCCTAGTTAGAGTTATTTGGTCGAATCATGGCACTGAAGAGCAAACATGGGAAACAGAAGTTGAGATGCGGCAAAAGTATCCGGAACTTTTTGCCGAAAACAACATAGTTATGAGAGCATAACTAGAATCTTAAGTGGGGGAGGATGTGATACCCCATTCCAAGTTACCACATTACTCTCAATATGGTATGATTTTGGTATATTTTATTTTTGGCATTGTTGGTTATTACTTACCTCATTTTTTTTTAAGAAACGAAATATTGACTTCAGGGACGAAGTCATTTCTTAAGGGGGTAGATTGTAACATCCCAAATTTTTATTATACTCTACCCACAATTAGTATTATTATTTTTATGGGATTATATTCTCATTATTAATTTTAAGGAATTATTTTATTTATTTTTTTTGAAGTTGTTAAAATTTTACTAAAGAGTATTGTTGCATTTTATATTATTTATTTTAGGGAAGTTTATTATGTTGATTAAAAATAATGATGACTAGATATGTATATATTTAAAGTTATTACGTTTATATATAAAAAAATAAAAATAAAAATAGAGGATCAACGTGTTTAAGTCATATATATCCATTTGAATATATATAATATTATATTACGTACTCCCTCCGTCCCATTCCAAATGTCCTACTTACTATTTTTGGATGTCCCATTACAAATGTCTTCTTTCTATAAATAAAAATAATTTTCCCCTCCAACAACTATATGAACCCCACCACATACTCACAAATCAACTCTACCTTAATTCGCGTGCCCAACAGTAACCAGACACTTGGAGTGGGACGGAGGGAGTATATTATATTATAGAGTAGTGTAGTAGTGTATTTTTTTTTCTCCTCCCACATCGAATAAGTAGTACATTTGGGTTATGTCCTATGCCTATATATACATAGCCAAGGTAAGAAGTCTTTTACCCGTCCAAATTCTGATCAAAGCTTACCGAAGGTGAGCTTCTTTAGTTAAAATTTTTATATTATTATTATTATTATTATTATTATTATTATTATTATTATTATTATTATTATTATTATTATAAATAATGGGATGATGCTTTTGCGTCGCCCCGGCCTAGTGGGGTGATGCCTTCGCGTTGCCCCGGTCTTTCTTTTAAAAGAGGGACTTTAATAATTTTGTTTTTGTAGCAGAATAGTAGCCGAGGAGGCACTAAGGACCTGCTAGGTGTCGGTCTTAGTATAAATTTTGCAGTAGAGTAAGTTTCCTATGCTTTCCGTCTTTATTATTTTTATTCGCTTTCTTTATCCGCTTTCCCTATTTATTTAGTTGTCTTTGTTTGGCTTTCCTTTAGTCGCTTTCCTTAATTATTTAGTGTGCCTTTGCCTTAGTAGTAGGCCTTTATTTTTATTCCTGCTTTAGTAGTTGGCATTATGTTTCGTTCTTGCCCTACTAGTAGTAGGCTTTTATTGTTTCTTATTGGCCTACAATGTCCGCTATCGCTTGTTCGCTCATTGACATTATTTTATTTGCTAGCCTTGTTATTCTTGATGCACTTGCTTCCGTCGTATAATTCCTTTTGATTTCGTTCCGATTGCCTTTGATATACGTAGACACTCGCTGTATAATTAATCCTTTGATTATATGCCCTAAGTACGGCAACATAGGTTATAGCCATCCCGCCGAGGGGTTCAATGGCATATTATGAGTGAGACCAATTTATTGTTAATCTTTGTTGAACCTGGTGAGGTAATCCATCTTGTTGTTGACTCTTTGGCCTGCGGGCGCCCTTAAAAGGGTAATTATCTATTGATTAATAGATAACAAGCATGATTTGAGGTTGACTGCCGTGTGACGGCCCGTGTTCAGTAGGCGCTGGAAAATGCCATATAGAGTGACCCCTGATCTAAATGAAATCGGGTGAGACCCGAGATTTAGTCAGGATACCGGTATTGTGAGGTTCATTCTGAATCCCTCTAACATGCATGCAACCATTGAGATGGTTATTCTGTTTTGGCAATTGCCTTGTTGAGTATTTCGGGCTGCTTCCGAAATTAATATTGATATTATTGACTTACTGTTGCTGAATTTAGAGTACCATTATTGTGTTGCCCTATTGTTGAGCTCCGGTTTATTGATCTGAAAGCAGCCTTGTTCTGTCAATAATTGTTCGACTGTTCGTTGGTTCCGAGTATAGGGAACTTACCAGCGAACCCGTCGCTAATAATCTTTCTTCTTATTCCTTTTTCCTTCCAGAGTAAGACTAAAGACGGACAAGGAAAGGGAGCACTACACCTACATGTTTTCTGCATAAAGCACTTTCATTAGTTTTTAAGATGTTAGACTTTTGTTTACTGTTGTATTATGATTTTGCTATCACATGTATAATATTAAAGTTAGTTGTTGTTCCTCTTTGTAAGTTGTTTTTAAGAAACGATCTTCAGTTATATGAAATATTGTATCTTTTCTGTTTAAGCATGGTTGTTTGAAATGGATATTTGGTATATTCATTTTAGCCTTAGCATCTCCTAAATAAGCCGATGTGTCAGATCGAGCCTTATCTAGGAGGTGTGGCGGTAACACCCGCGAGTCGGAAAAATCGGGGTGTTACAGAGACCTTTCTCCCCTTTGTAATTTGTGTGGTTTGGGCTCCCACATACCTTTGCCGACACATGAGTGTCACTGTTTACCCAAAAAAAAAAAAACTAACCTCACTTTTATATGTTATGTATATTTTGATCATATAATTAATTTTCAATAAATTGCAACAAATAACAACAAATTGATATTTACACAGAATCATAATATCATTCAGAATTCTTATCAATTTTTCTTTTCTTTTTTCTTTTTTTTTTGTAAAGCTGAAAGCAGATAAAAGGGTGATGAGAGCTCATCCCACACAAATTACAAATGAATTGCGGGAGAATAGAGGGATATCGGATGGGGAATTGAACGCCAAATAATAAGATTGAAAGGTAGAGATTTGGTCACTTGGAAAATCCTCAATCCCCAATTGTTTTCTTTTTTTGGCTACACAATTGTTTTCGATTATCTATACATAGATATAATTTTTGAAAAAAAAATGTTGTTGGACCATTTTTTTAAAACTGTTTTTCATAATAATTTTGAAAATAAATTTTATATGGTGGGAATCGGACTTAACCTAGTGTCCAAGTCCGATCCCGCATGCAACTCTATTATTGGATGATCGATTTCCCATACAGCTTTATATCCCTTTTCTTTGATTATTATTTGTAATTTGTGTGGTTAGTTAGAGTCTCACACTCATGACAATGCTCGAGCATCAGTTCTAACAAAAGGAAAAAACTTTGATTGTTTTTTTTAAAAAAGAAAAAGGAAAATCATAATTTGAGAGAACATATTTTGTAAGTAATAGTTAAATTATACTCTCTTCGTTCTTGAAAAGTTGTAACATTCATGTTTTTCACGCAATTCAATAAATATTTTTAATGCTTAAATCTCAAATTCTATAAAAGTTAAAATATGAAAATTTAATATTATAAAACTATGTGATTAGACGAATCTAACAAGATCTCACTTGACTATGTTTTTTCTTATACTTACCTCCGTTCTTTAATAACTGCACCACTTCTGCATTTTACGCAATTCAATAAATATTTTTAACTAATAATAACTCATATTATATATAAGTAAAAATTATAAAATATAATATTCTAAAACTACGTGATTAGACGAATCTAACAAGATCTCACTTAACTATGTTTTATCCTATAGAACTATGTTAAAAAATTTATCAAAGTTACACAATGAATAATTACTACTATGCAAATGGTGCAATTAAATGAGAACGGAGGAAGTATTACTATGTTAAAAAATTGAATCAAATGTATGTAATGAATAGTATAAACTATTCACATGTTACAATTAATAAAATACGGATAGAGTATAATTAATGAAATATAATTTAGTTGTCTTTTAACCATTTATCATATGGAGTTTTTTCCAGTTTATATCTATAGTAAATATATTATTAATATTACTACTACATTGATAATTTAAAAACCATTTTTATTTATAATAAAACGGGGGTAAAAGAGACTAAATAAGTGATAATAGAAATGTAAATTACTCAATTTTGAATTGAAAAATTGTTAACCCACAAATTATTAGCCCATTTGCTTTGAGCCCAATTCATGTATAAGCACAGTCTCTCATATTATGTCAGCCCAGGACTCATGAGAAGAGAACGGGAGCGGTCCTTGGAGGTTTCTTTGGAGTGCCAGCGTTTGCAGACAAGTGTCCTGAAGGCAACCATTTGAGTGCCAGCAGGAGGGGTGGCATGAAGATAAGTGTCCCAGAGAAGGTCGTGGTGGTATCTGACGGTTGAGTGGCTCCACTTATAAAAGCCGAAGGAAGGCTCATTTGGGGGGTTCCTTCAACTCTATAGAGAAAAACCGCACTTTAATTTTCTTTCTTTCTGTCTTTACTTTCTGCAAGTCATTTTATTTATCGCTTTCCTGTAATTTACTTTCTGTAGTTCCCAAATCTTGTAACATCCTCCAAAATTCATCAATCAAAAAAGGTGATATCCCTCTACAAAATTTTACATTAAAAAAATTGGCACGCCCAGTGGGACTCGAAGTGGAAGCCATATCCGCTTAGAGGTCGTTTATGCGTCTCAGATCAGGCAAGTTAGTCAGTGACCTTACACAGAGGTTTGAAGAAATGTCTCAGCAAGAAAACACACATGTTAGAACGTCGTCTGAAGATGTGACTGAGACGACGAATGCTGCACAACCACAACAGGGGATCATGCAGACCCCTACATTTTCAGAACAAATGCGGCTCTCGATGACAGAATCGATGGCCGAGTTCATGCCTCTACTAACGAGGCATCTCATGGATGTTTTGTGGCCTGCTATGGCCGATCAAATTGATCGAGGCATCAATGCCTTGCGGACTCAACAGGAAGCAACTGCTCCTGCAACCGCTCCTGTAAACGGTGCTAACACGCCGCCATGTTTAGGGTCGTTAGGCGGTCAACTATGGACTTGGGGAACAGCACCCACTCAACCACCACTCCCCGATGTGGGAGGCTTGGCTAGTCCATTTGCAAATCCATACCAGGCAGCACACGCTTTCAACCCAGCGGCACCCATGATGCCGAATCTTGGATATGCAGCGCCCCCAGCGCCCATCAATGCGGCGCCAGGTTGTTTAGTGGCCTCCAGTGTGTCTCCAGGCTGTACAGCGGCCTCTGGTGGCATTGGTATGCAGCCACGACAACCGGCACCTCATGTGCCGAACGTTCCAGTTGGACCCTTCGTGACGACACAGCCTTGGGGACAGGCACCCCAACCATGGGGGTAGACGCCACCGCAAGGGGGGTGGACGCCACAACCTTGGGGGCAGACACCACAGAATGTAACACAAGCCGCCGTGGCTCCTGCTACACCCCCAGTGGCGATGCCGCCTATGCAGGCGCCAGTAGTGTCACCCGAGTTGCTTGCTGACATGATGCAGCAACACTTCGGTATCCAACTGAGGCCGATGGAGTAGCCTACATACCGCAAGCCGTACCCTGATTGGGTAGATAGTATGCAACCATACCCATGAGGCTTTAAGATGCCTGAATTCTCCACATTCTCTGGGGATGAAGGCAAATCTACCGTGGAGCACGTAGGCAGGTTCACGGCACAGTGTGGGGAAGCAGCAGCGAATGACTGGCTGAAGTTGAGGCTCTTTATCTCATCCCTCACTAGTCCTGCTTTCGCATGGTATACATCTTTGCGGCCCAACTCTATCCAGAATTGGGCTGATTTGAGCGAGCTTTCCATGACAGATTCTATACACCCCTGTCTCAGGTGAGCCTCGCAGACTTGACTAATGCAAAACAGTATGCCGATGAGACGACAAATACCTTCATTAACAGGTTACAGCGGCTTAAGGGCCGGTGTACTATGGCAATCCCTGAGAGGGAAATAGCCAACATAGTCGTATCTAGTTTGTTGGCCAGACTAAAGGAACACTTAATTGTGCAAGATGCAACTGACTTTGCCCAGTTGGCCGAGAGAGCGGCCCGACTGAAAAAATTCCGGGAGGAGCAGGAAGAAAAGCGTCCTACACGTCGAGTCCACTTCGAGGAAGTGAGGTTCAGCGACGAAGAGGATGAGCCTGTGGAGGTGGCTGTAGCAGAGTTGGTCCAAACAGTCAAACCACACACTTGTGCGGCCCTCAGGCCGCCAAAACAGAAAGAGGCCATGTACAGGCCTGAGGAGTATCTCTTTGATATGAGCAAAGCGGACCAAGTGTTCGATGCTCTACTCAAAGACAGAGTGATTAAGCTGCCTGAGGGCAGAAGTTACAAGCGGCCGAGGATATTCGAGGCCGATCTTTCTGTAAGTGGCACAATTCCTATACTCATAGCATTACCAAGTGCAGGAGTTTTAGAAGTGCTATTCAAAATAAGATTAAAGATGGAAGATTAAAAATTGCAGGTATGAAGGTGGACATAGATCCATTCCCTCAGCTTCACGTTGGTGCGTCTGGATTTATTCCAAGTCCAGAGGATGGCGGCTCAAGTAGCCGGACTCCTCGAGATGAGGAATGTGTTGAGATCAATGAACAAGATGAAGATTTGTTGTCTGATGAATTTGAGGCTGAGAAAGATAGAGAAAAGGAGTTGCACAGCAAGCAGCTTAGATTTAAAAATATGTCCCAAGAGGAGTTCAAGAAAGTCCTCGAGGCTGAGGATAAAGAGTTCCAAAAGAAACAGAAGCCTCCTTTGAGGATTGAAATCCCCAAACCTGCATTGGAGATCCGTGAAAACGGAAGACAACAGCCTGTAACTCGGGATTACAGGCATGGAGTGCACGTAGTACCAACCTTGATGAGACGTCCTCAGCACCCCTCTGACACTGAGAGGTGGATGAGGAATAGGGCAGAAAGCAGACCTGCTCTAAGGGAACCGCCATCCATCACCAGAAGCCAGTTTAGGCGAGCTCAGAGAAGGTCTGCCAAAAAAATGCGGCAATGGGAAGCTCAGATTAATAAATTGGAGTCCTCTAGGCCTCGGAAGCCAATACAGCCAACATACTTCCGACCTCAAAGGGAAACATTCGAACGACGAAGGCCGGTTCAGGAGAAATTACAACATCCGGAGGGAAGGCATCCTACTAGGAGGCACAATTCACCTGTACCACCTCGCAGACCAGTTCATGAGCGGCTTCAACCAAGCCGAGAAAGTGAGAGGAGAAAGTCACATGAGGCATCCAGGAGGGCACCCCAGTCGCCATCTTCCTCTAGGCCTAATTCACCAATACCACTTCGCAGACCAGTTCATGAGCTGCTTCAACCAGGCCGAGAAGGCGACAGGAGAAGGTCACATGAGGCGTCCAGAAGGGCACCCCAATCACCATCTTCCTCTGCTAGAAGACCAGTGCGGGAAAGGCTTCAGTGGGCAGAACGTAAGCCACCATCACCTCAGCCTAGGGTCACAGAGGCTGAGCCTACCCAGGCTAGAATTCAGCCGACATCATCCCAAGACAAGGGCAAAGCGGTCGCCTTGGCCAGATCAAGTAATGAGAATAGTGTGACTATGTCTTGGGCGGATAAATTTATGGAGAGGTTTGAGCGTATGGGTGAGCTAGGTACATCCAGTACGAGGGAGATGGCCATGATGAAGGTGCTTACTGGATACTTCGCCTACATAGCGGCCCACCAGGACGGTGAGTTGGGAAGTGAACCTGACAGTTATGGGGGGTTCCTTGCTTACTGTAAGATAGTGGATGAATCTGAACGAGTGAAGCCACAGCCGGAAGACCAGCCTACCCATGAGGCTGCACGGGTAAGCTTTGGGGTGGTCACCCCTAAGGAAGTGGAAGCTGCTATAGATGCAAACATAGGGGAGCCTAAGGTTGGGATTAGCGCCTTAGGAATCATTCCTTATGACATTAGTATGTTGGATGGCATGGATCTGGATGAACAGGCTAACATGGATGCTTTCTGGGATGACCTGGAAAATAAGCTAAAGGAAGAAGGTTACGAGTACGGGCAGGAAGAAGAGCCGACAGACCCGGCAGTGTCTATGCAAGTTGTAGGATTGGCAGCAGATGAAGAGATCAGTGATGTTGAGTCTGAAGTGTGGGACGAAGAGGAGCTGCCATTTGCCAAATTGATTGAAGAGATGGACGAGATGATAGCAGAGCTGTCTCACCCAACTAGATGTTTGCTGGAAGAATTAGGTGGTCAGTCTGTTCAGAGGCCAGCTTTGGCACACTTCGCCAAGCCAGAGGTATCTCTAACGAGGCAGTTGAAACCCTTGTATTTCAAGGCCCATTTTGATGGACGTCCCTTCACCAGGGTGTTCGTCGATAATGGGGCAGTGGCAAATGTACTCCCGATATCAACTCTGAAGAAGCTTGGAAAGAGTGAGAAGGATTTGATCCCCACCAGGGTCAGGATGTGTAGCTTCGTGGGAGAAGCGACCCAACCAGCAGGGTCCATAGCGGCAGACGTCACTGTGGGGTCTAAGACTATCAAAGTAGCGTTCTTTGTGGTAAAGTCGAAGACTTGCTATTCGGCATTGTTAGGGCGTGATTGGATCCACATGGCAGAATGTGTGTCATCCACCCTACATCAACAATTACTCATATGGGATGGTGACCACGTTGAATTGGTGGAGGCAGATCCTCAGCCCTTTATAGGGCCAAGCAAAAGTAATGATGATGTCGTCTTCTATTTAGAAGACATTCAACCTGCCTCAGCTCTAATTGGCGTCGATGTGGACTTGGAGACCATTGATTTTACTTCAAGCGGCTTCAAGCTACATCAGCGGATGGCCGGAAAGAGGCATCAGGTTCCTCATCATGAGCAGCCAAGACGTGTACAAAGACTTGTTGCGGCGGTTGGTAGATACTGAAGTGATGATGGGTGCCGAAGACAAGTATAATAACTTAACGGATAATAGGCCATCCGAGTGGCCATCACCTGTGAGGCGGACGTTGCCTAGTCCAGAAGCTAAGGAACCACTTGTGGACATCAATCTCGGGACAGAGGCGGAGCCGAGGCTAACTAAAATAAGTGCGTCTCTGCCTGATGAGGAGCGGCACCAACTAGTGGAGCTGATTCAGAAGTACAAAGATTGTTTTGCATGGCAGTATACGGACATGCCAGGACTTTCAAGGGAACTCGTGGAACACAAGTTGCCCACTCATCCCGAGTTCAGACCTCACAAGCAGCCGCCTAGATGGTTTGATCCAGATACCATCCCAAAAATAAAGGCTGAGATCGAGAAACTTCTTAGAGCAGGTTACATTAGAACTTGTCGTTATGTAGAATGGCTTGCAAACATTGTACCTGTTGTAAAGAAGAATGGTCAATTGAGAGTCTGTAGAGACTTTAGGAATTTAAACTTGGCTACGCCCAAGGATGAATATGTAATGCCAATGGCCGACATGCTTGTTGATGCGGCGGCCGGCCACAAATTTTTATAATTAATGGATGGTTATTCTGGATACAATCAAATTTTTATTTCTAAAAACGATGTACACAAAACAGCGTTTCGTTGTCCAGGACCAGTTGGCATCTTTGAATGGGTAGTGATGCCGTTTGGTTTGAAGAATGCTGGGGCGACATACCAAAGGGCCATGAACATGATCTTTCATGATTTAATTGGCCATATCCTTGAAGTATACATCGACGACATTGTGGTTAAGTCGTGTGAATTTGGCCAACACTTGGATCACCTTGAGCAAGCTTTCGTCAGGATGAGACAACATGGACCGAAAATTAACCCCGCTAAGTGTGCCTTCGGAGTGGCGGCAGGGAAATTTTTAGGTTTCCTGGTTCATGAGAGAGGCATCGAGGTGGATCAGAATAAAGCCAAGGCCATCCTGGAAGCTCGTGCACCGTCTAATCTTAAGGAGTTGCAGTCGCTAATGGGCAAGATTAACTTCTTAAGGAGGTTCATTGCTAATGCTGCAGGGAAGATGAAGGCGTTTACCACCCTGCTCAAAGGTAGGAAGAACGAGATGTTCGTTTGGACGACTGAACATCAGGAAGCCTTTGAAGAGGTTAAAAGAATGTTGGCCAATCCTCCAGTGTTGATGCCACCCAGGCCTGGGGTACCATTGAAACTGTATGTCTCAGCTGCCGAGGAGTCCATTGGATGTTTGCTCGCACAAGATGACGAGTATGGGAAGGAAAGAGCCATCTATTACCTCAGCAAGACACTACAAGGTCCAGAAGTGAGATACACAGCTCTAGAGAAGTTGTGCTATGCGTTGGTGTACACCTGCAACAAGTTAGAACATTACATGTTGCCGCAGACAGTCTATGTGGTGGCTCCATTCGACTTGGTCAAGACGATGTTGCATAAACCGGCCTTGAAAGACCGCCAGGCTAAGTGGGCTATGAAAATTAGTCCTTTCGCTCTCGTACACGTCCCTCAGAAGGCGGTCAAAGGACAAGCCTTAACGGACTTCTTAGCTCAGCATCCTTCGGTGGTATTACCCAAAGAACCTGAAGAATCATTCATAGGGTTTGAACCTTGGGAGTTAACTTTCGATGGGTCTTGCGCAAGCAGCGGCTCAGGGGCCGGTATTACAATTACTAGTCCTTTCGGGGAACATTGGAAGCTGGCTCGGGAGTTGGAGCCTGGTACAACCAATAATCAAGCTGAGTATGAGGCTTTGATATTCGGCTTGGAGACAGCGTTGATGAAGGGTGCAAGGTCCATTGTAGTTTTTGGAGACTCTCAAGGCATCTTAAAGCAATTGATAGGAGAGTATGAGTGCAAAAGTCCGGGGTTGATTAATGTTATGAAGTTGCGCTTGAGCTGTTAGGCAAATTCTAGGAGGCTACGATCAATCATGTGCCTAGAGATCAAAATAAAGAGGCCAACGAAGCTGCTCAGCTAGCTTCAGGCTGGCAGACTGGTTGCCCTAGGGGGGCAACACGCATCGCTGTCTTCACTAATGAATCTGAAGATCAAGAAGAGACTCAACCTCAAAACCCAGTTGACGATTGGAGGACAGATATTATGCAATATCTTGGAAACCCGTCATCCGGAGGAGATAGCTCAATGAAGGTAAAAGTTGTAAGGTATACGTTGATTGATGGTGAGTTGTTCCGAAGGGCGCTCGACAGTTTGTTACTTAAGTGCATTGGTCCTGAGGAAGCTAAGCTGGTAATGGGAGAAGTCCATGAGGGAATTTGTGGCTCTCATAGAGCGGGACCTAGCATGATATGGAGTATTCACCGTTATGGGTATTTTTGGCCAACAATCATGGAAGATTGTATCACTTATGCTCGTGGTTGCGAGGCCTGCCAGAAACATGGTCCAATTCAAAGGGTGCCAGCGGAAGAATTGCATTCAGTCGTGAAGCCTTGGCCATTCCGTGGCTGGGGGATGGACATCCTTGGGAAGATTCATCCGCCTTCATCTAAGAACCATGCGTTCATACTTGTGGCCACTGATTGTTTTACCAAGTGGGTAGAAGCATGGCCAATGAGGAAGATTGATCAAAGCGATGTTATTAAGTTTGTGACTGAGCTGATACATCGATTTGGAATCCCTCAAACTATCACTGCCGATCAAGGAACCGTATTCATAGGTGAGAAGTTTATGGCTTTCGCTAAGCAATTTGGGATTCGCATCTATCATTCTACTCCATACTACCCCCAAGCGAATGGTCAAGTCGAGGCTACTAACAAGATCCTAGTAAGCATGATCAAGGAGGCAGTGGGAGAGAAGCCAAGGAAGTTATCAGAAGTCTTGTGGGCGTATAGAAATTCTAAGTCTACCGCCACTGGATTCACAACATACTACTTGACGTACGGACATGACGCTGTCTTACCTCTAGAGATTACAGTTCCATCGCTGAGGGTGGCCCGGCAACATCACTTAGAATTAGCTAAGTATGAAGAGGCCATGTTGCAAGAGTTGGAGACGGCGGATGGTGACAAGCTTGTAGCCTTGGAGAATATTCGACGTCATAAAGCTAAAATTGCGAAGTACTATGACAAGAAGGTTCGAGGCAAGATGTTCAGTGAAGGGGACCTAGTGTGGAAGGTGATTTTACCTTTAGGAGTGCGCGATAATGAGACTGGAAAGTGGTCTTCAAACTGGGAGGGACCATTCATTGTTACTCAGAGGTTGCTAAATGGTGTATACAAATTGATGGATATTGATGGACAAGAGCATAAACAAAGTATCAATGCAAAGTATCTCAAAATATATTATCCATCAATTTGGGAATCGGAGTAAATGAAAACATATATGCATCAAGTGAAAAGTGGCCGTACTAGGGGCCAAACGTAGCAAAAAAAAAAAAAAAAACATACTAAGGAAAACTAGAAGATAACTAACAGTTTCCCACCACAAGGCTGTGGGCTAGCCCAAAAATATACCGAAAGAAAACACAGTGCGAGTCCTAAGCTACTGAGAGGGAGGCGGCACCCCACCACCAATTATGCGACCACGCATGGATGTCCAACGATCGCGTGTACGCCCAAGGATGTCGGTCATACGACGAAGAGCAACGGCGGCAGCACGAGCGCGAGCGTCTGCCCGGGGTCGAAGACCCTTAGACAACTCAGTTGATAAGTCGTGGTGGTATGCGACTAAGCGGTCATGCGTGGTCTGCAAAGCAGCGACCTGTGTGGACGTCTTGGTCAATCTAGACTCAAGAGAAATGAGCCCATCCTTGGCCTCCTGAATAGCACGTCTCCTTGAGCGTCTCTGGTCTACTATAACACGCTCTGCTTCTGCAATGACTCGCTCTGACTCCTTGATATCGCCCTCTGCATGGGTGGTGGTACTCTCCAGCTGTGATTTTTAGCTTTCTTGAGCTGCACGATCATGAGACAACTGCTCACGCTGAGGGCGAATCGCCTCCAACTGGGAGAGAGTCTCACGATGTCGTGACTCAAGATCGCCAATAAGTGTCAAATCTTGGGCAGACTGGTCTGCAGCACTCCTAAAAGCGGGGTAGAAGAGAGACAAATCAGAGATGAGCTCTGAAAAGTCCCGAAAATCAGCATCCTCAATGAAGGTGGAGACCGAGCCGATAGCAATAAGTAGATCATCAAGACCGGAGACTATCTCGGCGGTCAGTGGACCAGTCTGGGATGAAAGAAGGCGGTCAAACGCCTCACATGTCCTAGTGATATCGCCAATGATAGGAGCGTGTGTGCTCGAAGTGTCGCCACTGATAGGAGTGTGTGTACTCGAAGTCATAGGACCTGCAGAATGAACCTGGGGCGCTTACAAATGAGAATATGTTAGTATTCTCAACATGAAGAGCTAATCATAATAAAGACAAAAATAAATAATACCTGAGGAGTCGGTGCGCGGTCAACTAAACCAGCTGAAGGTGTAGAGGCGTCGCTACTAAAGGTGGCGTCTGATCAGTGGGGGCCTATGGTTGAAACAAGCAAACATTCCTTAGGACGTGTTATTAAGCAAAGGAATGAAAAATAATAAGAGCCAAGACGTACCTGAGAGACATGTTCGAGGCTGACTAAGTTAACTGTAGAGGTGTCATTACCCTGAGGGATGGTTGGATTTACTTGGATCTGAAAGCAAAAAGAATGATACAATAAGTTAACAAGATAAAAGCAAGCTAACTAACAAGTGCGAGGTAGCAAAGCGTACTTGTGAGGGGTCCTCCGTGAGGGTCTCCTGGGCGCCAGTGTGATATCTAGGATCGTCCACACCATGAGTGAAGATGTAGTCAGCACGAGATTGCAGCTCGTCCACAATCTCATCATGGACCGCGCCAACCCAATCGCCTGCGTGGTCATCATGCTCAACCTCGTCATCGATCATGCTCACGAGGCCATCATCAGGGTCGACTGTATCTGTCTCCATGCGAGCATCATCTCCAGCGTCATCATCGCTCATCTAATCCTCGTCCTCATCTGAACTCGCGGATTCATCCTCATCGTCATCACGATCTTCGGTGCCGTCAGTAGTACCTTCTTCAATTTCTCCATCATGAGCTAAAGAGCTCGAACTACTACCGGCAGACGCCCCACGAGGTCCAGGGGAAGAACCTGTATAAGTTGATAGGTGTTAGACGACAATGGAGGGAGTTGTGAGAATGCATATGAAGTGAGTCAAGAGCATACCTCTATGGCATTTGCGAGATGAATAAGACACAGCTGATTTCTTCGGGACAACACTATGAGATGCAGGCATGGGAGCTGACCATATAGCAGCACCACGAGTACTAGGGGCCGGATCAGACGGCGGGCGAGCCGGAGGTCTCGACGAAGACTGTCCTGTGGTATCAGGGACTGGATGTGAAGATACATCTTTGAAGCGCTGTGCAAGGCTATCTGCAGTCGGCAAGAGTGAGGTTATGTATGGTGTCCACCAAGCCATAAACTGAGTAGCATGTGTCCCAGAAGGAGTGAATGGTAGATAAGATGAATCCGGCAGGCGAACTAACAGCGCGAGTATAGCATAGAGATCTGTGTTAGTCAATCCCGAGCCTCTGGTAGCTGGCCACTCTACCCCACGTGGGAGACCAAGTCGGCATCCGAATTGACGAGCCAGCAGATGAGGACAATAAGGCTCAGCGTTGAGCGGGTTGGACTTGTCGTTCTGCCGAAGACCACTCAGGAGTAGATGTGGCTTCGTGTAGATATTCCATGTATCCTCGCCAAAGTTATCGTCTGGTGCAGAAGGTGAACATATGAGCTCAGTCAAGAGTGTACCCCGCCGGGCATAGGGGAACAAACCAAGGAGACCCGGCCTGTACTCCAGGAGCCAATGCACGATCTGCAGTCCATCTTTTTCTAACAGCTTGCCGTCACGAATTGCCACAGATTGGTCAGCTAGAAGAAAACCCAACGGTGTGCCTGGCTGGCAATCTTTCGGGTGAGGGTGAGCCACACCACGAAACAAGCGTGGGAAGTACAGCTGAATCCATAGTTGCATAAACCATTAAGGTCCTGAGGCCTGGCCGGCGGGATCCGTTCCTTTGACGAGCAAACCGGCTGTTTTTTTATGCCATTGAATAAAGTAGCAAGGAGGTATGAGCCAATCGCCAAAGTATCATTGGCATCACTGTCTACAATGGCTCGAACATAAGGTAGAGCGGTACGCAGCACGGTCCGGGCACTAGAACACACAATGAATCGGTTGAACCACATCATAAGAAATGCAACATGCTCATTGCGTGTCGGAGGTCCATTCACTCTATTATGATTGATGAAAGCTGAATCCCGTTTCGAGTTTTTGCCTGCGGGGCAGATCCTGTCACCAAGATGAGAGTCCTCAGTACTAGCAGAATGTGTCAACTCCACGCCAACAACAGACAGTCCCGTAATCATCATAACGTCCAAGAGAGTGGGACCTATGAAGCCATAGGGAAGCTGGAAGGCATTCACTGAAGAATTCCAGAAGCCCATAAGGTAGTATAGCAGGCATTGGTCGAGTGCAATGGGACGGATGGATAAGAGATTAGCGTCTTTGATCCCCCATTTTTCCCATTCGTTGGAAAATAACTTCCGCATCTTGAGGGCCCAATCAATATATCGCTCTGTGCTATTCCTTTCGGTCTGAATCTTTGGAGTTTTCTTTTTGCGCTTGGAAACTGGCTTGGTAGCACCCGATTGATGAGACCGAATGACCTTGGTATGAGAGATAAAGGCCCTGAGTAATGGAAAGTAAGCAAGACAGAAAGTCGTGGGCAGTCGCTCCATGCTCACCGGTACGATAAAAAGGGCGGAGGATAGGTACCGGCTCCTCGCAGGTGAAGTCATAAGCTTCGTCATCAGACGAAGAGAGGTCCTCTATATCCTGCATCATTAAAAATTGAGAAGAGATTATTATGAGGGGCGAATATCAATAGATAATTAGAAAAGTCATGTACTAACCTGGGAAGACGGGACACGAGGAGGTGCGAGGCCAGTGAAGCCAGGTATACGAATGAGGGTCCGACCATGCTGAGGTGCGACTGGAGCTGGAGCAGCGGCTGAAGCCTGAGTGGCGGCTTTCAGTCTGAACACGGTCTCGGGCACTTGATTTGTGGCTGCGGATGGCTTAGTAGAGGCCGCCAGGTCCTGTGGATTTGCAAACATGATTGAGATTAAGTCGTGAATAAGGAGATAAGCGTAATGACAAGAAGATTATATGCCAAGGTCAAACCTGAAAAGCCGAGGTGCGAGAGGACAAGGCTGCAAAGCCAGACGAGCCTGTGGCGTCTGAGGGTGGCAATGTGGCGGCTGCCTGCACCCTTGATGTGGGTGCTGACACTCCAAGTGTGGAGGCTGGTACTCCCGAGGTGGTGGCCGAGTCTGGGAATGAAGGACGAGGTTCCTTCCATACAACAGAAGGCTGTGTAGTGGTGACCCGGATGTGCAACGAGGCGGCCTGTAGGAAGATCTCATTAAGTCTCTCGAAGCATATGAGTGTTTGAAAGAGTTAAGATCGAGAATACAAGAAAGGAAGCACTATGCATCGAAATGTACCTGAACAGTGGCCGGACGTGGAGCAATGGTACCAAAGGGCTGCGAAGTGGTGGCTGAGGGCCTCTCAATGGCGGCCTGAGCATGAGAGGTGGCGGCCTGCATGGAGGAGTCCCGTCAAAACTTATGTCATGAAGTGTTGATGGGATAAAATTAGCAAACAAAGCGTGATGCAATAAGACTAACCTGAGTAGTAACCAAGCATGAAGTAGTGGTGTCTGAAGGCAACCCGGTGGCGGCCTGAGGAGAGGAGATGGCGGCCGAGGCATCTTCAGTGGTGGCTGGAGGTTGTGACGCCACAGGTGGTGTAGGTTGTTTCACTAAGTCCTGGTCATCAAACAACATAATATTCCATCAAGGAAAATGCGAATCCTTCAAATCTAAGTGCTAAGTTGTCAAAGACGGAAAGGCAAACAATTTTGTTTACTAGGTTCTAAGTCATCGAATAATAAAGTTGGTGAGCCTAGGGTTATCTAAGTTATTGAACAGCAAGATTCAAACATACGACGCCATCACAAACACGAGTGGCGGCCAAGAGATGCCGAACGGCGGCCGGGAAGCTCCTGATGGCGGCCGAGAAGTCCCTGGTGGCGGCCGGAGCGGGAAGAGTGGCGGCCCGAAGTAGTGCGATTGGTGGCTGCTCAAGTAAAGCAGAATGACGGCCAGGTGTGACAAAGATGGCGGCTAAGAGACCTATCCATGGCGGCCGGAACACCTTGGATGGCGGCCCAAGGACCTTGAGTGGCGGCCAAGGGCTCTTTGTTGGCGGCCTAAGGCCGTGATGCCTTAGGTTGTTTCACCAACTTCTATGTTATGAAGTGATAAGATATACGGGATTAAAGGGTGCTCAAATTATTAACCTATGAGTGTTTACTAAAATTCTATGATAAATCCTTAGTCATCAAGGTCATATCAAGTTGAAGCATGGAGTGAATATATCATAAGTCCTAAGTCACGGTACAATATAGTAATGCAAGATAAAGAGAAGTATGGTTTGGTGATCTTAAGCCATCAAATAGCAAAGCATACAATAATATGTTAACAACGAGGCATGGATCGATCATGAGCCAACTGGCAGAATTGGATAGCTGGGAAACGAGACACTAACCTGGGAGGCCATCACAAGTGGCGGCTGAAGGGGTGCAGATGGCGGCTGGACTCCTAAGGGTGGCGGCCGAAGGTTTCCAAGTGGCGGCTGGAGTTCAGACAGTGGCGGCCGAATGGATGGCGGCTGAATGTACCTCGGTGGCGGCCGAAGGCCTCCGGGTGGCGGCTGGACAGGGTCTGGTGGCGGCTGAGACACACAAGATGGCGGCCAAAGGGAGCCAGGCGGCGGCCTGTTGTGTGTTGATGGCGGCCAGGCAAGGTGGCGGCTCGCGCAATGAAGGAGGCGGCCAGGGATGCTCGGGCGTGACTCGGATCCGGATCGACGAAACTAGCTTCCGAGAGCGTCGGTTGTTCGACATGCTCGAGTAAGCTATTCGAGTGATTGACAGAGGAAAGGAGGATTTGAAGGAAAAAAGGAAAGGAAAAAGTTAGCACGGACGACTTTGGTGTCTTTTTATAATGACCTAATGGGCCAGGCCCGTATTGAACGCGCAGATTTGTCTTGGAAAACCCTAATCAGACAAATCACGCGAGGAGGGCATCTGTTAACCCACAAATTATTAGCCTATGTGCTTTGAGCCCGATTCATGTGTAAGAGCAGTCTCTCATATTATGTCAGCCCAGGACTCATGAGAAGAGAACGGGAGCGGTCCTTGGAGGTTTCTTTGGAGTGCCAGAGTTTGCAGACAAGTGTCATGAATGCAACCGTTTGAGTGCCAGCAGGAGGGGTGGCATGAAGACAAGTGTCCCAGAGAAGGTCGTGGTGGTATCTGACGGTTGAGTGGCTCCGCTTATAAAAGCCGAAGGAAGGCTCATTTGGGGGGTTCCTTCAACTCTACAGAGAAAAACCGCACTTTAATTTTCTTTCTTTCTATCTTTACTTTCTGCAAGTCATTTTATTTATCGCTTTCCTGTAATTTACTTTCTGTAGTTCCCAAATCTTGTAACATCCTCCAAAATTCATCAATCAAAAGAGGTGATATCCCTCTACAAAATTTTACGTTCAACAAATTTAAGGAAACAGTCGGGTATTAGGACGAACCTGTGACGCCATGAGATACGCAAGCGGCGGCTAAGAGGCTACGGATGGCGGCCGAGAAGTCCCTGGTGGCGGCTGGAGTCCCTCAAGTGGCGGTCGAGACGAGCGGAAGGGTGGCCCGGGGGTGACAAAGTGGCGGCCAGCAGGGGCGAAGTGGCGGCCAGCGAAGGCGAGCAGAATGGAGGCCCGGGCGTTGTGGATGGTGGCCAGCAAAGGTAAAGTGGCAGCCAGCAAAGGCAAAGAGCGGCTAGCGAAGGCGAGCAGAATGGCGGCCCGGCCGTTGTGGATGGCGGCCGAAAGGCTTCAAGTGGCGGCCAAGGATCCCTTGGTGGCGGCTGACTACCTCACGGTGGTGGCCTGACGAACGCAGGTGGCGGCCAGGGAGGCCTCGACGGCGGCCAGGCAGCGTGGCGGTCAGCGCAAGCAAGGTGGCGGCCAGGGGTGTCCAGACACGGCTCGTGTTTTGATTGACGAAAAAGGAGCTTCCGAGGGTGTGGATGCGTGAGGCTTGGAAGAGCTATTCGAGTAAAAAAAATAAAAATAGAAAAAAAAAAAAAAAAAAAAAAAAAGGTGACTGATGGGGTCTGACATCTTTTTATAATAGCCTAAATGAGCCAGGCCTGTATTGAACGCGCAGATTTGTCTTGGGACACCCTAATCAGACAAATCACGCGAGGGGGGCATCTGTTATCCCACAAATTATTGGCTCATTTATTTTGAGCTCAATCCATGTGTAAACCCCATTTCTCATACTATGTCGGCCCAGGACTCATGAGAAGACGACAGGAACGGTCCTTGGAGGTTTCTTTGGAGTGCCAGCATTGGCGTGGAGACAGGTGTCCTGAAGGCGTCCGTTTGAGTGCCAGCAGGAGGGGTGGCGTGAAGACAAGTGTCCTAGAAGAGATCGTGGTGTCTGACGGTTGAGTGGCTCGTCTACAAAAGCCGAAGGAATGCTCACTTGGAGGGATTCCTTCAACTACACACGAGAAACTGCACTTTTTATTCTTTAAGTTTTCTGTAATTCATTTCCTGTCATTTATTTTCGTTATTCCTTTCTGCATTTTAGTTTCCTGTAAGCTTTCTTTCATCAATTCCTTGTAATTCATCTGACATTGTCAATCAAAGAAGAGGCCTTCGTCCTCTAAAAATTTTACGTTCAACAAAAATTAAAATCTAACTAAACTTGCTACATTCTTTTGGTTTTTTCTTTTTTATAACTTAATACAGCAACCCCACAATAAACGATGCATATAATTCGTATACCCATCATTATAATTTGAACATTGTTCAAATTCAATAAATAGCATATTATGATGTCAATTTTACGAAATGATTGACATTTGACACTGATATTTTGGAAAAGTTGATACATAGTGATGCAAATTAAAAGCAAAATTTGTACTCCCTCCGCTTTCAAAAAATTGAAACGGACCCACGATGCACGCAGTCCAATGCACATTTTAAATCATTAATAATCAAGTTCGGTATAAGTAAAAATTCTAAAAATTACATATTTAAAAACTACTCGACGAGACGAATCTAACAAGATCTCACTTGACTATATTTTAACTTGTATAACTATGATAAAACTTTAAGTCAAAGTGCGTGTGTGAACAGTACACAATTTACAAACGTTACAATTTTTCAAAGGCGGAGGGAGTATTATCAAACATGCACTGTATGAATTTTCTATTCAAGCGTTCGAAATTTTTTAATAAAATTCAATCACTAAAGAAATTAATTATCTTATTTGTGATCGAAATTCGTTAGCTACCACACTTTTAGCGATCGAAATTCATTAGCTAAAAGTACAATTTTAGCGATCAAATTCGCATTTTTTCTAATAGTGTGGGTATAGACTTCTCTTAATCTCTCAAACATCATCACCCACTAGGGCTTACATTATCTGATTTGAACATCTACTAAATTATTTTTCTTCAACTTATTTTTATTTGACGCTTTGGAACAAACCTTATTAAAAACGTATTTGGTTAATTTTATTAATCATTTCTCTGGTCAATGGTTTCATTATATATTTCTAGTTGTTTCACTATCAAAATTTTTATGGAAGGCGACGAAATCCGGAAGTTAATGAAGTTTTAGGCGATGATATTTGTTGCCTTGTTCGTCGTCTTCCCGCAAATTTCTTGTATTGTTTAATCCATTACGATGCGTTTAATTGTTGTTACATGTTTGAATATATGCGATCATAAATATTGACACATATAAATAATACTTCAATACAAGAAAATTAATATCTATATATATGTATTAGATTTTGAAGAAATAAATATTAAGACAATTATTTTAAATATTTAATTCATAAATTAAAAACTTAAAATAATTGTCTTATAAATAGAAAAAAGTTGCATTTAAAGACAATACTGTGTGTCATGTGGTACGTAGTAGATTACTCCTTCTGTCCCATTAATTATATCTCAAAAAATTTTGGACACACCGTCCAATGCACTTGTTTAACAGTTAATATTTTAAAATATATAAAATTAAAAGTTTTATAAAATTTATATTCTAAAACTATGTGAAAAAACGAATCTAATAAGACCCCACTAGACCACATTTTTTTTATATAATTGCAATAAAAAGTTAGGTCAAACTTTTCTAATGAACAATGGAAAAAGTCCAATGGGACACAATAAATGAGACAGAGGGAGTATATGTTAATTATTCAAATTTTTAAGTAAAATTCATAATCCTTCTGTCCCACTTATTATGTCTCATTTTGACTTTTAACAATGTTCATTGATCAACTTTGACCTAATATTATATGGACTATTTGGAGTACTGCCCAACACATGGCATTAAAGATTTGTGGTTCCTGGTGGGAGCTGCTATTATATGGACTATTTGGAGGGGTAGAAACGAAAAGGTTTTCAGAAGCAAAGAGTTTGACGCTCAAGCGGCAGAGGACTTAATTAGATGGAGGGTCCGCCTTTGGTGGAATGCTATAGCTAATGATACTGAAGCTATATGGGGGGTCCGTGAAGATATCCTTGGGACAGGGCTAGTATGGAATAAACGATATCGGGTTAAAGTTCCTCGTCAAGGCTTGGTGTGGGAAAGACCGGACAAGGGTTGGTGGAAAATTAATACAGACGGATCCTCCCTTGGAAACCCGGGTCCGGCCGGGATAGGGGGGTTAATTCGAAATGAAGAGGGCGATGTTATATTCATTCTTTCGGATTCTATTGGACAGACTGACTCGACGGAGGCCGAAGTAAAAGCTATCAGCAGAGTGTGCGAGGCATTAATTTGCGACCAAGGTTTTCCACTCCCGAGGCTTGTTTTCGAGTGTGATTCGATCAATGTGGTTCGTTGGATGTTGGAGCCTTCGAAACTACCTTGGCGGTTCAGCAAGTTGGCTGGCCCTATCGCCGCTGTGCTTAGATGCGCTGGTGAGGTCCGAATACAACACATTATGAGGGAAAGAAATGGTGAAGCAGACCGATGGGCAAGATTGGGTGCAGCTGGTGGAGAAAGGAAAGAAAGATGGTTTTGAAGTTTGGAACTACGGGATGGGGGAGATGCTACTACTGTTAAGTCGTCTGTTATATGTTTGTTATGATGTTGCTGGTACATTGGGGCTATGAAGGTGATACTGGTGTTGAGCCTTTGGGTATGGACCTGCGTAAAATGATGATGTTATTACACGGGGTTGCTGCTGTTGTGTTGTCTGTTTCTTGTATTTTTGCTTTTTTTTGTTTTCTTCCCTTTGTAACATAGGGTTGCCGCTGCTGCTGTAACATGGGATTGCCGCTGCTGTGGTGCCTGTTGCCGAGCTATTTGTTTGTTGAGGATGATGTTGGTGATTGTACCGGTCGAGGATACCCAAAGAACATTGAAGCCACTGTCCACTGATTGTACCTGGAGCTAATAACTTCTGGTAATGTGAGCGAAAGAACGCAAACTGGGAATCAGATGCGGAATGCTGTTGGTGCTGTTATCCGTGTGCAAAAATGCCATGCTATGAAAGATTGGATGCCACCAAATTATGATGCTGCTGGAACATCAGCTCTTTGAAGTTGTTTGTACCTCCCGGAGCTGTTGATGATTCACGCGACCTGAAGATCTACGAATGCTGCTTGCCGTATTAGGAGGCACTTGATGTTGTTTTTACTTTTCGAGATCATGCCGACATTTCAATTCTTCTCGATGATCCGAGGCTGCTGCGGTTTCAACTAGGAGCTGCTGAGTGGGTTGGTGCTTAATTTCAAGGTGTAAGTTTGTAGCTGTGATGTCAATCTCTGCTGTTGGCTGCCACCTCATGAACATCTTGCAGGCTTTTCAATCTTCCATTTTGACCACATCAAGCCAACCGAAAATATTACTGGTGAGATCTAAGCTTTCAAATCTTTTACATGTGCGTAAGGATGGAGTCCATATAGACATCCCAGAATCTGCTTTATCTTACACATGGAACCTGCATATTTTCATTTCTTTGTATTGAAAAAGACAAGGGCTTGTGGGCTTATCTCTTTTTGATTGTTAAACCTACCACACTATTCTCCTTACCAAATAATTAAGCCATTGTTGATGAAATATCCTGACATAACCCAGCAGACACTCTACCCCCTTAACTACTAAAATGTCCTTTCTTTCTAGCCTAACATCTTCTACACCTTTGGGAATCCATGGAATGTCTATGAATTTTCACATGCTTTTTCTCATGCTGGTGGTAATTAAAGTTTGGTTTCTATGGGAGTTTGGAAGGCTCTTGAAAGTGGGAGGATGTGAGCATATTGTATCAGAGTAGGATTTTGATTGATTGGTTTTTTAGAAAGGTTTGTTACTGTATTGAGGTAGCTTTGTTTGGCTATTTGGATTATGGGTATCCCCTGAAGAGTTTTGAAGAAAAAAAAAAAAAACAGGGGGGTAAAGAAGAGTAGAAAAAAAAAGAAGAAAGTAGAAAAAAAAAGAAAAAAATATATGAGAGTATCTGTGCTGTTGAAGAAAAAAAAAATGGAGTATATGTAAAAAGTGAAAAGAATGTAGAGGGTTTTTTGACATTTTGTATGATCGGGGTGATATCTACTATATGGAATTATTTGGTAGGTTGTCTTTTTGCAGTGATTTTCTGTAGCATCTCTATTTTGAACAAGCGTGTGATTATTCATAGGTGTTCCCTCTTTCCCCAATAGCCGTTTTTCATCCATTTTTTCCTCCCATTGCCTTGGCCCTGCTACCACCCTGCCATTGCCCTTGTTTTTCGATGCATTGATTTTGAATATTTTTGCATGGGATATGTGTTTGTTAAAGTTAGCTTCGGGAGTGTTTATTACGGCTTCACCACGCGAGAGTCTTCATCGACCTTTTTCATGTTTTTTTGAAAATAAGTGAAGACATTTCATCTTTGAAGAGGTCGTTTTGGCTTGATGTCGGCGATGGTTTGGACCTTTAGTGCACGTTCGCATCTGCTATTTTTGAAGCTCTGGCTGTTATAATGGCAATAGTTGTATAACAGGTTTTGCTATTTTGTGGTGAAGGTTTCTTTTTCGTCTGAATAATCTAGAGGTGTGTATGAGGATAGTGGCAAGGCAATGATTTTTGTGCTCATCTACACGATGGTGTTGTAATATACTGGCTTCTTGTAGTATCTCTCCAATGTGTCTTGTGTTTGATTGAGAGGGACTCTCTTTGTAAAGCCTAATGGGCGAGAACTCTGTTATTTATTCATGAATAAAATTCCTCCTTTTCCTCAAAAAAAAAACTTTGACCTAATATTATCACAATTATATAAACGAAAAATATAATCATGTGTAGTTTATTGGATTCGTTTAATCATATAGTTTTAAAATATATATTTTATATAATACTCCCTTTGTTTCTAAATAAGTGACATAAGAAAATGACACGGGATTTAATGCAAGGAACAAAAGTGCTTTAGTGTAAGCTTTTTACCTTTAAAAGCATTTCATATATGGTAATTTAACATTGATTATGAAACATTCAAAAAAAATGTTACATTTAAAAAGAAATGGAGGAAGTATTTGCTTATACACAGTTGAAGATATTAATGGTTAATTAAATAGAGGTAATAACTAAAATAGGCCACCAGAAGGAGTCATTTTCACTTTTAGGCCACGATATTTTGATTTAGGAAAATAGGCCATTAGAAGGATTTCGGGCCTGAATTTAGGCCATTGCCCATTGGGCTGGAATTCGGGCTGTGATGGCCTAAAAATGGAAATGACTCATTCTGGTGGCTTATTTTAGTTTTTTTCAATTATTTTTATTTTATGTAATTAAAATAAATAATACTCATTTTGTGTCATTATTTATGTCCTACTTTTTCTTTCTTGTTCCAATATTTTTATTTCATATTCATTTTGAAAATAATTAAATATTAATCGTCAAACATACCCATCACCTTACATTAAACTTTCAAATTACCCTCTACTAGTAATAATTCCAATCCACCCCACAACCACATATCAGTCAATCACGCATAAATAAATAAATAAAAATTGTAAACTCATTACAATCATATTATATAAATTTTTAAGTTACTTTTTTAACGCTAATAATGTGACGAATGGAGTAATATAAGAAATAAAATAAATATTAATTCAAATATATTATAAAATAAGTAAAACAAACACATTCAAATATTATAAATTTAAAAACAAACATATTTTATTATAAATATCCCAAAATTTTCGGATATGGTACTTTATGTAGGGATCATTAGTACTCCCTCCGTCCCACTTAACTTGTCTTGTTTCATTTCTGCATACAATTCAATGCACATTTTCAATCGTTAATATCTCAAAATATGTACAACAAAAAATTATATAAAATATATATTATAAAACTACATGATTTTACGATTCTAACAAGACCCTACTCGACTCTTTTTTTTCAAATATATACTTGCAATAACGTTGAGTCAAAGTTAAACAATGAACAGTGCCAAAAAGTCAAACAGGACAAGTATACTGGGACGGAGGGAGTATTAAATACAAGGATATATTAGGGTTAAAAATTGTAGCTTAAGAATTTATATAATGTGGTTGTAATAAATTTACAATTTAAATTTATTTATTTATGTGTGATTTACTGATATATGGTTGTAGGTTGGATGGGAATTGTTAATGGTTGTAGGTTTGAAAATTTAATATATTTATTTATTAATGCGATATGATGGGTATATTTGGTAACTAAAATTTAATTATTTTTAAAATTGAAATTAAAAAAATATCGGAACAAGAAAAAAAGAAAATATGACATAAATAATGGCACAGAATGAGTATTATTTATTTTAATTAAATAAGATAAAAAATAGTTCAAAAAAACTAAAATGGACCACCAGAAGGAGTCATTTCCACTTTTAGGCCATCGAAGCCCGAATTCCAGCCCAATGGCCTAAATTCAGGGCTGAAATCCTTCTAATGGCTATTTTTCCTAAATCAAAATATTGTGGCCAAAAAGTAGAAATGACTCATTCTGATGGCCTATTTTAATTATTACCTCAAATAAATATATTGAACTATATGTTCAAAAGCCTTGTGATAAAAGCTACGAAAAAAAAAAAAAAAAAAGTCTCGTGATAAAAAATGGAACAGAAGGAGTACTCTGTTAGCCTTACAAAAAAGAGTCTCATATGATTAGACACGCGTTTTTTTAAAAAAATACTGTATTTGCCTAGAATTTAAAATTAATATATACCGATTTTTTAAAAAAATGTTATATTTACATAATTGTGAATGTTCATTGAGTAAAGTTGTTTGTTGTTACCGTGAGGGTGCGACCACTAGATTACATTCCCACTTTTGTAATAAGGTCCCTCCGGTTTCTTGTGGCCTCAAGCAAACCCCAGCTAAAAATCAACAAGCAACCCCAATTCTAAACAGGATCCATGGACCTCAGAACCAGATGAATGTACACCACTCATCCCTCCTCTCAACACCACAGTATCAATGGCTAGATCAAAATCTGGACTCCAACTCCATTCCTCCACTAACCATCACTCAAAGCCATATATCCCAAGAAAGCCCACTGGATAGAGCACAGTAGGTGAAGGGTTGTTTCATAAAGCTATTATTATTACAATTATACTACTCATTAGTGTCAAATTTGGGCAATTGCCTTTATTTTTATTTATTATTTAATTTTAATAAAAAAACAAAGGGGCCTACATCCACTAAAAGTTAAAAACTAAATTAATTAATTAAAAGAAAGTGACCCTACAACTTGCAAATTTTTATCAAGTGGGGCTCACCTATTTCTTTTCAAATGACAAGTGACAACATCCACAATCATTGTGACATTTATTTATGTAAAAATAACTTAATTTTAAAATAAAATGCTCCAATGTTGCCCTGCTGGTCCATTTAAATACTCATTCATTCCTAAATAGTTGTCTTTTTACAAACTAAAAAGCATTTTAAAATAATTGTTATTTTATATTTATATTATATTTTTCTAATATTACCCTTATTATTTGATAAATATTATTCCTAAAATATTGTCAATCTCTATCCACTTCAATTTTACTTTTTTATAGAGTATGGATAAAAGTAAAAAATTAATTAATACTCTCTCCATTTTTTTTAACTTCACCCATCCTGCACTGCACGCAATCCAATGCACATTTTCAATCATCAATATCTCATATTATATATAAGTAAAAATTATAAAAATTTGATATTCTAAAACTACGCGATTAGACGAATCCAATAACATCTCACTTGACTATGTTTTATCTTATATAACTATGATAAAAAGATGAATCAACGTTACTTAATGAATAATTTCTACTATTCAAAGGGAGAAGATAAAAAAAAACAGAGGGAGTAATAATGATATTATTTGCTATGTGTAATTTTTGCTAAAACGACATTTATTAACGAACGGACGGAGTACTTACATTCTTGTGATAATATGTAGTAGAGTTTATTTTAGTAAAATAATTGTTGTAGTTTAGCATAAAGCTAATAATGCTGTGATCAAATGTGGCAGCAGATCAGGTTTATTTCTTTTTCTATTTATATTTATCATTATTATTATTCTGCAGTTCATTTGGCTTTATTTGATTTTGATTTGATTCTTTCACTTGACCAACATGCACTGTTCTAATTTAGTGTCAGATTTATTTTTTTATTATTTATTTTCATTTATATATTTTGTTAGGAAAAAATAACTTGTGAAGAACAAGCCAAATCTCAAATGAATCATTTTCTGATTCATAGCAAAAAAAAAAAAAAAAAAAAAAAAAAATATAGCAATATAGTACTCCCTCCGTCCCACGAAATTTGGCCACTATTCCCTTTTAGAGTGTCCCACAAAATTTGGTCACTTTCCATTTTTAGATAAATTAAAATAATATAAATTTAATTAGAATTTTAATTGTTTTCAAATTACATTAAAAGTATTCACTTTTACTATTCTGCACAAATTCCAATGCACTTTTACTTTTCTACCCAAAGTCCCTAGCATTTCTTTAATTCTTAATATTCTAAAATTGATACAAATAAAAATTGTATAAAATATATATTATGAAACTACACGATTAGACGATTCTAACAAGATCAAACTTGAATATTTTTCTCTAATTGTATCATTACATAATATTAAGTCAAAGTTAAACAATAAACAGTATCAAAATTCATTAGAATCTTAAACACAAAATATCTACACCACTTTAACTACTAAACCCCACTACCTAAATTGTCGTGCCCAAAAGAAAGTGGTCACATTTCGCGGAACGGAGGGAGTACTAAAAACTACAGGGGTGAAATGGTCATTCATCACAAATGTGATGATATCATCTTGGCCCTTGGTTTTTGATTTAATGCCAAATAAGCTCGCAGGATTTTTCTGGGGTCAACAATTCAAGAAGTACTCCCGCGAATTATGACTCGTTTATTTTGGGCACGGTAATTTATGTGGTGGGGTTGTTATGAGGTTTAGTGGTTAAAATGATTTGGTTATTTGTATTTAAAATTTTAATGAATTTTTACTTTCTTTATTGTTTAACTTTGACAAAATATTATTGTAATGATTTACTTAGAGAAAAATATTCAAGTGTGGTCTTATTAGAATCGTCTAGGCGTCTAGATTTAGAATATATATTTTATATAATTTTTATTTGTACCAATTTTAAAATATTAAGAATTAAAGAAATGCAAGGGACTTTGTGTAGAAAAATAAAAGTGGATTGAGAGTTGTACAGAATAGTAAAAGTGATTTCTTTTAATTGGATTTAAAAAACATTAAGATTCCAATTATATTTATATTAATTAAATTTATCTAAAAAGGGAAAGTGGCCATAATTAGTGGGACAGCCCAAAGAGGAATACGAGCCACAATTCGTGGGACGGGAGTAATTTTGTATTTTAGTGAATATATATCTAAATTTAATATTAAAACCCTTATTCTTTTGTCATCCTCAAATTTTGATTTTTGTGGAAGTTTCCAGCATTTTTATTTGGTATAGGTCAATACTGGCTGAGTTGAATTTAGAGATGTTGATGGTTGAATACTTTGCCAGCATTAAATTGTGTGTATTTTCACTCAATTTAATTTTGAATTAATTTTTCTTTTATTTATTCTTTATCCTTATTTCGAAATTATTTTTTTTGCAGACTTGCATTTGATAAGTCAACTGCAGCATAGAAATGGTGTTGGAATTTATTTTTTGTAAAATTGACTGCTTAATAGCTGGGTAAGTTCTCTGGCCTCTTGGCTAATCCAAAAAAAAAATAGCTGGGTAAGTCTTTTTTTTTTTTTTTCTTTTGCGAGTCATTTTGTTTCAGCCAATTCAAAAAATATGTGAATGATAATTTTAATCTTGAAAAGAACAATGAGGAAATATGAGAACAGTGATTTCTAATAGGAAGTAATATACGACAGTACCCTGTCAGGTGCCTGCAACTATCTTTTTTGACCGCCGACAAAAAACCTATACTTTTATGCCCGAAAAGTCAAAAACGACCCTGGGTCGACAATGGGGTCGACGTCGACCCCGGTTTAACAAGTCGAACCCGAGTTTAATTAATAATGTGGATTAGGGAGGCGGGGTCGTGTGTCATGGTGGACCCCGGGTTTCCGAAGTCGACCCACGACCCCGGGGAAAGAAGTCGAACCCGGGCTTTTATTTTTATTTTTATTTTTTTTTGCGTGTGGGCTTAATTAATAAGTACTCCTTCTTACTACTTATTATTTTTTATTATTTATGAATTATTATTATAATTAAATTGTATAATTATTATCAATAATAAATTTTAATAAATAGTATTAAAAAAATATTATAATATTAAGAAATTATTTATTATTTATTATGAATTATTATTATAATTAAATTTGAACAATTATTATCAATAATAAATAGTAAGAAATATTATAGTATAAATAATTTTACAATAATTTGAATATTTAAACTGACGATTTATTAAATGTAATGCTAATATATTATTTTACAATTATAATAAATATTCAGATTTTTTTATAAATTTTTTTTAAAAAGTATTAAACAATATGTATTATTATCAAAGGTGGAATTAGTATCTAGTGTAAAAATAATTATTACAAATATTAAAAATTTGATAAATTAATAATTTAATAATAGTAAAAATTAATTTGACTATTTATTACTTTCATTTTAATCCAATGATATTTATTATTATTATTTTAATTAATACTCTTAAAATGACAATATTTATTGTATTATAATTAATGAAGTATTATGGAAATATAATTATTTTAATTTTCCGTCTACAAATATTATAAAATCTATTATAACAAAATAATAATAATAAGTTTTATTTATTATTAATATTACATTATTATTATTATTAATATTATTATTATTATCATTATTATTAATATTCTTTTACTATTGATTGTAGAATAATTATTATAATGTATTTATAGGTGAAGAAATAGTCAAACCTTTTTAATAGTAATAAAATATTAATAATAATGATAATAATTATTCCATTGCAGTGCACCCGCGCCGACGAGTCGAACACCATCACCATGGGTGCCTACTCTTACGTCTCGGAGCTCTGGAAGAAGAAGCAATCCGATGTCATGCGCTTCATACTTGGGGTTCGTTGTTGGGAGTATCGTCAGATTCCCGCCGGCGTCCGCGTCACCCACCCTACTCGCCCCGACAAGGCAAGACGCCTCGGCTACAGGGCAAAAGAGGGGTATGTGGTTTACCGTGTCCGTGTTAGACCCGTCGGCGCTGGTGCACGGGAATGGAATAATTATTATCATTATTATTAATATTCTTTTACTATTGTTTGTAGAATAATTATTATAATGTATTTTTAGTTTTAATACTAAAAATTTAAATATTAATATAAATATTAAAATTATACATTATTATTATTAATTTAATAATAGCAAAAATTATTTTGACTATATTTATTACTTTCTCTTTTGTTATAATAATAAATATCTTTGATTAATAATTTTCTCTAATAATATTGTAACAAACATAGAACAATTGTAATTATGAAAGGCGTCGTGTATGCCCAAATTTCAATTTGCCGCCACCCCATACACCATCCCCTCCAGCTCTTTGAATCTGCAAGGCCATACTGAATGTCCCGAGAGGAGTAATATTTGGAATGTCATAGTCAGCACATTCTTCATGATGCAGTTATTGTGCTTCCAATGACGGTCCTTACCAATGCCGCCCATGCCAAATGTTGTATTTTCCAATACCTTCCAATTCCTGATTCGGACAAAATTGATAGGCCATACTCAATGTTCCCGAAAGGAGTAATTTTTTTAATGTCATGACCGCAACATTAACGTTGATGTTGTGATCGTGGTTACTGTTGATGCATGCCCAGTGTTCCACAACAGCAACATTCACCCTGATGTGGCGCTTGTGATTCCGAATGTGGCACTCTTACCTATACCTCCCATTCCCCTGAAATGAAACTGCCGACTTACAACACTAACCTGCAGTTAAGCATCCAGAATATATAAATCATTAGATTGAATAATAATAATAATAATAATAATAATAATAATAATAATAATAATAATAAGGGTGAATAATAATAATAATAATAATAAACCATTAGATTTGTTATGTGAAAAACTGTAAAATTACCTCCAGTGAATAATTGTTGGGAATTCATCCTAGTAGCTCAATTTAACTCCCTTCGTTGATTACTCTCTGCAGCCTTCTGCACCATATGCAACCGAAATAAATGGTGCTATCTACGGTGCTGGTGGCTATGATGGGGACTGCAGAATTTTATCCTCTCGGAAAGCCGATTCTTCAAGCTCTGTGATGTAAGATTTGAGCTTGATGCATGGCCAGTGTTTAACCTGTCGCAACACGACCTATGTGGGACAGGCTATACTCATGCTACACGAAAGGAGTAATATTTGGAATGTCACGATCACTACATTCATCCTGATGTAGTGATTGTGCTTCCAATTAGGGTCATTACCAATGCCGCCCATTCCAAATACATCCAAATTGAAGTTGAACACCAAAACCCTCATGTTTTCTCCAGCCACTGAAGTTGAACACCAAAACCCTGAATTGGAGGAGTCTTCTCAAATTGAAAGAGATTTGGAAGTGCATATCAGATGCATGGACATAGGGTCTTTAATAGAGTTGCCCAAGATTCAGGTGCCGTTTTGTCCTCCATCTCCATACCACCCACCAAGGCTTGCCCCTCTGAATGTTCTACGGTCCTAGTGCACCCGCTCCCGTTTTGACCCCTGAACAATGGGAGGTGGATCGAACCGTCGTCATTACCAATGCCGCCCAGGCCAATGTTTGTTGTTACAAACGTGGCGACCATGTCGTCTGCTCTTGTATTTGGGCAATACCTACAAGTAAACATTACAAAATAATATTAATAACGGCGATCAATACATTTTTGTAAAGTTAATGCTAATAATATGAATAGTAATAATAAAATTAATACGACTAATACCACTCTGGCCGCCTGAGTTTATATTGTGATCAATCCGCTGCTATCCTTTTCCCATTGGCATCTCGCATTGGCCACTGAACCGCCCAATTTCCTTTGGAATGTCGTGTATGCCCAATTTTCAACTTGCCGCCTCCCCATCCACTATCTTCGGCAGCTCCTTGTATTCATAGGTCATTCTCAACATTCCGAAATGAGCAATATTCGGAATGTGACGACCGCAGCATTCACACTGCTGCGACGCTTGTGATTCCGAACGTGACACTCTTACCTATACCTCCCATTCCCCTGAAGTGGAACTGCGAAATGTTGATGTCCCATGTGGCAAAATTCACCCAATCTCCGAAATGACCTACAGTTATCATAGCAAACATTGTGCACAATATGATATTAGTACGCGGCCAAATAATAATAATAATAATAATAACAGTTAAGAAGACGCGCGCTAATTTTCTTTATCCAAAGGACATACTTATTTCTAGGTGGACACCACGCTAATGCTTGCCCCTCCGAGTGTGGTCATTGTGGACCTTCCACGGGGATAATGCCGACTTTAATTTTTCCTTCATGTCACCCCGATTGTATTGTCCCACGCAGCTTGATATGGATTCCGTTCATCAAGCGGAAGCGTGCGGCACCGTCAGGCGGCAAGGGCGGTAAGAAGAAGAAGTCCAAGAAGACTGCAGGTACGGACCGGGAGCCTTCCCCTCAATCTGGATCGGACGATAGTGCATCCGGCAGTGACGCGCATGGAGTCGCCGACACCGAGCCGCAGGGTGCATCTGAGCCCGTGGACCCTATACCGGAGCACGACCCAGCCGGCCAGAGTGTACCACAGCAGGCACCTGCCCAGGGCTATCAGGCATTGATCGCTGCGTTCACTGAGATCGTGGCACAGTCCGAGCGACGCATTCTCGACGACGCCGAGCGTCGGCACGCCGCGGCTGCCAGGCGGACGGAGGAGCTTATCGATTCGGCGGTGGAGCGCATGCGCGGTGAGGTTCAGCGGTCAGTGAACACATTCATACAGGGGTATATACGTGACCGCCGGGCGCCCACTACAGGCCAGCAGGGGCATGCGAGAGTTGTCCGTGAGGGACATGGAGGATCATCGAGTCAGGACCAGGTGCGAGGTACCCCTGACGTTAGCGAGCGGGATCCACTGCAGGAGGTACGGGAGGTCCCGCAGAGAGTGCCGCGTGTGTCGTCAGAGTCGTTAGACGTGAGCGGCTCACCATCACATGGGCCGACAGATCCACACACCCCACAGACGTGCGCACCCCAGGCCACCTCCGAGGGCACAGTTCACACGGTGACACGACACCCAGGTTATTTTCCTAAACCTAAACACTTTTTTTTATAAAGGGAGTCTACTTACGGTTGATCTTCATACCTGATATATGTTTAACACAATGTGCAGGTGATTCACCAAGGATTCACGCGACTGATCCACGCACGCCCCAGACCTGCGCCGACCCTGCCACATCTGAGCCTGAGGGGCCAGTTCCGACGCCAATACCTGACCCAGGTTTGATTGCGAAACTATTTATTTTTTCTGTAAACCCCAGGGCTGTTGTAGTCATTGATATGCATACATGATATATGTTTTCCACTAATGTCTAGGCGCATCCACACGACCAGCGATCGATCCACGCGCGCCACAGACCGACGCGGACCCTGCCACTACTGAAAGGGCGGTTCACACGCCGATACCGGGCGAGACGGTTCCCGCGTCGAGTATACACCCGACCCACGGCCCCACAGGTATTACTATTTTGATTTCCCAGTATCACCATCATTGTTTGATGTGTGACTCCAGACAATGAACATATAATCTTTTTTTTTTTATAGTGACACCCGACTCCCGTCTGCACCCACAAAACGATGATATTGTCACTGTCCGGCCGCGTGGATCGGCTGAAAGATCGAGGTTCCGCGTGCGACGGCCCTTCAGGTTGTCGCATCGTTTATTAAGCCCATTCATGCCACTGGTCCGCAGGCGCCGCACGGCAAAGGAGCAGGACTTTTATACCTATACCCTCGAGGATCCACATGCCGCACCGTACGTGGTTCTAAATACTAAACCATTTAATTTTTTCAGTCTCTCTTAACAATCGTGTATTAACTGTTGGTTGGTGATAGGTTGAATGTGGGGGGATGGGTACTAGCTGGACCAGCTTTCTTCAAGACGTGGCTCGACATCAAATCGTTTCTCGAAGACCAGGTATGTATTTCTAATGAAGTATTTTGTTTACGGGTTGATTTTTATATATATTTAAGATAACTGTAAAATAACATTTCATACGTTTCTGGTGCAGCACATAGATGCGTATCTGGGGATCTTGCAGTACGATCCTGGCTGGCTCGGCGTCATCCCCCGCCCGGGTCACACGTACGCCATCATGGATGTCGACTTTCTGGTGGGTCTCCTAGCCTGCACCCACTTCACATTCTACTACGTATTCTTTCTTCGTAATTTTCAAATATCGTAATTGATTTTATTTTAATCACATCAGTCCGGCCTGCTACGCGAGTGTTGGGACGTGGCCAACCGTCAAGTCTGTTTCACGAGGTCCCAGGTCAGACACTTCAGTCTATACGTCACTGGGTGTAAGCCTTCTTGGGGGTCCACAGCACACTGGACGGAGTTAGACGAGGTATGTGGAATACATGTTTGGGTATCTTTGTCGTTAGTGATAAAATAACTCGCCCTAACATTGTACCACGTCTTCTTGTTGCCCGTACAGGTTATATGTCCGTACAACCCAGGGGGTCATTGGGCCATCGTACGGTTGCGGTTCAAGGACCGGCTCAGGGTCGCTCCCTCATTTATCGACTTCATCAACTCCAAATGTGCCCAATCAGTCAACACGAGTGTTTTGCTGACCGCGTCATTGTGCCTCGCCGAGAACCATTCTGCTATGGTTGCACGAATTACGTCGAGCATTGAGGACACAGGTAACCTTCGTGCCCACCTCAAGCGCCTGTTCATACTCTCCACGGCATTCGTCGTCATCATGTCATAACGACGGACCGGACACTTCACGCGTGCAAACTTTGCTTCCCCGACTTTCTCCATGAGATGCTTGTATGCACCCGGAAACTGCTGCTTCAGGGTATCCATGTGTCGGTTGTAATCGGCAGTCTTGAATGCATAAGCAGCTTCAGTGAACAAGTCGGTCGCTCGAGTGCCATACTTCTGTAGATTGGACTTGATGTGCACGCAACATAGGACGTGGTGGGCTTGCGGTAACACCTGCGCAATCGCAGCTCTAATGGACTTATGACCGTCCGACACTATCAAAACATCTTTCTGCAAGTTTAGTGCCCGGTGTAACTGCAATAGAAACCACCGCCACGTTTCATTCGATTCGGTTGGCCCAACAGCAAATGCGAGCGGGAACAAATTGTTGTTGCCGTCTTTCGTCACGGCCACAAACAGTGTACCCCTGTACTTTCCCTTTAGATGTGTCCCATCAATTGCTATGAAAGGCCTCATCAGTGGCCACCCCGCAATAGAGGCACCGAGTGCGAAGAAGGCCATCCCGAATTTCCCATCCCCATCCAGAACGTAATCCGTAACGGTTTTCTCGTTCGTCTCCTCCAGCATGTGTAAGTACGAAGGGATCATCTTAAATGACTCATCGTGATCGCCAAAAATTGAGCAGATTGCGTGGTTTCTTATCTTCCGGGCCATTTCTATCGAGATATTAACGCCCTTACGCTGCAGCTTAGCCTGGATCATCACAGGATCTAGCGTCTTCTCCTCGACAACTATTTCCGATGCATAATAGCTGCCCAAATGTCTCGAGGGGAGTGTCGTCGGTTGTGGCCTGTCTGGGTCTGCGCTGCAAGAATGCGGAACCAATTTGTACACCTTCCAAAGCGATGCCGTTCCACTTGCTCGCATCTCAAATTCGCAATCTTCAACCTTACACCTCACCCAGTACCTCTCCTTATCCGACTTCCACGTGCGCATACCACACCGGGCACCCACAATATATTTTGTCAGCATCGCTTGCAACTTCGCCTTCGTTGCGAACATTGAGCCGACCGCGAATGATGAATCCACAGTATCGTCAACGTGCTCATCGACCAGCCTTTCGGGTAAGTCAAAGTGTGGCCGAGGGAGGTTCCACATCCCATGACTCATATCCGGGACAGTGTATACTTCTTCTGTCCTCGTCCAACGTGGATTATGACCAGCTTGCAGCCCTGGACGCCCCTCCCTCTCGATCCGTTCTTGATTCCGCTCTGTATCTCGCACAATACTGTAATAGTACTGAAAATCTCCCCAAGTCATGGGCATACGAAGCTCATCCTCACTCTCCGATCCCGAACTACTTTCTTCAGCACGGTCTGCATGACCATCGACCTCCAACCGCTCGGTCACTACTGCATCTCCGCATACATTCTCCACCGGCTCCGGCACATCTTCGATCCGCAACTGCCTTCCTCCTCCATGTGCTACACCGCGCCCATATCCTGCAAAATTACCCATACCGCTACTTCCGTCCACATTTCCCCGTACCACTCCGTACCCGTGGCTGCTCCCAGCTACATTTTCATTCCCGTATATATTTATTGTCGGTGTCGGGCCAAATATGTTGTCCATCACGCTTCCAGAATGTAGCTCAACGTACGACATGGTTCTTTGCGCGTCGTAGTTAGTTGAGTTCTGTGTCTCTTGTATCCCTTCAATTCCCAATAATATCTCAAACTTATAGAAAATACTGATGGGGTTAAGCGTTAACTGAGTACTATGGATACCAAGTAATCTCATGTAATGCAGCGTTAACATTTCTAAATTATTCATATTACGATGGATTTACGCAGCATTGCAAAATAAAACTTACGGTTTCGTCCTTGCTCTTCCTCGTCGTGTGGATGCCACTCGCCCTGGTACCATGTGCTCCCGGTCAGTGACTCCCAGAATGACATTGCTACGTTTAGTCAATCACCCACACCTAATAACACATAAATTAACAATAATAATATTAGTAATATTACTACTAATAATAAATAATATTATTACCAATAATATTAATAATAGTAATATAATTAGTTATAATAATAATACTAATAATAATATAAATAATTAATAATATTACAAATAATAGTAATAATACTAATAATAATAATATTAGATTATAACCGAATTCAATAACCGACTTCAATAAAGAAAATAATAATGCTGATAAAAAAATAATAATAACATTAATAATAACAATAAGAATAAATTAATAATAACAACAGTAATAAAAATAATAATACTTATTCATAGTAATAATAATAATAATAGTAATAAAATTAATAGTAATAAATAATATATTATAACTGTTATAATAATAATACATAATTATACTTAATATTAGTAATAAATAATAATAATAATAATAGTAATAAAATTAACAATAATAAATAATATATTAAACTGTTATAATAATAATAAATAATTATACTTAATAATAGTAATAATAATAATAATAGTAATAATAATAATAATTAATAGTAGTAATAAAAATAATAGTAATAAATGATAATATTATGACTGTTATAATAATAATAATTATTAGTACTTAATAATACTAATAAAAAATAATAACAATAATAATAACGATAAATAAATAAATAATAATAATAGTAATAAGAGTAATAAAAATAATAATACTTATTATAATAGTAATATTCATAAAAACAATAACAATTATAAATAAATAAATACTAATAATAATATTAGTCCTACCAATGAAATAAATAATAATAATAATAATAATAATACTAATAATCCTAATAATAAATACTTATAACAGTTAAATAATACTATTAAATAATAATACTAATATTACTCCTACCCTAAACCGAAATAAAACAATAATTATAATAATAATAATAATAATTAGTATCAATAATAAATAATACTAATAATAAATACGAATAAGATTTAATTAATGCTATTAAATAATAATAATACTAATAATTAAATACATTAATAATAATAATAATAATAATAACAGTTAAAATAAATAATATTAATAATAATAATAATAATAATAATACCAACGAAAATATGAAAACAAACAAATTAAACCTTAGTTGTTCTACTGTAATGATAATTAACAACATAAAACATAAAATTTAAGAAATAAATCCTAAAAATTAAGACTGTTTCGGCATTTTTAATACTAATATACCATATTTTTAACTAAATTAATATTACTCATTGTGCTACTAACAATTACACATCTATATTTGGTATTAACATAAACACAAACAACACAAAAACAACATTTTAAACTAATACTACAACATATTTAACTACTCACTGCATTTAAGCACTTAATAATCGGAATTACTAAACAAAGCATACTAAAAATTATACCTCACAGCAAAATTGAGGCAGTAAACAGCAACAATGCCCTTGGATCTCAAGGCTCCCTTCCAAAATGCAGCAACAATACTCCCTTCAAGTTTGAGAAATGAAGTTGTGCATGTGTGCAACTTAGATCTTAGATCCGAAATTTATTGACTTCAAATTAATGGTGGGTGGTCAGCAATTATTCCAGGTCGGAAGCGGGTTCGACATCGAACCCACCAGGGTCGAGACGACAACCACTGACCTCCGGTCCCCACAAATGGCAGAGAATCTTAGGAGGGGTCGAAGTCGACCCCAAAGGTTCGACTACGAACCGGGGTTCGAGGATCCTCGACGGGTTCGTCAATGTCACGACCCCGACCCCGACCCTCTCTAATCTCACGAACCCGGGTTTCTTAATCCCCATTATTAATTAAGCCCGGGTTCGACTTCTTCCAATGGGTTCGACGTCGACCCTGTTGTCGACCCAGGGTCGTTTTTGACTTTTCGGGCATAAAAGTATAGGTTTTTTGTCGGCGGTCAAAAAAGATATTTGCAGGCCCCTGACAGGGCACTGCAATTTGGCTCCCTTTCTAATAGGGTAACTACAACAGGTCTAACATTTAAAATTTTGAATTACAAAAATAACCCCACTGTAAATGGTGTCAATGATTAACCTATCGGCCTTTCTTTAAAGGGCATTAATGTACCAAAAGAAAAGCTGATAACTAGACTGAAAATTATTCAATCTACGCAGTACTACTTTCTTGTAAATTTACAATTTCACTTAATGACAGTTCCTGAGGTTTAACTTAAGTGCAAAGATCATTTTAAAAAGAAATGAAATTAATTATTTTGTGTAAGCCAAGAAACAGTCAATACGTCCAACCCCAAGAAAGTCAATATTCCTTGCTTGGGACCTCAAAAATAATTTTAAAAAACTATATAAGTATTTTTTAAACTTCCCCAATGCAGTTACAACACGTGTGAATTCTTTCTTTATTATCCTCTTTTCCCAACTTTTCTTTTCAGATAAAAAAGAAATAATTACCTGCAAAATTTTCATTGCTCCCCACTCCCTCTTGTCTGGTCAGAGTAAAAATAAATAGAAATCAGAATCTTTTAAACACACCCCTAAAAGAAGTGTACCTTCACAGCACTCAGGAAATTCAAAATGGGATTTCTTAAAAAAAGTTTAATACCCACAAGTAGAAAATGGATTTGACACAAAATGGACACTTTGTTATTGATAGTATAACCACGTGGAGTGAAATTTACTACTTGACACTTACCAATTTCAAAAACACCAAACCCACAAATTCACCCATATCAAAACCCAATTAACCGGTTTGGAGCTTTTTAGATAATTGGTCTTGGCTTCAATGCAGCGTGGAATACCGATAATTCAATACAAAAAAAAACCCAATTAACCATAATTAATTAATTAACTTCCTAAAATCCAAAAGTAGTATAGTAAAAAAACAAAAAAACTGACACATTACATAATTTACATTGGTAAAATCCCGGATAAAAATTAAATAAAAATAAAAAAAAATTAAAAGGTGAGAATATCACGTTATTCAAATGACAGTCCCCCTTAACTCTTTGCCTCCTCATCACGTCTTCCCATATGCCACGAGCCTCTGCATTTTAAAATTCACTTTTTCCTATGGATTTTACTAAATGTTTAATCATTTGTACCAAGAAATTTAAATATATGTGCATAGATATCCCCTGTTTCCATACCAGGAAACAAACTGGATGTGATAAAAGCATTAATAGTAGTAGTAATTTCATTGGGAAAAATAAAATACTCTCTTTCAAGTACAACGGATTTTACAAAATATTACTACTCCACTATCATAAGATGCTCCTTTATTTATTTATTATTTTTTTCACTTTTTTTTTTTTTCTTCTTTGGGTGGTTTTTACAAAATCCCTTCTATATAAAAGAGAAGGGGTACAAAAGGAAAAATACATAACTCCGATTATATGTCATGTCACTGTTTTTTAATCCCGACTCACGTATATCTATATTTATAGCATTTTAAAAAGGGCATTTCTTCCGGGGCAAAATGGGAAAACAAAATTTTACTTGAGGAGAGAGGCTAAGCCGGTCACGACCGGCTGTTTATTCCCTTTCTCCAAACTCTTCGGCCTTACCGCCGGCAACTGCCACGTCATCGGCGGCGGAGGAGGGGAAGGTTTATCGGCTTTATTTTCTTCTATGTCCTCTTCTCGGAAAATCAAGTCCAAACCTCCGACTACGTCATCATCAGGTTCGGGTTTAGGTCCAGACTCCGATTCGGATATTGTTTCGGGCTCGGGCTCGGGATCGGAAAGGTCGGATTTGGGCGGCGAGATGCGCGCGTGAGGGGCGAGCCATTTGGATTTGAGGTAATCTATTTTCCGCCACGGCGGGACGTGCATACCTTTCTTCTTGAGACTGAGCCGGGCGGCCTCCGAGGCGATTAACACGATCTGGAGGAGGCGGTCGGCTTTCCCGACGAAGATGTAGGGTAGATGCTGGAGGATCGCCTTGTAACCGCTCGTCGATCGGGCGATCTCGAACTCCGATCGGAAATCCACGTCAATCAGCAGCCGCTCGCCGTCGATTATCACGTCTATGTATTCGTACTCGCCTGTTAAAGTAAAGGAATTTAGGGTTTTTGAACTTCCGACAACTTTTAGAGTAGAATTGAGAAATTAATTACCAGCGGGAATGGAGGAAGATTTTTCCCATTTGGATTTGCAAGCAGAGGCGTTGTAACCGAGGTCGGCTAATCCATCGGTGACGATTTTCCGCAATTCTTCTTTACGTCTGCAAGTTTTTTTGTTCTTCTCAACGATTTTTGAAGCGTCTGCCAGTAGATTTCTCTCGGAAACACTCGCGCAGGGAATCAAAGCCTATGGAAAAGGAATCGGTTTTGTTACTAACCAAAATTGGTTTGAAACAGGAAATCTATGGAGTCTAGGGAGACACCAAATCGGGGAATTCGGTACCTTGAGAGTGTCTGAGGGGTCGCTGAAGGAAGAATTGGCCGACAGTGAGTCGGAGAAGAGATCCAATTCGTCGTCGGAGCTGTCGTTGCTGTTGCCGTTGAAGCAATTGCAGCGGTTCCGGCCGCATTTCTTCTCGTTGTTGTCTTCAATGAAATTCTGCACCATTTTATCCAAACAAACAGTGCTCGGCTCGAATTCCGCCGGACCAGAGTCCTTTTCGCCTCCTCCGGCCGATGAAATCCTTAGAACGCCGTTGAACGGGCGGTCAAACAGGCGCTTCAGCCGAGATTTCAACACCGGCGGCTTAGGTACGTCATTTAGGATTGAATCAATCGGCTGGATTCTCATCGGAAAAGGCATTTTTTTTTAAAAAAAAAATTACAAACCTCAACACCAACACTCCTACACAAATCAAATCTACAGAACACGTCTACACCAGTAACCGTAAATTAGCCCAATACACATTCATCCAACCTCAAAAATCAACCGATCAACAAAATTTCCGTAGAGATCAAACCCAAACCAATACACAGAAGAAACAAAAAAAACAAAAAAACCAAAACGCTTGCCAATTATCTGCAATTAACGAAGAAAATGAATTGATGAAATCCTTAGCTTTTCGGTTATGGTTTTTCGTGGAAAACGTGACGATGGTGGAAGGAGACAGGAGCATTGTAGTTGTAAGGGAAGCAAGCGGAATGAAAAGCCGGAATTTCCATTTTCCGGCGAGGTTCCATCGCCGACGGACAGAGATTTTTCTTTTTCTCTTGGCTTGTTATTTTCGTGAGCAAATTTTTCTTCTGTTTTCCTTTTGTCAATTGATTCCCTTCTGCTCCTCTTTCTAACAAGTGGTTTTTTTTGGCTGTATGCGTCCTTAAACAAGGGTTGGGGTTTAAATAGAAACCAGGTTTTGCTGACTTGGAATTATCTGCCACGCGTCATCCTACGTGTCATGGATAAGTTTGAAATCCGGGTTGTTATCCCCTGCAACAAATTTTGTGAGCTCTCATTTATAATCAGCTCTGATTTTTTAACACGTGTCCCAACGGCATTCCATTTTGTTTTTCTCAAAAGAACTTTAGCTTTCTTTAGAAGAAAAATGGAAAGGAAAATATATCATCCTTCCTCTAAGAACACTACACAAAACAACTCCATAAATATTTTCAATTAATCAAGCACCTAAATTATTTGAATAAATAAAAAATAAATTACATATATACTACCTCCGTCTCAATATATTTGTTACGGATGATTTTTTGGCACTATTCACTGTTTAACTTTGATTCGAATTTTTATCATAGTTATGTAAGAAAAAACATAGTCAAGTGAGATCTTGTTAGATTCGTCTAATCTTGTAGTTTTAGACAATTAACTTTTTATAACTTTTCGTTGTACATAATTCAAGTTATTAACAGTTAAAAATGTGTATCGGCATACGTGCTGTGTGGGTCCGTAACAAAAATAGTGAGACGGAGGAAGTATATTTTTTGGTAAAAAAAAAAAAAAAATTGATTGGCAACCACTCCTGAAACCTTCTGGGTGGAATGCAAATGGAGTGCGCCCATGCAGTCCAATAATTGTAATTTAGACAAAAGTGTGGAATAAAACCAAACTACCGATCAATTTTAATTTATCTACCCCCAAAACAATACATTATGGCTGAACAAACTATTTTTAAATTTATTTATTAATATTTAAAGGAAAAGGGATGGTTTGAATTTTAAATTTCCAAGTCATTTAATAATGAGGAAATATGTTGTTTCCAGAAAGGAAAATGTAGGAGTAGCATATTAGTATACAAAATGATGAAAGTGATGGTCCACATGCTGCTTCAATTTTAATTATCTGAACAGTGAATTTAAGCTTTATACATATGTGTATATTCATGAATTGGAGCAAACTTCCAAAAATCAAATAAATCACAATAATGGGATCAACCACTCCTCTTGGTGGTTACTTCTTGTTTGCCTTTATGGAATAGAATTTGAATACAACTTTTTTTTTTTTTTTTTCTTTTACTTATTCACAGTTTTCCAAGCTGATTCATACTTTTGTTTTAAATTTTCAAATCATATCCCTCTTATTTCTTTGGAAAATAAATAGATAAGGGCAACATTAATCCAACTCTGATCTGTTTGGACAACCCAATAATTAAATTGAAAATAAATTTATATTTATTTTAATTTTTTTAGAAAGTATTGAGTTGGTTTGTACAGTACTTTCCCGTTCCCAAATAAATGATACAAAAGAGGGTTTGCCACTGTTAATTAAGTTTCTTTGATAAAATATTTTAGCATAAGTAAGTAAGCAAAATATACTCAAATAATATTTTGTTGAATTCGTCTAATAATGTAATTTTAGAATATAAATTTTTTATAATTTTTGTTTGATACAATTTTGATTTATTAATAATTAAAAATATGTCTTGAATTGCGTGAAATTAGCAATATGTCATTTATTTAGAAACGGAGGTAGTATATCGCTTTAAAAAAATGTCAAACCACCAATTTATTAATACTTTGTATTCACTTAATTAATTAAACTTAAAGATAAATAATGTTATCAAATTCATTGTAAACTTAAAAGATAAGAAGATGAAGAATTGATCATTAGTTATTATTTTATTTTAACACCATTCAAAATGTTTTGAGGATCCGTCGATGAATGCAAAGTTTATAATAATACGTCACAGTGTAATTACTTTATAAATTCACTTAATTTATGTTTTGTAGTTAAAATTTTGAACATGAACAACTATACAGCATGTTCACACAAACATGATTCGAAGAAATTCACTTCATTTATATTTTATAATTAAATTAACATGAACAAATATACATGCATGTTCATACACAAAAGTGTAAGCATTACAACAGATTAACAGAACACTCTCTAATTTGATTATTAGTTGGATATTGTTGGGGCCATATGGAATAATGGGCCGCGAAAGAACTATTGGGCCATAAGACATGGGCTGGAAGAAAGAGGAAGTCCAAAAAAGAAGATGGGCTCAAGATTGGTAAGGCCGAAAGCACATAGTAAACCGAAGGAAGGAAATCGAAGCTGATGAAGATTTCGGCCGAAATGGGAAGAAACAGCCGAAACCTAAACAATCGAATTAAAGAGAGAAAGAATTCGGCTCGGAGGAGTTAGCCGGAGAGCGGTTATTCCAGCTCCGGCTATAAATAGGGGTCGACGCACTCAAAATCAGGGAGAGATCAATCCAACCCCCAAATTACTTTTATCAATTTTAATTCCTTGTTATCTTTACTGCTTTCTTTACAGCTTTCCTTTATAGCTTTCCTTAGAATCTAGCCTAGTTTGTAGCGGTTACCATTTCCAAATCCACCGTTGCTCCTTAGCAGCTGGTAGTTTGGTTCTCTGTTTTTGGTGAATTCCGCCGTTGTTTCTTAACAACAGGCAGATTCTCCGTTGTATCGTGTTATTGTTGATCAATTCAAGGAAGATTCATTCAATTGTGGGCGCATTATTGTTAATTCGAACCCGTAATCGGTTTGATCCTTTTCCGATAGCCTCCCGTGAGGAGAAAAAGGTCCTTGGCTACACCCGAGCCAAACAGTGGCACGCCCAGTGGGACTCAAAATGGCGTTTGAACAAGCAACTCCAGCAGCAAACACGGCGGCGAGGACTGATTTGCCGCCGATTCAGGAAGAGCGCGCACCAGAAGCCGGAGAATTTCCCCCAGGGTTCCCCGGACCATCACATTTCCATAATCAGGAGTTTTCAAATGATGATTTAACCCCGCGATTCCGAGATCAGGTTCAATTTATGGTGGAGGCGGCGGTTACCAACTCGGTTCGCCAAATCGAAGGAAATATCCTGGCAGCGATGCCAGCCATGTTCAGAGCCGAGATCGCGAGGAGTATGTATCCGATGGGAGCGCAGCAAGCTCCAGTGGCGCAAAATCCACCGCAAAATCCTCACAATTTTCAACAGCAGGCCTTTAGGCCGCCAGGAGGGCATGGAGCTCGGCCTTTTGTTCCTCCGCAGCAGAGGTACGATCAGCAACAGAATCAACCGCCTCAACCAGTAGTTCAACCGCCTGCTCCAGTGGTTCAACAACAATACGCACCACTTCAGCAGAACCCACCACAACTGGTTGACAGAGAGCTGATTGCCGAGATTATTCGCACACAGTTTGGGAATCTCATCGGCCAGGAGAATAGGCCGATGTATCGGAAACCTTATCCAGATTACATCGAGGAGCAGTATCCACTGCCTAGAGGGGTGAAGGTTCCAGATTTCAACACTTTTTCTGGAGAAGTCGGCCGCTCTACCATCGAGCATATCGGCCGATTTACAGCTCAATGTACCAGAATCGCGCAAAATGATTTTCACAAGCTGATATTGTTCAGTTTGTCATTAACTGGCCCAGCATTCGAGTGGTACATTAACCTGCCAGCGGGATCGGTCAATACTTGGGCCGAAATGGAGCGGTTATTCCATGACCGATTCTATAATACCAGTCCGGAAGTCTCGGTAGTTGATCTGACGTCAACCAAACAGAAGGCGTCTGAATCGGTTACTGAATTCATTGAGAGATTTTATGCAGTGAAGGCCCAGGTGAAGACAATGCTGCCTGAGCATGAATATATTCAAATTTTAAAGCAGAATTTGAAGTTTGCCATCAAGGACAGATTGATGGTAACAAGACCGAGGACGGTAGCCGAATTAACGGCTGAAGCGATAAGGATGGAGACATATTTGGCGGAACAGGCGGCTTTCAAATCAAGCCGAAGTCAAAGTGGAAGGTCACAACCTATCCAGTCGGCTGCCTCATTTGCTGAATCTCTGGATAGATGTGAAATTCAGGAAGAGTACAATGCGGAAGACGTTCCTGCATTAGCCGAGGTTGCAAGGGCAGAGTTAATCATAAAGAAGCCTATGACGTGTCCAGCACTTCGGCCAGCCAGAGGCAAGGAGAAAGAAGGAGGAGATGAGTCTCAAAGGTTTTACTCTTTCGACTTGTCACAAATGGACGAAATATTTGATTATTGCCAGAAGAACGGATTGCTAGAGTTTAAAGGAAACCATCCACAGCCTACCAAGGATCAGTTGGAGGCCGGATGGTGCAGGTTCCACGGATCAGCCACTCATTCCACGGCCATTTGTGGGCATTTTAGGAAGCTGATTCAGAAGCATGTCGATGATGGGAAGCTGAAGTTCCCAAAAAGGCTTATGGCAGTCGATAAGAATCCGTTCCCAGCTGCCAACATGGTGATGGTGCAGCCCAACCAGAATAAATCGGTGCATGACCGATTGGGGGATCAAACATCATCTAGCAAGAGCTCTGTGCACGATCGGCTTGGGGATCAGCCATCGGCTCAGAAGTCAGGAGTATGGAAAAGGCTAGGATCTCCGAAGGGAAAAGAGAAAGTTACAGATGTCTTTGACCGATTGGGGAACTATGAGGTGAAAGAGTGGATCAAGCAATCGGAGAGACATCAGGAGATCGAGGCCGGAGATAAGAGTGAGAGACCAACGTTGAAAATTATAACCAACGGATGGGACTCAGAGATGAAGTTAACAGCCGATAAGCAGAATGGAAAGACTGTGATACAGATCACAGTCCCTGAAGAAGCAGTTAGCCCCGAAATGAAAAAGCTTAGAAGGCCACCAGCAAATACTCAGGTAGGCCGATGGGTCCGAAACTCTCCAGAAAGAAGGCATTTCGATCAACGCCGACACGACCATTCAGCTTGGAGGGCAGAGGAGAGGAAAGTCCCAAAACGAAAGGGATCATATCGTACTTTCAAACGAAGAATGCAACGGCTTAAAGCAGCTGCTGCTTCTGAGCAAGAGGAGTATGATATGATGCATATGGAAGAGGACTTCCCTGATGATTGTTCGTTCTCGGGAGGACGAATACTCAATAGGGTATTTTCGGCTCGTTTGAGGTCCGAATCAAAAGAAGAGAGGAAGCCGAAAGAAGGACAGGATCGGCTGAAGAACAAAACTGAATTTCGGCCAAAAGTAATACAGCCGAAAGTTGAAAGTGAACAGCCGAAATCGAAAGAGGAATGGAAGCCTAGACCAGTCCGAACCAGGGAGTGGAAGCCAAAGACAACTATCATTCCGAATAGTGATACACCCCCTGTTGGGCAGTTTAAATTCGACTTCGGGTCTAGTGCGAATATGGTGACAGTAACCACCGAAGAGAAAGAGGAGTACTGGTCGGATTCCGAACCAGCGGTGGTTTTTTGTCAAAAGGATGGAGAATACTATGGTGATGAAGAACCCATAGTGGATTTCTGTTTCGATAAACTTGAGGTATTTCGGCCGGAAGCCGAAATAGAGAAATCTTTTGAGGAAGGATATAAGGCATTTGTTCCAGAAGCTCAACCAGGTACGATTTTGCCTCCAACTGCACAAATGTCCCAGCATGTGAGGCCTTTATACGTTAAAGGTTGGGTCAATGGGAGACCACTCAGGAGAATGTTTATCGATGGTGGAGCCACAGTTAATATCATGCCACTATCCACGCTAACGAAGATAGGCCGCTCGAAGGAAGATTTACTCCCTATGAGAATGAAGGTAATGAGTTTTGTGGGGGCTCAAACCGCGGCCGAAGGATGTATACTGGTGGATGTAACGGTCGGAACAATATCAATTCCGACCATGTTCTTTGTGGTGGATGCAGAAGTTCCGTATGCGGCCCTGTTAGGCCGATGCTGGATTCATACATCCCGATGTTTGCCATCGACGCTTCACCAGAAAGTATGGTTCTGGAAGAAAGATGGCACAGTAGAAGAAGTGGATGGAGATCAACCTCCATTTCCAGTCAGCTCAGCCGGACGAATTGATGCGGTGTTATATGAAGAACCGATTCAACCATTCCTAGCAGTGGTAGGGGATCGGTACCCGCAGGTGATCGAGTGTGATTGGACTGATTTGGGGTTTGAAATCAGATACCAGGCCGATGAACGGCCAGTCGAAGAAGAAAGTAAATGATGGAGTCACAACCGAATCAAGCGACCGAGTTCGAATCGGCCGAACTCGAAGTTTCAGACGACAAAGCAGGATGGAGCGATTTAATAGACGCAATTCCAAAGCGAACGCCGGATTTCAAAGCTCAAGACCCCTTGAAAATGGTCAATGTTGGTACAGACGAACACCCGAGGGAGATCCCGCTGAGTGCGAATCTTGATCAGCAGATGACAAGCCGATTCAAGGAGGTTCTAGTCGAATTCAAGGATTGTTTCGCATGGGACTATACAGAGATGCCAGGATTGGAGCGGTCGATTGTAGAGCACAGACTGCCTATTAAAGAAGGATTCAGGCCGCATAAACAGCCGGCCAGGAGGGCAGCGCCCGAAATAGTCCCAAAAATAAAAGAAGAAATAGAGAAATTGTTAGCGGCCGGGTTTGTTAGGCCAGCTAAATATGTAGAATGGCTATCAAATATTGTTCCTGTAATAAAGAAGAATGGAAAATTGAGAGTTTGCATTGATTTCAGGAATCTTAATATAGCCACTCCAAAAGATGAGTATATGATGCCTATTGTTGACTTGTTGATTGATTCGGCCGCAAAACAGGGGATGCTATCTTTCATGGATGGATATTCAGGGTACAACCAAATTTTTATGGCCGAAGAAGACATTCACAAGACTGCATTTCGGTGCCCTGGCGCCATAGGGATATATGAATGGGTGGTGATGCCATTCGGGCTGAAGAATGCAGGAGCTACATACCAGAGAGCCATGAATTATGTTTTCCATGACCTCATAGGGGAGTGTGTTGAAGTCTATATTGATGACGTCATGGTCCGATCCAAAGATATCGAAAGCCACTTGAACGATTTGCGGAAGGTATTCGCGAGGATGAGGCTGCATGGAGTCAAGATGAATCCAGCCAAGTGTGCTTTCGGAGTACAGGCAGGGAATTTTCTCGGGTTCCTGGTACATAACAAAGGAATAGAAGTTGATGCGAACAAAACCAGGGCCATCCAAGAAGCCAAACCTCCACATGATAAGAAGAGTCTACAAAAGTTTCTTGGAAAAATCGGTTTTCTGAGACGATTCTTAGCAAATGCGGCTGGAAAGTCGAAGCCACTAACCGATTTATTGAGGTTAAAGAAGGAAGAGGAGTTCAAATGGGGAATCGACCAGCAAAAGGCCTTCGAACAATTAAAGCAGGATTTGATGAGTCCACCAGTGTTGGTTCCTCCAATTTTAGGACGGCCATTGAAATTATACATAGCAGCGGCCGAAGAATCTATTGGAGCATTACTGGCGCAGGAAGACGATGAAGGAAGGGATCGGTCGATCTACTATCTTAGCCGAATCCTAAGGGACGCCGAAGTAAGGTACTCGCCGATTCATAAACTATGTTTAAGCCTTTATCATGCATGCCAGAAATTAGAATATTATATTCAACCAAGGCAAGTGATAGTGGTAGCTTCGGTTGACATAGTTAAGATTATGATGAATGATCCGGTCAGTAGCCGAAGAATGGCCAAATGGGCCATGAAGTTAAATGCATACGATTTGAGATATCAACCTTTAAGGGCTATGAAAGGACAGATTGTAGCTGATTTTCTGGCTGATCATGTGACGCACCCGATAACCGATGACATCGATCATCAGGATCGGCCAAAAGAAGTTGGTGAGATAGGAATTGTATACTTGCAACCATGGGTAATGACATTTGATGGTTCTAAAGCCGCTTCAGGAGTTGGAGCAGGGTTTACCCTACAAACACCGGAGGGCAAGATATACAAATATTTCGTGCAACTGCCAGAGTCATATACGAACAACCAAGCCGAATATAAAGCGTTAATTTCGGGATTACAACGGTTGATAGAAGAAGGAGTCAGAGCAATCATTGTCAAAGGAGACTCGCAAGTAGTTGTCCAGCAACTGCTAGGCGATTTTTCAGTTAAGAGTTCGCAATTGATTAGATTGTATGAAGAAGCGGTTACTTTGTTAGAGGAATTTGATGAGGTGTACATTGAATACATCCCGAGAGAAAAGAACGAAGAAGCCAATGAATTGGCTCAACATGCGGCTAAATATCGGTTGATGCCGATAGCAGGAAATGTAGAAGTGCGTTTGGCCGAAACAGAGAAGGCCGAATGGATTAAAAAGATAGCACAGACATTAGAAGATCCTTCGGAGGCTAATCCGGCCGAAAAACAGAAAGCGCTGGACTACGTCATAATAGGAGGATTATTATTCAAGCGTGCTATTGATGGAATATTGCTCAGATGCGTCGGAGAAGAAGACGCTAGAAGGGTAATGGGAGAGGTTCATGAAGGAATATGTGGTGCGCATCGGGCAGGAAAGTCGATGAAGTGGAGCATTATTCGGCTGGGATATTATTGGCCGAATATGGGTCCTGATTGTGAAAAATATGCAAGAGGATGCACCGAATGTCAAAAGCATGGGCCGATTCAGAAATTACCGGCCGAAGAATTACATATAATGATCAAACCATGGCCATTCAGAGGATGGGCCATGGACATCATAGGAAAAATTCATCCCTCGTCGTCGAAAAGACATGAGTTCGTGCTAGTGGCAACAGATTACTTCACAAAATGGGCCGAAGCTCAGGCGTATGTCAGCATTTCACAAGAGGAGGTGATTGAGTTCATTAAGAGACAGTTGATCTATAGATTCGGGATCCCACAGACGATTTTAACAGATAGAGGAACGGTATTTTTGGGAGAAAAAGTCAAGGCCTTTGCGGACGAATACGGGATAAAAATTGTACATTCGTCACCATATTACCCGCAAGGAAATGGACAAGCAGAGGCCACAAACAAACAGCTAATAGGAATCATAAAGAAAATGATTGAAGATCAACCAAGGAAATGGCACGAAAAGTTATCTGAAGCACTGTGGGCTTATCGAAATGCCAAAACCTCAGCTACTGGGTTCACACCATTTCGGCTGACTTATGGAATGGATGCAGTATTGCCAGCCGAAATAACAGTGCCGACTTTGAGAACAAGCCAGGCGGATTCAATGTCAGCCGAACAGTATAATTGTGCAATGAAAGATGAGTTATTGGAGATAAATGCCAATCGAGTGCAGGCCTTTGAGAATTTGCAGAAAAATAAAGATATTGTGGCCGATTGGTACAATAAGCGAATTCGTCTTAAGCGATTTGAAGTTGGAGACTTAGTTTGGAAAGTTATATGGCCGCCAAAGCAGAAGGACGGCCGATTAGGTAAATGGAGTCCCAATTGGGAGGGACCATTTATTGTTCATACAAGATTACCGAATGGAGCGTACGTTTTGGTGGACGAAAATGGTGAGCAGATGTCAAATCCAGTTAATGCAAGATACATGAAGAAATATTATCCATCAGTATGGGATCAAACATTAAGCGATGCGAAAAAGTAAAGATTTTATTGCATGAACGAATAAGTACAAAGAAGGTGCTACTTCGGCCGAAAGCGGCGTCGATAGCCCGAAATTACAATATACAAGGGAAACGTCCTGGCCTAAAGCGGCTAGAAAGAGGCAGAGGCAAATGGGATCTGAAGTGGTAGATGGCCAACATTCATTCCCAAGCCCAGATTCTTCTAGTCGGCGGGAGAAGAGATGGCTGTGCCACGAAAGCCAACTCCCAGACCAGGAAGAAGAAAATTTTAATTTGCTCCAGCAAGGATACCCCCTTCTTAGCATTGAAGATAGGGACGAAATTCGAGGGGTATGGCCTTCGGAGCTTAGAAAATAATTCGGTCCCATAGAAAGGCGCGATTATTATTCGACCGCCCAAGACTTTGGGACCGATATTAGTAAGATTACGACGGGTCACAACAACAAGAGGGGATAGGGCAGAGCCCAAGTATGACCGTCGGAATACATGTTGAGAAAAGTGTGAGAAGATCCCAGTGTGTATGAAGATAATAGTGAAAAGATTAGTTGAACTCGCGTTGCATATAAAAGGGGTTTTCGGTTTATAAGTAAAGGACCAACCGAAGAGCCAACGGGCCAAGGGGGCCAGGGAGGAGAAGGAATTAAAAGCATCGAGATGTTCATGACTGGTGTTTGCTAGATTATGGAACAAGAAGTGAAGAGGAGTTGGTATTTATAGAGAAGAATGGAGAGACGTCAGTTACAACAAAAAAAGGAAACATAAAGAGGAAAGCATTGATTACGGAAGAAACGTTTCAAGAATCCCAATAAAGCTGCAGAAGATAATGTGGTATCAGAAAATATCCTTGGGAACAGGGAAGAAACAGGCAAAATAAGTCCGCAAAAAGACAAACATTTTATAATGGGCCGATTAAGTATACAGGGCGAATCGGCCGAAATGATAGCCAAGAGTACAGTAAGGGAGGATATTATTACATCCAAAAAAGAAAATAACAACAACAAAGTTCAATCCCCACTCAAATCATAAGCGATGTCTTCACCGAAGTCACTGGTAAGAGGAGCGGCCGAAGTACTAGTAGAGGTCGGATCCAATACCGATTGAAACTCCCGATACGATCGAGCTTCAGCTTCGGCCGAAACCAGAGGATCATCGGGTTGAGACGAGAAAAGCTTGTCGGTAGTGTCTTCGAAAGAATCACGTGGAGCATCTAAGAAGAGAAATTAAAAGAAAAGGAAGACATAATCATCGAATATCGTCAGGATCAAAAGAACAAATTAAATATTACCAGAATTCTTCGGATTATCCCCTGAAGGAGGATTGATGAGAAGATTATCAGAAGACATTGAAGTATTTGGCGCCGAAGGAAGTTGAATCGCGACAGCACGAATCCGATCAAGCGCCTTCTGAGTGTCTGACCACAAGTCGCGGAAAACATTAAGGACGGTATCACTGAAGGATAACCTCAAAGCAAGGTAGTCTGTTGTCTCTTTAAGACTAACAAGTTTGTCCCGCGGAGCTTGAGCAGATTTGTGGAGCTCTTTTATAAGTCCTTGCAAGTGAGCCGATTCTTGGTCAACTTCGGCTAAGGCATTCTTCACACCTTGTGCCTCATGTTGAAGACGGCTGATTTCATAGTCAATGGCAGAGAGGCGATTCAAGTAATTGGATCTGAGGCCATCATTGGCCGACAATTGACTCATATAAGAATGATAGTCAGAAGCATGTTTATCAAATTCCTCCCTGTGAAGGGTAAGGGAAGTATGCTCATCTTCAAGGGTTTTGCGAAAAACCAAGAGACTGGGAAGCTCCATGTCTATCCGTAATAGACAGGTGAACATTGCATCAACGACTTTGGACAAGCCAGAGACCAGAAGGTCTTGAGGAAAAGTCCGCTTGATATAAGAGATAAGCAATAGGATGGGCCTGGTCTGAACGGAGAAGGCGTTGGGTGATTCAGAAATCAAGAGATCAAGTTTATCCAAGCAGGCTTTAAAAGAACGAGGAAGTTCTGACGAAGAAGAAGCAAATGAAAGGGAAAAGAAATCATCTAGAACAGCCTTATCCGGGAAAGGTGAAGGAGGATTAACATTGCCAACGGCCAATTCTCCCAGCCGAGTGTGTACAGGGGAGGGGTTAGGAATAGAAGCAATAGAAGGAGAGGGAAGAGCTACGGCTAGAGAAGTAGTCGAAATGGGAACAGCCGAACCAGTGTTGCCACCCTCAGGCGTGCGAGAAGTCAATCCCAGCCCCATATCGGCCGAAGGAACGGGAGTGGTACTTGAAGTAATAACCGGGTCCTCATCAATAGGGTCAAGGGCCGTAGATGAGGGATTAGGTGATTCGGAAGGGCCGGAAGAGACGGTAACTCGAGGAGCCTAGAGAAAAGAAGAGGGAGACAAATATTAAAAGGAGGATGGTGAGAAAAAAAAATAAATATAGAAGAAAAGAACGGCAAGAGACCTGATCAGCAGACGAGGCCGAACCCGGAAGAGGCGAACGGGCCGAACGTCGCAGCGTCTTGGGGGCCGGTTCTTTTTTCGACTTCCCTGAACCAGAAGTAGCACGTTTGCGTTTTCCGGAAGTAGCGGGAGCAGACGAAATACGCGGATGAGGGGGAAGAGAGGAAACATCATCCAAAGCAGCCCCTGCAAAGCAAAAGAAAAGGGGGAAATTTGAGAGAAATGTACGATACACAATAAAAAGAAAGCCGAAAGACTTACTAAGTAAAGGAAGTAGAGGGTCATCCTCTTGAGAAGAGCAGGAGTAATCAGGGGCTGAACCAACAACCGAAAACATCATAATACCTGGAAAGCCGCGAGAGACAAGGAGGCTCTGCAAGTTAGTGCCAAAATTAGCATAAGAAAGAGCTTTTTCCCACCAGGTATCGAAACGCTCAGTTGAAAGACCAGGGCGGATGTCGAAGGAACGAACTTCAAAGTTGCAAATCCGGAGGGCCCAAATACGACAGAGATTTCGGCTGTTCTCAGAGCCGAATCCTTTGAAGGATTTGCTGTATCGATTCGGGTCCCCATAGAGAGGAACAACCACATCCTGAACAAAGCCGAATTGACGGCTAACTAAGTGAGGATTGTAAACCTCAGAAGGGATAGAGTGGTCAGGGGGGACGAACAACGAACAGTTGAAAATGTGACGATGAATGATACAAGCATTCCAGACTTGAGCGAACGCCTTTGGAAGGGGTCTACCGAAAGGGGGAGTGCTGATAGCCGAAACCCAACTATCCGGAGTGCCAGAATACAGGTGGCAGGAAGAAGGACCAAGTGGGGATCGGCTCATGAAATAGTAGATCCATTGTTCAGAGCGCATTTCGGGAAACCGAACCCCGAGAAGATCATTGGCGGAAGGATGGGTAGTCTCGAAGGGTTGAGGTTCAAAAAAGGACATATCCCTGAAATGCCATACCAACCAGAGGTGAAGGAACCAAAGAGGACCATGAGACCGGCTAGAGTGGCCGTCAGCCCATCCATGAACCAAGGAAGACATGCCAGAATATAGATGCGCCAAGAAGTAGTCGGCAAGAGGCAAATGATTCTTTTCCATAAGGGCCTTGGCCAGAGGGTAGGTCTCAAGAATAACATTCTTGGCAGGGGCGCACCAAAAGAATCGGCTGAGGAAATGCATCATAAAAGCCACAGATTCGTCCTCAGAGAATTCGGCCTTATCCTCACGATACTTGCTAATCCATGAAGCAAAGGTGAGCCCAGAAACAAAGCCGGTGTTCTTCGTATTAGGCTTGTCGGAGTCAGTAACCCCTAAGACAGGCTTTCCAAGAGAGGGCAAGTCCAGAAGAAGCTTAACATCCTCGATGGTTGGAGTCATCATACCCCATGGGAAACAGAAGCAGTTGATGGATGAGTTCCAGAAGCAAAGGAGGGCCTGAATATAATTGTAAGTAGTAGGAAAGGGTTGAGTACTCAGCTTAATCAGGTGAATAATGCCAGAGTTAGTCCAACCTAATCCGCAATGAGGAAGGGCCCTGTCGTACCAAGCAACATGTTCCTGGGTCACCAACGGCCAAGTACTGAGAGGGCCGAAAAGCTTGACAGAGAAATAGTCCGAAAACAAGGGGATCGTCTTCGATTCCCCAAAGAGAACAGAGGCAGAAATCGTGGCCTCGGCTGAAGTCGCAAGAGGCCCAAGAGTAACGAGGTCATCATCAATAAGACGGAGCGAAGAAGTCTCAGCTAGGGAATCTTCAACAGCTTTGATTTTTTGAGAGGAAGGGGAAAGAGTCGGTTGCGCCATCGATAAAGGGGAAAAAAGGGCGAGAAGACGAAGGGAGAGTGAGTAAGCAGGAGAGAGGAAAATGGTTATAAAAACAAAGTAGGGGCAAACGAAAAGGCGTAGAAGAACGTGACCGGATATTAAGGAGGAGTTAGCGCACGAAGAGGAAGAGAGAGAGAGAAGTTACTTGGGCTCCTTCGCATGGAAGCAATTCGCCCAAGTAAGGAGGGCATCTGTTGGGGCCATATGGAATAATGGGCCGCGAAAGAACTATTGGGCCATAAGACATGGGCTGGAAGAAAGAGGAAGTCCAAAAAAGAAGATGGGCTCAAGATCGGTAAGGCCGAAAGCACATAGTAAACCGAAGGAAGGAAATCGAAGCTGATGAAGATTTCGGCCGAAATGGGAAGAAACAGCCGAAACCTAAACAATCGAATTAAAGAGAGAAAGAATTCGGCTCGGAGGAGTTAGCCGGAGAGCGGTTATTCCAGCTCCGGCTATAAATAGGGGTCGACGCACTCAAAATCAGGGAGAGATCAATCCAACCCCCAAATTACTTTTATCAATTTTAATTCCTTGTTATCTTTACTGCTTTCTTTACAGCTTTCCTTTATAGCTTTCCTTAGAATCTAGCCTAGTTTGTAGCGGTTACCATTTCCAAATCCACCGTTGCTCCTTAGCAGCTGGTAGTTTGGTTCTCTGTTTTTGGTGAATTCCGCCGTTGTTTCTTAACAACAGGCAGATTCTCCGTTGTATCGTGTTATTGTTGATCAATTCAAGGAAGATTCATTCAATTGTGGGCGCATTATTGTTAATTCGAACCCGTAATCGGTTTGATCCTTTTCCGATAGCCTCCCGTGAGGAGAAAAAGGTCCTTGGCTACACCCGAGCCAAACAGATATATATATAGAGGTAATAGTCAAGGTTGTTAAGATCGAGATCCTATATGAGATCGTTTTTCTCTCTGCAAGATCGGGATCGTAGGATCGAATCGGGATCCTAAGATCTTATGAAATTGTAAAAATGGGTGAACTGAATTATCCATACTAATAAGAATACACATTTTTCATATGTTTATGAATTTTGCAAGTTAATTACTACAATACAATACAAAAACATCACAATTAAACATAAAATATTTCCACATATATGCATATTATGTTTTTTACACATCATACATAAGAAATACAGTATAAGTTATTAAGTTTAAAATTAAAGAAAAGAAGTTACTTTGATACCAAATCATAAAATTTTATAAAAATCTTACGCATTTAAGATGGTATGATCGTAAAATTGTAGAAGCGTTTAAGGGAATATGACCATAAGATCGTAATATTCTACTATTAGGATCGAGATCTTATCCAGATCTTAGTAATTCTAAGATCCTACAAAGATCGGAATCGTTTTAGAGAGGTATGATCGTAAAATCGTAAGATCTTAAGATCAGGATCGGGATCTTAACAATTATAGTAATAGTGATTGGATTTCACTATATATAATGCACTACGAGAAATTGAAAATTTGGGTTAAACCACAATTTTCAGTCGCAAATGGAATTATTAATAGAATTTAGTTAGTTATCAAGAATTTAACGATGAAATTTAATAAATAAAACAGAAAAATCTAATAATAACTATAATACAAAGTAAAATACCCCAAATATTTGGTGTTTGGATACTAATTTTCTAAACTGATTAAACTAATTTTTGAAGTAGGATAAGGCGCCTTATTAGTTAGCCTGCAGGCTGCAACCTAAAGATTGGGTCAATTTTATGAAAAGGGTTACCCAATAGTAGCCTTACTAGGGAATTATTTTATAATTTATATTATGTGGTCAATTCAAATTGATATGTGGTCACGCTCTAAATTCAATTGCCACATTAATTGCCATTTAGTTTTATTTGACATTATCCATATATTCTATACTTCACTAGAAGTTTTCATTCAATCATTTTGGACATTATTGATTGCAAGAAACAACAATGCAAACATAAGTACAACAATTTTTTTTTTTTTTTTTCCGGTAAACATTGTAAGTAGTACATTTTATGTTAACTTGTGGCCTGTTTGGTAAATAAACTACATAAAATTAGCTTATTCTAGTTAAATTAAGATAAATTAGCTTATTTAAAAAGATAAAATAACTTAAAATAGTGTTCAATCAGTTTTTTTTGAAACCGCTGCAAATAGCGACATTTTGGAATTAGCTTATTCTAGGCAAAAAATTTGTCTCAAAACTGTCAAACAGCTAATTTTAACTAATTTATTACTCAGATTACTCAAATAATCAGTTACAGCTAACAACTAATTCCTAAACAAGCCCTGTCTTTTTTCAAATAGCAATTACAGTAAAATTTTAATAAATTAATAATTTTTTTTAAAATAATAAAATCTTCTAGTCTCCATTTGGGCCTTTGTAAAAAAGTTATCGTATTCGATATGAATACGTTCATATCCCCCCACTCAAAATACAAAATAATAAACACTTAAATCCTCATGGTTCTCTTACAATGAATCTCATAAGGTCCTACTCCCCTCAAAGATTCACTCACTAGATACAATGAAATATATATATACATTCAAAACAACCAAGTGACAATATAATCAATCAATTTTTCTCACTATAAGGATATACATTCGCTATTGCTTGATGATGCAAATGCTTTGATGTTAGATTCCTGCTTGTGTTTAAAGGGTCGGTAGTAGGATTATGGTATTGATTACTCTGGACCATAGTCGCTAGCTGTTTGTAATGAATGTCCGGTTGGGTTGTTTTTGGTTTAATGAAATTTCTCTTTATCCTCAAAAAGAAAATATTATTTAACTATCGAATTCAATCACTAAACTTTAATTTTTCGGTTGCTAAACTGACAGTCAGAAAAATTGCAAAAATAAAACAGACTAAAGGAAAGGTACACATTTTGTTTACTTGGTTGATCAAATTTAGTTTCGTCTAAGTTGGTGTGTTCGTCATTAAATTAATCTCCAAATGATATGATTTCTTGGATTGTTGATCAAGTATTTTTAGCATCACCACACATGACACACAACAAACTTCATGATCAAATAGTTTGCCAAAATAGCTTTTTTTTTTTTTTTTCGGTAAGCAATAGTTTGCCAAAATATGCTATTGTTGCTTTTCCTCTTCTTTTTCGGTTAGTTTTAAACAACACTTTTTTAAAGTGTAGCAATGAGTCGCATCAACAACTTAAAAGAAAAAGACTCAATTATAAGAGCTAATTTGCCAACTTAAACCCAATATATACTTTACTTACTTTGAATAATAAAACTGAAAGTCGTGCAATACCAATATAATCGCCGAGCGGCATGGGCTCTCACTATTCTTTTCTAGCCTGTATAGGCTGTTCAGAAAAAAAAAAAAATAACATAATCGCCGAACATAAGCAATTAAATATTTAGAATCATTGATAGTAAAAAAAAAAAAAACCAGATTTTTGAAACGTCATTACAAAATTGTAAATTTCCTCAACATTTTAATATTTTGCTACATGGAGTAGTTTTCTATTAGATTTAAAAACTTTTTTTCTATATATTATACATAATTTGAATTTATAATTTTTTGTTTGTATATATATTAAAATAAAAAAAATTAGGAAATGAGAACTTACCAAAGTGGCAAATTCCTGACTTTCAACCTTATAATTGAAGCTTGGGGGTTCGATTCTCCATCCAGGTTCATGTCCCTCCCCTTTATACATTTATAAATTTTGTGACATTGGCTCATACTATCCCGGCTTCGGCTTCACAAAAAATAAATAAAGAGATTAATTACTTGAAACTGATCAAACAAGTTACAAACCCCAATCAAAAGTCCAATTCATCGCATTAAAAATTAGTCTTCTTTGGCTGCCTTTCAAAGAAAATGTTAATGTTTAGCATTTAAATACTTACTAAAAACAATTTTTAAAATTTATTAATGGTAAACACTTATATTTTAATAAACATTAAATCTTTTTTCTTTTTTCTCTGGCTTCGGCTCTTAAAAAAAAAATTAAATATGGGATGAGAATTTGGCCAATTTGTTGAGCCCCATTCCAACATTTAGGTTGTGAGTTCGACTCTCCACCGACCCCCTATCCATCCCATTGTAATTTGTGTGACATGACCCCTATCAACCATTTCCTAATATGTAGATGTTGTTCAACAAAAATAAATAAATAAAATAAACACTAAATCTCAACCTCTAAATTTTAAACGGTACATCTCCCTAACTTGTAGTTTTCAAACTCCAGTCTCTAAATTTTTAATTTTAAATTCTAATACCGAACACCAGTATTCAAAACTATCTAAATTTAAAACTATTTTTTACTATCAAATTCAAAATCCAATATGAATTCTAAACTCTAAACTATAACCATTATTGAACCTACAAAAATTAATCAATAATACTCCCTCAGGCTCCAGGGCGTTTTCGAAACCTAATTGGTCCAATTGTGGAGCTGATGAGTTGTGCAGGGGAGTTCCAGGTGAAACATATTTGGCGAGAACGAAATGAAGTCGCGGATCATTGGGCGAGGTTAAGAGCCAGTCAAGCAGATAAAATCGAGGTGTGGCTTTAATCTGTACTCATGGAAAATTGGGGGTCTGTGGCCTGTTTCTTTCTTCATTTTCTGTCATAAGAATTATTATGGTTGAGAATGTGTTTTTGGTGAGCTTTGAGGATGGCCAGTGACTGTGCTGTAATGCGGTAGGCAGACCATCTAGTGCGGTGGATTGTATTGTGTTACGGGCATTGATGCAATAAAATGTCATGTTCTCAAAAAAAAAAATCAATAATACTCCCTCCGTCCCACCTCAATTGTCCTGTTTGACTCTTTTATACCGTTCATTGTTCAAGTTTGACTCAATATTATTATAAGTATATATTTGAAAAAAAATAGTCGAATTCAGTCTTGTTAGATTCGTCTAATCATATAGTTTGATAATCTATAATTTACATAATTTTCACTTATATATATATATTCTGATATATCAACGATTTCAAAAATGCATTGGATTGTATGCAGAAATCAAACAGAACATTTCAAATGGGACGGAGGGAGTATCTATCTAATCTAAACTCACTTTTAATAATTCGGGAAGACCTTGTACGTGTACATGGCCAGCCATCCGCAACACTAGCTGAAACGCGCTATGTCCGATGGAATCAGGAGGGTTTGTAGCGTTTCGTTCTTAATTTGGATGGTAGCTCTTTTGGTAATTCGAGACGCGCGGGGTTTGGTTTTGTTGTCCGAAATGAAGGCGGACAGTGGAAGGGAGGCGGTTGTGGTTATTTGGGCCAAGCATCAAGTACTTATCTGAATTTGGCAGGTATGTTTTATGGCCTACAACTTGTAGTTCAATTGGGTATCCGCCGAGTTTGTTGCTACTCCGATTCCATCGCGACAATTGGGCTCATTACAGAATGGGACAAGTTTCACCCGTTTGCTCCGCTTCTCCAAAGAATCCATACGTTACGCAACTCCCTGGAGGTGTGTCTGATTTACCATGTGCTTAGGAAAGAAACAAAGTGGCGGATACTTTGGCTAAATATGACGCTTCCTCGGAGGAGTTCTATACCACCTGGGTCTTCCCCAACTTTGTTTGAGATGACTTGAAACAGATGCATCCGGTATCTGACTTCCTCGAGCTTAGCCTCTGGTTGTTTCCTTTTCCTTTTCTGTTGAACTCCTTTTTTGCTTTTTTTTTTTTAATTTTTTCCCCTTTGTTTCCGACTTCGGCTTTGAAAAAAAAAATAGTAACCAGGCATTATTGAAGCATCTACTCCTACGGTCTTTCTTATGTTCCCCATCAGACTAACCACCGAAATTCAACCATTGTGTGTGGTCCAATTACAGTAAGTGAAAATGATTACATTAATATATAGGCAATTATTAATCCAGACAACTTGGGGAATACTCAGAGATGAAACTGCATTTACTAGCTAGATCATCTAATTTCATTAATTAATATTTTTAAAGTATTATAACTTATAAGATCTGTCTAGAGCTGTAAAACGAACAAATAGTTCGCGAACAAAGTTCGATCCAATTTGTGTTCGTTCGTTAACTGTTCGTTTGTAAAGTTTAACGAGTCGAGCTCGAACACGAACACGAACACGAGCTTGTTTGCTTACGAACGAACACGAACTTTGTTCGCGTGCAGTTCGAAAGTAATCGTATATGTTCGTTAACGGAGTAGTTTTGTAATTTTATGTGTACGTATATATTCATTTGATAACTTCAATATTGTGGGGAAAAAAACATCTAACCCTTGATTGGATGAATAATTCCTAATTTTTTGATAAATTTTTAATTGAGCGGAACGAGCTCAAACGAATCGAGCTGAACAAAGGAGTAAGTTGGCTTGTTTAAGCTAATCGAGTCGAGCCGAACTCGAGCTCGAGCTCACAAACATTTTTACGAGCCGAGCTCGAACACGATTTCGAACTCGACTTCCTTAACGAACGAACACGAGCCGAGCTCGAATACTTAACGAGCCGAGCTCAAACATCCAAAGCTCGGCTCGCTTCGGCTCGTTTACAGCTCTAGATCCGTCTTTACCAAAATATTTATTACACATATTTTTTAATACATTATTTCATCTCAAATTATATACAAACAATAAATATATAATAAAATATATATTCGTAAACCATATGATTAAATTAATCTAATAATGTCTCACTTAATTATTTTTTTAAATAATTATAATACTATTTGGTCAAAATTAATTAACAAACAATAACAAAACAAAAGCTCATATTATCTTGGGTTGGAGGGAGTATAATTAATTATATTTATAACATCATTGGAATACTGTATTTGACTTATATTGTTTATTTATTTAATATTATTATTATTATTATTATTATTATTATTATTATTATTATTATTATTGATAATAAGAGAGCAAAGCATGTCTTATATATATGAATGTAGATACTTTTCTCTTATAGATACGTTTAAATTTATGAGGAGTTAATATAAAGCGGACAATATTTAAAAGTCAGTGTAACTTGGTTGATATAGATAGCATCAAGGTCAGTACCCAGGCTGGCATACCAGTATAAGGATGGGTTGTAACATTTCATATCGGTTGGAATGGAGAACGAATCATACCTTATAAGGATGTGAATATATCTCCTTTGTAGATGCATTTTAAAGCCATAAGAAAATTTACCCAAAACGAATAATATCTACATATGGGTGTGACTAAGAGATTAGATCACATATTCTAATAATTTATCTATAGACATTTCATAAAGGTCTGGGTACCCAAATCAATATGCATGTATACATGTATAATAAATGGTACTTGTTACATATAACATTGAAGTATATAAATAAAAGAGAAAATCATTATATTGTTAGTAGTATAACATTTGATGAACAGCCCATGTGTCGTCCATCGATGATCTATGAATGATAAGAATTTGATTTTGGAACAGCAAGCAAGCGGGGCTTTGGATGCACGCGTGTCACGGTTTCGTATTTCTCTTGCAATAAATATAGTATTGAATGAAATTTATTGTAAGAAAATTGACGAGTGAAGCAAGTCAAGTCAGTCCCCACTCTAAACCTTATCTCGTGTTTGTTGCTACGTCTACGTACATACCACATATACACTCAATTATAGCCATGGGCACGGCCACGGTTTTAATGGGATGTTTGGTTCAGGGAATTGGACTTAGGGAAAGGGAATTGAGCCCAATTCCCTTGTTTGGTAACCCAAGAGAATCATTAATTGAGAACTATGTCAATTCTCTTTCCCTAGTTTTAATTCTCTCTCAAATAGAGAGAATTGGGGAGAATTGGTGTATTGGGGTTAAAATGTAGAAATTGATTCTCTCTTCCTCACTCCATACGTCGTTTATAACTTGCCGCTTTCCATACTTTTTTATTTTTCTTTTTCTAATTTGTTCATATGTTTTTTTAAATTATTATTATAAAAAAATTATAATTGAGAAAAATATTTTATTTATATTTATATTTTTTAGTTTATAACAAAAAAAATTATAATTATTTTTTTAATCACAGAAAAAACAAAAATTCTATTACATGTTCAATTTCTATATTGAATTTGGTAATCAGCGAAACAAGAGAATTGCTTCTCTATTCTATTTCTCCATTAAATTCTCTGTTTTACCAAACAAGATAATCAATTCTTTTTCTCTGACTCAATTCACTTTCTCTGCAATTCCATTCTCTATCATCAATTCTCTACAATTCCATTTTCTGTACCAAAACGCACCCTAAATGTTTACCAGGGGACTGGGGTTACAAATTTCAATTTACAATTGTTTTTATTCCTAAATTTTGTAAAATCTAAATTGATTTAATAATCATAATACCGTAGTGGTACTTAATAATTTCATCTTAATATAATAATTAAATAGCAAAACATTAATTATATAGCAAATATATATATATATATATATAAATATATACATGCGTTGTGATGTAATTAGTTTAAATACATCTCTTATTTTTTGATACCCTTAACTGAAGAGCTCAAAGTCTCAAATTCGAGATACTACTTAAGCAAATAAAACTTTAGTATAATCATTCAAGCTAATACAAGTACAGTATTAGTGTCACAACGTTCCTCAAAATTCTCCCTCCGTTCCTTTTTTTGTCTCTTTCAGCTCAATTTCAATAGCCAATGTTTGCATTAATTAACTCATAAATTTACATTTTTACCCTTCAACTAAATTCATTCTTAATAAATGTCAACAAATAGCATTTATGTAAAGTGAATTGTAATATAGTAAAAGCATAGCATAACTATCTATAACTACCTAAAAATGACAACTATTTTGGAAAACTTTTTACTCACCTAAAAAGACAACTAAAAAGGAACGGAGGGAGTAAGAGTTTGTGGTGATATTATTCCCGCGGGGCATTTTTAATTTAAGTAAGAGTTTGAAAGTTTGGGCGTTGCATATTTAAGAATGCAATGTAATACATAAATCAACTTAATTGGTGGTGGGATATATGGTGTGTATGCCTTAACTTTCATTATTGTAGATGCATAACATATAAAATTAAAGACACTGAAACATATGAATATGATGCCCCATATATATCCGATCCCATTATATCTGGACAACCAATGTTTTGTAGAACTCTACCTATATAGAAGTACTTTATTTGGTAACACTAATCATCTACTACAAGGGGATTTGGATTTCCTCTTAAAATAGTTCACATATGTTGATTTCATCATTGCAATATTTGATATCGAACAGAGCTTTCAACCCTGACGACGGAACCTAACCCTGGAACCCTAACCAGTACATAACAATTCTAACCCATTATTAGAATGAGATTCCAACAACGTTACTAATTAATTCAATGGTTCTTGAGTTGGACACAATTGTTGCATGGTGACCATCAATTGTGGTAACCCCAAAAAAACGGCCGGTGTTTTTTCTTTTTTCTTTTTTTTTTCTTTTCTTTTTTTTTCCCTGATAAACATTGACACCTATGTGTCGGCAAAAGTGTGTAGGAGCCCAAGCCACACAAATTACAAAGGGGAGGGATAAGGGGTCGGGTGAGAATCGAACCCCCAATCTATAATTGGAAGGCATGACACATGACCAGTTGGGTCAAGTCTCATAACAAATAAGAAAAACGGTTACCGATGTTTTGGGTGTTGCTAAAACAGAAATCAGAAAAAAAAAAAAAAAAAAAGTCTTAAAATCTAAATTTTGCCGTTAGTGATGCTTTCTGAGATGTCGCTAATGAAAAATTTGCTTGTAATGTGTATTTTTGCCACTCTTCATAACAAATCAATGTAACGTAAATTTCTAATTACTGTCGATTTTCTGGTAATAACCATCTTATTATTGTAAATTGTATCAGTAAATATTTTTCATTTAAATAGCCGTATCAAATAAGGTTCTTAAAATGGTTAGCTTAAAATGTCCAAATAATAATAAAAAATGATGATGTTAAAAGTAAAGTAGGATTAAGGTAATGGTATTTGAAACTTTGGTGAGACAAGGGTTTTGATTGCACTTCCTTTTTGATGATGTTTTTGAGAATAATTGAATCTCTCTTTATTTCAGTGATCATCATTACCACTTCTTTCAAGACTTTTGGGAACATGCCATCTTCATTAATCTCAATGTTCCTTTTGCTTTGGATTTTACCCCTTTTGCTTTTAATCTTTTGTGGATCCAATTGTGAAATGTTTCTTGCAAGACCCCAATTAGTTGTTGATTTCTAATAATTTCAATTATTGAATTCAATCCAACTGTAATGCATTTGCTCGCTTAACAAAATACAAATATCTTTTTCATCATTTTTTTTCATTTAATTTAGATTTTAAAAAATTCTTTATGATGTACTTTAAAGTAAATGATTTTTATCTTTTGTGTAAACAAACAATATATTTTGTTTCTTATGCCAAATGTATAATTGCAATAATGTTCTTTGTTGCTCTTACAACACTTCACAAAATTTTTATTTTAACGACTGGAAATTTAGTTGGTAAACTTTGGAATTCGGCCACTAATGAAATTTGTGAATAAAATCGCGATAAAAACTTATTAGCTACAAAGAATTTAACAATAGAATTTAGTAGATTAAACAAAATAAGGAATGTAAAAAAAATAAAAATGATAAAATTCATACAACACATCGACAACTATAAAACAAGGATCAAAATAAAAATTATTCGCACAAAGGTCATTTCGCGTATCCCATGTCGTAACAAGATTGAAAATAGCATAAGGCTAATATTAGATTCGAATGTGCTCTCAACAAGAAATTAAATAATTTATTTCTAAATAAACTCTTTCGATTTATAAAACTAATTAATCACGATAATATCCATTTGTAAATTTTATAGTAAATCATCGACACGAGTAAATATTGAGGACTATGGTAAAATGTACGACAAAACACTATCAAATAAATCAATGTAATAGTTGACCAATAGTTGGTCCACCGGTAGAAAAAAATCCAAATCATTACACAAGTTTGAACAATTAATCTCTTAAACGGGTTCATATTAATTGAATTATGATCCTAATTCATCTACTATTTTTGCCCAAATTATCCCACCCCACTCCCAATCACGGTTATAGCTGACTTGTCACCCGAATTAGTTAACACTTCAGCTTGAATTAGGATAACTATTCCAGCGTCCACCAACACCACATAACTAGTCAGCTAAAACTGTGTTAGGTGGTGGGATGGTTTGGACGAAAATTAACGTACTTAGTTTATGAATTAGAATACTTCAAAATAATTCAAACTTATTGGGTTATTTGTTTTTTTTTTTTCATCGTGTGGTAATTAACATTTTAGTAGCAAGGAGTACTGCATGTTTGATTCTCAATCGGATTACTAAAGAAAGATGTGAGAATAGATCGAAAAATCTGAAAATATGGTTGAAATTACAAAAGAAGCAACTAAAAAATTGTGTCGAATTATTATTATTATTATTATTATTATTATTATTATTATTATTATTATTATTATTATTATTATTATTATTACTAACTACTAGTATATCCCCGCCCTATTTGGGCAAAAATTTTGTGAAAATGAGTTAAGAATTGATGAAAAGTAGAATAACCAAACAATCTTATTTATTCAAATTGAAACTACATTTCAATTGACAAATAAAGCGCTTACCCAAAAAAATTGACAAATAAAGTTTTATCATATTTAATTTAGAGATAATAACTAAAATAGACCACTAGAAGGAGATCATTTCACTTTGGGCGACGACATTTTGATTTAGGGAAATTAGCCATTAGAAGAATTTCGGGCTCGAATTTAGGCCATTTGTCCGGAATTTGGGTTGCGATGCTCTAAAAGTGGAAATGACTCATTCTGGTGGCTTATTTTAGGTTTTTTTTCAATAATTTTTATTTTATGTAATTAAAATAAATAATACTAATTACTCCCTCCGTCCCACTCATTGTGTCACATTTTGACTTTTAACACTATTTATTGATCAAGTTTGACCTAATGTTATCACAATTATATAAATGAAAAATATACTCAAGTCTGGTCTTGTTAGAATCGTCTAATCGTGTAGTTTTATAATATATATTTTATATAATTTTTACTTATTCACATTAAAAGATATGAACGGCTAAACAAGTGCATTGGATTACGTGTCAAAAAGTTTTGAGACAGAAATAATGAGACAGAGGGAGTATTTATGTTATCAAATTAATATTGTTCAAACATCCAAAGAATTAATATTTAAGAGACTTTTCCTTAAACAACCAAAGCTTCGTATCATTCAGACCAATCGGCGTTTGGTGTTGTAAAATTAATATTTAAGAGAGCAAATTTTTATTCCCTGGAGTTATAATGTCTGACTCAATCAAACTAATATATTATCAATTATGTAAATCAAAAACTATTTTACAATACCCACCTTTTTCCTGAAAACAGAATATAGTACTACTTGTTTAATTAAAACAAACTTGTCATCATGACAAAAAAATCCGATGTGTGGATGTGGTGCATTATCGGAGATATATTAACGTAAAACTGCACTCAACCCATTTTTCTATTTTATTTTCGGGTGACAAATAATGATATTGACATCTCGATCACCAATTATATGAAGTATATATCGTCAAAAATCAATATATTTATTTATTGTTCAATTTTCTATTTATATTAGTAGCTACTAGCTAGTATTATGAGAGGTCAATGTCATATTCTCAAATCCCAATCAAATTAAAGTCCAATTACAGTTGTGACTTGTGAGTTGGCCTTCGTCATGTATTAATATTATTGTGGCCCTTATTTTTGTTTTTATTACTCCATTATTTAGTACTTCTTAGTGTAGTATACTATATACTATACTCTATTTTTTGGAGCCTGAAGATATGTGAAGTGGGTGGTGGGAATTTATGTCACACAAATTACAAAGGGAATAAAAGGGAGGGATAGGGGGCCGATAGAGAATCGACCCTCCAACATTCCGTTGGAAGTCAAGGGACTTAACTATTTGGGCTAAGTCCCCATCTTCTACTATACTCTATTAATAGACTCGTTTTGATTTATAACATTATTTATAGGTAAATTTTATCTAAATTGGTTGTAATCATAAAATTATATAAAAAATAGTCAAGATGATCATTTTAATTATAATCCTCTAATCACTTCCTCTATTTTTTTTTTTTACTTGCAACATTGGAGGTGGGCATGCACAGGATTTAAGAATTAAGACGAAACAATTAAATTAATTTAGTTGATGAGAGATAAAATAATTATTAATTGATATGATTTATTCAATATATTTGATTTGATTTTTTAACATAGTTATATAAGATTAAAAAAATATAGTCAAAATTCTTTTTAGATTCGTCTAATTACATAATTTTAGAATATTAAACTTTTTATAGTTTTTCACTTTTATACAATTTTGATATAATAAGCGTTAAAATGCGTATCGAATTACGTAAAATGCAGAAACGTGTTAATTATAAAAAATGGAGTAAGTAAAATTTATCCACAATAATAATATAGCAAGTATTTCAAAATATTAAAAAATGATAAGTGTGACAAGTAATAAAACACTGAGAAAATATATTTTATAGTATGACTTTTACTTATATATAGTTTAAAATAGAGGTAATAACTAAAATAGACCACCAGAATGAGTCATTTTCACTTTTAGGCCACGATATTTTGATTTAGGAAAATAGGCCATTAGAAGGATTTCGGGCCTGAATTTAGGCCATTGGGCTGGAATTCGGGCTGCGATGGCCTAAAAGTGGAAATGACTCCTTTTAGTGGCATATTTTAGTTTTTTGAATTATTTTTAATTTATTTAAATAAAATAAATAATACTTATTCTGTATTTATGTCCTTTTTTTCTTTTTTTCTTATTCCAAAATTTTTTATTTTATTTTTATTTTAAAAATAATTAAATATTAATTGTCAAACATACCCATCATATCGTATTAATAAATAAATATATTAAACTTTCAAACTCATTACCATTAATAATTCCAATCCAACATACAACCATATATCAGTAAATCACACATAAATAAATAAGTTAAAATTATAAATTCATTACAACCACATTATATAAATTCTTAAGGTACATTTTTTAACCCTAATATATCCTTATATCTAATACTAATTATCTCTACAAAAAGTACCATGTCCGAAAATTTTGGGATACTTATAATAAAACATGTTTATTTTTTACTTTATAATTTATTTGAATATGTGTTTGTTTTACTTATTTTATAATATATTTGAATTAATATTTATTTTATTTCTTATATTAGTCCATCCGTCCCATTATTAGTGTTAGAAAAAAGTAACTTAAAAATTTATATAATGTGATTGTAATGAGTTTATAATTTTAATTTATTTATTTATATGTGATTTATTGATATGATTGATATGTGGTTGTGGGGTGGACTGTAATTATTAATGATAGAGGGTAATTTGAATTTTAATACATTTATTTATTAATGTGAGGTGATGGGTAGGTTTGACGATTAATATTAATTATTTTTGAAAAAAATAAAATAAAAATATTGGAACAAGAAAAAAAAAGTAGGACATAAATAATGACACAGAATAAGTATTATATATTTTCATTACATAAAATAAAAAATAATTAAAAAAACTAAAATAGGCCACCAGAAGGAGTAATTTCCATTTTTAGGCCATCGCAACACGAATTACACCCAGTGGCCTAAATTCAAGCCCGAAATCCTTCTAATGGCTTTTTTTCCTATATAAAAATATTGTGGCCAAAAAATGGAAATTACTCCTTCTGGTGGCCTATTTTAATTATTACCTCTTTAAAATATTAACCATGAAAATAATACATTGGACAATATGTCGAAGTGAAGAGCGTATAATATATTTTTTGGTGTATACCGGATATTCTCAAGCTATATTGGGCACAATATTAATCCCTCGAGCATTTAATGGGCATTGAAGGGTTGCATCTCCCAAACAGAATTCTGCATACACAAAAGCTCGAATCGGGGATATTTGTTTAAGCTGTCAGAGCTCCATAACTCGCAGTTTAACTGCGTTTGATAAGGAAGTATAATACTTCCTCCGTTTCCGTGAAAGTGCAACATTCACCCAATGCACGCAGTCCAATGCATGTTTTAAACCATTAATAACTTAAGTTCGGTATAAGTAAAAAATTAAAAGTTTGATATTTAAAAACTAGATGACGAAACGAATCCAACAAGATCTCACTTGACTATGTTTTTCCTTGTATAACTATGATAAAAATTTAAATAAAAATTAAACAATGAATAGTAACAAAAACTGAAATGGTGCAATATCAAAAGAACGGAGGAAGTATATTTTTTGGTGAATAGGGAATATAATATATTGGGAATGAGAGAATACTATATTTTATTTTATATAAAATGATGAGGCATCCATTTCAACTTGAAAATTTTGATTGTACTGCATACCACTCAACACTTAACACTATGGGATGTTTGGGAGTCAGCGGATATGGTAACAGATAGCAGATTCGGAGAAAGAATTGTGAGAGAATATGCTCACTCAATCCGCTATATGCTGGTAAATCTATCACATTCATAACTCTCAATTATTTATCACCAATGATAATTACTCCATCCGTTCCTAAATAGTTGTTTCTTTCAACTCAATTTCAATAATCAATGTTTGCATTAATTAACTCATAAATTTACATTTTTACCCTTCAACTAACATCATTCTTAATAAATGTCAACAAATAGCATTTATGAAAAGTGAAGGGTAATATTGTAAAAACATAGTATAAGTACTTATAACTGCCTAAAATGACAACTATTGTGGAACACTTTTAATCTCTAAAAAGAAAATGAACAGATGGAGTATTATAAGAAATGTCCATTTTATTTTTTTTGGAAAAGCGATGCCGGAGAAGAAATAAGAAATGTCCATATGTATTTTACATGTCATTTTTCGACAAGCTGGAATTAATTATGCAGCTAGATAATATTTTTGTTGTACTATTGAATTAATTTGGGATTGTTTTTAGAGATTAACAATCACCAGTTTTTATAGGTGTTGGTGTTGATATTAACGTTCCATGTTTTTACGTAATCCAATGCAAATGTTTAATAATTAATATATCAAATTGTATAAAAATAAAAATTATTAAAATTTAATATTATAAAACTATGTGATTAGACGAATCTAACAAGATCTCACTTGACTATATTTTATTTTATATAACTGTGTTAAAAAGTCGAATCAAAATTACTCAATTAATATTGTTTACTATGCCAACATTAATATGATTAAATGACGGAGAGTATAAAATAAAAATAATATTACAAATTACCCATTTACCCCTATGTCAAATTAATGGCAGGAGAAACACTATTTTTGGTCTCATAGATTACTCTCGTTCTTACATTTAATTTAATGTTTTTATTTTTTTAAGAACATTTTAATCCCATCATATAATTCTTTTTTCTAAATATTAAAATGGGTCAATAAAATTTTCAAAAAAATTATCTATTTGCATAATAGGGACCGGACTTGGCCCAAGTGGTTTATGTTCAGTATCGTCCAATAATAGGTTGTTCAATTCCCGCTCCGCTCTATCCCCTTGTAATTTGTGTGGCTTGGGCTCCCACACGCTTTTACTGTTTCAAAAAAAAACCATTTACTCTCTCTGTCCAATTTAACTTGTCTTGTTTGATATTTGCACACAATCCAATGCACATTTTTAATCGTTAATATCTCAAAATATGTACAATAAAAAATTATATAAAATATATTCTAAAACTACATGATTATACGATTATAACAAGACCCAACTCGACTATTTTTTTTCCAAATATATACATGCAATAAAATTGAGTCAAGGCTGAACCATAAACAATGTCAAAAATTCAAACCTGACACATTATGTGCGACGGAGGGAGTAATAATTTATAATCCATTTACCCAAACCCAAATTTGTTTATTGTAACAAGTACTATTTATGAAATAGTAATAAAATAAATATGTTTATAATTTTTTTTAAAAAATATTACTCCCTCCATCCTAGTTATTGTGTCCTATTTGACTTTTTGACACTGTTCATTATTCAGCTTTAACTCAATTTTCTTGCAAGTATAAATTTAGAAAAAAATAGTCGAATTGGGTCTTTTTAATTAGAATCGTGTGATCATGTAGTTTAAGAATATATATTTTACATAATTTTTCATTGTATATATTTTGAGATATTAACGATTAAAAAAGTGCATTGGATTGTGTGCAGAAGTCAAACCAGAAAAGTTAAATGGGACGAGGGAGTATTTAACAAATACTAATGAAAATATTATATATTTTTAATACAATAGAATACATATAATATATTTATAAAAAAATAAACTATTACTCCCTCCGTCCCATTCCAAATGTCCTACTTACTATTTTTGGATGTCCCATTACAAATGTCTTCTTTCTATAAATAGAAATAATTTTCCCCTCCAACAACTATTGGACCCCACCATATACTCACAAACCAACTCTACCTTAATTCCCGTGCCCAACAGTAACAAGACACTTGGAGTGGGACGGAGGGAGTATTATTCTACAATTAATATTGTCGTTAGGAAATTGAACTGTGGACCAAAAGTGGGAAAATAATTATGTGATGGGAACAAAATGGAAATGATAAAACCCTGGGACTAAAAATTAGAGTGAGAATAACCTATGAGATCAAAAATTGAATTTTCCCACAAATGAATCCAATGATGGAGAAGAATTAAAGCAGCATATGTTGGATCATAATGAGACGACACAGCAAGTGATGTGCAACTCGGAAATCATACATCCTCAAACATTTATGTCGGTTGAGTTTTGAACCATAATTGGGCACAAAAATAACATGAATAGGCAATGATCAATTGATTAAGGGTCCGTTCTGCACGTCGAGCTGTAGCTGCGAGCTGCGGGTTGTAGGGAGCTTTAGCTGCTTGGAGCTGTAGCTATCAGTTTTTGCATAAGTGGTGGGTACAAGTAGCTGTAGCTGTCAAAACTTATAATTTGAAGAGAAAAATTAATTAAATTTGGAAAGTAGCTTCCAAAAGCTCTCAAAAGCTACATCTTGTAACTTCTAAAAAGAAGCTTCCAAAAGCTCCCAAAAGCTAGTATACAGAATGGGCTTTTGTTTTGAAATAAAAGCTAAAGCTACCAAAAGCTCCCAAAAACTGCGTGCAGAACAGACCTAAGCTTATTACATCAGCATCCGATTTTTTCAATTCATTTTACCTTCTTTTGGGTCTCTATTTTGTCACCAATTAATAAATCTTCCAATCCCATACAATTTTCTGCTTTTAATACTGTTAACCGTAAAAAAACTTGAAGAAAGAAGAAAGATCAAGAACTGAATTGAAGGAACGAGAAAGATTACCGAATTAAACTGAATGAAATTATAATGCTGGAAGTAAAGAAAGCTGTAAACAATGGAATTACAGAAAGCGATAAATGAATCTAAATAAAGCAGTAAATTGCAGAAAGCGATAAAAACTAAACTGAAAAAATTAAAAAGAAAGTAATGAATCTCGATTTGAGAGTTGTGTTGGAGGTGCCCACAATGAAGATCATGTTCACATATTTATAAGCCGTCCAAACTCCTGCCTAATGCCCGGCTCCCAATCACGATGCCATGATCTCTTAACTTCTCCTGATTTCAGTCTTCGGGAATCGCCAACTTGTTGTCCGTCTTCTTTTTTCTTGCTATAATTCTTATGTGGACCGGACTATGTCAACAATTAGGCATGATGATGCAGACTGGACCAACCGTGTGGGCTCAAATATTTTTGGGTGACAACAGATGCCCCCTCGCGCAAATTGTCTGTTTAAGTCTAAGACAAATATGCGTGTTCAAAATAGGCCTGGCTGAAAGTCGCTCACTCTTTTTTTTTCTCTTTTTTTTTTTCAAAGTGCCGCCGCCACCTTGGGTAGCTCAGTCCGCAGACCGGGTGTCGTTCATATGTCTCCAGCATTGCCGGAGCAGTCTTCCACCAGTAGCGCCACCAACCGCCGTCAAGGCCCTTCCAGCCGCCGCTTGCACGCGCCAGGCCGCCATCCAACCTTCTTCAGCCGCCTTCACAGGCTGCCTGGCCGCCACCTGGATAGGCCCAGCCGCCGTCCAAGGCTGTCCAACCGCCATCGTGCGTCACCCCTGGAAAAGCTCCAGCCGCCACTTGATCTCTAGCTTCGGCCATCGCGAGATTGAAACGGGGCCGCCACCACATAGCTTCCAGCCGCCACAGGAGCATCCTTAGCCGCCACTTGAGCATCTTCAGCCGCCACTTGAGCATCCTCAGCCGCCGTCAGGAGGGCTCCAGCCGCCATCCTTGTTGCGTGGACCATCCAGCCGCCAACCAACACATTTCAGCCGCCACTAGCATCACTCGGGCCGCCATTCAACTTGCTTCAGCCGCCTCTTTGCAACGCCAGGCCGCCACTTTGCTTGTCTCAGCCGCCCTTGAGCATGATCCAGCTGCCATCCATACGTGAAGAAGCAGCCGTGACTGAAGCCTGCCCAGCCGCCACAGGGAGCTGCTCAGCCGCCACTTTTGAGGCTTCAGCCGCCATTCACAAGGTCCGGGCCGCCACTTTGCCTCGCCAGACCGCCACGAGTGCGAGCTCAGCCAACATTCACGTTTCCTTGGCCGCCATCTACGGGATTTTTCTTCAGGCCACCACTGCTTGTGCCTAGGCCGCCATCAAGGAACCCTCAGCCTCCATCTTTAGGCGCCCAACCGCCATTGTCAAAGCCTCAGCCGCCACCCCTAAGGCCTCAGCCGCCATTCGACGCGCCATGAAGTCACAGGTTCGTTTCGTTACCCGGCTTCTCACTTTCGTTAACTATATTGATGATGTTTCTTCTTGATTACGTATTTGTGTGTTGTTTGATGAATTAGAATTTATTACATCATCAATCTATGCTTCCCTTGTCCGCATTCATTAGCTTAGTAAAACACGTATGTTGATCGCTTCGCCACTTCCATCACCGCATATAACTGTATTATTCGACAACTTAGGATTTGACAACACAGCCTACACCATCCGTGGTTACACAGCCTAAGGCGCCACCAAGGAGGCACAGCCGCCATCCCCTCTGTCCAAGCCGCCACTGGACAACTTTTTGGCATTATTGCTTCGCGTTCGACCACTACTCAGGTTTGTTTCGATGTATAGTGTTTCCTTTCTTGTTTTATCAATCTAGGCTCTTTCAGCATCCACTCGACCTCGCCAAGGCTGCCACTCGCTTGTGCCCAGGGCGCTATCCGCCTTGCTCAAGGTACCATCCGCCTTGCTCGCATGCCTGGCCGCCACTTAGAGCTTTCCAGTCGCCATTGACAGCCATTGAGCTGCCATCTAGCCCCTTGCCAGCCACCACCGGTCTTGTTCCGGGTCGCCATTCACCTTCGCTCCGGGCTGTTGGAGCCGTTTGCTCCAACTGCCAGCGTCGAGTCCCTTCCAACGCGAAAGGCCAAGACGGCCTCTTGAATGCCTTAGAGGCCATGACAGCCTCTTCAAGTCCAAGGCGGCCTCTTGAAGGCCTTAGCGGCCATGATGGCCTCTTGGAGGCCAAGAGGCATCTTGAAGGCCTTAGAAGTCATGGCGGCCTCTTAGACGCCTAACACAATGACAGCCTCTTGAACGCCATAGAAGTCATGATGGCTTCTTGGAGGGCAAGCGGCATCTTGGAGGCCAATGTGGTCTCTTGAAGGCCTCAGAGGCCAAGACGGCCTCTTGGGGGGAAGGCGGCCTCATGTCTTTCTTGCGGGTCTTCCAGACTAACTTTGTGATCTCACTCCCCAAGGGAAGAGTCTGCTTCCTCCTGGGTTTATTGCCCCGATCTTTGTGGCCATTATTTGAAATGAAATTATATTCCCCATCTTGCATGTTTGAAAATAGATTGAGGCCTGCTTGCAAACAGAACAATTGGCACTGAATATCCACGATCGCCAGTAACTTCCGCCCTTCGGGCAGCTTAACCACATCATCTTTGATTAGAGAAGCAAACACTTGTTTTGCTTTACTCGACCCAAAGAGGTCTTCTTCAGGCCTAGACTTGGCCTCTTCCTGCCTTGATGATTTGAAGACCGCACATGTGTATGGCCTGGCGGTCTGTATTAGTTCTTCTACCGCCGCTTGCGGGGGCTCGTCGTCCTTTTCACTTAACCTCACTTCCTTCAAGTGGATTCAGCGAGTAGGAGGACGCTTCTCTTTTTATTCCGCTAGGAACTTTTCTAAGCAAGCCGCTTTTTCGGCTCGCTGGGCAAGACTAGTGGAGTGCTGCACAATTAAATATTTTTTTACTTCAGGTAGCATGTGTGCCATTGTACTGTCGGTTATTTCCATGTCTGGAACCGTAATTGTACGTGATCTCTTAGTTTTTTGAAGTGGTTGCCTCCCTAGCGTCGAAGGTGTCCAGCTAGGGTTCGTGGTAGGTATTGGGAATGTATTCCCATGTACTGGCGAGAAGGTCGCCACATGAGGGACTAAGGCCATGGTCGGCATTGGTGGTGCCGTTTGGCAGGGTAGTAGACTAACGACGCCACTGTTGGTCATCCCACAACCCGTGAGGGTTGGTGATGCGTAGATTGGCACTGGTAGTGTCACATCTCGGAGATTCAGCATACTTGATGCCGCTGGTGTATTAGAAAGAACAGCCTGATGAGGCAATTGAAAAACACTTGCCAGGCCGTCAGACTCTGAAGATAGTTGATGGCATGGTGTGGCTCCCCAAGTCCTCTGTTGGCCGCCTGACGGCCCTGGACACGAGAGACTAGGCGGCGCATTCATGCCCGTTCATAGCAGCAGTTGCATCCCGCTGGAGACGCATGAAACTACATACTCTCTCAATCTAGTAGGCCATAACAGGCCGCAGTGCATCCATGAGGTGCTTGGTAAACAGGGGCATGAATTCAGCCATCAATTCTGTCATTGATAGTCGTATCTGCTCCAAAGCTGTGGGGGTCTGAATGATTCCCCATGGTGTAGTGTCTACCGCCGTGTCACCGACGCATTCTGCAACATATGATCTAACATACATTTTCTCTTGTAGAGACATCTCTTTCAAGCGGATATGGTTTCCACTTCGTGTCCCACTGGGCGTGCCAATTTGTTAACCGTAAAAAACTTGAAGAAAGAAGAAAGATCAAGAACTGAATTGAAGGAACGAGAAAGATTACAGAATTAAACTGAATGAAATTATAATGCTGGAAGTAAAGAAAGTTGTAAACAATGGAATTACAGAAAGCGATAAATGATCTAAATACAACAGTAAATTGCAGAAAGCGATAAAAACTAAACTGAAAAAATTAAAAAGAAAGTAATGAATCTCGATTTGAGAGTTGTATTGGAGGTGCCCACAATGAAGATCATGTTCACATATTTATAAGCCGTCTAAACTCCTGCCTAATGCCCGGCTCCCAATCACGATGCTACGATCTCTTAACTTCTCCTGATTTCAGTCTTCGGGAACCGCCAACTTGTTGTCCGTCTTCTTTTTCTTGCGATAATTCTTATGTGGACCGGACTATGTCAACAATTAGGCATGATGATGCAGACTGGACCAACCGTGTGGGCTCAAATATTTTTGGGTGACAACAGATACTTAGGTCAAAATTATGGGTTTGCTGAATGAATGACATTAAGCAGGTGTTGGTGTGCTGACCCGATGAGGTGTGTGCATTGTTTGGTGTTAATGATGTGTGTGCAGAGTATTTAATTACACATACAAAGCAATACTTCAACACTAACACAAATTGATTCAGCTCCCATAACAAATCCCAAAATTATTACATAATCCGACCTGCTTACTGTGCCGAACGAAAAAATTCAGCATTTGCTGAAGTGCTAAATTATCACTAAAAATGCTGAATTGTTAGTCAAAAGTATTGAATTAATATTTTTAACATTGGTTAGTTAATTATTACTTCCTCCATCCCGCATGTGACACGTTTCTTTTGGGCACGATAATTTATGTGGTGGGGTTTAGTGGTTATTTATGTTTAAAATTTTAATGAATTTTCATTTGTTTATTATTTAACTTTGACTTAATATTATGGTAATGGTTTAGTTAGAAAAAAATATTCAATTGTGGTTTTGTTAGAATCATCTGGGCGTCTAGTTTTAGAATATATATTTTATATAATTTTTATTTGTACCCTTTTTGAAATATAAAAAAATTAAAGAAATGTAAAGAATTTGTGTAGAAAAATAAAAGTGTATTGGGAGTTGTGCAGAATAGTTAAAGCAATTACTTTTAATAGGATTTGGAAACCATTAAGATTCTAATCATATTTTTATTAATTTAATTTATCTAAAAAGGGAAATGTGTCAAATTTCGTGGGACAGCTCAAAAAGAAATACTGTCAACTTTCGCGGGACGGAGGGAGTACATAGTAACATGGGAGTACATAGTAACATATTTTCATAAATTCCATGTAGTAAGTGACTTGATTATTTATTACATGAGTTGTAGATGGGGTTTCTCTTGTTGGTTGTGAAAGCTGATGTTCGTTTAGCATTTAGAAATTGAAGTGGTTAAGTGCTCTCACGTGTGCTTATATGCGGCCACTAATGCTACTTTTGGTTCAACACGAACACGAATACCAATCCTCACATTTTGTGGGAAACTCATTTTAATCTGGAAATACCTTACCTGCTCAACTTGCTTCTAATTAATACCACTATCTTACTTTCTTGGGCTTTTTTGGCTCTGTCTCGTTGGTGTCATTTACTTTGTGTGACTAATGTGAGTAGCAATACACTGAAATGGGACCGTATTGTGCCCCTATAAATCAAAATATAACCTTATGTGTACAAATGAGCTTGTCCTTTTCAACAAGAATTTGAGAAGAAAAAAGAAAGACGTTGAGTGTGTGACATGAGAACCATAGCCCATTATCAGAATTTGAGGCGTAATTTCCATCCAACTCACTTGTTACTGATAATAGGGATCAGAACTTGGGCTACTTTTCAATTTCCGAGGCTCTCAATCTTTAAGTTGAGAGTTCAATTTCTCACTCAACCCCCATATCCCACCTCTTTGTCTCTTTGTAATTTATGTGGCATATGCTCCCACCATTCATTCCCTAGTCTACATAAGTTGTTTAGAAAAAAATACTAATACTAATAATGCAGTTGGGTTACGTGCTAAGTGGATATATTCATTATATATTGGATCCGATTATTATTAATGTTTTTATAATCAATATATTCGCTTAATGACATCATTGACGACATTTTTATGATTAATAGTATTAACCAATAATTAATTACAGTTAATCAACAATTAAGGACATGGATTTTCATCACATTCAGTACAGCACATTAAAAGGGCAAAGTAAAATGTGAGGGAAATAGTGAGTTTGGATTGTTAAGGTCCAGTCTGGGAATTGACGTTTGGGTCGGAGCCCATGGCATGTAATTTGATTACTACTTGAGGTCCCAGCCCACAGGCCTTGTTCATTTATTTCTTTATTATATTTATTTTGGTAAACATTACATTCCATTGTTGACAAATGTTGTAAAATGGGGACAGAGACAGACCATTGGAGTTCATAGCAACATCAAAATGAATAACAATAAATTTACAGGCAGCAATTGCCATGGTTTGTGACAAATTTAAAGAAACATGTGCAAACAAATTTGATAAATTGGATAAGGTTTCAGTGAAAATTGTAATGTTTTCATGAGGTAAGAAACATGAACTTGGCATACCTTTTCCCTCAGAGTTCTCATCGCCCCCAACGCCTATATGCTCCACGATGCACATTGCTTATTTTACTCAGGCAAATCTCTAAGGACTTGCGAGCTTTTCAAGACCGTCATCAGGACAATTGTAGTTTTCTGCAAAATCGAATGCTCACGCGTCTGTTGTTGTCAGTCATAAGAAAACTTGGCAGTGAGACAAAGAATATGTAGATCCCATGAAGACATTAGCAAGACAAACACCTAGCATCCTAGCAATCGTCACAGTATCCAGCATTTACATCCTGAGGTCTCCGGTGGCCCTTCAAACCATCTGTCCCAAATGGGATTTCCTGGACCACTGGTGCTGCAAAAGGAGAATATATTTATATACTTCCTTAGACCTTAAATCAATCCGATTTTTTTAACATTTGAAGTTATAAGCCAAGGCTCTTACATTGGGAGCAGTGGATCCGGTCTTGGTTCGACATTCATCAACAACCTAAAGAATCCATGTTATCCATGAGAATCCATAAAAATCAACAATATCCAAATTAGTATTCCATCTATCCATGTTATCTTGAAATTTATAGCAAAAGTTGAGCCTAAAAGGACTATCTATCTTGATACGAGTTACAGAACTTGATATCTCACAAATGTGACAAAGGCAACCTTTATCCATCTATCTTATACTTCCTCCTTTTTTTTTTTTTTTTGAATGTTTGCTACATTGCAAGAAATGCTATTGTTCATTGGACTGCTTTGACTTCAATTTTTATCATAGTTATACAAGTTAAAATATAACCAAATTGGATCTTGTTAGATTTGTTTTATCTTGTACTTAGTTTTTAATTGAACTTCTAGAATTTTTACTTGTACCGAACTTGAGTTATTAATGGTTTAAAATGTGCATCGGACTATGCGCTACGCACAATGGATCCGTAGCCAAAAATAAAAGGACGGAAGAAGTATATCTTATTTGGCTTACTCTTTGCAAGCAAATGATGCATTCTCCATCTTCTCAAGCTTTTCCAGCTCTTCCTGCACGACAATCACTGTTAGAACTATACTGATAATTCAATTACACTCCCTGTAAGGAACTAAGGAAGTGATTGAAGTACATTGCATCCAAACTGACAGGTAAAGCATGTATGATGTATCAAGTGTATGCTCGACAATCTAAGCAAGATTAATCAGCCTCTTTTAAGACCCAAAGGTATTCAATCTCATAGGATCTTCAATCTCCAAAACATGCCCCTGCCGTGCATTAAATATTTCTGGCAGAATTCAATTCTGCACATGGTTAAAACTACTCTTCCATACCATCTCCTTGGGCTCCCTTTCAGTAAAACTACTTTATGATATGACTTCCTAGAGAATTTATGAGTCCCCAAATCAGTATTCCACTGATTTCTATTTGCCCTAAAATAGCCAAAAGCTATTCAACGTATAAACATAGAAATTCAATGAAAATTCAATTTCCATAAAACACAATAATACTCAATAAAATTGTAAACAAAGAAACGAAATTGAAGTCAGTCAAAGGCAAGTATGCACTGTATCATTACGTATATACGGAAAATAGGAAAGAGTTAAAAGGAAAACCTCCAAGAATCGAGTTTCTTGATCGAGTCTCTTCAATTCAGCAAAAATCCTGTGTTTCCCTCGCGCATCGGCTGCATCCACCGCCGGATTCCCTTCGTCTCTCTGCATTTATGTCCGCTCAAATCTTTCCCTATTTCAGGCCTCGATCCAAAATCAACGGAGAGGATTTAGCCCTCCGAATTGAATCTGAAAAAGGAGGAGATTTTACAGGCTGTTGGGTTGCTCACCATCAAGCTGGAAAATGTATTATTGGGGTTTCAAGTTTCAACAATTGGATTAATGGGAAGGAAAAAAAGGGAGCTTTCGGGGTTGGGGATTGCCTTCGACTTTCTGCCAATCAAGAATTATACTTTTCGGGAAGAAACTGAGTGGGGGCTGGGTTTACTTTACTTTTTGTGCCTAGAAAAAGACAATCTGTTTATGCACCAACAAATTGGCTGCTCAATTTTTATATACTTTCGTATAATTGAATTTTGCCCAAAGAATTTAATCAATTACTAGCAATAACTTCATTTCTTCATTATGAAAGAGTGTTCGTTCTTTCCTTGGTGTGTCCATTTGATTATTTTGGTTTATGGCACTGAATGAACAGTGGATATAGGGTATGGAATCTGTAACTCCAAATGTGTTGTAAGACATTTTTTTTTTGGAAAAAATGACAAATAGGTCCATTTTCTTTTCCAAAAATTCAAATCAGTCATTTTTCTATTTTATTACCAAAACAGTCCTTTACAAATGCTAATTATGTCCAAATCAGTCCTTGTTTCACTAATTATACTCTAATTGCTGACATGGCAAGGGTTTTAATTTAAACCTAGCACGTGTGCATAATATTAGTCCTTTTTCTTTTATCTTTTGTCAATTCAGTCCTAAACTTTTGTTTTGTTCTATTTAGTCCTCTACCTCAATCACTCATTTTTATATTAATTGGCCTCCAACCTTTCAAATTATTTCATTTTAGGCCCAGAACCTTAAAATTTTTTATTATTACTAATTCATTATCAAATAAATGCCCAACATACATAAATAAAATTAAACACCAAACCCCATATATTGGATTTGACTGTTTTGTTATCGGGTCTTCCAAGTATCGGAATTTTACGGACTCTCTCTAACCACCCGACCGCAACCGATGGTTCATTGGTTTTGGTTTCCTTCCGCAACATCAACACAATCTTACTTTGCGTCCTACCTTAAGATTTAGCAATGTTTGAGTAAATGATTTAACTTGAATTTTTGGAAGGTTATGGATACAGGAAGCCTTGGTTTTATTGAAAAAAATATTAAAAATATTATTAAAAATATTAAAAAAATAGCCTGAATTTTATTGTCCACAAAGTATGATTGTGTTGATTTTTGCTGAAGGAAACCAGAACCAATGAACCATCGGTTGCGGTCGGGTGATTAGAGTGAGTCCGTAAAATCCGGAACTTCGAAGACCCGGTAACAAGGCGGTCAAACCCAATGTATGATGTTTGGTATTTAATTTTATTTACGGAAGTATGTTGGACATTTATTTGATAAATGGATTAGTAATAATAAAAAATTTAAGGTTTTGGGCCTAAAATGAAATAATTTAAAAGGTTGGAGGCAAATTAATATAAAAATGAGTGATTGGGGTAGATGACAAAATAGAACAAAATAAAAGTTTAGGACTGAATTGACAAAAGATAAAAGAAAAAAGACTAATATTATGCGCACATGACAGGTTTAAATTAAAACTCTTGCCACGTCAGCAATTAGAGTATAATTAGTGAAGAAGGGACTGATTTGGACATAATTAGCATTTGTAGAGGACTGTTTTGATAATAAAATAGAAAAAGTACTGATTTGGATTTTTGAAAAAGAAAAGGGACCTATTTGTCCATTTTCCTTTTTTTTTTATGAACGGGTCATAAACATCACATACCACTGATCACACATCACATAGTTATAACAATCAAAAGCAAATACTCCCTCAGTCTCAGTTGTAATGTGCAATTTTAACTTTTGACATTGTTTATTGATTAACTTTAACCTAATGTTATCACAATTATATAAACGAAAAAATAGTCAAGCTCGATCTTATTGGATTCCTCTAATCGTGTAGTTTTAATATACTATATATATTTTTTATGATTTTTTTACTTCTCTACGTATATTCTAAGATATTAACTGTTAAACAAATGCATTGAACTACGTGTCCAAAATTTTTGAGACATTTTAAATAAGACAGAGGAAGTAATATACAACCGTCAGCATGAATTTACAATCCATATGCGATCACACAATGCATCAGATAACAGTGCAATCAATATATATAAATTACTCCCTCTATCCCGCCTAACGTGTCTTGTTTGACTTTTTGACACTGTTCATTATTCGACTTTTGACTCAATTATATTATATGTATATATTTTAAAAAAATAATCGAGTTGGGTCTTGTTAGATGATCACGTAGTTTTAGAATATACCCCCTCAATTTTTTTAATATCTTCTCCACTTCTGCATTCACGTACTTCAATGCATATTTTTAACGATTGATATCTCAAATTTTATACAACAAAAATTATGAAAATTAAATTATCTAAAACTATGTGATTAGACGAATCTAACAACATCTCACTTGACTATGTTTTATTATATAACTATGTTTAAACTAGAATCAAACTTACTTAATGAACAGTATTCATTATGCAAAGGGTGAACATATAAACAACGGAGAGAGTATATTTTACATAATTTTTTATTCTATATATTTTGAGATATTAACGATTGAAAAAGTACACTGAATTGTGTGCATAAGTCAAAGAAGACAAGTTAAATGAGATAGAGGGAGTATTTAAAAACCATAAGCACAACGTATATATCCACATATCCACAAGAATGAAATTTTCAAACACAACACTTATTTCATCAGAATCAAAACACAATACATAATTTAATAGATTGCGTCATCAATCAATCCCCTTATTTAGGTGAATACCAGGGTATTTCCAGCCTCCAGGCCATATTGGACCCAATACTAATCCCTCGAGGATCTGCAAGGGCAATTAAGGGCGGCTCTCCCAAAGCAGTTTTTTGCATACACAAGGCTCGAACCCCTTATTTATATCATTAGAAAAAATTAAAATTTTTAATGAATTACTTCTATAATAATCATTGACTAAGACCCCATTCTCTAGGACTTATTTTCAGAATTTGTTACTTATTTTTATTAAAATCAGATCAGACCAGATCAAATAAGAAAAATTAAGATCAGATCAGATTAAATAAAATCAGATCAGACCAGATCAGATCAAAAATTACAATAATATAACTAAGATAAGATCAGATCAGACCAGACCAGATCAATTCAGATCAAATCAGACCAAATTTTATAAAATTCAGATTAGAACAATTTATTTAACGGCTAGAGAACAGGGCCTAACCCAAGTGACCCACAATTTAAATGAAATATTTCTATAACTTATTTAAAAACGCCCAAATACTAACATATGAAAGGTTGAAAGACGAATTTGCCCTTACGAATGGAAACCTCCAATTCCACGCGTATGTGCATGTCCTCCATTTGTCACTCCATTACATAATAATCGCGTATAGTTCATCACATGTGACATATGTAAATACAATATACATTACATACGGACATACAACAACACAAGAATATCACTCGATCAAAATCGCCATTCTTCCTACTACCATATTGTTACAATAGTGCATTCATTCCTTCTCTCCACCAATCCAACCCTAATTAAATGTCCACCATTTCCTCAATTTCGTCATCTCTATTCAATAAAACCTCCAAATTTCCCTACACTACTATACTCAAATATGATACCCAATTAACTATACCATCCCGGCTAGTCGTCATCCGCCGGGCAACTGATCCCACCTACATCCCCGGAAAATCCCCGCCGGAGATTCCCACTGCGCCCTCAAAACGCAGCCCTGATTTTCCGACGGAAGTACCGCCGGTGCCCCACGTCCCAGATTTGGATCCGGTTCCTCCAGAAAAGCTGCCCGTTGATCCGCCGGGCCCAGAATTTCCCGGGCCTCCAAATCCGGAGGTGCCACCCCCGGAACCGGGGGAGCCGGAGGTGGTTCCACCGCACCGACCTGAAGTGACGCCGTCGCCGGATGTCCCGCCGCCTCCTATCATGGGCTCCAATGGGCTGCTTTTTTAGTGAAGTAAATTTGATCATTCGTATATATGTGTATGTAACTATGTATCATGGCATGCAGCAGTGTTTATTGTTTCAATTTTTAGTGAATTAAAATCCAATTTCCTTCAATATATTATGTATTAGCAGAAAGGGGTGTTGAAAATTAATCGTGGAAGTTTTAGTTCAATCCAAGTTCATTGTTCCAAGTTCAAGCTTAGCTTATCGTTCACAAACAAATCAAATTATAGAATTTTCTTTTCTTCCAATTTATCTATAAAATTATGTATGCGTGTATTTTTTTTACAATTTCAGGCAACTGCACCAACCTAATCAAATAGTGAAATGTATTCGAGTCATTTATTTTAATAGTGTACCAAATTGCAAGTAAAAGGCTACACGTTCTATTGTCGAAAAATTTAAAATTTTTAGAAACTGCTCAAAAGAATTTAAAAAAAAAATGGTCTTCATTGAATGGACTGACTTATTATCCAACAAAAACAGCCACAAAAAGCTTGGGAACAATGTTCCATATATATAGCGCTCACACGAAAACAGACAATTTGATTCCATAAACTTTATCCTTTAATGCTATCACCTCTTTTTTCTCTTAAAAAAAACACAAATTTTTTTTGATAAATAGTCGGTATTCGGTATTCCTATGCCACATAAGTCCATATAAGCAACTAGAGATTCAATATGTAAAAAAAATAATAAAAAAATAAAAACATGGCAAAAATAATTCATTTTTTTAAAAAAAAAAACAAAAGTATGTAAAATTGAAAAAGTCGTAAATTTAGCTATTGGAATTCCCAACCATTTTTTCACATCACCAATTTACTGCTGATTTTTACTCGACCATATAGTCCATAAGACCATAACTAATTAAACGTAACTTCAAAACAATTACTAACAGCAATTATGTTATTCACATGTTTTACCTTAATTTTTATGTTTTCCAAATTACAAATTTTGTTGTGATATGGGCTAATAATGACTGTAACAAAAGAAAAGAAAAATCAGTATACATTCTTATTTGGTGAGTGAAAATATCCTAATTTTAGAAAGCATGAGAACCACTCCTCACTTTGGGATATGGCTCTTTCTGAAATATAGTAGGGAACAAACACTCTTAAGTCCCCACTCCCACCGCCACAGTCACAGACTCACCGTGTCTGTTCCTCAATGCTAAGGTCCAATTCAGCATTTCAGCTGTCTACAATTTGTCCTAAAAGCGCTGAAACGCATATGCGACTTTCCCTCCTTGAGCTCCATCGGCGATGGGCGGTTATTTCCGTTGTCAGCTCAATTTGGTTCACAGTTCCATAAACTCCCGGCCCCCTGTGGGGACAGCATCACATCCTTTCTTCAGTTCCACGGGATTCCGCCAATTCTTTTCCCAAAAAGTGAACCGCAAGCAGACAGTTTTCCGAAAACCCATCATTCAATAATCGTCCATCGAGAATAGTACAGTAGTAGAAAACCCAAATCCCACTCCAACGGAGCACCAATTTCGATCATTCATTAGAATAACCGCCCCCAAATGGCCACTCGTTTCAACGCTCCTACATCCTCACGCGCCGCCGTCCCGCCGCTGCTGCACCGCCCGAAATTCAGGGACCTATTTGCCCTATGCCGCTCCTCCAAGGGTGCTCTCAGGAAGTACAGCACTGGGGGAAGGGTTTTGACAATCAAGGCTACCAATGGCGGAGGGGGCTCGTACCTGGACATGTGGAGAAAAGCTGTGGACCGCGAAAAGAAGTCGGCGGAGTTCGAAAGAATGGCGGAGAATTCTAGCGGAGGGGATCAAGCGGAGAGCGCTGAGGACTTGGAGAGAAAGAGCAACGAGTTCCAGAAGCTCCTGGAAGTTCCGGCGGAGGAAAGAGACAGGGTTCAGAGAATGCAGGTGATTGATCGGGCCGCGGCCGCGATTGCCGCCGCAAGAGCCTTGCTGAAGGACAAACCGCCACAGGAGAAGGTTTCTGACGAAGTGGCCACCGGCGGTTATAAGACGGAGGAGGATCCACTAGGTAATTCATTTCTTGGGGTTGCTGTCTTCACTATCAAGTTTTTGGTCTTTTTCCTATTTAGAGAAGTATGTAATTACGGTTTATCATTGGGCTATTCAAGATTTCCTTGCAATGACAGTGTTGTGATTCATTCTGTGACTCCATTTGGGATTTTTCCATTTTCCTTGCAATGACAGTGTTTTTTGTGAAATGTCTATAAGTTTTCATCTGTAGCTTGCCAACAAACAAGTTATGTATAGTTTCCATTGCCTCTGCCTAGCAATATATTCTTTCCCTGATTATATTTCCTGTTCTGATCTATGTAGAGCAACCATGTTCTTTTAAATTTCCAATTCACCATATGGCAGAATTTGCACTTCTTCAAGCTTGAGTCTTGGCACTCTTGAAGTTTAGAATTATATATTAGAATTGCAGATTTGGTTTTATAAATTGCATATCTGGATCATTTCAGTTTTTGTTGCATATAATATTCTTGCGTTGGTGTTGAACTCGTAATAATGCTTTATCTTCACCAGGGAAGCAGAGTGGTGGCTCTAACGTGCTGCAAACAGAAAACATAGGTGTTGGGACACCTGGTCCAAGTTTCTGGGCATGGGTGCCTCCTGCGAACGATGATGACCTTTTTGACGGGACTGAACTAAAACCAGCCACACAAGCTTCTCCACCTCCAGCACAAAGCAGCCCAGTTCTGGAACAGGAACGAGGTTCAGATTTTCTGTTGCTCCCATTCGAGACTTCAATGCTTCAAAACAAGATGAATCTTCCCCTCCCACCTCTCCAGTCAATTGTGGAGGTCGAAGAGGAGTTCACCACTACAATTCCGGAAATACCTCATATGGAAACAGAACAAGAACTTGGTGTAGAATTCTCGACAAATGCAGCTGAAGCAGCTGATGCGCTAGGTAAAGTGGAAGAAGCATCCTCACAGGGAGTGAACCCTGATGGATCGAGATGGTGGAAGGAGACTGGAATAGAGAAAAGACCCGATGGGGTCATCTGTAAGTGGACGCTGACAAGAGGTGTTAGTGCTGATAAAGCTACTGAGTGGGAAACTAAGTACTGGGAAGCTGCTGACGAATTTGGATATAAGGAACTTGGCTCTGAGAAATCTGGACGGGATGCCATGGGAAGCGTTTGGCGTGAATTCTGGAGGGAGTCAATGATCCAGGTTATGCATTATCCTTGCTTGAAACCTAATCTTATTTATTGTTGGTGAAAACAGAAGTTGATAATTTGTTTAATTAAAGCTCAACTGGCTCACTATTTTTTATCCGTCTGGCTTATGTTCGGCAGAAAGAAGGATACATCCATCTTGAAAAAACTGCGGATAAGTGGGGAAAGAATGTACAAGGGGATGAGTGGCAAGAGCAGTGGTGGGAGCATTATGATCATTCAGGCCGAGCAGAGAAGTGGGCTCACAAGTGGTGCAGCATTGATCCACACACTCCTGTAGATGTTGGCCACGCTCACATCTGGCATGAAAGGTAACAGAAAGAATCTTCTTTCGTAATACACCTTAGGCATCACAATGAATGAATTGATATCATCTTTCCTTTTGGAAAAAGTCCATTGGAAAGGGCAAAAGCTACAAATTGCGCAGTTGTTGCAATATATCTGTGCATTTTCTCAAATCTGAATTCCATATCGTAGGTGGGGCGAGAAGTACGATGGACAAGGAGGAAGCACAAAGTACACCGACAAATGGGCCGAGCGTTTCGAGGGTGATGGCTGGTCAAAATGGGGCGACAAATGGGATGAGCATTTTGATCCCAACAGTCGGGGAGTAAAGCAAGGGGAGACATGGTGGGAAGGCAAATATGGGGAACGCTGGAACCGGACATGGGGGGAGGGCCACAATGGTTCTGGTTGGGTGCACAAGTATGGGAAAAGCAGCAGCGGCGAGCACTGGGACACTCATGTCCAGCAAGACACTTGGTACGAGAGGTTTCCGCATTATGATTTCTATCATTGCCTTGAAAATTCTGTCCAGCTGCGTGAAGTTAAGAAGCCATCCATTGAAGATTCATTGTAAAAGAGTTGGGCAGACGTGAGATGGTTACATGGTACGTATATACGTTTGATATACAGAGTCATATGTAATATGCTGAGAATGGATAAACACATAGCTATATGGTACTCTCCACTCATTGGAACTTGGGATGACTTTGGTTTGATACTCTCTTAAAAGTTTTTCTATGGAATGGAATTTCCATAGTGTGATAATTCCCCTTCTCTACTACTGTTCTACTGCATCCTTGCTCCTCCATAGATGGATGGTTTTTTCTTTTTTCAATTCACCCTAAACTTATGGCCTTGTGCAGACCAGTCTTTCTAGTTTCATCATTTTCATTGCTGAACACAAGTCCAGCCACATAAATGAGCAATGTTGTGAGCAAGAACCAGATTATCTGAAGTCTGCCAATAAGTCCCACAACATCACTCCTAATTCATCTCTTTTCAAATTTTCTGATGAAGCATTTAGTAGCTATGTAGGAGAAAAAAAAGAATGCTATTAGGATTTGCTGAAGAAAAACTTGCATTGGCTGTTGAGGCTTATGATTTGGTAAAATAGAAAATTCCTCGTTTCTGATGAATGATCCTAATATAACTCACTAACCCAGTCTTTGTTCTTTATGCTCTTTTTTTCCTCAGGCTTATATACTCATTTATTTGTAATGTGGTAGGTGCACTGTTACTAATAGGGGTGTAAACGAGCCGAGCCGAGCCCGAATAGTGGTAAGCTCGACTTGACCTCATAAGAATTCGAGCCGAGCTTTAACCGAGCTTTGACCGAATCAAGCCGAGCTCGAATAGTATCATTGTCATTCTCACATAATTTATAAAAGGAAATATATTTAATACTATATTGCTTATATTTCATTATACTTAATCTACATATCTAAATAATTTAAAAATATATCTATTTATAATTTAAAAATTAAAAGATATATAAACAATAATAACATTTATACTTTTAGTATTTCATCTAATTTCTATAGTTACTTATAAATAAATATATGTATAAAAATAAACTGAGCATATTATCGAGCTTCCGAGTAGAATAGTAATTGGCTCGGCTTGAGATCATGGGTGTTACGAGCCGAACTCGAGCTTGAACCGAGCCATTTCGAGGTGAGTTTGAACCGAATTTTGTCCGAGCCGAGCTCGAATAATACACAAGCCTATCTCATTCTCATTTACACCCCTAGTTACTATTATGATATTAGTTTCTGCTGTAAGATTCATTCCTGGATTTTAGATGCTTGATTATACAGATGTTGTATTTTGGTCATATAATTAAAACTATGGAAAGAGTTGGGTGACATGAAAGAGCTATGGTCCGGTGAGACTATCAACAGAAAAGTAAGAGCAACACCTTTACCTAGACCAACCCTCCTTTAAAATTTTCTGCTCTGCTGTAAAATTACTACAATTGCTGCTACATGTCTGGTTATCTTAATTCTGCTACAACAATGATATTATCATTGAATCCCAATATCAAAACTGGAGAGTACTTTGGATTGTCCTCTTACTTTGTGCACTGCCTAATTAATTCATTGCCCATTGGGTTTGTTTTTTGTTGAAATAATTGTTTTTAGTTTGCTGCAATAGAATTCATGGAAAGTGACGATCCATTTCAAGTCCAAGAAATATATTTTGTGCAATGGTAAAAACCTATAAAATGCCAAAACCTACATCTCTTATGTTTCAGAAAAATAGTGATATGTTGAGACAAAGTTTTTAATCTGCACAACATATTCAATCGAACCTGTGAACCAAGTTAAAATTTTACTTATAATTTTTAATATAAATTTATGTTTATAACATTTAATATGTTACAAAAACATTTAAATATCTGCATCACTGAATCTTGGATTTGCGTTCGCCATTGATGAAAATAAAAGGTAATGAACGCCTTATGCCGTGATGTCAACGTTGCTCCATTTTCGTAAAATTTAAATCAGTTTTTATCTATTACTCCTATATTGATATGCTTTTTTTTTATAAGTTATAGTAACTCCATATATTTAAGAGTTAATAAATTTTTTAGGTCACTCCAAGGAGGTCATTCCATTTTTTGGCCACCATTTATTGATATTATGAATTTTGGTCATGACAAGACGGACCAAATTTAAGGCCAACTTGACCAAGTCAACGTTAAAATGAGCCACGTGTGGGCCACATGCGGCCCGATGATTAGAAAGTGGCATTGGTCACCTTATAATGGATTGCTTTACATTTTTTTATAATTAAAATAAATAATATTTCATTTGTTCCATTATTTATATTTCACTTTCATTTTTCTTACGTCCCAACATTTTTGTCTTTTTTTCATTATAAAAATTAATTAAATATTAATCACCAAACATACCCTGTAAAGTCACATCAATAAATGGAATACTGTAAACAACTATGTACTCATCAAAGACAGTTGATCTGACTGGTATGAGACTCTGGCAATTTAAGCAAATGTCTCGGGTTCGAGCCTTTGTGTATGCAGAATTCTATGATTTGTTTTTGGAGAGACAACCCTTTAATGCCCGCCCAATTCTCAATGGATTAATCTTGTGTCCAGTGAGGTATGAGGATACCCTGTTATTCACCTAAAAACAACAATATTCTCTTATATTAAATACTATCTATCTCCATATAAAATATAGTGCTAAAATATACTCTTAAATTAAATAATATTTATTGAAATAAGTAATAAAATAAAATGTAAAAATATTTATGAAAATAAAATTTAAAAATAACATAACAATAAATAAAATTAATTGTATTAATTATAACAACAATAGTTAAATTATAGTCTCGGGTTCGAGCCTTGGCTTGTGTATGCAAAAAACTGCTTTGGGAGAGACGCCCTTAATTGCCCTTGCAGATCCTCGAGTGATTAGTCTTGGCTCCAATGTGACCTGTGGATACCTTGGTATTCAACAAACAATAGTTAAATTATAAAATAAAACAATAAATAAGTAAAATCCAAAAATTAAATTAAATCGATTTAATTTATTTATATTAAATGCAATATAATAAAATAAGTAATAATAATTTAATGTAGTTCGTGGTTTGACATAGTGCTATTATTAAGCAGTGATATATATGCTTATAATATAAATAACTGCTTATTTTATCTTGATTTTAACATAGTTTTACCCTAGTTGTTAATTTAATTTCTAGTTGATAGTAACAAAAAGGTCTTATATCCAATTTCAGTTAATGCAATAACAATAAAAAGTGTTGAGATGAATAATGAGACATAAATAAACGGTAGGAGAAAATATTATTTATTTTATTACAAAAAAATAAAAAATAAACCAGGCCACCAAAATAAAAACATTTCCAATTTTGAGCAATCGGGCCGCCTGCAGGCCATTGTAACATTGACTTGGTCAAATTAACTATAAATTCATTCCCAATGCCTTGTCGTGGCTCAAATTCATAATATAGTATCAACAAGTGATGACCCAAAAATGGAATAGTTTGCTGGTAGTGGCCTAAAATTTTTATTAACTCTATATTTAAACCAAATAAGCCAGTTGTTATGTTCTGGGGATGAGGACTTAGCTCTATATTTAAACCAAATAACTCTATATTTAAACCAAATAAACCAAATAGTTTGCTGGGGATGAAAACTTAGCTCAAGTGGTTAAGTCCCTTGACTTCCAACAGAAGGTTTGTGGTTCGATTCCCCATTGGCCCCCTATCCCTCCCTTTTATTCCCCTTTATAATTGTGTGGCATGGGCTCCCACCACCCATTTTCAGCCCTGTTATGTTCTTCTGTCTTCTTTTTTTATTTCTTTAAACAAACGTGCATAGACACTATTCATCACCCCGAACCACCTGTAGCATTAGAAAAAATAGAGCACATACTTAGGCCTTCCCCAATGGTGGGGAAGGAGATGATGTGGGAGGTATTTAAGAGGTATTAAACCAATGGTGAACAAGGTGGGAAAGGAAAGAAAAGACGATAGATAGTAAATTTGGTACCAAGGTACATAGCATGGGAAATGGTGAAAAGCCTGTAAATTGCAGCTTTTGATTTTTTTAGTTATTTTTCATTGCTATTGGAAACTAATTCCAGTTTTTCTCTTTTTTTTTTTATTTATTTTGTTTTTGTAGTAGGACATGTATATAATTTAAAGATATTAAAGGAGTATTTGTTATTTATGAAAAATTAAATAAAATCTAGTTGGTAAATTAAAAATAATTTTTTAATCATGATTTTTAATTATATGAAATTATTACTTTTTTAATTCAAAATATTGTAAATATCAAATAATTAAAATAATCAAAATATTAGTTATTTATTATTTATTTATTCAAAAATGAATAATTAATACAATTGATAAATTAAAATATAAATGGTACTAGTATAATAAAAAGAATAGCAAGTGGGTCCCTTAAATACCTATTTTTGGGTATTAATTGTTGGGGGAGGAGTTTTATATAAAGATTGAGGTATTTATTTTTTGATGTGGCGCTGACGTGACACCTAAATACCTAGAATGAGGAAGAAGCTACCACTAGCGATGGCCTTATAGGACGCCTTACAGTCCTATATAAAAAGAATTTAACAATATTAATTTATTATGACAAGACGGCCTAAGTACTTGCATCAAATTCAATTCATGAATATAAAAAAAGAGAGCATATATTGGAGCTACGTGTCCCAATGTAGATAATATATTTTATTTTAAAACAAAAATCTAACTTTTTATATTAACTTCGAAATATTCAATAAAATGTGGAGTATTTATTAGATTATTCATAAAAAATATATTAATTCGGCCTGTAGAAATTTGAACATCTAGGAAGTTAAAAGACCTGATCACTGTGTCAAATCTGAATGCCAATGTTTTATTACCTTTTTCTTTTTTTGTTTTTTTTTTCCTTGAACCGCCTATAAAAGTTAGAAATGCCATATATATACCACAAAATAGGAGTCAATGGGAACTCGAATCCCAACTTGAAAGTTGGAAGTCAGTGATTGACCATTATTCGCTAAGTCTTCACCCACTTTTATTACTTAATTAAACAAATTTGTGAATAAAATATAATTAATATAATTTCATGTTTATTACTAAATTATATTACTCCAGAATATTTAAATTTAAAACTCCCTATATTTTCTAAAAATTATTCTTGAGCTATAATCCCTACCCAAAAAAAAAATCATTTTAGTAACAAAATTTTGTAATGCTTTCTTGATGGCATTATAAATTTTTTGAAAACATCAATGCCACAATTTTTAATGCCTTTTCAAAGCCTCTACATTTTTCTTTTCCTTTTTTTTTTAAACAAAAATTACTTTAGCAACATATTTGTAATATATTTCCCTATAACACTCCCACGCATAGTCTGGGAGTCCTCCGAGGAGATTACCAATTCTAAAATTACTTTAAGACAATTATGATTAACTTTGAAATTCTTAATTATAAAATGACTACTATGGAAAAAGACGATATACTATTGGTATGAGTATCATATGCCACTCCTTTTAAGTTATTTATTATACTAAACAATCCTAAAGTATTGATGTTAAAACTAAAAACATATACTATATCTTTATGACATACTCACTCTGTCCCATTTAACTTGTCTTATTTGATTTTTGCACACAATCTAATGCACTTTTTCAATCGTTAATATCTCAAAATATATAAAATGAAAAATTATGTAAAATATATATCCAAAAACTACATGATCATACGATTCTAACAAGATCTAACTCGACTATTTTTTTTCTAAATATATATTTGTAAGAAAATTAAGTCAAAGCTGAACAATGAGCAGTGTCAAAAAGTCAAAACAGACACGTTAACTGGGACGGAGGGAGTACTATAATAAAGTATTTTGGAATTCGAAAATGAAAATGGAGCCTTATGTAGTTGTGTTGCATCATCTCCTGGAAGAGTTGATCATGTCCAAGTCTTACAGTGTTGTTGGCGACGTGGTCAACTGCTTACATGTGGCGTTGTTAATTCTTTACCAACAATGTTTTAAGAGTATATTGACTCACTCAAACCATTGACCTTGTTAATTCTTAAACCTCAATTAAATCAAATGGGAATGAATTTATATAAAATGTCCTTTTCATCATTCTAGTCATCATCCCTTCAAAGTTTGAATTTCCTTCCCCACGCATTTAATTTGGGTATATATATATATATAGAGAGAGAAGCCCACCAAGTTGTATCTCACATTCGATATCTATATCCCTCCGTATACTCATCAATTATATTGTTGAAGACAAACCAGGAGAAACCCTAGAAAGAATTAAGCCCATGGCAGCGGTTTTAAATGAAGAACAAATTGTTGAGTTTCAGGAGGCCTTCAAGCTGTTTGACAAAGATGGAGATGGTATTTACTCCTCCTATTTAGTAGGAGTTAATTTTTATTCCTTACTGATATTGATACAAGTCTGAACTTTAATTTTTTTTTAAAATTATTACTATTTTTTTTTAAAATATGCATGACATATAAGAATATATGTGGTGAAAGATTTGATTGAATTGGTACAGGGTGTATCACCATGGAAGAACTGGCCACAGTGATCAGATCACTTGGACAAGATCCCACCTTTGAAGAGCTTCAGGACATGATCAAGGAAGTCGATTCCGACGGCAACGGGACCATTGAATTTGCTGAATTCTTGAACCTCATGGACAAGAAAATGAAGGTAATATTATTACAAACATAGAAGTATTATTGATGAACCTCGAGTATACTGCATACATGAATATGATTCTCCTTTCTTAAGGGTTTGGGTTTTTATTAATCTCAAGTATACGTATTTTTAATTTGAACTATTCATCCAGTGTGTATAATTTTTTTCTTTTTTTAATCAACAAAATATGATTGAATTTGTTGACATGAAAACCTGCAGGAAACCGATGAAGAGGAAGAACTGAAAGAGGCTTTTAAAGTGTTTGACAAGGATCAAAATGGATACATATCCGCCAATGAGGTGAATTATTGATTATTTCCCATCATAATATTTACTATAATAAAAATTAATAATGGCAAAAAAATAATTAATTCCCACTTTTGGCTATTTCTTCCATTTATTTTCTTTATAATATAGTATTAGGAGAAATTTCAAATTCTAAACCCTAAAATTAAAATTGAACTCCAATCCACATCGTTAATTAGGAATATACGATGAATCGATACATAGCTAAAAGGTATGATTAGATTCTTGTCATTGCATTGCTGTAAAATTCTAGAGTTCGTTGATCTGAATATATATGTCTGTTGGGTCAACCATACATAATAATAATATACTATAATTGTAAGGTTAAGATGTTCTACCTATGTATGGGCCGGGGGTTGCAATGCAATGAACTTATCACTCATTTTTAATTTTTTTAATCTACTTTAATTTATATACTATATAATATTCCCTTAAACAATTGAATTAAGTTTAATGTATGTAATGATTAATTAATGTGGTGAATGGATATATGTATGTACGCAGCTTCGACACGTGATGATAAATTTAGGGGAAAAGCTAACAGATGAAGAAGTGGAGCAGATGATAAAGGAGGCAGATTTGGATGGAGATGGCCAAGTTAATTATGATGAATTTGTCAAGATGATGGCTACTATTGGATGATATATGTAATCTACTAATAAAAAAAATAATTAGTGGAAGTATATATTATTACTTTATTATTATATGTGGATTTCGTTGTTACGGTAATTATTTTGAGTACTGTGGTACTTATAATGTAGTAGTAGTATGTGGAAGCAATTCCACATGGAGATCAGAAAAGAGTAGCTAGCATTAGTTTCGATCTTTTGCATGGCCGTCCAATCATTTTGGGAGGCCCTGTTCTAATAAAAATTTTAGGCCCTCTTACGATATTTAATAAAGTAGTTACAATTGTTTAAAATTATTTATAAAACAGACACTATAATAAAAAAAATAAATAAAACATAAAAATTCAACTCAAAAGATTGCCCGTCAATGACCGTGGTTTTTTTTTACAAATGAATAGAACTAAAAGAAAGTACAAAAGAATAACATAAAAAATTACGGAGAAAGACAAACACAAATTGAAAATGCACGAATAGAACATAATTTCGACCCCAAATTGTGTTGTTAGTTTATTAATTATGTAATTATGAAATATTTTATACCACTTTGAGAATAACATAAAATGCACTATCCCCCCTTTAATTTATACCACTTTGAGAAAATAGCTCACTTTGTGCGCTTGTAAGTCGGTCTTTTTTTATTTTTTTTTCCTTTTTTTTGTGGTATTTAATTATTTTATTATTTTACTCATTGAAGTGGTTTTAATAACTATATATATTTATGTATATTCATTCTTTCTCTAATCTCTATTTTAAAGTTCAAGCATTGATTAATCACAACAGAATGAACAATCATCAGGTAATTTTGGCGCATGGACCAAGGTTTAATTTAAGGGTAATTATTGATAAATACCTTTTCATAAAAAATTATACATGTTCAGTACCTACAATAATTTTTTTCTTTTAATTCAGTACCCAAATTTGTCTTTACATGAACAGATTGTCAAATATCAACTTGTCAAGTTCAGTACATTTGTCTTATAGGTCTGATACATTTTATTAAGCATTGTATTATATATTTATATGAAGGTAAAAACTGTTATATATCTAAAGTGGTTGCATTATTTATTCTTCAATTTTAAAACATTACTTTATAGATTATATTTATGATCTTATCCAGGGAAAGCAATTAATCAAAATATATGCCGTGATCATTCTCAGTATTTATCATTCAAAGTAAAATTTATGAGTCTACCTCACTTCCGTAGTATAAGCTTTGTGATTGAAACTTATGATCGAGCTTTTCAATGAGTAACCTTCTTTCCTCGTCTGCTATCCTTCTTTCAGGCCTCCTGCTTTACTCCGGTATGCACGGCCTCATGGAAATCACTGTATCGATGACATGACTCTCAACATATATTTCACTCACTCATATATTCAGAATTTTGATAGATTTTAGAAAAAAAACTCAAAGATATTTACTGGAATGATCAGGCTATTGAACTTAGCCGATCATCTTTTTATTGAAAGCACCAAAATCACTCATAGTTTACATTAGGGGAGAATTAAAGATTACAAAGACTTGCAAGAGAAAGAATATTATGGTAGGTATCTTCGCTTCCTCATTCATCGTAAATCCTTCCCCTTTTTATAGTTGGAGGTTTGAAGATCTAATGGTTCTGAGCTGAGCTACGTGGCCTGGTCTCCACCCTTTATTTCTTCTTCATTATTGATATTTGGTGGCAGTCTTCTTCATCCTTAATCATGCATTTTTGGAGCTGTTCTTTTGTCCTCTTGTAATAATTCATTCCATGGCTAGCATGCATTATTTTATTCAATAATTCACTTTTTTTTATTGGTTTTTCTTCTTTGTTTCCTTGTGCAATTTCATCATGGCATACGTCTTCCCTTCATAATTCTTCTCTTGGTGCTACATGGGTCCTTTTTTCGTCACTGCTTAATTCACTTCGTTGTCTCTTTTCGAAGAAATGTTCTTATTTTCAAACTTGTAGTTGATTTCTCTACAGCTTTCTTCCAGATATTCTTTACTTCTTCCGAGCATTCAAAGTTGTAGGTCTCAACTTTCTGTATTAATCCTGCCAAGTTTCCAGATTTGAATCCTGGAGCGTTTAATTATTCAATCATTATGACTTCTTCATTTCCAAAAAATATTCTTGCTCATTGGTTGTATAGTCTTTTCATTTGATCTAGACAACACGTATTCCCATTGCTCTTTTGAAGTGGATGTATTTGTCATTGAAGATTTCTGTTTTAGGGGTTCCATAATCTTAGGGGTAGTTTTCTGGTTTAATAATTTCTTCTGCAATAATAAGGTGGTAAACTGAGTATTTGACTTCTGGGCTGATAGAAAATATTTTTAGCTTCTGCGTTTTGGGTCTCATGTTCAAGGCTTCGGTTATTAGGGGTAATTTGGATATTTCGGTTCGTAGTGGTGATAGAAAAATAGTCCTAATAAAACCAAATTTGGAATAGTTAGCAACGCCCCGAAAATTCAAACCTGATTTTCGCAAGCATTACTGCCGTACTAACTATCCTAAACTAGTGGCCAGCTAATTTAAAATAGCTAGTATAAGGCTGAGTACCTAAAGTGATCATCTCATTAAACCAGTTTCATGCGGAATCTAAAATAAAATAAGAACACATAGACACATAAACAATTACCACAGAATAACTGCATAAAACAAACCCTGTCAGAGTATCAGGCTACAAGCCTCTCAAATCATGATCAGACAACCTGCCAATATATAAAAGAGGGCTACCAGCCCAAAGCGATAAAATATATAGGCCACAGACCGACATAAAGTAAATCCTAGGCTAACAGGCCTCAACTAGCATATAATCCAATACCAAATCATAATATAAAAACCATAGGGTATCACATAAACACATATAAAATGAATAAATAGGTCCTATCTATGTGATTTCTCAACCCAATACCCAAGTCATGCTCCAGCGCCTCCAGCAGGATCTATAGAACAGACAAAGCAAAGGGAGTCAGTACAACGTACTGAGCAAGGCTACGTGCCGGGGAGTAAGGGAAAACAGAACAACAAGAGTAAATAATAATAATAATAATAATAATAATAATAATAATAATAATAATAATAATAATAATAATAAAAGCATGAATAACAAAACAGAATATAAATAAAGTAATTAATCATCACACCGTCCCATACCGGTGCTTCAACCACAAACATACAATTGATATAAATAAAACATCACACCGTCCCACACCGGTGCTTCAACCACAGACATACAATTTATGCACGTGATGCATGACATAACATACACCTATCTACCCTATATGCAAATGCAATGAACATGCCTAGCCGGAACCTAAAAACCCGGGCGGTATGAACCCACGGGTGAGGATAACATCAACTCCAACCCATTACAGGGTAGCATACACCATCCCGCAGGGACCACATGCATCACAACCAAATCACAGGCATCACAACCAAATCTCAGGCATAACAGCCAATATCACAGGCAATATCAGTCATAATATACACCCCGCAGGGTCATCGGGACTCAACAACACCGGTGAAGGCTGCTCGATCAATCACATCACATGCATAACAGACAATAATTCAGGCATGACAGCCAATCAACCACCCCGCAGGGCCATCGGGACTCAACAACACCTGTGAAGGCTGCCCGATCATTCACATCATCATCATAACCCATCGGGTCCATAATCATCAATACTAATGCAATGCCATGCATATACAATTATCATAGAAGTGATCCAACCCTAACACTAGGTTCGCATGCTTCTCGCGCATTAGATATCTAGGCAAAGCCCCCTAGGCTTAAGCACAACATCACAATTCATCAAACACGAAAAGTAATCATCATAATGCATTTGAACAAATCTACCAAGCTATTCAACAAGCTCCAGGGCTAATTATACAATACATAACCCTCAAATAATGCTAGGAGAAGTCCAAATCAACATTGGAGCAAGAATCAAAGCACGAAGACGTCGCACACGTAAGACGGCAGCAGGGCTGCCGCCCTGCCGGAAACCGTGCGGTGATGGCGCGGTTCCCTTCCAGACCGCGTGCCACCAATGGCGCGCGGTCTGCGCCTGTTTGGCGCTTCAGCGCCACTTCCGGTGATCTTCTCCGGAATTCACCCCCCCCGATACCCCCCAAACACGTAAATTAAGCCAAAGACCATTGTCTTGGTGTTTTGGGTGATTAAAAACACTTCCGAGTTGTCCGATTCTGACTCCGATCGATCAACCGAAATCCTCCAAATCCTACCATTCCAAAACATCTCCAAATCACCACCAAAACGAATGAGATAAAAATCAATACGAAGAAGACGACGAGGAGAAACACTTACCAACAACCGATTAATCAATCGGCTAAGAAACGCGATAGTTTGAATGAGCCGAAGATCACTCCAAAACCCTCCCGTGCGTCGGTCTCCTCTCGGTCTTCTCCCCTTCTTCCTTTTCTTTTCCAACTATGCAAAATGACCCCATATTACTCCCAACTTCTGAATATTTACGAATGACCCCCCATTCATTCTCGAGTACATCAAATTACCCCATCCGGACTTGAATGCAATAAACCCAACACCAATTAATTTAAACAGTCCAATTTAAATAATTTAGGTCATTACATTCCTTCCCCAGTACGATCATTTCGTCCCCGTAATGCACATTCAAGAACATGATCAAACTTAATAAGTAAGGGAGCAATGTTACTTCATAGTGATAGAGTCAAGTCCAAGTCTGGGTACTTCAGCTTCATATGCCCATCGGTTTCCCGAGTAGCATCTTCAGCACCGTGCCTAAACCACAGCACATGTACCATCAGAATGGTTTTGTGCCTCAAAACACTTTTCTTTGCATCAATCACCGGAACTGAATACTCCTCATACTCATGATTTGCATTCAACTCAACCTCATCAGGCTGGATAATCTTAGATGGGTCAGATACGAACTTCCGGAATTGAGAAACATGAAAGACATCATGAGCTCGACCAATTTCAGCTGGTAAAGCCAACCTATAAGCCACTTTACCAACTCCCTCCACAATCTCAGAGGGTCCAACCGGCGTACCCCTTTCAAACGCGATACCCGCAGTAATACCCTATCACCAACATCAAACTCCACATCTCGAAGAGCTAAGTCAACATAGCTCTTCTGTCTGTTATGTCTGTCATGAGCCTCTTTCCTACGATCCCTAATGATCCTCACCAACTCAATTGTCTGCACAATCATTTCAGGACCCACATTCACCTTATCTGTTGGATCATTCCAACATAAGTGACTCATGCACTTCCTCCCATCCAATGCCTCGAAGGGAGCCATACCGATACTCGCATGATAACTGTTATTGTAACTGAACTCCACCAAGCTGAGGTGATTCTCCCAACTACCCTAAAAGTCCAGTGCACAAGCTCGCAACATATCCTTTAAAGTCCTAATGGTCCTCTCGGTCTGACCATCTAACTGAGGATGCAATGCAGTACTCATGCTAATCTGCGTGCCAAACGCTGCCTGCACATCCTTCCAAAACTTGGACAGAAATCTGGAATCCCGATCAGACACAATCTCCTTGGGAATCCAAAATCTCTTAACAACATGCTAAATATAAGCCTGTGTAAGCTGGCTCATACTCCATGTCAATCTCATAGGTATGAACACTGCACTCTTTGTCAATCGATCCACCACTACCCAGATAGTGTCCATCTTCCTCACCATCTGAGGTAATCCTGTCGCAAAATCCATGGAAATGGATTCCCACTTCCATTAAGGTACTGCTAAAGGCTGTAGCATACCCATCGGCCTCATGTGCTCAACCTTTACTCGCTGACATGTGGCACACTTAGCCACATATTCAACTATCTCCCTCTTTATATTGTTCCACCAATAAGTCTGTCGGATGTCTTTATACATCTTTGTGACCCTTGGGTGAACAGAATAAGGAGTCGTGTGAGCCTCATCCATGACCTTTCTCTTCAGGTCATCACAACACTCTGGAATGCACCATCTATCACCATATCTCACCATGCCCCTATCGTCAATTCTGAACCCCAGAGCCTTACCATCCCGAATCTTCTGTCTCAACACTGCCATCTCCCCACTATCATGCTGATTAGCAAATATCTCATCAATCAAAGACGAGGTAGTAACTAGCATGTTTAAGGTATGCTGAACAGAGCCAACAGGAACTACCTGAACCTCAAGTCTGAGTAGTTCCCTGCGCCATTCAGGCATCACCCCCAAGCATGCCACTGAAAGATGCTCCTTCCAGCTCAAATCATCTGCCACCCGATTCGCCTTTCCCTCAATGTGCTGAATATCTTTGTCATAGTCCTGCAATAACACCATCCACCTCCTCTGTTTGCCACTCATGTGGTCTGAGGTGTACAGACACTTTAGATTCTTATGATCCGAATAAATTCTAAACTTCACCCCATACAGATAGTGTCTCCAGATTTTTCAGAGCATGCACTGCCGCTGCCATCTCCAAATCATTAGTCGGGTGGTTCTGCTCGTGAGGCTTATGCTGTCGAGATGCCTAAGCAATCACCTTTCCATTCTGCATCAACACACAACCTAAACCCTTAAGTGACAAAACCATGAAAACTTCATACCCACCTGGATCATCAGGTAGTACCAAAACATGTACCTATGTCACTTTCTTCTTCAACAGTTCGAATGCCTGCTTACAATCATCATCCTACTAAATCAGACATCTTTTCTCAACAATCTCGTCACAGGTCTAGCAATACTTAAGAACCCCTTCAATGAATCTGCGGTAGTAGCCAACAAGACCCAGGAGACTTCGGATCTCCCCCACATTCTTTGGGGCTTGCCATTGCAATACCGTTTCCAGTTTGACAGGGTCAACTGCAATACCCTCACCAGAAACGATGTGTCTCAGAAAAGACATCTTCTCTAACCAGAATTCACATTTAGAGAGTTTAGCATACAACTTATGCTCTCGCAATATATTCAACATTGCCCTCAGATGACCCGCATGTACCTCACGAGTCGAAAAATAGACTAGAATATCATCTACGAACACAACCACAAACACATCCAGCAGGGGACGGAATACCCTATGCATAAGATCCATGAAGATCGCCGGTGCGTTAGTCAAACCAGAAGGTATGACCGTGAATTCGCAGTGTCCATAACGAGTTCTGAATGTTGTCTTAGGCCTATTGGCCTCTGCCACCCTTATATGATGGTAGTTCAATCTCACATCATTCTTACTGAATACACTGGCCCCTCTCAACTGATCAAACAAATCCTCAATCCGAGGTAGAGGATACTTGTTCTTCACTGTGATGCGGTTCAAACCCCCCACAGTCGATGAACACCTTCATCGATCCATCTTTATTCTTAACAAATAAAAGAGGATGTCCCCAAGGCGAGCTACTCAGCTGGATATACCCCTTATTAGTAAGATCAATTACTGATCCTTCAACACCTTCAGTTCAGAAGGAGCCATACGGTAAGAGGCCCAAGAAATAGGAGCTACATCAGGCATCAACTCAATAGTAAATCAATCTTCCGAGCAGGTGGGAGACCAGAAATTTCATCGGGAAACACATCCCCAAACTCAGAGACAACAGGGACACTCGAAGCAGCAGGAACCTCTGCTCGAAGATCCTTCATTTGCCACAGTGAAAGAGACCAACCCATGCGCATCAAATCACACAACGCGGCAATAGAAACCACACCAATGGCAGGTGGAATCAAAGAATGTCGGTAAGAAACACACTTACCCAAAGAATCCTGAAAGGATATTCGTGGAAAACCACAATCAAACACAACATGATGGCAAAACGGCCAATCCATGCGCAATAGAACGTCAGAATCAACCAGGCTAACAACTTCTAGGTCAGCCTCGAATTCACGACTCTCGATGTTCAACACAGCATCTTGCATCAATGATCACCTCGAATATTATCACCCAAATGTAAAGAAACTAGCATCCGGTAGGACACCAACGGTCCTACTCCGTGCTCTCGCACAACTCGCAAAGCCACTAAAGGAGATGAGGCTTCCGAATCGCACAGTACTAAGCAGAAGGATTCGTAACAATAGTAGCACCTGCTCTATGCTTACGAATGAAATTCAGAGTCCCAAATGAACATGAGACTCCAGAGTCAAACACAATAACCGCAACACAAAAGGCGATATGAATAATTCCCATAACAGGGAAACGAGTTTATCTCTCAACCTGAGAGTCAAGAGGAAACACCCACGATACAAGAATTACACACACACCAAAACGCTAACCAATCAACATAACGTTTCCATCACATAGAGACAACACGCTTGCCAAGCCTTCCTAAGCCGGCCGCTCATCACAAGCGAAGTCGGTTCCCTCACGTTACCGATCTCGTCCTGCAGAACAGTCGCCATGCCTCGTCTTACTCGATAGACATTCAACGCTTCGACGAACAAATCTCATGTTCGTTCGACTGACCCAAAGTCAGTTCTATGCCCCGATGCATCGTTATTCTCTCTAGCCCAACCATACCATCACTAGATAACCTAGAAATAGGTTTCTACTCTCATTCGTATGCAGACGGACTGCAAAAGTATGTACCACCCCAGTTGGTTATCACACTAGGGAAACATCCTCAGTACCCTATCTCACTCTCGAGAGTATATCAGACCCATTTGAAACCTATCCAGCACATTGATCACACTTGGATCGCCATTCGAAGAGCCCAGACTCCCACGAGGCTTTTCCAAACTCTTGAGTCGCCTTATATTGCAACATCAACAAACAATGTTAGCAGAAATCACCAACATCCACAACATAGTAACCGAGATTAGAATAATGTATATAATAAAGAGCAGAATATAATAAATAAATAACTGTATTCACAGTCCTCATTGACAGTGAAATCACAAGGATCCTGACTGGAGTACCATTGTTCTTCCACAGTTCCCTAACTATGGATCAACCTGGTATGCACAAAACTCAACAGAAATAAGAATAAAAAATGCAATTCTACACTATATGTATCCCACGCACATCTCACCGCCTATGTTTACACAAATTTTATTGCAATAAAAGAGCACACAGTCTCTGATACCACTTTGTAACGCCCCGAAAATTCAAACCTAATTTTCGCAAGCATTACCGCCTTACTAACTATCCTAAACTAGTGGCCAGCTAATTTAAAACAGCTAGTACAAGGCTGAGTACCTAAAGTGATCATCTGATTAAACCAGTTTCATGCGGAATCTAAAATAAAATAAGAACACATAGACACATAAACAATTACCACAGAATAACTGCATAAAATAAACCCTTTGTCAGAGTATCAAGCTACAAGCCTCTCAAATCATGATCAGGCAACCTGCCAAGATATCAAAGAGGGCTACCAACCCAAAGCGATAAAACACATAGGCCACTAGCTGACATAAAGTAAATCCTAAGCTCACAGGCCTCAACTAGCATATAATCCAATGCCAAATCATAATATAAAAACCATAGGGTATCACATAAACACATTAGATAAAAAGAATAAATAGGTCCTATCTATGTGATCTCTCAACCCCATACCCAAGTCATGCTCCAGCGCATCCAGCAGGATCTATAAAACAGACAAAAGCAAAGGGAGTCAGTACAACGTACTGAGCAAGGCTACGTGGCGGGGAGTAAGGGAAAACAGAGCAACAAGTTTAACTTGTATAAATAACAAACATACAATTGATATAAATAAAACATCTCACCGTCTCATACCGGTGCTTCAACTACATACATACAATTTATGCACGTGATGCATGACCTAACATACACCTATCTACCCTATATGCAAATGTAATGAACATGCCTAGCCAGCACCTAAAAACCCAGGCGGTATGAATCCACGGGTGAGGATAACATCAACCCCAATCCGTTACAGGGTAGCATACACCAACCCCGCAAGGATCACAGGCATTACAGCCAAATCTCAGGCATAATAGCCAATATCACAGGCAATATTAGCCATAATATACACCCCGTAGAGTCATCGGGACTCAACAACACCGGTAAAGGCTGCCTGATCAATCACATCACAGGCATAACAACCAATAATCCAGGCATCACAGCCAATCAACCACCCCGCAGGGCCATCGGGACTCAACAACACCTGTGAAGGCTGCCCGATTATTCACATCATCATCACAACCCATCGGTTCCATAATCATCAATACTAATGCAATGTCTTGCATATACAATTATCATAGAAGTGATCCAGCCCTAACACTAGGTTCGCATGCTTCTCGCGCATTAGATATCTAGGCAAAGCCCCCTAGGCTTAAGCACAACATCATAATTCATCAAACATGAAAAGTAATCATCATAATGCGTTTCAACAAATTTACCAAGCTATTCAACAAGCTCCAAGGGTTAATAATACAATACATAACCCTCAAATAATGCTAGGAGAAGTCCAAATCAACATTGGTGCAAGAATCGAAGCACGAAAATGTCGCACGCGCAAGACGGCAGCAGAGCTGCCACCCTGTCGGGAACCGTGCAGTGATGGCGCGGTTCCCTTCCAGACCGCGCCAATGGCGCACGGTCTGCGACTGTTCGGCGCTTCAGCGCCACTTCCGGCGATCTTCGCCGGAATTCACCCCCCGATACCCCCAAACACGTAAATTAAGCCAAAGACCCTTGCCTTGGTGTTTTTGGTGATCAAAAACACTTCCTGGTTGTCCGATTCCGACTCCGATCGATCAACTGAAATCCTCCAAATCCTACCATTCCAAAACATCTCCAAATCACCACCAAAATGAATGAGATAAAAATCAATACGAAAAAGATGATGAGGGGAAACACTTACCAACAACCGATTAATCAATCGGCCAAGAAACGCGATAGTTTGAACGAGCCGAAAATCACTCCGAAACCCTCCCGTGCGTCGGTCTCCTCTCGATCTTCTCCCATTCTTCCTTTTCTTTTCCAACTATGCAAAATGACCCCATATTACTCCCAACTTCTGAATATTTACGAATGACCCCCCATTCATTCTCAAGTATATCAAATTACCCCATCTGGACTTGAGTGCAATAAACCCAACACCAATTAATTTAAACAGTCCAATTTAAATAATTCGGGTCATTACAGTTAGAAACAAAATTTGGATCACAACCTGGTAAAACAGTAACTTGTGGATGTAATGATTTGGTGAATTCTGTGTAGAAGGATGTTTCTTGTCTTGGTAATGAGTATATGTAGTTGCTAAGGGTATGATATTCTGCTAAAAAATTTCTAGTCTCAAGGCTGATAGGTACTGGTTGAGGAATATTGTCACAGAAATAGTTTTTTATTTTTTTGCGATGTTTTTCGACGAGGTCGAAGGTCTTGCATCCCCAGATTGTTTTGCTTGTTTGTCCTCTTTTGGAATAGGATCAGCTTTCCCTTCCTCGTCTGAAACACCAGTATTAAGTTCTTCAGTTACATAAAAATTCTCTTCCATAGTACTTAGTAGTCTCTGCAAACACTTGTTATATTCATATAGATCGTCATTGATAGTCTTGTGTTCGTCCATAAAACTCCCAACAATCAATTGTTGTAGTTTTAATTGTCTTTCCATAGTAGACTGTAGTAGTTTTTGTAGTCGATCTATTTCTTGATAGATGTGGTCAGTCAGACCAGCATCATCCCATTATTTACTTTTCTCCATATTCAGGGTTCCTGCTTAAAAAATCAGCTATATAATTGTCAGTTCCTTTAATATATTCTACAGTAAAGTCGTACATTGAAAAAAAAGTTTGACATCTTATTATTCTTCTATATTGAGGTTTATTTGGTACTTTATTATAGTTTAACGGTTTAACTTGTGTATTGTCTGTTAATACCTTAAACTTTCTACTTAATAACCAGAATGAAAATTTATCTATTGATTTAATAACTGCAAGTAATTCTTTTTCATTCGTACTATAAATAATGACTGCTCCTTGTAATGTTCCGGATGCATATCTACAAGTTTCTCTAGTATTCGTTTTTAATAATCTTGCCCAATGGTAATCTGAATTATCAGTTTATACTATTAAATTATCATTTTCTTTAGGTAATTTTAATGGTGGTAATTTTAATCTGAAAACTATTATGTTCTGCTACATATTTTTGAATAAGATCTAATTCTAACAATTCATTTATTTGTTTTCGAAATTCTTCAATATCTTCTTGATTATGCAACATAGGTTGAGTTCTAATTATTATATTGTTATTTCTAATTCTGCATTTATTTTATTAAGATTTTATTTTTCAATTGGATTTTCCCCATAGTTTTCAGATATATATATTTTATGGTTTCATGAAGTTCATATTTATCAAAATCTTCTAGTTTTTGAATTAGCACTCGTTTTTTAATTGTGGATATTAAATTTTATGTAATAACTAATTTGTTGTTTTATCATTTCTCAATTTTCACCACATTTTTGCAACACTCTGTATGATTTTCTTATTCTTGGAATAGTGATGTAATGATTACATGCTGATCTGAGTTGTATATTATATCTATCTACTCTAAAGCTTTGAAATAAACTTGTAAAATCTGTTCCTAATAATACATCAATTGTTTTTACTGGGCTAATATATACTTCTTGTATTGTAAATATTTTATTTCCTAAATTATCTGAACATCTTTAGCTATTTTATTAATAGTTAGACTATGTCCAGTAGCTCCATGTACTTCGATTGGTCTTTTATTTATTTTCCATTCTTCTATTAAGTTCCTGTATCAATGTAATTTCTGCTCCTATATCTAGTATAACACATGCTGTTATATTTATCTGTAGTATAGTTAATATTGGATATACTGTTGTTGGAAATCTAATTTCTTTCATACATATGCATTTCCAATTACGAAAGCTTTTCAATCTTTTGTTTTTCCGCTAAAAATTTCTCCTGTTATCGTATATTTATTTAATGAGTCTAAAAATTTGTTGCCTAATAAGATATGATAAGTATTACTAGATGTTCCTTTACATAACATTTTACTTCTACTATTAAGTCTGTGCTTAATTTTATTGGTACTATTACTATTTCATTTACTTTTTTTTTTATTTCTCCTTCAAAAGTAGTATATCTATATTCTGTTCCTATATGTTTTGTTAATCCATTTATAGATGTTTTCCCTATATGATTCTTTCCAGCTCCAGTATCTACTAATATATTTGATCCTTTTATCCAGTTTGTGCCATTATAATATTCTATATTAATTCTCCATGTTTGGGCTTTTTGTTTACTTTTTTATATGGTATATCAATACTATGTCTTGATTGATCAATTATTAGATTTGTTCGTGGAGTATAATCTATACTTTTTCTGCTGCTCATTGTTCTTCATACATAAGATAATTGTGGTCTTCTATTTTCTAATGGTCTTCCAATTTCTATTGTATTTTTCTTGTCTGCTAAACCAATTATCCAATTAGCTTGTAATGTTGGATTATTTAATTCTGGTAATATTAAATTTGCTATTGTAACTCTACATGCTTCATGTATTCCAATTGTCTTTTTATCGTCATTTGGTTTTAGTCTATTGGAATATATTGTCTTAAGTTTCATCTAAAGAGTATCTTGCTGTTGGATATATTCTGTATATAATGGTTCTGTGTCTAATCTTAACATTGACATATGATAATCTAGTATATGGTCATCATTATAGTTACCCATATTCAGATTAATCGTTGTGGGCTCTGATACCAATTGTTTTATGGTGGATGTTAGTTTGGAAACTTTTAATTGATTAATTATAGAATGTTTTTTTTAATCGGAGAGCCAATATTCACCATTATTACTTAAATTTTCTGGAGAGTTGTCATCATAATTTTCACTTTCTGATCCCATTCTAAGTAAAATTATTTTATCCCAAAAACTTTTTTCTTCCGAATAAAGATATATCTTTTAATTATATTCAATTAAAAATGAGCATAGTGTAAACAATATCATTCCAGTTTTCAACTTTTTCTTCCATAGTTTTTAAATATAGTCCATATTCATATATTAATGAATTTTTTCTTCTTGATTAATTTCTTTCTTTCGTAAATTTACTTAAAGGTTTTGATCTTTAAAATTAATAGATAGTTATCTATAGTTAATTAGAAGTTTATTATTTTAGTTGTAGTGGGCTTGAAAAGTAAGTGGTATCTGGTAGTGTAAAACTCATTTAGAAGGATTTTTAAGCATTTTTTTGTATTTAAGGTAAAATATGTATTTTTTCACAATTTTATCTCTCTAAGGGGTTTGGAGGAAGAATTTTTCAAGTGGGTACCTAAGAGGGATTTATGTTTGGTGTTGGAGTTTTTTTTTAATTATTTGCTCTTAATTGGGTAATTTATTTGTCTTGCTAAAATATTTTATTTTATGTGGTATTTGGCGCATTGAAGGGTTGCCACTTTTGGGAGAGGTAACCTTCAATGCCACCTAAAAAAACTTAAATGTATACATTGTACAAGTACATTACTATTTTTTATGTATACATTAGAAGTTTAGAACAAATAAATTAATTCATGTGTAGCATGAAATTGGGAAATCCTATAGTATTTTAACATATATGCATACATTTAATAAATACATTTGCCACTTGGATTGAAAAGACTCAAAAAAGCGAGGACCTACTTTTTCGGGCTTTGAAAAAAGGAAAAGCGAGTAGAGAAAGAGAATATTAGAAATAAAAACAATATAAATAGTTGTTTGTATGAATGATGTTATAATTAAGTTTTTAATAAAAATATATTTAGATGAACTTTATACGTATTTTAAAAATTTAAATGATGTGATTTGCTATAATTATTTTTTGGTGAAGGGGACGATTAAAGCATCAGCTAAACAAGAAAGTTAAGAAAAATCTATAGCAAGGGAAGGGGAAAGGAAAACAACAAGGAAAAAAAAAGGACAAAAAAAATCCTAACATTGGGGGTGTCGAATTCCCATCATATCCATAGCTAGAAGTGGTCGAGTTTCATCAGATGGAAAGACCCACGTGGTAAAAAAAAAAAATCAAACGCCCGAGAATCTCTCTTGGCTAGAGAGTCAGCAATAAAATTGAGGTAATAAATAAAAAAGGCCATTAGAAGAGTCCTCTTCTGCTTTTGGGACACCATCTATTGAATTTCCGTTTCTGGGCCGAGACAAGCAAAACCGGCCAAGATTTGAGCAAAATGGACGGATTAAAAATGGGAGTGGGCCGCGTGAGTTCAAACGCTGGCCGGAGCAGAACAAAAGAAACGTGTTACCCGACTTTACTCAAAATGCATTTTCTTCGTTCCTTGGTAAATTAAAAACCCTCCCCTAACCCTAGAATACTTCGTTACTTCGCTACTTCGTAAATTAGAATCCCGCGAACTCCATTTTCCCCAGACAATAACCCTAGAATCTTCTTTACTGTTTATGCGACGACGAGCACTACCCTAGGAGATTCCGGCACAATGGGAATTCGAAGATGCGACCAACAGAAGGAGTGGCCACCTCCTCCGTATTGTAAGTCTATTTCACACAATTAAGGTTTAATTTATACGGAATATTGAATGTGGGGTGTAGGGAAAAGAGTGTTTCCAGTTGTCATTGGCGGGGGCCCTCCTATGCTTTATGGGTATACAATGTTACTTGTCGAGTTGGGGCAAAAATTAGGGAAGCCGATGTTTGTCACTGTCGGGTATTAAAGTGCATTAGGTGTAGGTGTAAATGGGGCATACAACATGTGGAATATGGCATGTGTAAATGTGTGTTGTTGTGGGGATGGGCGGCCATAAAGTCCATAGTGGCGCCCACAACCTAAGGGGAATCTTTCGGAAATTTTATTATTTTTGCAAGTTGCTACTTGTTTATTACTCCTATTCTAGCTGTAAAATGGTTTATTTTGACTGTTTTGGATGTTTAAGTTGCTTTATTTATGTTTTTTTTTTACAGATCCGGGGTGTATATCCCTTACTATTGTACTTCATATAGGGGGGAGTGTGTTCAAGGTCCTTTGGCAGCATATAGAGGAGGGTATGAAATAATTTATGACCATGTCAATAGCAAGGGGATCGATTTCTGGACCCTTTCTTACTATTTAAGAGATGAGGAGGTGTGTGGTGATGAAGTGGATTATTACATACTTGAAGATGGTGGATTTAAATTGATCTCAGATGATGCACATCTGAAGGAGATATCTGGTCAGTTTGTCGAACACCGAATATTGCACATATATGTTGTCAATTCTGAGGAGAGTTCTGAAGATGGCTGGAGTAGTGGATTTGAGACTGAGTCTGCAAATGAAGGGGCTGGAGGCACGGATGAGGTTGTTGGATTTGAGGCTGATATGGATGAATTATTGGAGGTGCCATCGGGGGATGGTGTAAATATGAATGCTGGAATACAAGAGAAGTGTAGTGTCAACGAAGGAGCTGGATGTTCAGGTTTTGGTGTAGTTGGAACTGAATTGCAAGATGATTTTTATACTGATTGGGGCCAAATTGAACTTGATGAGCAGGTGTTTAATACAAGTGAAGATGGTAGTGAAGAAGAGAATGAACCAATAGAGAGGGATGCGAATGATGGGGACTTTTTAGAGAGTGACTATGAAGTGGATGATGATGTTGAGGGAGATGAGGGCGAAAGTGGGAACCAGGCAACAGCAATAGAGGCTGGTGCCATCTTAGGGGAAGTGAATGAATGGAACAAGTCTGATGATGACATGGTGGCAGCCGGGGAGGACTTTGATGAAAGGTTGGTGGATGATGAACAACATGATGGCTCAAGGAACCCCCCCGTGTTCAATTCCTCTGAGATATATAAACCTGTCATTACTTTGGAAATGCTCTTTGCTACTAGAGACGAATTCAAGACGGCTGTCCGATCATTAGCAGTTATGGAATGCAGGCAAATCAGCTTTACAAAGACAACACCTTCTCGAGTTTATGCAAAGTGTTTTGGAACGGATTGTTGCTGGGCGATCTGCGCACATAAAGTTAAAAATGAAGATAGTCTACAGGTTACTAGGTAATATCATATCATAGAGGGAACTTAGTAATCTGTTTGACATTTTGAGAAGTCAAAAATTTGTACATCATTTTGTTTACTAATAGTATTGTTATTTTTTTGGCTTTATGATAAATGATGGCTGCTGTTATTGAACTCTCAATTTGGTTTCAGGTTTTTATCAATGCATACATGCACAGAGACACATGATGTGCCTGCTTTGAATTCCAAATGGTTATCCGAAAGGTTTCTAAAGAAGTTCATATCCGATCCCAAGAGGTCTGCAGAAGGTTTCAGGTTAAATGTGATCAACGAACTGAAAGTGAATGTGACAAGACACCAGGCTGAGGCAGCAAAGAAAAGGGGTTTGATAGCACTTCACGGATCTTCTGAATACCAATTCTCTAGACTTTGGGACTATGCGGAGGAGCTGAGGACAAGGAATCCAGGGAGTACTATAATTGTTGGGACACAGGCGACTGATGGTGAAACAAGATTTGATCGGTTTTATGCATGCTTTGCAGCATTGAAGAAAGGCTGGAGGAATGGATGTAGGCCGCTCATTGGGGTAGATGGATGTCACCTCAGTGGCCCTCATAAAGGGATTTTGCTTACTGTAGTGGGGGTTGACCAGAACAATCAATTATATCCCATTGCATATGCCATCATACCAATTGAGAACAGGTATCTCTCTGTTGTGTTCAATGAATCGCATCTATTTTTTTATTTTATGAGGGGTTTATGTATGATATTTCATTGTTAAGTGCTGTCCAAATTTTTATATGTTGTAATTATGTTGAATAATAACAGGCAAAGATTAGATATGGTGTTTACATCTTACTTGTTGTGAATAGGGATAACTGGAATTGGTTCCTTAGTGTCTTGAAGACGGATTTGCAGCTTGCACAAGTACCAAACCTCACATTTATTTTAGATCGACAAAAGGGTTTGATCCAGGCTATGCAAGATCTGTTACCTGGAGTTGACCACAGATTTTGTGTCCGCCATATGCATAACAACTTTTGCACAGCTGGATATAGAGGGATGGCTTTGAAGAACTTGATGTGGAGTGCTGCCAGGTCTGGGACGGTGCCAGAGTTCATGTATCATATGAAGAAAATACGGGCATATTCAGAAGGGGCTTGGAAGTGGTTAAATGAAGCTGCCACGCAATGGAGTAAATCACATTTTTCTGAGGGGCTGATGTGCGACATGTTGCTTAACAATTTGTGTGAAAGTTTCAACTCATGTATCAAAGAAGCCAGGGACAAGACAATTCTAACAAGCTTGGAGTGGATTCAAGAGTATATCATGAAGAGACATGCTGATTTCCTGGACACAACATCAATTAAATGGAGCAACAAGCTAGTATGTCCAAGGATTGAGAAGATCATTCAAAAGAACTCTTCCAAAGTTGGAAACTGCATACCGATCAAATCCAGTGATAGGCACTATCAGATTCGTATGATGGAGGGAGACGGGCAGTATGTTGTTGACTTGGTGAAAAGGGAGTGCTCTTGTCGTTTGTGGCAGCTGAATGGGTACCCCTGCCTCCATGGAGTAGTTGCAATATCACATCAGAAAATGGATCCTTTGCTTTATGTTGAGAAGTATTATTTGGTTGCCACCTACAAGATGGCATATCAACATCCAATCATAGGGATTTCCAGTGATATGTTTCGGAAAAAGACTCCATATATACCTCCATGTCCTCCTAACTACTTAAGACGTGTTGGGAGACCACCAAAGAGCAGGAAGAAAGCTGCTGACGAGCCAAATAAAAAAGAAAAAGGTACCAAGAAGATATACTAAAGATCCAACTAAGATAACTCGAAGACAAACAACAGTCCACTGTAGCAATTGTGGAAAACCAGGTGTTGGAATTTCTCTGTTGAGTCATGAGTGTTCCCATTCATGCTGATCAGAAGGAATGCTGAGAGTTAAACAGGAGGGAGAACTTGTTCCAGTCCAGAACATGTAGCGGGCTCATAAATTCAAGTGAACAAAAAAGAAATTTAATAGCATCTCTTTTAAATGCCTGCATGATTCATAATGGAAGTGTGACCGCTCTGGTCAAAGTCCTTTGCCAATTTAAACTACTTTCCCTTTCATGGATACACACAAAATAATAAAATAAAAAAAATATAAAGAACACAACTCACATTACAATTCTGGCATGTTTTTTTTTTTAGGGAAAGGAATGCTTTATTATCAATTCCATAGGCAAATACAGGAAACTCAAGTTTGCCACCTCCAAAGTTAAGAGAGCAGATTCCATACGTTTCTACAATACAACTCTAACATTCAGAAAAACAAACAGATTGCAACAGATAGCAGATCAGATTCTATAGCATAACCAGTCTCAATACCATTCCTCCAATTCACCAAATAATGTCATTAGCCACATTACACAAAATACAATTCCATTTCAGCAAAAACTTGGGACACTTATACATCCCAATTCAGCAAACTTTATATTCTACTTCATTCGTTCAAAACATAATCTAATACAAGACTAAATAAATCATTGCATCTAATAGAGTTCTTTCATCCTTAACTGATAATTACTTGCCCTACCAATTGAGTACCTTGCCAAACAACCAAGAAGCATAATGTCTATACAAACTACCACGTACAACAGCTTATTCTCCTTCCTTAACATCTTATTCTCCTTCTTCAGCATTCGGTTTTCTTCTTCAACCTTCAATTTCATCTTTTCCATTTCCTTATTGTCATTCTTCAACGTACAATTCTCTTTCGCATGGCATTCTGTACCGGTTTCAAGTGATGCAATTCTCTTCTCGTATGCATCGCATTTCTTCAACAGGGACAGCACCAATGCTTGGGATCGTCTACACATTTCTTCCTCGGCCCAATCGAAAAAACCACATCCACCAACCTGCTATACACATTCAAAGCAATCACACAACAAAGCTAAGACAGTATATACCACATTATGACCCTCCGGCCTATGTCATCAACATACACCCAAAAAAAACCAAAGTCATAATCTTTCAACCAAACTAGCACCCACAACAAAATAATCAATCTTGCAATTGAACACAGAGAACAATATCCAAATTTAAAATCTGTTCGAATCAACTAAAAAAAACCAACCATTCTGCATAATTTGATCATCAAAGATTGAGCTCCAGTACTCTTACCCGCCAATCTGGGCAGCCGTAGAACCTGTCTTCCAAGAAGTCTGGACACACGCTTTAACTCCACAGTAACATTGTTTCGTTGGCAAACCATACGAGCTTTCCCTATTTATCGATGACTCCGAGCTCGACATTGCCTCCGCCCCACGCTCTGCTCCGCAAGTTTACCTCTGCAAAACCGGCGTCAATGTTAAGGTTCCACCCTCCTTCAAACCCAATTCGCCACTCCTGCTCCTCCACAATTATATTCGTAATGTTGCAATCCAAAACATAGAGGACGGTGAAAAAATATATGGGTAGGGTTAACCGGGTCCTGAACCCTTAAAAATTGCGTCAAAATGAACGGCGCGTGGATTGATTTGTGTGTGTAGTGCACGCGGCCTGTTGAGTGTAATTCTCCGTTGATTTGGACAGGAAACCGGCCCATTTTGCTTGTCTCGGCCCAGAAACGGAAACTCAATAGATGGTGTCCCAAAAGCAGAAGAGGCCTCTTCTTGTGGCCTTTTCTATTTATTACCTCAATAAAATTACCTTCGCGAAAAAGGTGGAACAACTGAAAACCTAGATTGTGTTGGAGGTCATCACAAATAAGTCTTACAAGATGAAAAAGAGGGTGATCACTATCAACATTTGAATGGAGGACCCGAAGAGCCTCAAGAGAATCCGTATAGCAGCATGCCTCCATGATTCCTTTATTTTGCAACAGTCTCGTGCCATTGAGAATGCCATGCAACTCAGCTACGAGAATGGTGGAACACCCTACAAAACCACAAAAACCAACCTGCCAATCGCCAGCTTCATCTCGAACAACGCCACCAAGATTTGTTATAATTTTTAATAGTATGTTTATGGTTTTTAAATTATGTTTAATTTTAAGCCCAACTCCTGCCACGCCCAATTCTGTGTTTCCCACAAAGTATAATAATTAATAATCAACTTATTTCAGCCCAGTCCAACTATTTTTCCAATTCTTCTCTGACCTCATTCCATAACGGCGCCGCCCACCTATGTAGTTACTGAGCTGAGCTCGTTTCGATACGTGTTCGTTCGTTAACAGCTCATTCGGTAAGTTAAACGAACCGAGCTCAAACATATAATTTGGTTTGTGTGTTCGTTCGTTAAGTTCGCGAACAGTTCGGAATTCATTTTAATAGAATATATATTATAAAAAATAAATATTTTATCTAATTGTTCTTTCTATTTTTTTATTTTTATTAATTTCACATTTCTCTCATATATTATACTCCCTCCGTCCCGTTAATACCGTCCCAAAATTTTTGGGCACGGTATTTTAGGTATAATGTGTTATTGTGTTAAAGTAGAGTAATTAGTTGATGTGATGTTTTAATTGATGTTTATGGAGTAAAAATTTTCTAAAAAAATAAATGTAACAATTGTAGTGGAACGGACCAAAAAGGAAAATGAGATATAATTAGTGGGACGGAGGGAGTATTACAATATATACACTTAATTTAATTCTAAAACAAATAAATTTATTAATAAAATAAATAGTTCCTTAACTGAGTTCGATTAGGTGTTCGTATTCGTTCGTTATTAGCTAAGTTAAGCGAAATTCATTCGTTATTAGCTATTCCGTAAGTTAAGCGCAGAGAGCTCACACATGAAAATTGAAAATTGGGTCCTTAAGAATTTTGGCTCGGGTTCGTGTGAGCTTTAAAACAGAGCTCAAACACTTACAAACACTTTAAGCTCGGTTGGTCGTTTACAGCTCTACCTCTGTCGCGGCTTTTTCTTCTTTCATTCGCCCGCAGATTCCGTACGACATCGCCAAAACACCGACGACTCCTTCCGTCTGTACCTGTGAGTGTGTTGGCATCAACTGTGCTTCCGTATTTTCCTCTTTCATCATCACGGCTGTGAAATTGGAATCTGCACAACGCCGGTGACCCCATCTGCGTCTGTGAATGTGTTGTGTGCGTTTTTGAGTGTGTTGTGCCGACGTTGAAAAACACTCTCAGCGGATTCGATTCTAGAATGAAGTTGGACGTGAACGCATTGAGATATCTATCCAAGGATGACTTTAGAGTTCTGACTACCGTCGAAATGGGGATGCGCAATGAGATATCTATCCAAGGATGACTTTAGAGTTCTGACTACCGTCGAAATGGGGATGCGCAATGTTGGTGCCTTTTCTCGTTCCAACCTGTTTCTCTGTTTGCCTTTTCATAATATTCTGAACGACTATTGTTGAACAATGACATATTTTGGATTTAATTGATGGGTGTCGCATGAAATTGTACCTTCCGAGTTGATAGACCGTATAGCGGCCCTCAAGTGAGTAATACTTTTCGTTCATCTTTGGTTTAATTAATACTAGTATGTAGCAGACCTGTTCATGTATTGCGTTTCTATGTTTAGGCACGGCGGCGCCTATAAAGTTTTGAAGAATTTGCTTAATCACAAACTCTTGCATCACGACTCTTCCAAATGTAAGTTCTGTAGCTCCTACTTTTGTTTGCATTGATACAAAAGATCAAATTTTTACCTATAAATTAGTATCATTGATCATATATTTGTGCTCTTTTTCCTAAAGTTCTATCCACTCAATACAATATTTCTTGACCACCTGGATCTGAATTTTGTATTCTCTTTTTTATTTGAATGGTATGAGAATCTGAATTTTTGAATATTGTGCACTGCTTCAGATGATGGTTTCAGGCTGACATACTTGGGCTATGATTTTCTTGCTATTAAAACCTTGGTTAACCGTGGAGTTTTTGCTGCTGTTGGTCGTCAAATTGGTGTTGGGAAGGAGTCGGGTATGCTTTGTCCCTTTGAAGTATATACCCTCTGAAACCCTCTAATAATCACCCATGTTCTATTTTGGAGATATATTTGAGGTTGCTACAGAAGATGGCACAGTACTTGCCATGAAGCTACACAGGCTTGGTAGGGTATTCTTTAGAGCTGTTAAATCGAAACGTGATTAGCTGAGGCATCGAAGCAGCTATAGTTGGTTGTACTTGTCACGACTTGCTGCACTCAAAGAATTTGCCTTTATGAAGGTGTGTTTTTCACAGATATTGTTTTAATTGTGGCTTATGCGATAGAAAGGGATGGTTAAATTTTTTCTACTGGCATCAAAGACTCAAAGTAGTTTATTACTTTTGGCCCTTGCTGCAGGCGTTAGAAGAACATGGCTTCCCTGTTCCACAAGCTGTGGACTGGAATCGGCATTGTGTTATAATGTCCCTTGTCCAAGGTTATCCACTGTAAGAATAAATTGTTACCTGCTCCTTTTTCTACATTCCTGTGAGGGTGTTCTTTTCTGTCATACTTCTAGTAAAGTTTCATAGTGAGATGGGCATGAATATTAAAGTAAATGTTTCGATCTAATCTTTATTTGTAGTATATAAATGGTTTGAATGCATGCAGTGCTTGTGAGCACCAAGTGCTGGGTTGTGGCTAGTTGCCCTTAAATTACCAATTTAGTAATAAATATACAGAATCTCAGTTAGAGCAATATGCAAATTAATTGATTTGAGGATTTTCAGCCATTGGGTTTCTGTGTTTTATTATTTGTTTATGGAAGCCATGCTATAATTAGTACTGTACTGCCGGTGCTTGCATTCTCTATTGGTTACGGTCAAACCTCATAAAGTGCCGATAAGGTAACAAGGTAGTGTAATGGCTGGGTAGAGTAGTTATATAGTCTATTGTGTCTGGACTTCAATTCCCTAAGCATCAGGAACCATATGATCGCTTGAATTAACCACTAAACATAATTACAATTTTCCTTGTTTTTTGTGGTTTATCCTATTGCATAAACTAATCATTGTGGCATTTGGTGAATCTTCATGAAGTTTGATTATGGGATTTTCTCCCTCTGATACGGGCCACACCTTTCAAAGTTCACTAAAAGAAAGATGATGAATTTGTTGACTCTTGTAGACATTCTATAGTAATGTCATTCATGATGCACTGATTGTGTTCTATGTCATGCAGGGTGCAGGTTAAGAAATTGCCAAATCCTGACACTGTCTTTGAATCAATCCTTGGTCTTGTTATTCGCCTGGCAGAGCATGGGCTCATTCATTGCGATTTCAATGAATTTAACATTATTGTATTGTGCTGCAGCACTACCCAAGCATATTCTTATTTCTTCTTCTTCCTTTTTTTTTTTAAGTTATTAAATTCTCATCAATTGTGATGTGATTCACCTTTCCCATCATCTCTTTATTTTACCAAATTCCTGTTACATTTTTTTTTTCTCTGCCAAACTAATTTTCCCTTTTTATTTTTTGGTCTCAGATTGATGATGATGAAAAAGTCACAATGATTGATTTTCCTCAGATGGTTTCTGTTTCTCATCGAAATGCAAAGATGTATGTGTGCTAACAACATTCCTCGTCTCTTCTATGTTCATGCTGTCATTAGGAAGACTATTAAGTGTGATATTTTCACTTGTTTCAGGTACTTTGACCGTGATGTGGAATGCATCCTTAAATTCTTTAGAAAGAGGTAATCCATAAGTGGAATGTTTCAAAACCAAATGCATGAGTTGTGGCACTGAAAAAGTGACTTGGATTTTTTCTGTTTCCAATTTCATGTCATGTCCACAAAATTTTAATGTTCTCTTTAGTTTTATAAAAGAGCACACAATTCTTTTAATCAATTTAAACTTTAACGGCATGGTGGCCTGCCATGTAAGGGTAACAATGAGTTTGCTTGCAGTTTGTATCCTTGTGCATGATATGATTATCACCCTCTATCCTTATGTGTTTCTTCTAGATTCAACCTCATGTTTGATGATGATGATGAGGAGGAGTATGACAACACCGAAGAAAATTATGTTGAAGGTTTCCGCCCTCAGTTCTCTGAGATAAAGAAGGTTTCGGGTTCCCTGGACAAGGAACTTGAAGCAAGTGGTTTCACCAGGAAGGATCAAGATGACCTAGAGAAGGTATAGCTGAAGCGTTTCCTCTGTGAGATATCTGATTTTGTGATGCATTAAGTTTTAAATACGTAAGAAACGACATATTGTATTGTAAATAATGTTACAAATGGAGTGCTTTTATAAAGTCTAATATTGAAAGCCATGTGCAAGAGTTGTCTCTCATCACCAAAATTTCAAATTCACAAGTTGATTGATTTGTTCCTGCTCCCAACATCATTGCTCTCTTTGGTTCATCTCATATCTTTGATGTTACATCCAAGACAAAGACGAGTTATTTACAGCTAGATCTTTGGTTAAGAAAACAGTTGTGATATGTTAAATGTAGAATCATCATTCATTTATTTGAGACATGAAACTTTTACTTTTTTTTATGGTACTTGGAACATGAAAATTTATGTTGTGGATTTTCTATTTGCACAACAATGAATTCAAAAGATATTGTAATGGCAAATGGTCAGTTGGCTGGCGTATTTGATGGCAATTGGTAAGCGTGGAACTTCGGTTGCTGAAGTTACTTCTTCTTCCCCTTTCTTTTGCAGTTTGTAGATAATGATGTTGAGCAAGATCAAGGCTCTGATAGTGAAGAAACTGAAGATGAAGAAGATGGTATTGATCTTGTATCTGACTCATCCACAAAATGTTTTGAGTCCCTGAACTTGGCTGGAGAGGTAAATAAATACACACATTTCTGATGCAACTCTAACCACCGAGCACTGTCATTAATGTTTCCAGTGAAATACCCCTTGAGGTTGGTTGAGATTTGAGATACTCAATGTCTTGTTTTTCCAAATATAACTATGATTAAGGATTTTAGATCAATCACCAATTCTGTACTAGGTTTAATTGTTCCTTACTCAAGAGTATCTCATGTGGTGTAGACCTGGACACTTCTGTATAATTATTAAAATCATTAAGTTCCAGGAGTTTTCTGACACTCCCATTTTCGGCGCAGTGGAAAGACAGGGTGTGACTTTAGGTGTTGTCGGCTTCAGAGTGAAGGCTAACCCCACAAACCAACATGAACTCTTTCCAGTGCGTTTGTGGCCTCACTCACTCACGCACACCCTGTGGGCTGTGAGACTTCCCAAAAGTTCACCCATGCTAGAATTACTCAAAAGCAAGTTCGCTTAACTTTAGAGTTCTTATATTAGAAAATGCTAACGCTTAAAATTTAAAATACCTTTAAAACCACATTTGACAAATTATAGTGATAAAATGTGAAATTATCTTATTACGTACAAATTTAAATATATAAGTTCAGGAATAAAGATGCAATTGAATATTTAAAGTACCAAATTGATCTCGCAGGACCGAAAGAAAAATAGTGCGGTTAAAATTTATTCTTAAATTTCCGTTCCCAATGCAAATGTAATGCCAAGCTTAATTGCCTATCATGAAAAGAAGTAGAAACAACAAAATCAGCAATGCTGAGTAAGTAAACCCCTTTCCCACACCTATTGGAAACTCTGGGGTTTGACTCAACGATACGAATAAATAATTATATAGCCTTTAGAATAATTTAACGAATTTAAAATCCAAAAATTATAATATTGGTAACACATATAGAGGTGTTAAAACGGGCCTGCGGGGCGAAACGGGCCGACCCCGCGGGCCCCCATGTTTTTGCGTGCTTGAACGGCGCGGGCCTATACGGGGCGGGCTCTAAATACCTACGCCCAACCCGCCCCACACGCGGGCCGCGGGTTATGCGGGCCGATCCGTGGGCTTTTTAGTAATTTTTTAAACATTAAATTTTTAGTGTAAAAAATAAAAGTGGGATATATTTTTGTTGTATAAATTAAGAATAGGAAATAAAGATTTATAATTCATATTTAAAATTATAAATAGTTAAAATGTGTATTTTTGGCATAATTATTTACTTTAATAATGAGTTTGTAGAATAATTCTTTATAAAATTAAAGATTTATTAAAATTTGTAATACTAAAGATGTGTATTATATTATAAAAATATAGTATTGTTCAAGATAAATGATTTATAAATAATGATTGAGTTGATAAAAATATTTGGTCTGACAGTTGAAGTCTTTAGGAAATGAAGTTGTTTTGCATAATTCATTAATTTTATATTTATAAAAATAAGATAACTGACAATAAATTATGAAAATTTACTTGCATTCACAAATTTTAATAAATAAGAAATAGCCTAGCTAAAAAAATTTAATAAATAAAATAATAAGGAATTTTAAACTTAAAAAAATCAAAACTAATAATATTGATAAGAAGAGAAATATTAGAAAATATGATTATTTGTATTACAATTTACAATTTTATAAGTAACCGAAATAATTATTTAAATATATATTTGGTGACTTTATGATAGACTTTGAATTAGCCAAACAATATTAACTAACATTAAATAAATAGAATAAGGAGTAAAAAATGAAAAAAAAGGGCCAAAGCCCGCGGGCCACCCTGCAAAAAAAAAGGTCGAGCCTGCAAAAGCCCGCATCTAAACGGGACTTAAAAATTCAAGCTCGTCCCACATTTTTTACCTTGCGGGGGTGGGCTGGCCCAACGGGCCCGACCCAAATTGACAGCTCTAAACACATATGTCAAATGAAATCAACCCAATGCACCATAATCCATCAATCACATATATCATCTCTCGCCATGCAGAGGACTCTATAACTTATAACACCGGTGTCCTAGTCTAGTATTCCAACTGTCTAGGGTTATAGACATGTACAGACTCTAGGAGAGATACATACCCTCATTAAATTCCAAAATATCCATAAACCATAGAGTTCATGCATTGGTTTCATTAGACATATCTTTATTTATTTATTTCATTGCCACATTATCCGATGTGTTTCAAATCTGTATAGACATTATTCAAGTACAGACCATAAATTCAAACCCAAATTATAGAATAATTATTCATCTTAATAATCCATTACCATAATGGAGAGAAAATAGTCCAAGAAGTCATTGGAATATCTGATGATGTTTGACATCCTGTAGTATCTACCCTACTTATCTAGATAATAGTTGGGGTAATGTTTAAAAAGGGCCATAAGAAGGAGTCATTTCCACTTTTAGGCCATTATTACTTGATTTATGAAAACAGGCCATCAGAAACATAACTGGAAGGAATTTAGGCCATGATAACTTATTTGAAAAGTCAACTGAACCTAACAACTTTTCATTTCTTTCATTTGAACCCCAAATAGTTTGACTTTGGACATCTTAGTCCTATTCCAATATACTTAATTTTTCATTATATAAATGACACTCAAAGCGCTTGAAAATTGGTATCAGAGCCTAGGTTTTATTGAAGAACATATTAATTATATTATTTATAATATTTTATTTCTTAATGAAGAAGATTTAATTATTAAATGGATTCAATTAATTTGAAACCAAAGAGTTATTTCCAAATTTTGGAAATAAAAAATAGAAATTTCCAAAGGAAATTCTTGAACTTGTCCATATGACAAGATTTTATTAAAAGTAATTTCTTTCATGAAAATAAGAGGAACTGACTGGATAGAAATTGATCCGGATAGCTCTAAGTTCTCACAAGGCTTAAGAGAAATCCAAAAACTGATTCAAGATTATGGTAACCGGTCATTAATTTTACCTGGAAAATAGATAACTAGAATCAATCAACAGAGGAGATCTTGAAATTATTTCAAGATCTAAAGAAAGAGATTTTAAATCTGAAATTTGATATTTCGGATATCAAGAAAAGGCAGAAGGATATTCCTGGATCTTCCAAGAATAACCAAGCCAATATTAGGGATGCATTCGGACCCGTACAAGCTTTACATCAAAAAGGTAAAGCAACTATGGTTCCAAAGCAGAAATCACAAGAAGAGCTTATGATCGATCTTCTGAAAACAGTCGAATGAGCGTTTCCAAGGCAGATCTATCAGATCTATAAGAATTAGCAGAATCATTTTCCCAACTTGGGATTATGGATCTGGTTAATGTAAAACCCAATGAAGTTCTTCAATTGGGTTATGCGGAAGAATCAGGATCCAACGTGACCCACGATGGACCGCCTGATGTCCCAATGAGAGAAAGTACAGACTTTCACATGAACAGGTATCTTGAGGTGCATCTCAATGCAAGACGAAACCCAGGACGGAATCCGAGTAGAGCACCAGAATCCACACCGTGGGCCAAGACGATATTACAACCATTAAATCCATATGGCATAACACTGAACCTCGATGTTATCGACTTCCGAAACATCGAAGATCTGATCGACGAATGGGTAGCTTCAATGAAGATTGTTGCAACCACTTTGGATCTCGACAAAGAAAACTTTGTCAGACTAATAGAGCTAAGTCTCGAAGGATCGGCAAAGTTAGGCTGGAAAAACTCGACGGCGGCTCTAAAGGAGCAAATACTTGAAGGAGAATCCAAAAGCACAATCTGCGAAAGATTTGGTCTCTTATTCAAAACTCATTTTGTAGCAGATGGTTATTTTGAAGAACAGAGAACCGAAAAAATCAAGGTCTATACCCAAGCACTGTTGGGTATGGAGTTAAGAAGTATTTGCGCAGTAGACGAATATATCTACTGGTTTCGTAAATACTATTTTCGGAGTAAGATGACAGCCGAAGTAGCATGTCCCATGTTCTTTGCAAAGATCTGCAGCCCATGGAGAGAGATGTTGATCCAATCGTACACAGTACCCTCTGGTACAGTGGACTCAATAGCCAGGAGAATGTCCTTCTTAAAGGATAAGCTCAGAGAATGGTGTCAACAGGCAGCCGCCCAAAAGAACATCAAGAGACTAAGAGGTAAAATAAAAAGAACCCCTCTTTGCTGTGAAAATAACGATTTTCCAACCATTATAGGAGAATCAGAAGAAAAGAGGAGAAAGAAGAAGAGTCGAGGCTCATACAATAGGAGTTTCAGAAGACCTCCATTCCGAAGAAGAAGAGCATGGTGGTCCAAGAGTAAGGCCAAATCATACAAAACTGGACAAAGGACGGGAACGACGAAGAGTTCATCCTAAGGTTCAACTAGCTCAACAGCAAGGAGCACGGGGAGAACGACGTCCAAGAGAACATTTAGACGAGTCCATACCCGAGCCAACGAAAGTTTCAAGGACTGCAATTGTTGGAAGTGTGGAGCCAGAGGTCATATCTCACCCGATTCCCCTCAGAATCGTGAGATACGAATGTACGAAGCCATGGAGGATATCGTGGAAGCAGTCTACCATGGAAAGCTAGTACCAGTCTATCAGTTTGAGGACATCCCCTCGGATGAAAGCATCTACGAGGAAGAATTAAGAAGTGACTCGGACTCATATTCAGATGGGTCTTCAACCGAGTCTGACTGAAGAAGACAGGATTCAGACCACTGAAAACCTGTCTGGATTCTTTTCAAGGATGACGATCTCGAATCGAACCATGGAAAGAATAATGCGACAAGATTCCAACCTCAGCCCATATGACGGATTCAGAATTGGCGGGATTGGACGAGTTCTTAACCAGATGGGACTAAACCAGAGAAGTCATAACATCATCTACAAGGTAAGTGCAGATGAGTTTGCAATTCCTATGGAACTTACTTGTAATGTTATGGATATGCAATTAATTTCTAAAGAATAAATTCTTGAGGAATTAAGCAGAATGAAGGAGGAAATCGCCATTACTATGAAATGGATCCACATAGGAGCCATTGAAGTAGTAATTAAAGCAACCTTCAAAGAAGGCATTGATTCTGAATTACATCTATCAATCACTGATAGAAGAATCAATAACCTTAGAGATGGTCTTCTTGGAACTATGGTAGGAAATTTATATGCTGGGAAGTTAATGTTCGACATACATCCTAGAATTTCCTATAACTTAGCTGACCAAGATTTTAGTAGAGTCCTAACCCTTCATCAGGATTTTAAAAGAAAAGATCTGATGAAAGAAGCGAACATGCCATATTCTATAACTTATAGAATCTCTTATGCACTTTCCAATAGTAATCATTCTGACTTATTTCTCAGGAAAGAATATATAGAAATTCCTAGAATTTTCAAGGAATTTGCTAAAGTCATGACTCCAAATCCTACCCAGATTCCAAGGTTAGGAGGAGTAGACATACAAATAAGAGATTATCCAATTCTAGACAGATCAACAAGTGCTAGAATTGAGTATGCAAGCCGTATGTCTTTTTCGGAAGACAGAATTATGGCGTATAAAGGGAAGGAGTTCATCAAAGATCTATCTCCTCAATCCATTGGGGTAGATAATATAAAGATTAAATGCCCTGAAGGATGGAAAGAAATACGAGTAATATTTGACATCACTGAAAAGATTAACCGTTTTCCATGTGATGACTTATACTACTTGCAGCAGCCATCAATTGGAACCTATGAAGGAACAATTGAAATTGCAGGACACGAGATCAGAGTCTTAGGCACCGCCGGAAAAGACAATGGGGTTATGATTTTGAGATTAAGTTTTCTTGAAAATCATAAACCATGGGTAAGAAAGGATAATGGTGTAGAATTTAATCTGAAGGGTCACACCATCAGGATTAAATGACAAGTCCATTCTCCATTTATATCTCAGTAGGGATAATATATGAAGAATATAAGTCAGAATATTTCGCAGCTTATATTGATTCAGGATCAGGTATTTGCACGGCAAAACCAGGAGTTTTCCCTAGCGAAGCTATGGAATCATTACCCATTATTGAAGGAAGAGATTTTTCCCAAAAAATCTTAGTACTAAATAAGGGGATTCGACAGGCCAATATCATGATTGGAGGATCATTCGGTACACCTTGGTATAAGGTAAAAACGCCTCCTATTTACTTTCATGACACAGGAGCAGACATTTTGTTAGGGAATAATTTCATACAATCCTTTACAAAATATTTTCAACATAACAAAAGAAATTTGTTAATATTCACCACAAGTTGTGGAAATGAGATACAGGTGTTGCGCAGAGAAAAGGCTTTCAACAGGTTAATGCCTATATTATTTCGCAGCAAACGTGGTGATACTGATGCCAAACTAACCCATCCAAAAATGCAGGATAAAAGAAAGTTTGGTAAGGCTTTGTTGTCTTTTAGACAGCAAGGATTCGATGAAGCTTCTATTGAGGAAATTATAAACCTCAAAGAAGCAATGCAGGAAATGAAGTCATTAAATATAACTTCATTAGATATTGATGGGGAAACTAAATTGTCCCTCGAAAATGTCAAAAGACTTATCCAGAGAAACTTTAACGAGGATCCTCTAGCATGGTGGGATAAAAACAAGATCGAAGCTACTCTACAGGTAAAAGAACAATATAAATATGAGTATGTTCGATACAAACCCATCTTAATGAATATGCAGGATAAGAAAGATATGCAGGAAATTATCAAGGAGCATATCGATCTTAAACTCATCGAGCCTAGAGTCTCAGCTTATAGTAGCCCTGGATTCTTTGTAAGAAACCATGGTGAAATAAAAAGAGGTAAACACAGGTTGGTAATAAACTATCAAGGTATTAATAAAATAATACAGTTTGATGGTTATTACATTCCGAGTAGAGAACACTTAATTGATTGCATCAAAGGTGCTAAAGTATTTTCTAAATTTAATTGTAAATCTGGTTTCTATCAGATTAAGATGGAGAATGAGTCGAAGAAATTCACAGCATTCTCCACCCCACAAGGGCAATATATTTGGAATGTTATGCCAATGGAGCTTTCCAATGCCCCTCAGATATTCCAAAGAAAGATGGATAATTTATTTAAGGATTATCTAGAGTTCATGTTCGTCTACATAGATGACATTCTGATTGCATCTCGAAATATAAAAGAACATATTAAACATCTTAAAATATTTTCAGATGCATGTCACAGGGAAGGTCTTGTTCTCTCTGAGAAAAAGGCTACTATCGCTGCTAATAAAATTGAATTCTTAGGAGTTCAAATTGATGAAGCAGGGATAGAGTTACAGGAACACATTGTGGAGAAGATCCGCAATTTTCCTGACATATTAAAAGACAAGAAACAACTTCAGAGTTTCTTGGGAGTTGTAAATTTTGCAGGCATGTTTATAAAAGACCTTGCAAAATATAGAAAGGATTTTAGACCACTCCTGAAAGAGACTGAAAGCTCTAGATGGAAATGAGAAGAAATCCATACCAAGAGAATTCGTGAACTAAAGCAAGTCTGCAATAGCTTTCCAAAACTCGCGATACCTCAAGATGAGGATGAGCTGGTAGTCTACACAGACGCCAATGATTTTCGATGGGCAGGAGTGCTCATGAGAAAAACAACTACGGGTCAAGAACCCTGTAGATACACAGGAGGGTTGTTCAGTGAACAACAAGCCAAACTCTGGCACATTAATGAAAACGAATTCTTTGCAGTATGGAAAACATTTTAAAAATGGCCTTTATTCTTACTTGCAAAGAAATTTGTATTAAAGGTTGATAATACTAATGTTAGAGCTTTTCTAAAAAATAAACTTGAATCAAAAATTGAAAAAGCTCGTATTATCAGATGGCAAGCTAAATGTCAATATTATACTTATGATATTGATGTTATAAAATCTCATGAAAATGTTCTTGCAGATTTCTTGACGAGAGATGGAAGCATTTGAAGCTGATTCCATCATTACGAGATTCAGGTACCTCAGAGAAAACCTAGAGGAGCTATCAAAGCATTTTGGACAGCTCGAGATCAATGCACGAGCAGCTGGCCAAATACAACAGAGTGATGTGGACATGGTCCGCAACAATATACGAACCTCCCATATAGCAATGACAGCGGTATGGGAAACAATATTAGAGCCAATCAGGAAGGCGTCAGCTTCTCTGGTAAACAAAGAGAAATGTGCCCAAAAAGCTAAGGTGGTCACATATGAAGAAGCATATTCAAGCACTGCTTCAAAGGAACCATTGTCGGATACCGACAAAAATGTTGAGCAAGAGGAAAGTCACATTTCTGAAAGTTCAAGTCAACCCACTGCCTCTGGGGTAAAAGAGGAAGAAATTAACCTTAGGCCAATGACAGGCACCTCTAAGGTTAATTCAGAAGAGAAGGTCATTTCTACAGCCTGGCTGGACTACCAAGGAAAATGGAAACAACTGGTTTCCAAAAAGGGAATTAACCCCAGCAAGATGGTGATCGAAACATCCGGAAGATACAACAGGGTCTGAATGCTCGAAGGATCAAAGCCAGAAGAGGTTCGAAAGTGGTATGATTTTGGCTCATTAGCATCGGTTCATACTACATCACCAGGGTTTCCGGAAATTGAAAAACTTCCGGGATGGATAAGTAGCGCAGTGCACGAATCATGGCAGAACAACCCGCACCTGCAAAGAGGAGATATTCTGGAGCTTAAGTTCATTTCGGCAGCACCAGAAATAGTCGGGAAAAGTTCTTATCCGGTCTTTCACTTTATTAAATTACAAAGACCTGATATGATTGCCCTCAACAGAGTTAAGTCTATGGATGAGAAGGCACCATTGGTATCTTCAATCAGCGAAGATGAGATCTCCACCATACGAGCATGGAGATTCTGGGTCTGTCTCACAGAGATGGAAAAGGTCAAATATCCATTTAAAATCTTTTCCAATAATTTAAATGGATCGTTCCTTATTAATTCTTTAACAGGGAAAAACACGGAGTTTGCGGAAACCTCTTTTGAAAAGAAAAGGTTACTCATCTGGGAAAATAAGTTGCCAGCAACGGAGTCTACCAGAAGAAAGGCATGCAACATGATGCATGTTAGGCAATGGGATAATCACATATGCCCATATTGCGTGGAACAGGAAAAACCCCTATTCGGTACAAAGATTCGGGTAACCCAAATGAAACTTTTGAACTTTAGTGAGCTTTTCTAAAATATCCCAAGTTAAATTTATTAAAGGAAAAGAGTTATAATTCATGGGGAAGGGGTTTAAGGATATATTTCACTTTTTATTACTCATGTGGGGTATTCTGATTTCAAACGGTGCTGTAGTTCTCCCCGGCATGAAACTTTTGACAACTTTCACGGTGCAGCCGGGATAGATAGTTCAATCTTGACCTTCAGTCTATCACACTGAAGGTCCCCGGAAATTTGCATCATGAAACTTATCATAGTTTCATGTCATGAAGATCCTTGCCATGAAACTTTTAACACATTCCCAATATATGAGTATTTTCTGAAAAATCATAATCCTGGGTTCCAATTTTATTCAGTGAAACCAATTTATGAAGATGGAGTTGGGATTAGGGATATATTATAGGTTATCACGTTTTTATTGCTCGTGTTAAGAAACTGTGCTCCCAAAGCGCACGGTGTCAAAAGTTGCAGTAATTTATAGTAAGACCGGATCGTTCTCTGGAGGATGTGCGATAGAAGCAGGGCCCACGTCGTTTACTAAGATTTTCCACTCGGTTACTCGATTCAAGCTATGCAATGGTTTCTAACAACTACTTGACAATAATTTAAATCAGATCATGAAAGCAGTAAAATTATTCTACAAAGCATGATAAACTATATCTAGAAAGCGATTAAATTTATTCTAAGAAAGCGATACACATTATGCTAGGAAAGCGAATAGGATAGTCTACGAAAGCGAATTAAAATGTGACAGAAGGGACAGGGAGAAAATAATAAAGATTGGACAAGATTCAGATGAAATTCAATTAAACTTCCATTTTAATACACAGATCTTTGTTTGGGATAACTCGTCAGTTAGCTAACTCTCATGCTTTCTGCACTATGTTCCATTTTAACAGACAGGTACTTACAGTGAGAATTTACATGCTCTTAAGACCTCAACTTCTAAGATACCACAGATTTATAACTCCCCTTTGCAATGCCTTGCAAGAGTGTGTTATTCATATGTGGTGGACAAGCAACACCTAACATATCATTAGTTGATATGCCAAGTACTCCTATCGTCCCCCTTGTCACACCCAAAATCCAAATCTAACCCCGAACTAATCCATAACTCTTAAACCTTATAACCGGCAGATACATCTCTGCTTCCAAGTGACCTCAATGAAAGCATTTTAAAGAAAGCGGTAAAGAAAGCAGTAAAGAAAGCATTTAAAAACCTATCGCTCGGAAGTCTTAAAAGATCGTCACAATCCGTTAGCATAAAAGAGCCCCTGGTCTTGGTGACCAGATGCAGATTTAGAACTTCCCAAATGTCAGTAAGCCACAGGGCTTATAACATTCGGTTAGTTATGAAATATAAACACGAGTGGAACAGACCTATGAAGGTTTATTCCTAATGTACTCACTCAAGACTCAATTTTAGACTTTGGTGAGAGAAGATAATAGTTGAAAGAATACTCAACCTTACCTTAGAAATTAACCAAGGCCTATATGTTGTTCCTCTAATATTAGTTATCATATCTTATTCGAATCCAAGTGGACACTGATTTGATGCAATACTTAATACAAGATTTCCAACACACAGCAATTTTGAGAAGTAAATAGATATTTGAAAATCATTCCCTAAACAGGTACTAAACTCTCAATCAAAACACAGATCCTTTCAGTCTAGGTGAGACCTAATCGCTGACTCTGCTTCTAAGTTCTCAAAATCAACCCCCAGTAGAAGATGAATTAGTCATAACTGTTGAATTTATCCCTTACTCAGATCCGGATTTTATAAAGAAATTTTTGTTGGAAATTTATTGTGCAACATCTGATTTAAATCAAGACTTTTATGTCCAAGGAGAAGGATCTCCAAAATATCAAGGACCACAATATCTACATAATAATATCATGCATACATGTATATGAGAAGTAAAATAAATTATCCCAAAATATATGGTGGGGTTAGACAGAATTCGATACACAAAGATGAATTAGCCAGAGATAGGAAGAATTTGGCTAAAAAGAATGCCAGAAATAATTGGGGTTATTCGGATGACAAACATCTGCTATCCGGGTCCCAAGTATTCCAGATGGAATGATTTTTAGACAATAGAATGCCTTTAATGACAGTTGCCGCCGTCACCTTAGACTTCACTGTCTGTGAATTTGGATGAAAACCCACATTTTCTGTTATTGTAATAATTTTTTAGATGACGTTGGCATATATCATCTATTATTACTACAATGCTAGATTCAGGTTTGAAATTAAGATAAAGAGAAGAAAACTGTATCTGATTAGGAGTTGGCTGAGTGACTAATCGTTATCCCCGTAAAGGGACCTTTTCGCCGTAGCTTCCACCAACCACTAATCAGACCATGCAAAATAACGAGTAATAATTAATACACAGAAGACGAGCTAATCGTTATCCCAGTGAAGGGACCTTTTCGCCAACATTGATCTGTGATATTTCTTATAACCCATTCATACACACAATGAAAGGGAAAATAAACAAGATTAAGAAAATGTTTTTGGTATTGTGTGAGTGTTAATCACACAATAATTAGATACTGATGGGTTGAGATGTGTAATGGATAAAATTAGGTGTAGTGGGCCTAGGCCCAATACACCCATGCAACTTACACAACTCTTGTAATAAAATATTTTTGGAGTTTTAAAATAGAATGAAGAAAGCAATTCGGTCTATTGGGCTAAATGCAAAAGAGACCGAATTGAGGATGCATGAGGTATGAAGTAACACCATACCCAATTAATCCTTGTAAAGTCATGAAGCATCCTCTAATTCGAATTGTCAAGCAATTCGGTCTAAACCGAATTGGACAATTCGAATTGATGAAGTCATTCCTTCACTCAAATTTGGCTAAGGCATTTACTCCAAAATGAGGGTAATTCGAATTGCCAAGTCAATTCGGTCTAGACTGAATTGGCAATTCGAATTGGTAGAACAAATAAAATAAACTAAGGCATGAGGGGATGAAATGCATACAATGTGGTTTCCAAGGCCAATTCGGTCTAGATGAGTAATTCGACCTAAACTGAATTACCTAGACCGAATTGCTTAAAGAACCACATGGAGACAACAATTTTTGCTATGCAATTCGGTCTCATGGGCAATTCGGTATAGAACGAATTGCCTAGATCGAATTGCATATAAATTTTCAAGTAAAGCATTTAACAAATATTTTTGCCATGCAATTCCATTTTCATGAGTAATTCGGCCTAGACCGAATTACCTCAGATCGAATTGCATGTCTTTCTCTCATAAGTGTGGGTTTGGTTTACATTGTGTGGTTTATGATGGATAAGATTTACCAAATCCTTCATTTCACATCAATGTCACTTCACAGCCACACTAATGAGTGTTTTAAGGAGAATAGACCTAGGTTATGTGGCTAACAGGCATTGGCATGAAACAACCCTCAAAACTACAAACAAGCAATCAAAGATCAAGGACTCAAGCATCTACTGAACAAAATAAGAACACATGCTCAAGAATTAAGAACACCTGCGTAATCTAAGGCAGCAATAAACTAACGAAAAAGACTATAAGCAACTGAAAAACAGGAAAAATAAATTCTAACAAGCCTAAGATTGTCTAAAACCTAAGAGCACTTATTTGAATCTCTAAGGTGTAAACCATGCCAAAAACCCACTCGCATACATTTATTGAGAATGCAAGTCAACTAGGACATAATAAATGCAACCTAGTTGAAACAAACAAACATTCTACCATTATTGCTAAGGAAAGCATTAAATAAATGCCAAACATTTGAAATGAAAACCCATTTCTGGATTCCTTCTTGTATTGACATTTGAAAGCAGTAATTAACCCTAAAACCATGCATTAGCTTGAAGGTAGGGTTCATTCTAACTACAAAGCATTTAAAGTTTATGGAAATGGCTACACTAAGGGTGGTAACCAGCTTCTATGAGACAAAAACTAAGCTCAAAAGCAATAAAACTACATTACAACCATGAAAATAAACTAACTAAACTACACTACCTACCTAACCCTTAAGGGGTGAAGAACCTTCTGCTCTTTCTTTTTGTCTCCCAGCAAACTGTCCAAGTGTGTCTGTGTATTTTTTTTTTTTTTGAAATGAAAACCCATTTCTGGATTCCTTCTTGTATTGACATTTGAAAGCAGTAATTAACCCTAAAACCATTCATTGGCTTGAAGGTAGAGTTCATTCTAACTACAAAGCATTTAAAGTTTATGGAAATGGCTACACTAAGGGTGGTAACCAGCTTCTATGAGACAAAAACTAAGCTCAAAAGCAATAAGACTACATTACAACCATAAAAATAAACTAACTAAACTACACTACCTAGCTAACCCTTAAGGGGTGAAGAACCTTCTGCTCCTTTTTGTCTCCCAGCAAACTGTCCAAGTGTGTCTGTGTATTTTTTATTTTTGTTGAGGAATGTCAGCTTTTATACTTCTTTTCGAAACCCTAGGCCCATCATGCATTTCTCACGTGCTCAGCTGTACTTTTGTATGTGATTCGGTCTCCTCATGCAATTCGGTTTAGATCGAATTGATGCAATTCGAATTGTATGAGGTCTTCCTTCTTGATCTTGAGCTGGAATGTGGTAGTCATCCATCAATTCGGTCTATGAGTAGACCGAATTGGCCCTGTCGAATTGAAGATGGTTCCTGCTTGGCTTCTTTGTTTTAAGGCAATTCAATCTATGCAATCAATTCGGCCTAGACCGAACTGCATAGATCGAACTCCTTCTCTCTGTTTTGCTCAAAGTCTTCTTTCTTTCCATGGTGCAATTCGGTCTAGGGGTCAATTTGGTTTAGACCGAATTGCCATAGACCGAATTGGTTGCTCTTCTCTTCCTCAACACTTCTCCTTTCTTCTTTCTTTCAGCAATTCGGTCTACTGAGCAATTCGATTTAGGTCGAATTGCTTATAGACCGAATTGATCTTCAACACTTAACCAAAATTTCAGATTGTGGGATTTTCATTCTTTTTCCCATCTTTTTGATTTTTGTGGGCTATCTTATTCTTTTGCCCATCTTTTCATTCCTTTTTTCTTTTCTTTTTCCTTTTTTCATGTTTTTTGGATTTTTCTAACACAAATGCAATTAAAATTGCATATTTTGTGTCTTTCACTACCAGCTTAATATTTTTACAAACTTGCATTAATCTGTCGAATTCAACTGCTTTCTTATTGAAATAAGATGGGATTTCGATCAAAATGTCCGTCTCAGACACGGAAATGGATTGGAAATAATGGACAATTTTGGCCATTATCACCAAAAGAAAGCCGAATCTGGACAAGATAAAGGGAAGAAACGTCCAAAAAACTTTCACAAGTTCAAGTGAAAACAGCCGGATGTAAGAGAAAGAGAGGTGTCGGCAATGACCCTACAATAATGGCCGACAAAGTAGAGAGGGGCAGTTGGCAAGGGCATGTGACGAGTTGACAAAGGAGCCCACTAGCAATAATTCTGGCAGAATAATAATGTAGGCTGAAATCCAAGGCAAGTGAAGTCACTGCGTTCGTGACAAGAAATTAGAGTCTGTTTGGAGTCCCTGATTGAAGTTCGCGGACGCCTATAAATAGAAGAGATTGAAGCAGATGGAAGGCATCAGAAATCCTCCCAAATCTTCAAAATAATAAGTTGTACTTCCTTTCTGAAAAATTTCCTTTCTGTATTTGTTTTCCATATGGGGTCAGTCCCCCAGAGTCAAGCATCCTCATATATGAGGAGCTAAGTGTCTGTCTTCTCCATTAGAAAAAATATTTCTGTAATATTTTTAATAGAAGAAATATTTCTGTAATATTTTTAATATTTCTTCAATAAAATTCAGGCTTCCAGTATTCCAAATATTCCGATAAGTTAGTAAAAAAAGAAATCTTTATCCAATACCTTGTCACGTCCTAACGTAGGAAACGAAATAGGACTGTGTTGTTTGTTGCTGAAGGAGCCAAGAATCGGTGAACCATCAGTCGCGGCTGCGTGGTTGGAGGAAGTCTGTAAAATCCCGGAGCTTAGGAAACCCGACAGCAAGGCGGTCGAACCCAATGTATGACATTTAGTGCTTAATTTAATTATCGAAAGCATGATGGGCTGTCATTGGACTAATTTAAATGAAAAATCTAAAGTTGGGGTAAAAAGAGAATAAAGCTAAAGTTAGAAGTCAACTGTTGGGGTAAAAGTATAATAAATCAAAGTTGGTAGGGTCAATGGTAATTTGAAAAAGTCTACATGGCCTAGATCTGATCAAAGCTGGTTTCTAATGGTCTAAAATAAAAAATAAAGTTTTAATGGCCCAAAACTGGAATAGGTGTCTTCTCATGGCCTATTTTATTAATTACCTCATAATAGTTTTGTCTCATTATTATACTCCCTCTGTTCCACTAATTATGTCACACTTTCTTTTTTTGCCCGTCCCATTATAATTGTCACATTTCCCTGTTTAGAAAATTTTTACTCCATAAACATCAATTAAAACATCACATCAACTAATTACTTCACTTTTTCTCAATTCAAATAAATATCACATCAACTAATTACTCCACTTTAACACAATAACCCATTATACCTAAAATATCGTGCCCAAAAGTTTTGGGACGATATTAACGGGACGGAGGGAGTATTATTTTATCTTTCCTACATCATTATGGTAATGGATTATTGAGATGATTAATTATTCTATAATTTGGGTTTGAATTTATGGTCGGGGTTTTTAGAGATATATACTTTCCAACAATAGGAACTTTAAGTTTAGTACCTAAAAGTTTCATTCTTTAGGTTAGACCCACGAATGTTTTCAAGACTTTGAGTTGGGTACCTTGCATTTATATTTTATTTTTATTTGCTTGTTTTTATTTTATATATTATATTATTATTTATTTTTATTATTATTTATTATTATTATTATTATTATTATTTTATTTATTTATTTATTTATTTATTTTAATTTTTTTTTATTTATTTAGTTTTATCCAATATAATTAACCTGCCACTGTTTTCTTTCCCAATCTAATCCTTTTTCATATTCTTGTAATTTGTTGATTTCATCATTTATCCAAAAACTTAAATCTAATTCTTCTATTAAAAGATTTTTCCTGTTTAAGAGTTGTAAGCATTTTATTTTTGCTTCGATTTAGATTTTGACAATTTTTTTTAATGCGGTATCTTTCAATCGCAGTTTTCTCCCATTTACTGTAGTTTCTTATTGTTTTATAAGTCATTTTTAATGTTGATTTCTGATATGGTTAATGAATTCTGTTTTAGAAGTGTTCAACTCCTCTATTTTTGTTTTAAGGTCAGATGATTGGTAACTAATCACTTCTTCATATCTGTGTATTGAATTACGAATGATATTTATTTCTTCTTCATGGTTTAACCCATATATGAGTTCTTGTACTTCTTCTTCGTCTTCTTTATATTCTTTTAACCTTATAATTGAATCTTTAAGGTTTTTTATTTCTTTTTCTGTTTTCCACATGGTTTCTCCAAGTTTTCCACATTCTGGACAAATATCAAAAAGTGTTCGTGCTTCCATTAGTTATTTCTTGCTAAATGTTCTTCTTGTAATTTTTTCCATATTTTTTTCTTGAAGTTCACACACTATAAAATGGTTTTCACATTTTTCTATATGGTTATCCCGTAATTTCTCAAAAATATTATAGATCTTAGTATGCTTTTGATAACTGTTTTCTAGAATTTCTATTTCATTTTTTAGAAATTCAACTTCTTTAGTTACTTTCCATTTTATAATATTTTCAAACAATCTTTGTTTCCTGCAAATCATGTCTATTTGATTTCGTTTATTCATCAGTCTGATAAGCCAATTTTCACATTCTTGGCATAGAAAGTGTGTTTTCGGGTAAGGTACAATAACAAACCTTGTTTCTGTGTTTTTAAAAGATTCTGTTTTAGGGTTTTCAGCAGTTTTAGTCATATTCTCCATTTGTTTTGATAAGAGCTATTAGTTATCTTAAAAAAGTTTTAAAACACTGGTTTTTGTGTGCGAAGAACTTATATGTCGTGATGTCTTACTAGGTACTTGCCATCTCTTATTATTCTCTTGGTCGTATTAAATTTCTGATTATGTGTTTTGGGTCCGATTGTCCTTTGTTATGGAAATATTATCATAAACATTAATTCCGCAATCCTTTTATAACTTTTACTGATGAGACATTTTTCTGGGCCTGTTTCGGGTTTCAAATTCAAATTAGCATCATCCAGACCTAGATCTGAAATGTAAGCAGGGGGTCTAAGGGGAAACTCAAAAGGGACAACAATAACAAACCATCATTATGTTAAACAAACATCCCTGAATTGTTGTTCCCCTAACGAGTCTTTCTTACAGCTTTTATGGCATGAAGCCTTTAAAATTTTTATCTTACTCCCCTAATGGCATATCTCATCAATTAAGTATTAAAAGATCACATATTTATGTTTATAATATTATTATCCATTCATAGAACAATCATACCATAACTTAAATCATAATTTAACCCATACCTTGAGAGAGGAGAGGCATTCCCGTTCAGACGGGCCCCTGTATTTCAGAAAGTAAAGAAAAGAGGAAGCAATCCACACCGGGTCTTTCTTTACAAACTGAAATTTTATTACTGAAAAGGGTAGGGATACAAGAAAACTTGAAAGAGAGAGCTTTCGAGAGTAGCAAGAGTGCAGTCTCAAAAACCTTAGAGAGCTAAAGAGCTAAGAAGTGAGTGTGTGTTTTACAAGTGAAGACCATCCCTCTATTTATAGATGGGAATGTCATCTAAGTAATCCACAACTACCAATAAAAACGTGCCAAGTGGCAAAGTTATCCGATAAGGTTCGGATGAAAAATCAAACAACTAGTACAATAATGCAACAATATAATAATGTAGTAAAGAGGGGCCTAGTGCCCATTAACGCGGTTTTCCAAGAGTCACATGGCTCTTGTCGGATTTTTGACTTTTCCTGCCTTGGATTCCTTTCTTCACATGGTTTGTGGTGTTTTGAGCCGCCCCACTAACTCTTTTTTGTTTTCTTTTTCTTTTTCAGATTCCATTATTTTTGAATGCTGGACTTTAATGTGAATTCCAGCTCATTCCTGCGTGGTTCTCTTAATATTCTTCATCATGGGGGGGACCGCCACTTTGTTTTTTCTGGTTTTTTATAATTTTATTGGCCTGGTATTTTGCTTCATTTTTCCTTAGTGCTACCAGTGCACCATATCTTCCATTTTTCTTGGTTGTCATTGCTTCAGCAAAAGTAGACCTTAGTTCCATTTCAAGCTTATGAAGAATTTCTTCTTCACTGAGGATTTCAAATTTTCCAGTCTGTACTGGACTCATAGTTTTTGGCAAACTACCAGCCATAACCGGAATTAATGTGCTTTTACCATCTACCGGACTAGATGGGCTTAGTTCATCATTTTGGTCCTCAAAGACCTCAGGGTTAGAACCTCCCTGGTTTGGTTCAGTATTATCTGAACTTATGCTTTTTAGCAAAGCATCAGCTATCAACGGACTTGACTCGTCTTTACCGTCTGCCGTTTGAGACGGACTAGATTCAAACTTTTGATCCTTAAAGACCTCAGGAGTTGAATTTTCCTGGTTTTGCTGTATCCAGGCTTTTGCCAATTCTACTGCAATCATAGAACTAGTGGGTTTGGGTTCTGGACCATAAACTGGTTTTTCTTCTGGCTTTGGTGTTTTCAGTGTAAGGGACACGATTTTTTAGGTCAATTTCTCGTTTTGGCTTTGAAGGATTTCAAGTTTCTTGGTGAGGTTCTCAATCTGGGCCTCTGCTTCAAGGGTTTTCATTTTTTGGTTTTCAAAATTCTGTAACCATTCGGCCTTTTGGGCTTCATACTTACAGACTTCTTTGGCCATCTTTTCACAGTGATCACAAAACACAATATGGTTTTTGGAAGAATGTCCAATTGAGTATTGGACTGGGCCTGAGGGGTTTTGAGTTTTTGGCCTTAAACCATCAACAATATTTTTCAAACTTGGGCTTACAAAGAAATCTGGACCCAATGTGGTTTTTGCAAATTGAATTGCAGACATTATATCATAAAATCCTTTATGAAGAGGTTTTTCATTATCTTCATTAAGGGGTAGAATATCACTTTTATCATAAATCCCTTTTTTATGACCTTCAAAGATTACATAATATAAAAATGGTTTTATGTTATTAAATTTTTGGAAATACATGCTTAGAGCAGAGAGGCAAGTAACAATATACCTGCTGTTGTTTTTGTCAAAGGATGCTCTCCAGATGTTATCACAAAGGCTGATCTATTCCTCTGTGTAGTTCAACCCTGTGATAGGCCTGTACTTCATGTTATCAAATAAAATTAATTCTACATTATTACCAGTTTCTGCTCTTTTGCTAAAGCAGATTTTCACTCCTTTTTTTGGGAGTTTATCTTTTTTCTTTCCCTCTGGGAGGCTGGTTTTAGAAGGAATTGTGTAATATCCCTCTAGGGTTTTTACCATCCCTGTGGTTTTTACTCCGTTTTCATTGCTGGTTTTCAGAGAGTTTTCTGTCATTCCTGTAACAGTATTATTCAATTCTCAATATTCCAGTCTTCTCTATAAAATTGATCCCATTTTAATTTATATTTTTCCTCATAATTTTCATCATAATCATCAATTGATTCATTTTTAAATTCAATGTCATATAATGGTTTTTCTCTTTCTTTAATCAGAATTCTAGATAGTATATCAACAATTATGTTATCTTCTCCTTTAATATGTTCGAATTTTATTTTGTAGCCTTTCTGACTAATAACATCTGTAAAATTCAACCACCTTCTCCTAGACATTGATCTTTTTTTTTGGAGTTGGCTATGAAATTTTACTATGGCTTCACAATCAGTTCTTACAGTGAATCCTGGTTTTCCTGTTAGAAACAGTTCAAATTTATCAAGTGCATATTTTATTGCCAACAGTTCTGTATCAATTGAGGAAAGGTTACCCTTTTCTCTATATTTTCCTGATGCATATTGGCAAATTTCTTCCTTACTTTTAGGTGAGTAGACATTCTTTTTTCGCAAAAGGATAGCTCCCCATCCTTCATGTGATCCATCAGTTTGCACAATAAGATAATCACTATCTTCTGGCAAAACCAATTCTGGAAGTGTTTTTAATGCTTCTTTAATTTTTTGTACATTTTTTATATCTTCTTGGTTAAAATATCTTTGACCGTTTTTTTCCCAGTTTATTATATAATGATCCTGTTAATGAAGATACGTTTTTAATGTATGGTCTAGCATAATTAACCAATCCCAAAAATTATTGTAATAGTTTTGTATCTTCCATTTTATCAGGAAATTCAATAGCCTTTTTAGCAATATGATCTTGGAATTTTATTTTTCCTTTTCCAATTTCTGCTCCAAGGAATGTTATTTTAGTTTTATTGATTTCCATCTTTTTCTTTGAGATGATTATTCCATGTTTTTCAAATAGCCTAAACACTGTATCAAGATGACTCATATGTTCAGTATTATTTTTTGAAAATACTAGAATATCATCAATGTATACCAAAACAAATTTTTGGTATGGTTTAAAAATTTTATCCATTTTTTGTTGAAATATAGCTGGTGCATTTTTTAGTCCAAATGGCATTACTAACCATTCAAATAAACCTTCTGGACATGTGAATGCAGTCCATTCAACTGACTCAGGATGCATTTTTACTTGCCAAAATCCTGACTTACAGTCAAATTTGCTATACACTTTTGAGTCTTGAATTTTATTTATTAAGACTGTTTATCTGGTATATTGTAAGCAAAATCTTTTGTATTATCATTAAGTCTTTTATAATTAATGACCATTCTTGATTTTCCTCTTACAATTTCAGAATGTTTTCTTACAATAAAAGCTGCAGACCTATGTCTGGAGTTTGATTCTCTAATTACTTTTAGAGCTTTTAATTCATCAATATGCATTTTGAAATCTGCTATATCCAGATTTGTAGGATTTATTTCTGCAGTTGAGATTCTCAATTCTGGATTTATTATTTCAAGCTTGCATATTGTTCCATCTTTTTCCCAATATTTCTGGATGTTATCCCCAATAATTTGGGATTTTTCTAACCTCTCAATCCATTTTGTTATGGTTTCTTCAGGCTTAAATCTAGTTATACTTATTAATTCTTTCAGTTTTGGAGTTTCAGGAATATATTCTTCTTCAAACTCTGTAATTTGTATGTTTTCTTTACAAGTTTGTTTACATGCTCTTTTTATTTTGCATTTACAATTTTCAATATCTTTATCTTTTAAAAGTTTTTTATTTTTTGTTTTTGTATTAGTAGGGGCTCCACCACGCTTCTCTCGCAACTCTGATGTTGTTAAAAGCTTGGTTCCCGCATTACTAATACTCGGTGAAAACATTGCCGAAGTTGCTTTTTCAACAATTTGGATATAATCTTTTGTAATAAATAATCCTCCATTATTTTGTAAGAAGAATTGTTATCCTAAGATTACATCTGCATTTATTACTAAGTCTTTTATATATGAATTATCTGGAACTCCATAGGGTTCTGATACTCCACAATTGGTTTCAAAGAATATCTGTCCACCTAAAATAGGTTGTTTTGTTGTATATGATATTCTTCCATCCATTAATTCTGATTTAATGGGTTTTGCTAAGTTTTTCTGTAGATGTTCTGGGATAAGTTTCTCATTTATTATTATTCTAGTACATCCTGTATCGATTATTGCATTAGTACGGAATACCAATTCTCTTAATTTAAAGATTATTGGTACCCTTAGTGTAGTTAATGATGAAGGATCTTGGCACACAGGTATGTACTCAGGGTTTTGTGCTAACATGTACTCTGTACTAGGATTTTGTTCATTATTAGATTCTTCTTCAGGAACTTCTTTTCCTTTATTTCCCGTATTTTTAGGACTTAACATATTATATTCTTCTAAAATTTCTTCTATGTTTTCAATTCTGGTTTTTAATTCTTTAAGATTCATTATACCTTGTAAATCAAAAAGTTTTCTTTCAATTATATCTATTCTTTTTGTGATGAATGTATAATTATCATCAATTTTTGTTATTGGCATTTCTTCGGGGGAATTTAATTTTATAATACTTTAACAAGCATATTTGGCATATTTCTACGTGACATATTGTACATTTAGCTCTAAGTTTCCTTGATGGATAATAAGAGCATTTTATACAAGGTGTAGAATCAGTGCCTACCCTGAAAAGCCAATTATGGCTTTCGCATGCATTAATTTCTCTCATCATATACTCAGTTTCATATGGTATCATATATTCTTTATATGTGATACCATTATACGAGTTTTCATTTGCAAGCATATTTATCAATTCATAGGGATCATTATCCTCTTGTTCTTCTATAACATTTTCCTCTACCGTTACTATACTATATATTGTTTCAGTCTCAGAAACATCTGAGTCCACATCTAATATATCTTGTTGTATACATTCTGTAAGAATTGCCTCTCTAGAATGTTGGTTTTTTCTTTTAGGACATGCTGTTGCCGAATGGCTTTCATCACCACATGTGAAACAAGCAAGTTTCTTTGTATAATTTCTACTAGGATTATATTTTTTGACGTGATGTTTTTTGTTTTAAGAAAGGTTTTCTGCTGTTTGATTGTTTTATGAAATACTTCTTTCTTGTTATGAATTTAGGTTTTTTCCTTAATGGCTCTGGCCTACCATATCGTTGAGGAGTGTATATCCTTTTACAGAATGAATAATCGGTTTTCTTAAGTTGTTTTTGTGCTATTATATTTGTACACTTATCTTTTAATATTTTTACCACATGGACAGCCCTCATACTAATAGTCCATTGTTGAGGATTCTTTTCAACCATTTTATTCCATGTATCTTAAATTTATTGACCAATTGGTCTTGGTATTTTCATAAATAATTTTTCTCCTAACTCTTGGTTAAAAGCACCTCCTGCTAGGCCTGTATAGTAGACGTATTCATTCAAAAAGTCTGCTGTTCCATACAAGTCATCTAAATGCATCTGGTCTAGATGGATTAAGGCATCCATTTGTGTTGTTATATGTTCTGAATTTCCATCTTCGCCCGTTATTAGACTTGATATTTTATTTACAAAGTTGTAAGGATTTGGTCCTCTTTCTATTAAGTCTTGATAATCCATTGGATAGTCTCTTTTAAAAACTTCCCACATTGACTGTGCGAATTCTCCTAAATAAGTTTCAAGATATCCATACATTGATTCAGCTGTATCATTATAATCATTTTTGTTTTTGATGTAATCAGCCACAACTATGTTTTTCCATTTTGCAATCACTGAACCCCATTCTTGAGGGCTTACATTTGTTACTTCTAATATTGCTGGATTATGATAATATCCTCTTTCTAAACGTTGTCTAATTCCTCTAGGTTTTGTTATCATTCCAGGTTGTGTTTTTCCATAAGGATATTCTGGATGAACATGTGTTATTGAGTGTCTAGAATTATTTCCAGTATAATTAGTTCCAGGTCTCCACTCTGTTCCTCTTTGGTATGAGGCAAATGGAGTTCCAGGGACTCTTGTTATACTGTCTCCTGTGTTTTTCATGACAATATCTTGGTTCATGAATTCCTTAGATGTTTTATTTATTTTTTCAGAATGTAAGGACATATGGTCTCCCATATATTGTTCCATTAATGTGTTTTCAGAACTTTGTCCTTCTTCTGGTGAGTTTTCTTTTAAGAACAAGTGAGCTCCGATGCCTGCTTGTTGTTCTTCTTTTATTTGTATTTTTTGTAATCTTTTCTGTACTTCTTTCTCAATAATCTCTTCTAAATTATTCTTCCATTCTTCATTTTTTCTTTTCATTTTATCCTTTAGTTCTTGTTTTTGTTCATTTAGTTTTGATATTTCTTTTATCATTTCTTCATAATTTTCTGTCCAATTTTCAAAATTCCACTATGTTTTGGACATTCTACTAGATGGATCATATGTGTTAATTTATTAGAGTGTCTTCTATCAAGATCAATTTTACAATCTTGACAATTGTGAGGTAATATTCCTTTATTTTTAAATTTTTTAGTCAAGGCAGAATGCACATGTTGTGAGAAAATTCTTTCATACCTATCATGATACTCTCTTTTATTTAGAATTTTTCCTTTCTTAAAGTTTTCAAATTTTCTTGTTTTTAAACAAATATGTTGAATGTCTTTAGCAATTCTTTCCACTTCATCTTCACTAGGGTGGAATATATGTTTTCCTTCATATTTTACATAGTTATCTGTTACTGGTTTTTCTACAATAAACCTTTTCATTTGTCTATTCATTTTCCTGACCTTCTTCTTCTGTAAAATCTATTGGTCGTTTTGCAGTTTCATAATCATTAAATCTTACTGACGTTTCTCCTCTGGAGTTAATGAAGTAATTTAAATTTTTTGGAGTTAAGTTTTTAACATTTGGTTTTTCAAAGAATTTTGATAGATCCCAATTTTTCCCAGCATTTTCCTCTGATGATATTTCAGTTGGTCCTATCATTTTTACTCCTTCACTTCCTATGATACTTACTACAGTTTCAATTTTTGTTTTATGCCTAGTTTGACCATTGTTTGTGATTCTTCCTAAGACGCCTACACATATCATTAGGTTGTGACCAATTTCCATTTCTTCATATCCGACAGTTTGAATTCCTATTTGGATATGCCTCATAAAATCTGTTATTTGTATCATATAATCTGGTGCTAAATAACATACTCCCACATTAGGGTTCATATTAATTTCCATTAATCCTATGATAGCTTGGGTTGGATTAGTCCACCTTGTATCTAGAACAATCATTAAGACTTTAGTTCCTAAGTTTTTTCTAGTTAAACCTTTTACTCCTATGGAGATTAATCCCATATGCATGTATTTTTGTCCTTGTCTTTGAAGCCTAATTGCTTCATTATTGCTTATTAATTTTATTAATTTTTTGTCATCTTTTAGACAGCTTATTGGTTCTGTATAATGGTATTTGTAATAACCTGTATTCCAATTAAGAAATCTTTGGTCATACAGTAATCTTGGTTCCAATTGGATTAATGTTCTTTTCTTGAAGTTTTCAAATTCAATATCAGGGTCAATTATTTCTTCAATTATTATTGGCCCTTCTTCAAGTTTGGTTTTTTCTCTAAACATTCTATCTATTAAGGTTTTTTCAAAATTTGAGCTTTCAATTCTTTGAGAATTACTTCTTTCTACTATATTGTTTTTGGATTCATTTGTGAGAGAAAAGGATCTCCTACTCATTTTTGTAAATATTTTTCGTCTGGTTTTACAACCCAAAAATTTAATTTTTCTTGTGGTTTAGTTTTCCTTCTAGCTTCTGCAGGTAATTTTGCAATTTGTTCAGCTAGTTGTTTTATTGTATTATCTTCAGGTATTCTAACAGCTTGTATTCTTTCAAGTTTTTCATCTATGCTTTCAATGGCTATTCTTAATGCAGGGTCTTGATATTTTTTCATGTTTTCCATTTGAACATGTACATCATCAATTTTTTCTTTAATATTTCAGTTGTTACAAGCTCTTTAATTTTTTTATCAATTAGATTAATATTTGTGTTATTTGTTCTGTTATAATCTGTTATTTCGCCAATCTTCTTATGAAGATTATTAACATTCAGTTTTACTTCTACTAATTCTTTGTTTAATTCTTTAAATTTATTATTAATTTATTGTTTAAAGTTTTCTATTGTTTCTTTAACTTCTTTCAAGGCTGTTTCCATTATCCTTTAATAATTTTTATGATTTTGTTACACATTTCATTTACATTCTCAATATTGTTTTCAACAATGTTCTTAATTTCCTTTATTTCTTTATCAAGTTTTTCAACCTTATCTTGTAGTTGTTTTAATTCTTCACTATGGTTAATGATTTTCCTTGGATTTGGGACATCATTAACTAGTTTAGAACTTTCATATTGGAGGTTGTTATGGTTTTAGATAAGTTTTTCATTCCACTGGATGATTTATCATATTGGGTTGATAAGTATGTTTGGTTTTCTAATATTACTTTAAGATTTGTATTATTTTGTTTTCCTAAAATTCTAACTTATCCAGTTTTACTTCAATTGATTGAAGACTTCTTTGTATATCCATATTTTTATTTTTTAACATTTTATTCATGAGTTTTTAAGTGTTGTCTTAAAGCTTCTAACCTTATGATTAGTTTGCAATAATTTTTAAAGGTTCTATTTTTCTTGAGTTTTACTCTTTTTATTTTTATTTTATTTTGTTTACAAATCTTACAATCTTTAGTTTGGTCTTTAAATAGTTTTTTCTTTTCAATGTCAATTATTAAGAATTTTTCATAATTGATATTTTCATTTAATTTAATCGTGTTTTGATTATCTTTTAATCCGTCATTAGCCATAAGCCCTAAAATCGCAACTTATGCTCTGATACCAAATTTTTAGAGGGGGTGTGTTTTGGGCACTTTTTTAGAGAAGTGTTAAACTCATTTTATAGTTTTGGTTATAGTGTTTTATTAGGTACCATTCTTAAATGAAGTAAAACTATTGGGTACCTATCTTAAAGAAAAATTCAATTGGGTACCTATCTTAAACTTTGAAAATTTTGGTGGGTTTTTCTTAAATTTTCCGTTTTATTATATAATTTTTATTTATACCTATTTTGAGATATTAATGGTTAAACATATATATAGAGACTTTTTGCAGAAAGTACAATTGTTATTATTGTGCGGGGTTTTTAATCATGTTTATATGTTAATCTAATTTGCTTAAAAGGGAAAGTGGCCAATCTTATTGGGACACCCGAAAAAGGAATAGTGGCCACTTTTAATGGGACGGAGGGAGTATATGATTGTTGGCACTGTCAATCTGTCATGCTACTAGAAAAAAAATAAAATTAAAATTTAGGTGATTCTTTGCCTGCCCACTGTCATGCCCCGCAAACCCCAATTTTTCTTTGCCTGCCCACTGATTATTCACGAAATAATTAATAAAAGATGAACAAAGCAGTACAGGGAATTTCAATTATTACAACTTGGAAGAAGAACAGCAACGAGACACTTCCAGTGGTCTTTTTCGAACATATCTATTTTGGTAGCAATTTTTTATGCTTTTGTTAGTTCTTGAACAGAGCCATTAATATTGTGTTCTCTTATTTGAATATAGATTAATGGAGTCAATGGGTTCAAAAACTAGTGGTGATGCCGTGGAAGTAGAATCATCCCAACCATTAGATGTGGAACCACTCTCTTAGTCACTGACCCAAAACAAAAGAGACAGAAAAAGTTGATACTAGCCATAAAGATGATTTGAGTGTTTTTAACATAATATTTCATTGTTTAATTTTTATAGTATGGATGGCTAATTTATTGGATTTGGATGACTAAGCATGAAGATGATTTGAGTTGAGGTAAATGCTTAATTCTTTAGTTTCTTTAGCATATCTTTCAAATACATTTGCTGAGGTAAATGCTTATGTAAGAATGTTCCATGTGGTAATAATGTTGCTGTGGTTTAACAGTCAAAGCTGCTGCTGTGGTTTATTTTCATTATGAGCATGTGGCAAGAATGTTGCTATATGGTATGCGCTAGACTGATTTCATTGGAAAAGTTGGTACATTGTAAATGAAATGAGGAGGTTGTTTCCTAGCCTTGCCTGAATATTTTAGGTTGTTCAGTACTGCTGGACCTTGTTAAAGTATAATGTCTAGTTTGAATGGTGTTATGAGATTTTCCTCTCATTATTTATCTCAATGTTTTAATTGTTATCCTATGGAATACCGAATACTTGGATAATTGAATGAATTAGATGTTTGCCAATCGCCAGGGCTTTAAAATATATAAATGTCTTAATTTTATTTATGCACAATGTAATCTTTTGGGATGTATTCGTTTTTGTTAATAGTTTTACTCGGTTTTATCATCAGTAAATTTCATTATTTGAATAATGTTTATATTTGCTTGTCTTATGATTCCTTGGTTTTTCAGAATTGAATTCGTATTGATCTATATTTCAGGAAGCAGACGTGAGGAAGAAGGGAAGATTACTGAACTCTAAAAGTGTTTTGAATATTTTAATTGATAACATGTATGTTTTGGAGATTGTGGCTGATGAAATGTCATTTGGATATTTATTCTCTAAATTTGTTTTTGAATTCTAATGATTCGATTCGGTTCGGTTCGGTTTGTGTTATTTGCAAATAGTAGTTTTTTTTTCGGTTAACCGATATTTCAATTATTTGGAGTGTATATTTGTCATATAATAGCTCGGTTCGGTTTGGTTCGAGTAATGCGCAAGTAGTTGAATTTTTCTCGGTTAACCAAAATTTTCGGTTCAATTTTGATTCGCAACTTCGAATATTTACTCGGATTGGTTCAGTTAGCAAGTACCTGAAAAAATTCGAGAATCCGAACCGTGTCCACCCCTAATTATGATGAGAGAGATCTTTTGTCTGATATGTGATGATGAAAATATTGTGTGATACAAGTATATTTTTTGTGATGTTTATATATATATATATATATATATACTAGAACTCGTCCGCCGCGCGCTACGCTGCGCGGGCGGCAGGACGACGAATGGATTTTAATTGTTATGTAATCGCTATGTAGGATGTTGAAGCAGTTTTGTAAAATGAAATGTAGAGTTTTGTTTGATAAATTTACAAACCATTTGCGGAGCAGACATTCTTTGTTTCTAGAATTTGCACTTGGTCGAAAATCAGTCCAAGAAGATGTTTAGTAAGTCATAAATATAGATGGCACACCGTGAACAATCATATGAGGAAAAAAGCAAAAGGAGAGCACCTTTGAAAATGTACAATATGGAGAGTAATTGGACATCAGATTTAAACGATTTGGATCAGAAAATTGAATAGTGAACTCAGAATAAGAAAGCTGCACATATTTTAATGTCACCCAACCACCTTCACCAAGCATTCAAATATCAGATGCATACATACAGTGTGGAGGGATGCTTCGGCCAGTATATTTATAGTACTATGAAATGACACAACGATGAGTGGAAGAATTATTACAAATAAATTTGGACCTAGATCGATTCTTTGAAGAGAACAACATAACAATTGGAGACAGTTGCAAATGATCAATATTGTGCATGAATTAGCATGGTACATCAGACTACAATCAGTGCTCATCAAACATTCTAAATCATGTCAAGAATTATCTGACCCAACCCAATCCGATCATCACTTCATCAGACCACCAAATTCCCAAACTTCTATGCAAAAAATACCAAACCCAAAATATTAGAAGTACAAACGGCCATGAAAATTCTACTTCTAAAGACCAAATTTTCAGCACTAATCCAAAATCAAATTGAGTTTAGGTCTCAAAAAACATAACCAATATTTCACGAAAGAATTCAAAAGCAGAATCCCGGAAAAATATTAAATTGAAAGTCTCAGATAAATCTTCAGTTAATCACAACCCGAAAGAAGATACCTAAAACCATCAATAACAATTTGTAAAACCAGCAGCAGATAAAGGAACTATAAAAATCAAAAGTTCAAGGATCTTCAAAAAGTACCCACCAACCTCACGAATTGAAGTACCCGCTCATTGATTTTTTAGCCTTAATGAAACCGCCAAAGCACCGAAGAGAGTTTACGTAGTATCTGCAGGACAGAAGGTATATAGTAAAGAATTTCAATATCTAGAGAAAAGCAAAATATCATGTTGAGAAGAATCATTTTCACCATGCCAGCAAACATACAGCTAAGGCTTTACAAGTCTAGGGAACAATCATAATCTTGCAAGTCTACAACCAGTTGATGCCCCGTAAAGTATCAAGTTGTAACAGAAAGCACTCTTGGTCCAAGGAGCAATTGGTTACTCTCACATCTGAATATAACCGTGTAAACAGCCATGGACTACGCATGAGCCTACTGCACTTGTAAATCAAAAGCGTTCGAAATAAATCACAAACCCTAGAATTACCTGCATTCCCTCATATACGCAAGTTAAAAAAGATCATCCATCACTGACATTTGATACGGCAAAAGAGCTCTGCAAAAGCAAGGTAGATAATAACTCACTGATAATTAGCATGAACATACATTTAGTTCAAGTTTAATCTTTAGTGATGCTCTACCCCAGCTTCTCGGATCGATCAAGGAAGTTCAAAAGTCTATCTAGGATAGCGCCAAGAGAAATTGTCCAAACCTTAAAAACTCAATTTTTAACAAAAAGAAAATTTCAAGTCTTCAAATCTTGATGCACAATGGTAGGGACCCGTGCACAAGTAACTAATATATCAACTAAAATTGGAAAAAATTCATATCAAAGTGGACATAGAATTCTATAGAAATAGAATTCTGTAAAGCAAACATCAAAGTGAACTAATTAAGGTGAGCCAGAGTGTAAAAATTTTGCAGTTTCACATTAGGCAATCTTGCAAATTGTAGCAGACAAATAACAATACAAAGCAATCGAAATGAGTTCCCCATCAGGAAACAAATTAAGCAATATAAAAGCTAGTCCAATACAAAGGCAGGTTATTCGACTCTTTCAGGAAGAACAAAACTCTAAGCATAAAAAGCTTAATTCTTGAATAAGGAATTTAAATCATAACTACAGATTTACTTGCCAACAAGACACTAAAAAAAATGCTCTCAAATAATTTGGCATCCAATTACAGAAAAAGAATAGATTTAACATAGATAAAACGATAATTGACCGCATGTGAACCCATATCTGTTTCAGGAAACTTGTTAATCTTCTTCAATCCTTCTTCTCTGTACACTTGTGCTCAGTATAGTACTGGTCGGATTAATATATATATTATCACGGAATTGAAGATGGGGAAGGTGTATATATATAAGATATAGGACAACACCAACTGATGCTATAAAAAAATTAAAGAGATGATTATGTGTTGGAAAAGGGAGGGAGATGCAATACTTACTAACTATATGTTAATTAGACCACTTAACCCGAGCATAATATGCGCTATTTAGCATACTGCTAAACCGAAGTGCAAATCTTCATCGAGTGATCTGAGTAGCAACAAATGCACACGCCGTACTGCACAAAATCGAAACACACCATATACATACTCCTACCACAGAACCATATATGTTCTACACTTCTATCAATTCAAATCATATTCAACCACAGAACCAACTGGTTTAATCAATTAATTAATTCATTAATTTACCATATAAATATAATAATACTGATGATGGGAATATATAATGGTGAGATTCATATACAAATATATCTAGAGAGGGAATATATAGATCAAATCCTAGCTAATAATATCAATTTCTTCTCCAGAAAAATAAAATAAAAATTTATTAATTCTTCTCAAATCCAACAGAGCTAGATCAAAATCCAAAAAAAAATAAAATAGTGAAGAACAAGTGAGTAAATACAAACCACATGTCCACATTTGATTTAAAAAGACTGCTTTATGCATGTTGGATGGGTTTTGGCATTATTTTGGCATGTTTGCATAATTTACTGAGCACAACTCTACAGAGAAGAAGGATTGAAGAAGATTAACAAGTTTCCTGAAACATATATGGGTTCACAATTATTTTATTGTTCATCAAAAACTTTCCCAATCAAAGTAACCCCGAAGGCGAGAATTTACCATGAAGCCAAACGCATGACGAATGACGAACATAAATTTTCATAGGGAGCAGAAGATGAAACGGGGAACACTGTAGAACATAATTTCAATAAATTCACATCAATACAGTATCAATCTAATTCAAATCAGTTATGTGGAAAAAATGCAGGACCAGAAGTAACTGCACCCAAAACCTAGATTTTAATGATGCTATACAACACCATACATGATGAGGAATTTGCAGAACCCTACCAAGAAACCTAGTACTCGCTTGGTGCAGACAACACCATACATGATGAGGAATTTGCAGAACCCTACCGTAGACAAAACCTAGATTTGCATAATCACCACATCATGACAAAAATCAAAGAAACGAACCCTACCAGGAAACCTCTATGATAAAACATATTTAGAAACAAAAAGTAGCCAATTCCATCATACATGATGACGAATTTGCTGAACAAATTCCAACAAAATGTAGGATCAGATTTCAAATAAATGATTGTAATCTCTATTTAAGTGAATATTGCAAATTACACCCACAAAAAGATGGAATTTTCATGTAGGATCAGTCGTCCTAAAATTTCATTCGCACAGGCGGCCCAATTCCAATTTCCAGATTTGGAATTTTCATGCCCAAATTCGCGTGCTTCCTCCTCGCCCTAATTTTCTTTCCCAATTTCGTCTGCTTCCTCCTCCTCCCGGCCACGTCTCAATTCCGGCCCACGAAACCCCCCTCACGGCGAGGTTATCCAGGCAATCATAAAAAGAAACGGAGATATGGGGAAAATGAATAAAATGGAAATAAAGCTTACAGCCTTACACCTTTCCTCCCTGTTGTCCACTGCAACGGTGTCAATGCAAATGAGAAAACCGGCAGAGGATTTCCGCAAATTAGGCGAACAAAACCGTGAATGGAGAGAGACACGATCCCAAATCTGGAATACAATACCGGCGTGAATGCGATCGGCGAGGGTCGGAGGTCCGCCACGGTGCGCACGGCGACGGCGCCGCGGGGACGGCCTTGGGCGACGACAGTGGGGCGGGGATACACGACGAGACGCGGGGATTTTCCTGGAGAGCGGAGATCGGAGATTGGAGATCGGAGAAAGCAGCCGTGTTGCTCGCCCTCCACTGCGAGACCAACGGAGTGGAGGAAATGTGAGCACGAAAAGGTTAAGAGAACGCAATTGGGGAGGGTCGATTTTCCTGAGTAGGGTAAGTGAAAGTTGGAGCAGGCAACACAACGACGTCGTCCCATTCACTGTTCAATGAATAGTACCACAATAGTACTGTTCACCACTAGCTTCACATATACTCCCTCCGTCCCACGAAGTTTGAATCCTATTCCTTTTCGGGGTGTCCCACGAAGTTTGAACCCTTTCCGTTTTTAGAAAAATTAAATTAATATAAGTTTGATTAGAATCTTAATTATTGTCAAGTCCCATTAAAAATACTTACTTTTACTATTCTGCACAAATTCCAATGCATTATTACTTTCCTACACAAAGTCCCTTATATTTCTTTAACTCTTAATATTACAAAATTGATACAAATAAAAATTGTATAAAATATATATTCTAAAACTACACGATTAGACGATTCTAACAAGACCACACTCCAATATTTTTCTCAAATTACATCACTACGATAATATTAAGTCAAAGTTAAACAATAAACAATATCAAAATTCATTATAATCTTAAACACAATACCCACACCACTTTAACTACTAAACTACACTACCTAAATTACCGTGCCCAAAAGAAAGGCTTCAATCTTCGCGGGACGGAGGGAGTATATATATACTAGAATTCGCTGGTGGCGCGCGCCACGCAGCGCGCACCCGGTGAGAAAAAAACATTATAGAAAACTGTAAGAAGACATTCAAAACTTAAATGTACTCCAATTATGCTCACAATCAAAAGATGAGCAATAAAGGCTGATAATGCGAAAGGAGCTTGTGATTTTTACAAACACACTTACAAATTGCAAATAAAAAGCCATGTAGCTATGCATAAGTCTAAATGTAGCGACAATATAAAGGTATTTAACATAGTTGCAATCATGGAGCGTTTCATCTTGCAGCAATGCCATTTACACTTTCCCCTGGAATTGGGAAGCAAATGTTAATGGTGGAGCAATAAGATTCACATAGTGAATTTGACTGGGCAGAAAATTGAACGAATTATACAGACAACATCATTATGGAGTAATACACTTATCCTGCCTTAACAAAAGCCATCAGCATAGCAGACATTAAAACTCGTATAGCCTTGCTTATTTCAACCAAAGAGTGTCCCTGCAGGGAAGAGGAGAGAATGTATAGGAAAGGGGAAAGTTTATCCAAAACATGAAAGAAATTAGATATATTTGCAGAACTGAAATGACAACATTGAATTTTTATTTATTTTTTTTATTTTCTACAAAAGGGAACTTCTTTTAGTCAAGATGGCCAATCAATTACATATTCCTGAATTTCATATTTATCACTAGCAGTGACTTGGCGAATGCAAAGCAAAACTTGACTTGTTACAAGATGTTACCTTGCTAGCATATGTAGGAATGCCACGAGATGCAGCAGTTTGAAGCTGATATTCTGAATAGGGAAAACAGGGAAAGTACAACATGCTTAAGCACAGTTAAATACTAAGAGAGAGTGAGTTTATGATAACCATGCAACCTTTATTATCTAGTTTTATATATGTACGTAGAAGAGACTTCAGGACCTCTTCCTTAGCCTGTGATACAAGATCCTTTTCAACCATCACCTGCATTTAACCCTCCAGAGCTGTTGTCAAATGAACAAGGCCAAAAAATGGATCAACTACCTGCTGCTCGCAGGCTGGCTGGGTGTTTTCTTGTAGAAATCAATGTTCTTAATGATTTGTGGCAATATCTATCTATATAATAAATCCTGAATACTTTTTTGTCTGTGCAGACTCTTTTATCCTTATTCAATATAACTAATTCTTTTTAATATTTTGGGTTATATCAGTAATTATACCACCATTTTATAATCAATGGCTACAATTAGTCCACGTCATTGATGATTAATTGCTGACTAATTCCAACTCACCTTCCACATCATCAATATCTATATTTAGAAAATAAATCTATCTATTAATAAAATAAAATCTTCAGAAAATCTTTATATATATCTTAAAAAGATATGAATTTTTTATGACACTTAAAAGATATAAATTGATTAAAAATATATAATATAAATTATTTATTAGTATATATATTTTAATGAATATTATTATAATATTATTAAATTATTTAATTTAGGTTAAAATTTTATGTCTAAAATATATAATCCTATATGAATATAATAACCATATTTTAAATACAAAATACATCACTAAAAATATATATTGAATAATCAATTTATAATATGTATAATGGTAGGGATGATAATCTATATAATAAATAACATATTTTTATTATGTTGACTATATTGTCCTTTTAAGTTATTATTAATCTCTTTATAAAAATTATATATTATGGGTTTAAACAGTAATTTTACTTCAAATATATGCATATCTATCATAAAGATACATATCAAAGGTGTAGAAAATAAATTCACTTCATCCTAAAATTCAATGACCGTAGGATTGCAAACCTATTCATCTCCGTGATTTATCCCTAATATTAGAATATATAATATAATAAATCATGAAACCATAATTTTATTGTTCTGCCTATATTGATTGCTCTTTTAGTTGATAATTCATTATCTTTATAAAAATATATATTATGGGTTTAACTTTATATTCCAAAAAGACTAATGTTGAAAATTAAATAATATACACAAGAAAATAAGTACTCCATTGATAAAAAAAAAAATCAATCTATTATTTTGTGTACATAAATTAATATTATGATAATTTATCCTTTTTATGGTAGCTTATCTTTTATATATGTTTTTATTAGTCAATATATTTTTTCGGTGATTAAGAATGAGTTACAAAGGTGAAAGTTTTAATATACTTAATTATTTTAATTATACAAATTATTTTATAATTAGGAGGGTTGATAATCTTAATAAATTAATTTTTTTATTTATGTTTTATTTGCATAAATTTTTTTTGGTAAACTATTTGCATAAAAATTTGAATTTATACTTTGGTATGTATTATGATAAAAAAATTAGAAATGTGTTTCTTCTATTATTTTGAAAAAAATGATAATAGAAATTATATATTATTAAAAAAAATATTTTGTTCATAAATATACTAAAATAATATCTTCTATCATTTTAAATTAATCAAGTTAATATTAGTTTGTATCGAGTTAATATTAATTAATAGAAAGGAGCTGATAACGAACACTTCTTTACGACGTGGGCCTTTCTGCTAGACGAATGTGGCCTCTTATTAAGGCAGATTCCGCTGGCACTTGGTTCCCTCGGGCCCATTGATTTTGTTTTTTTGATTTTTTTTTTCTGTAGCCTTTATATGTTGTTAAGCAAAAAAAACAAAAATAGAACTAACACCCGTGCGCGTAGCGCGGGCGAAAAATCTAGTTATTAAGAAATGAACAAAACAAATTTGTCGGCAGCTAACTCCCAAGTAGGTTGCTGATATTCATTCAGAATAGTATCAACTTAATTTGACTACTCTACAAAACTCAAGTCACATAACACTTGATGTTATAAACAAATAAGCATACCTGCGCATCTCTCCAATCTACTCTTACTTGAAAAACAATTTCTGGAAGAAGAAAAGTTGCTGAAAAATCTCAAATTTATAAGTGGATTCTACAATACATAGTAGCCCCAATGACACAAGTCCATACATTCAAGGCCTCTTGTACGACATAGGTGATCTATGTTAAAAGCATTCAACATAGTACAGAAAAACACAAGTTGCCATGCTAGGTGACACTATGGCTTAGAGATCTTTTCTACTATCATAAAGAAAGCAAAAAAAAAATTTACATAAAGAAAGCAAAATGAATTTGAACCTCTCAAAAGATTATTATAACTTAACCACGGCATCCCCCAAACCATACAGCTAGCTCAGTTTAGGATGAAAGCAGCATATTTATATTAGACTGGGTATCCAGAAGCTCCGTAAGTCGGAACAGATATCTATCCTCGTCCTCATGTCCAGGATATCACAGAACAGAAGTTTGATATAGTGAAGATTTCACACACAGGAGGAGGGACTAAGATAGAATCGCTACGTTGCATACAACCAATCCAACCGAAGTTAACGTGCAAGCAATAATAAGTCAGCACTCAGAAGACCCTTAAATTATAACAAAATAATGGGATTAAAAAAATGATTAATTAGAACATTTATGAGAATACTGAGTAAGACAAAACAAAAATAACTGAGCAATACAAGTATTCACCCCAAAGGCCAATATACGTAAATGCCCAACAAAAAATCAACAAGTATTTTATTATGAATAATAATGTGTGAAACCCCTAAATCCAAGATAATAGAACTTACGGTATGAAGTCATCCAGCAGATTTCTTGATAAAGTGGCAATTAACCTACAACACAAATGTTCAAAAATAACAAGATTTAAAGGGATGACAAAAAAAAAGAGCATAAATATGCAGCCTGGTGTTGCATAATTGCATGATTAACTGGAAATATATCATGTTATACTGAATCAATTCCAAAAATTATTGTTTGCATTCAATTGGTCACAGGTATAGGCTACGGAGATTATTTGTCTTCCACAAAAGACGGACACCATACCCTCGGTTACAGTCATAAAAAGCAGAGACTAACCTTATTTAGGAGCCCTTCTTCCACTCAATAATTTTTATATTTGGTAGTGATGAAATGTTGCTCGATACGGAGAGAGCCATCTGTCAACTCCTTCTAGTTTACCAACCAGTGTTCTATGCCAAATGGGATTTCGTAAACAAGAGCTCAACAAAAAATGAACACAGGGTTGCGTGATCACCTGATGCACTTGATCAAGATTGTGAACTATAATGGTAACTTTAATTGCATCATGTTTTAAAAAGATAATGATATTATTTGTTAAGTATAACCTGGATAGGTGTATGGTGGCAACCGATGAGATTGTGAACTCCAGCACTACACACAAACAAAAATAAAAATAAACCATATAACCAAACGAGCCTTCATAATAATCTTTCAAATGGCGGAAAAAATCAAGCGAATCAAGCATTTTATCAAACAACTAATATGCACTGTTATATAGCACCAAATTGCACAATATTAATGTATGGAATCCTAGCCAAATGTTCAGTAGTAAATAAATATACTGTAAAATGCACCTAAAATTTAAAACTATTTCAATAAAATGAACAAAATAAATAAAATAACCCCAAATTCATGCCGGGGCCTTTCCCAACATTCGAACTATGAAATTAGACCATGAGAAAAAGGAAGCTAGTTCCAGCCAAGCTATGCTGACAAATTAGATTTGATAGAAAAGAGGCAGGGCCTAAACGCATGTCTTTTTTTGTAGAGGACCTGGGCACGAAACAACAAATTGAAACAAACAAGGGAAAAAATCGAGGAAAGTGCATTCCTGTTTGATTGTGCATTTCATATTGTTGCCTGAATCGATTTGAAACCATTATCAAACTGTCCATCGGAGAAATAAACAATAACACATAACTGAGAGACAGATGGGCAGAAACTGAAACTTCACTGGAGATGGAAAGAAAATGCTGAGTTCAATGCACCAAACATCAAAGAAATAATAAAAAAAAATGATATATTGTAATAAAAACCTGATCAAATTGGATTTATGTTCAAGGAGCAATAGCTCGACTTCCCCGTGTGCATTTCATATTGTTGCCTGAATCGATTTGAAACCATTATCAAAGTGTCCATCTGAGCAATAAACAATAACACATAACTGAGCGACAGATGGGTAGAAACTAAAACTTCACTGGAGATGGAAAGAAAATGCTGAGTTCAATGCACCAAACATCAAAGAAACAAAAAAAACGATATATTGTAATAAAAACCTGATCAAATTGGATTCATGTTCCAGGAGCAAGAGCTCGACTTCCCCAGCCTCCAGATGATTTAGGTGTACAAGCAGATCCATCTGGTATAAGTCGTCAAAGTCTAGTTCAAAACTCAGGATGCATATATATATTCTACATAATTACCAAAATTCCCACCTGTTTGGCTACGTCCTCCAAATTGTGCCCCAGCTTTGTCAGTGCTTCGGCATAAACTCAAATGAACTCCAAATTACAAATTGCATTCAACAATGCTCTACGCGGTTAACACACAAGCTAGATATTAATATCACAATATCTAACCATCAAATGACATCCTAAATATAGCAGAGACGATAGGAAAGCTGAAGTATTATGAGATGGACATCAGGGAAGACAAAATTATACACCCCAAGATTCATTTGAACGTCGGGTAAACTTTCTCCATAACCCACCACACAAGCAAAATACTTGTTAGGCTGTACCTAAACAGTTCGACCAACAATTTAACCGTGTATCACTGAATACTCATTAGGCTCTACCTAAACATTTCAACGAACACATGATAGCCATAAATGGAGGGCACAACTAAACAAGCAAAGTAAATAGCTGCGTGTGAAAAGAATGTGAACCAAAATCCTTGAGGCATGTGTTCATCCTTGAGTGGGTATCAGAAAGAAATGGATAGTGTTGTGACTCATTTTGTTCGTACAGACTAATATAATTACCATCCATACCGAGAGAAATGGATTTAACTAATTCAAGTGAATAACTAATATTTAGTACATATTTTAGCATATTATAGGATCTATATTTACTAATAATAACAACTTCTTCACCAATATAGTTAAGTCAATTAGTATATCTAAAATTCGATTGTAAAACTAATACAATTCTGAATGCATGAATTCTTGTAGCACCATAATCTGTTTATATTCAGTATTAGACATATACAGAGGGCTTTAAAAGCTGTTAACTTATACACTTAATAGCAAAAGCTGTTAATTACAAGGCATTTTCAGTAGTGTTAAACCACTACACCAATCAGCAACCCAAAACAATATGACGGAAGTGGCTTAATATTTGCAGTTCAAAAATTAAACCATAAGTTTCAAGTACAGTGACGCAACTGTATTATATATGGAAAATTAGAACCACCACTCCCCATGGGCCTCCGAGTTACAGATTTCCTTTCACTCATGTTGTTCTACTTCCTCCTTTCGAACCAATTTAGGGCTTTGACATGAGGATATTTTGAGTGTTGCTAAACAACATTAATGGTACCGAACAAAAGCACAATAGACAAAAAAAATCACACCAAATAACAAGCAGATTGCCTACGCAGCTAGCATCAAGAAGCTAATAATTTTACAGAAGTAAGGATTTAGAAATATTACCTAAAAAGGAGGGCAGCGAAAAGTTGGGAACGGCGCGAGCGGAGCAGCAAGGGCTGGAGATCCAGCGGAGGCAGAACGCAGGAACACAGGTGCGACGGCGAGGATGGGGTATTGAAGGCGGCCCTGTACAGAGTTAAACCGGGGCTCACTTGCCGCGCGAATACAAATAAGGAGATGAACCGAAAGATAAAAGATTACCAGTTTAGAGAAGGGGAAGGACCGAAAACGCCGCAACCTGCAGCAAGCGAAAGCGGCGGCCGGAAGGGCGCTGAAGCCGCTGAAGCGGTGGTTCGCGCGTTGAGAAATCAGAGAACTGAGAGACCCACGAATGGATGACCACGCTGCAAGTTTTTGGGGAGGCCAACAGAGGTGACAAAACCGGGCAAATCAGTATGGGCACCTGCGGTTCGTCCGCCGCTGCACCGTGAACGCCGACAGCGATTTTAAGGACGGCGGTGGATTTCACAATTTTCCTTCAATTTCGAAGAAATAATGAAACCCAAATCGTAAAACCCTAGACTTACCTCTCGTAGAACTTGTAGAACTGCAGGATAAGGAAGATTTAATTTGTTTGAAATCCAAGATTCAAAAAAGAAATCAAGCACTCAGGGGAGGTCGCACCTGCTATTAGGCATTTCGCTTCCTTAGAATGCACGAAGCGCCGGCCATAACCATGTTGGGGATGGTCGGGCGCAGCTGCAAGGTTTAGGATTTCTGCTATACAGGAAGAATGGTGTGAGAAGCTCGCAAGAACCCTGGCGGTGGCGGTGACGGGCGGAGGCGGTAGCGGCGCTGGGCGTAGCTGAAATGTACTGGTTGTGCGAACGGAGGACGAGGGCTGCGTTAGGGGCCAGAGCGCAGGTGACGGAATTTGGTGGAGCAAGTTGGGAAATTAGGGAAGTGGAGCAGTGTGGACTCGTAAGCTTCGAACTACACTTCTTTCCTCCCAATTCACTATTATTACAATTATATCCCTCGGTCACTGTTATACTGTTATGACCTGGGCTATTCATACACCCAAATTTACTACCATCACCCCGTTACTAAATTCACCCCATTAAAAACTTAAAAAATCTAATAGAATTCTACATACACAACATCTAAATTTACCTACCTACCCCTTAACTTAAAAAAATCACCCAAATAATCTAAAATACTCCATACACCCCACTACACATACACCAAATTACCAAACCAAACCCACTTGCCCCACCCTCAGCCCAAAGTCCCAAACCCGTCGATTGCTCAGATTTGAGAAAGGGCACTCAAAGATCACTCATTCATCCTCCTCCTTACACACCGAAGAAGAACACGGCCATCATAGAAATCTCCGGTGGAAAAGGAAGACCGACTGTATGGATATGGTTACAGGTTAGAAATTTTGGTTTCATATTTGATCCAACAATTTGTACGAGCAATTGAATTTGTTGTGATAAGTATCTTATTATGATTAGGAAGAATATATTTGCATTTGGGTGTTGGTAATTGAATTTGGGTCTAGGGAAGATTTTTTTCGCGTTTTAGAGGGCTGTGGAAGACCAGGGCCGTTCGGCCCTGGTGTGTTGCACATGCTTCTTGGCGTTCGGCAATCGATGCCGAACGAGGCAGGTGGCGCGCGGCGTCTAGGAGCCGAACGGTGCAGTGCGTGCGCGTCGTCGGGATGCCGAACACCCTTGGTTCCACGCGGCTTCGGGTGCCGAACTCCCTTCGTTTGTGATGTTTTGAAATCCACTTCTGTCAAACTTATGCTGGTGCCTGGTGGGTCCATTGGTGGAGCAGTGAAGTTAAATCATGGACATTGTGACATTGCTGTCATTTTTTCTTTTTTTTGGATAAGCTCATTGCTGTCAATTGCTCTGGTGGCTTACACTATGCAAAGAAATGTGAGGCTCCAGGTTTTTGCTACGTAATGACATAGTGCTGGCTATTTTGGAACTCCTCAAGACTCATGAGGTAGGTCTATCATCACCATTTATATCCCAAGTTATTTTTTCCTTGATTGAGTATCATGCCTTGCATTTCCTTGTACATATTATTGTATTAAGTGCAACTTGGATATTTAGACTTGCTATTTGTTGACCGAATGAAAATTATGACATTTTTCTTAGTTTCATTCTTGAGGTGTGAAGTCTTCTGATTTTAATAAAAACTAGATTCTTAATCAAAAAATGGCTGGAACAAGAATAGGATTGTTATGTTAGTCTAATGATCCCTGCATGATAAAAGCTTTTACAATCAAATTCTCCATATAATGTGCATTGATTTATTTGTCTACCGAGGCTGACTTTCTCAGAGGAACAAATCTAGTAGTTGGTACAATCATTGCCTTCACTTACCCATGCAGGGTCTGTCGAACTAATCCATTTGTATAACAAAAAAACAGTGGGATGAATGTATGATGAAATTTGTTAGATTGTTTATCCCTCATTACTTTCTTACCATTTTGCTGTCCTATTTTACCATTTAAAACTTTAGAATGTATGATGGAAAAGGGAAATACTATGCACTCAATATTCCATTAGATGATGGAATTGATGATCAAAGTTATATCTCCTTGTTTAACATGTCTAAAGTTCTTTTATCTGTGTTGAATCTTGATAAAGGTGTTTTTACTTTTTGAATCTTGATTATGTGTGTTGAATCTTGATAAAGGTGCTTTTACTTTTTTATGGCTGCAACCTATTGGATTTTGTATGAGTTCAAGAACTTGTAAAGCAGACATGCAGACTGAACTTGTAAAGCCAAGGCCAAGAAATGATACAGGGGTTGCCCGTCGTATGATAGCTCATGCACTCGGCAAAATCAGTAAGGAAATGACTCAGGAGCCAATGGATTGCACACAATGAACGTACACAATGAAGAATGATAGGCCAATAGATTAAAGGACATTATAGATTTAAATAGAACAAAAGCAGTCGTTTTCTTGTATTTGTTGTTTGCATCAATATCATCTATATTGTAGTTTTTTTTTTTTTGTAAATTATTACATGTAAAGATATTTCTTGATTTTATATATACGAGGTCAGATTCAACCCTCATGTTACCATTCGATTGTAAAGCAATTTGCTGCACTTTCACTTTAATATTTAGGGAAGTTTAGGAGATTTGCGATGATGCTTGGAGCATAGAAGAAGCTTCTCTCAAACCTTGTGTATAATATGACTGTGGTGCTTTTGTGAAGTATACAATGAAGAATGATAGGTTGATGGATCGGATGATATTGTAGATTTAAATAGTACAAAAACAGTTGTTTAAGTTTTCTTGTATTTGTTGTTTGCAACATTATCCAATCAATATTGTAGCTTTTTGTAAAATATTACGTGTAGAGATATTTCTCGATTTTCACCCCTCGTATTATCATTGGATTGAAAAGCAAATTGTAGCACTTGCACTTTAATTTTGAGGAAGTTCAGAATATGTTATTCAATCCCACCCAAGTGCAATATATTAATCTAATCCATAAATAAAGAAGGTGTAATCAATATCGATCAGGCCCGTGCTCAATTCAATTCAAATGAGATTCTATATGCGTGGTGTAGTATTCAATTTCTTGGAAAATAAAGGAGGAATTTGGATTTAATATCATAGAATTAAAAATCAAAACTTAAAAAAAAAAAAATCATTCCAGATCTATGAAGACCGTTCGGCCGACTCGGCCGCGCACCATGAAGACCGTTCGGCTGCCCCCCGCCGCGCGCTATGAAGACTGTTCGGCATGCCCGGCCGTGCACTGTGAAGAGCGTTCGGCTGGTCCGGCCGCGCACTGTGAAGAGTGTTCGGCCTCTCTGGCCGCACATCGTGTTCGGTGTACAACCGACCAGGGCCAAACAGCTGTGCGTGAAAATAATTTTTTTCTCAATTTTAAAATACTTATCTGTGTGATTTTTCCTCATCTATTTGTTAGGTAATGATTCTACATCACTTGGTACTTTGGTTTGTACTAATTAAAATCAATTATTCATTCAAGTTTGATGGGAGTGGGATTTTTTTTTGAAGGGAGGGATTGAAGGTAAGTGTAGAAGAGAATGTTTTGTATTAAGGTTTTGAATGAGTTAAGGTTTTGGGGTGTATGTAGTATATTGGAGAGTATGTGAGTTTTTTTTTTTTTTCCAACAATTTTCATTTAAGGGTATTTTGGGTAGTGTAAAATTATGGTGGGGTGATGTTAGTAATAGAAGGAGTAAAAATAGCCACGGTCTACTGTTATACTGTAGATTGAACAGTACTGTTCACACTTGTAAAGCATTTATATATATTAGATATATATATATACTAGAACTCGCTCTGGGCGCGCGCTACGCTGCGCGCGCCGGTGAGGAAAAAAATTGTGATGAATTGTTTCGTGGTTTGATAAGTACTATGTAGTAAAAATAAAGCCGCTTCTTGCCAACCTGCTAATTCCCAAGGCTAATGTTTGTAGAGATTTACTTCTGAAATGGTCACTGATTTTCCTCCTGCGATAGTGATTAACAAGCGCTTCATAGATTGGAAGGAACCAGATACCTGGAGCGACCATTATAGGATGGGAAGAGTTGAGAATTTGAAATGAATCTGATGTATGGTAACAATGACAAATTCAGGGGTTAAACAAATAAGGGTAGACCACTTCCCCAGATATGGCGAAAAAAACAGTCCTAAATTGCCTAAACATCATGGTCTCTAATTCGAATACTGCGACGAATGATTAACCAAAGACCAAAACAAATCACAACACCTGTGTAGAATACAACTCAAGGAAACACAACTAAGCTTCAAGGCAAATCTACAAACAAGAGGAAAAATAATATATAAAATAAACATAAAATAGAAAAACGAAAACACAGCATAAAGAATGGTTTCTAATTCCCCAACAATAACCAATAAACTCAAGGAAACAAAACTAAACTGCAATAAAAAGCAAGAACAAGGCAAATCTACAGACAAGAGGAGAAAAAGTAATATAAAAATAAATAAATAAATAAATAAACGAAAGCATAGTCCAAGAAGAGGCATAAAGCATGTTGTAAACTACTAAATTTCCGGAGCAGAATAACTCTAAAGATTTCAAGTTTCACATTTTATCAATTGCAATGGAAACATTTAGGAATTCAACCAATTTATTGTGAAAACAAGTAATTCCACATTATACATGCGATTGCATCTAATCCACATATATATGCAAAAATATTAATATGATTACATATATGATTCTTATCCCTGTTGTTGGTATAAAATATTAATTCCATGACTATATATATGCACTGAAAACATAATGAAACATAATGCATCATTAAGTTTTAACTAATATGATTAAAAACATCTAAAACTTTTCATTATGTAAGCTACTAAAACCTGTTTCCTGAAACTAAAGCCTTCAAAGGTAAAGATCTAGTATTACACATGCAATCAGGTGGATAACATGAAAGAGAAATTCAAAATGTGTCAAACAACAATAGTTGACCCGTAATTTAGTCGCCTACTGCATCGACGTCCCTTTTAACATCAATAGAAAACCAAAATGGCCTTCTACATTCAGTTCGTAGCATGGCAATTTCTTTTGTTTTACCAATTTTAATTATTGCTAAAACAAAAGAAATTTAACAAAAATAAATAATACTATATTATATCTTGGTAGAAAGTGGAATTGTATTATGAATGAGGCAACCATGTTGACATATAGGATAAAGGTTATTGTGCGTGGGCCCCGTGAGGAGAAAGCGTTATTGAACTATAATAAAACATTCAAAATTAAAACAAAAGAATAACTAAGATTAAGTTAACTGTGAAATAAAGAGAGAACCAAAGTACAGGTTATAACAATTAGCAAGCATGATAGATCAAGCAACTCAATTAACAGTTCACTCACACCAGTGAAGTTGTGAAGATGTATATCCCAAAGCTTAATAAGCTCACCAACCACACCAATATTTATCTATTTTAAAGTCTTTTTAGTCCACGAAAATATAGAAGAGAATAATTAGTTGATTATCTCGAGGTATATCTGCAACTGTTGTCTAAGAATAGAGAAACATGAAAAAGCATAGCAGATTAGAAATGCAAATGATTCAAACTTGGGAGTTTGCTATTAAGCAGAAGAAAACTTGGGGCATAAATAAACAAAAGTCAACCACACCCACAGTCATCGTCAATCAACACAGCAACACAACGTAAGAAAATAAAACAGAAAAACAAAACTGTATCAATAAAATTACAAAGGAGGTGTGTACCAGTAATAGCTTGGATTCAAAGCGGTTGAATAGCCGCTGTGACTGCCCTTAATTGTAAGGCCGCCACGCCAGTGGCTTTGCTGGTTCAAAATCCGGGGCAGCCGAAACCATGCCAGATAAATTCCAGCTCATCTAATCTTTTTGTTCTATCCTAGTCGTGAATTCGTGCAAAATAAAGCGCATCAAATCCAACCTAAAAATGAATAGAAACATAAACACATCCTAGAACTTAGAAGAATGTAGCAATCCACTTTTTTCTTTAGCAGTAAAAGAATGCTAATGAATGAACTCAAATGATGAAATAGAGTCCTGAGAGTTCCTCTACTTAACATAAAGACATTTTAGGATAATGCATTAATCTATCCTTTGGCCATGAAAAAAAATTATTTAGCAGGGAGAGAATGATAATCAAATGTAATCAACAAATAATTAAAGACTCCCGAAATTGAATATAAATAAATAGATTGAATATACCTTATGGAGAGAAGCAGGGGAAAAAGATTCAAGTGAAGTCGCCATGGGAGAGCTTTGATATTAACAAATAATACTGAGCACCAAGTCAGTAAGCGCGATACAGATGGTTAAACAAAGCCACTGTAAGCTCAGAGTAATAACAATATCGAGGAGACTTCTATGAACACTGTAAGCTTAGAGTATTTCCCACATATGTAATAGAAACTTTTCATGAGAAACCAACAACCACGAGAAAAACAACGGCTATTATTTTCTCAAAACCAACAAACATATCCAACACAACGAAACTGGATATAATTTAGGTTTTAAAGTTAAAAAAGAACCCTATAAACTATTTTGTAATATGCCATCAAACAACAGCTCCTCAAAAAACGAGCAAGATACAGAAAGATAAGAAGCTAACTGAAACAAAATCGAGACCCCAAACATTCTGTAAAGAAAGAGTTACCTGTAATTTGGTCAATTCAAATGCATAATACCATACACTTCTACGCCAATATACACACCACACATATACTGCAGCAAAAGAAAACCAACTGATCAATAATCATGGGCAAGACCCTTCAGCACAAACCACGAAACACGACATAAGACCAAACAAAATCAAAATGTCCACAGAATTGAATGCAACTGGTTTACATAAAACACTCAACCCTGCAATCACACACCATAATCAGCAACGTCAGTCAAAATGCAGATCACGCAAGTCAAACCCTGTAAACATAACAAAAATTTCCCAAACAGAAAGCATAAAATCCAACAAAGATTGCGGCGTCGATAAAAGAAGAGGAATCTAATTGAATCACAAACACATAACAGTTGCAAAGAATCACGATGTTCGATCAATAATTCCTCACTTAGATTATTGTCAGCAGCACGAAAGCCAAACAAAATAAAAATTACATACAAAAAGGAATCAGAGATGCTGACGAAAAGGTGACGATGGTGTGTGCTTTTTAGGGTAAATTTGGGAGCAAAATACCAAACCTGAAGCCGGCGGCAGTGAGCGGCCAAGGTCAGGGCGGCGGTGTCCAATTAATTCGTGCAGCTGAGAGAGATGACCAGGGAGAGAGGCGCGGCGGCGCGGGCGGGGCAGCGGTGTCGCAGGGACGGCAGCGCGGTGGCTGGGCGAGAGGGAACAGGGCGGCGTGAGAATAATGTAGGGGTGGCCAGCGCCGGCTGGATGGGCAAACGAGCTCGCAGCCGGAGGACCTCAGAGTGAACTTCACCCAACTTCAAAGATGGGAGCTGAAAAGAAGCGCAAGATCTAAACGAACCGTTGCACGACGAGGGGAAAATGGCGGACAAATGCGGAGGGAAGATCTAAACGAACCGTTGCACGATGAGGGGAAAATGGCGGACAAATGCGGAGGGCCAATTAAGGAGGCCATCGGAAAGAGGCAAGCAACGACAGCGGTGCAACGCACGACGACCTGTTCCCCGGAAGGGCTTCCGATTGAACGAGCGGCGGCGCAACTCGCAAGAGCGACGCATGGGCGACGAGACGGCGAGATGTGTCGGCGGTCACCGGGTGGATGTGCGAGTCGACGATGAACGGCGGTCCAGCTGGGGAAACGCAACACCGGCAGGTGCAGGGGGCAAATCGGATGGAAGAGGCGTAATAAAGCTAAAGAGGAGATCGTTAGGCGGAGCGAAGTCACTGAAACACACAAATTGGAATTGACTTTGTTTCAAATCCAAGATTCAAAAAAGAAATCAAGCATTCAGGGGAGCTCGTACCTGCTATTAGGCATTTCGCTTCCTTAGAATGCACGAAGCGCCGCCCATAACCATTTGGGGATGCTCGGACGCAGCTGCAAGGTTGAGGATTTGGGCTATACAGGAAGAATGGTGTGCGGAGGTGGACACAACCCTGCCGGGGGCGGTGATGGGCGGAGGCGGGAGCGGCGCACGACGAAGCTGAAAGGTAGTGCTTGTGCGCACGGATGACGAGGGCGGCGTTAGGGGCCGGAGCGGAGGTAACGGAGCTTGCTGGAGCAGCGGCGGCGGCGTCGCAGTGATTGGGAATTTAGGGAATTGCAGGAGAGTGGACTCGTGAACTGCGAAATACAATTATCTCCTCCCAATTCACTTGACTGTTATTACAATTCTATCAATTCACTTGACTGTTATTACAATTCTATCCTTCGTATGCACTGTTACACTGTAGCTCCAATTTACTGTAGGATGAACAGTACTGTAGCATTTGGCATAGCATTTATAAATATTAGATATATATATATATATATATTTTAGATATATAGCCTCTGTAAGGGGCTGTACATTGCTCGGTATGATATCTAGTCAACGTAAGTCAAGTTCCTTTGCAGGAGCGACTAATTAAAAATGTCCCATGAGTAGTCAACCTGAGTCAAGTTAATTAAGTCAAGTTTCTTTGTGCAATATATGGATATGTTACATCATCATTCATCATGTGGGGCACAAATTGGTTCAATATATGGATAATGTAAAATCCCCCGAAAGCACAAATTAAATTCCTTGTTAGGAATCTTGAATCTAACCATCATTGTCAAAAAGTCAATAAAAATGGCAAAACAACACACGTTTCCGAATAATTCCTTGGTAAGTGTGAGCTTTGGGAACAAGTTTGGTGAGATCATGTCTCAAATGCGTGCACAGCTCAATTTTCATTGCCCACTGAGATTCAAAGCCCGTAACTTCTTAATTATTCATTTGCATTTCTGCAAATATATATATAATTCCAAATTGTTAGGAATCTTTTGGTAAGAAAAACAATAACAATTGACATGCTGCGAAACTTCATATTCTTTAGCAAATAATTATTACACAAAATAACACCAAGTTGCCAAAGTCGTCCATGAGACCATTACCAGTTGGGTCATTCTTTAATGCATTTGGTATAAGTCTAAAACTATGGGGTTTCGATTCCCACCCCGTCCCCTATCCCTCTCCTTTATCCCTCTTTGTAATTTGTGTGGCTTGAACTCTCACACACCTTTGTCGACACGTGAGTGTCAATTTGAAACTTACGTAGGGATTTTTGGAAAAACTGTTAAATTGAATCAACTCATTTATGAAACATAAAATAATGTCCAATGAGCTTATTTGTCAGACATCTTATTTATTTATTTATAACAACGTAACAAGCGTCCCGGAAAGGAACAACAATCAAAATATGGCATTTTTATTTTGAATGAAGAGAATATATTTTATATAATTTCTACTTTATATACTCCATATTTAAAATATTAATCGTTCAATATATGTATTGAATTAATTACATATAAAAGTGAAAATAAATATATGAAAATATTGTGGAAAGCACTATATTAGATGAGTGTAATGTATTATGGGGAGGATGTACTCATATAAGTGTGGTGGCACATGATACCACTCAAATGGATTAAATTATATTTTTGGTAAACAGTGACACTTATGTGTCGGAAAATGTGTGTGAGAATTCAAACCGCACAAATTGTTATTTTAACCTTTGTTTTTGTTATTTACATTTGATTTGATTTGGTTTGGTGCAACCACTCAACTTTTGATGTGATACCACTATTATCGATTCCAGCATACCTTTTTCTCAATATTTTGTGTACACTATCCCTATTTTCAAGACAAAATCTTATGGATTCGTCTTTGATTATGTCAACTTTTTATTGGAGAGAAAACATCCTAGCTCAATCTAAGATAACACGTTTCATCTTATCCGTATGCTTAATCACTAAGATAACACGTTTCATCTTAATCACTAAGTTGTTGTATATTTTTTTTTTTGGGAAAAGAAAACATAATTCTAAAGTACAATTCATGATTTTAATTTAATTTATAGTAGTAATATTTTAGCACTCCTTCCTATTTAACATGGCTCCGCGACGTGTTTCCGCGTCTTCGGTGTCGGTGCCGCAAATATGACATGACATCATCGGCGCATACGAATACCAAAACATCCACATAATAACTTGACGCGCAAGAAACCGCGTGTTGTGCATTCCATCGTCATCATATTTATCATTTTAGCTCTCACACGTCAGCATACATATTCTTGTTTCAAACTAGTACAACTCAGCATCCACTGAAATAATCCTTACAAGATTCTCAATTTACATTCACTTCCCTTGAACCGCCTCTGCAACTTCTTCGGAACACCACTTGTAAATTGTAATCGTCTTCAAATGGAATTCCAACTCCCATTTCATTATTAATGGAGTTCACACTCTTTCCTTAACAATGTTGCTTAGTATTCCTCAAGCCCTACGTCGTATCTCTCTCTCTATATATATATATAGAGGATGCATTGCATTGGCATTTCACTCCATTCTTAATTCTTCCAGTTTCCCTTGGTTTGCTACATTTCTTGTCCCAAACAAATATCAATACATATAATAGAATCCCTAATATTAATTATGTCAGCCATCATTCAACCGAGCTTGCAATTCATACAGCTGCTTTCAGATCTCAAAGGCGGTTCTTCTGCAATCCAGGTAAGCTTACCCAATAAGCGGCGATGGAAGTTGGCTTTCACTGCTATATATTGTTCCAGAGCATTCCAATCTCGCTTCAATCATCAAAATCCCAGCAATGCCAATGCTTCAGCTGCCAACAATGGAAAGGTTTCGCCTTCTTCATCTCATGAAAAAATTGTTATTGATGTTGTCCAAGAACAGTACCCCTTGTTTTCTACTACTACTACTACTATATACCAGCTGCAGGCATCATCTCTCACTGACCTTGTCAAGCAAAAAAGCCTAGACCAATTGGCCAAACTTGGAGGGCTTCAAGGTATTTCAAATTCCCTCAAAACAGATCCTAACTGTGGGATTCACGGTGATCATCCACAAGATATGGCCGCCAGGCATGAAGCCTTTGGCACCAATACTTATCCCAAGCCACCAGCAAAGAGCTTCTTCCATTTTATATGGGAGGCTTTCCAAGATCCAACAATTCTTATCCTCCTCGCCTGTGCGGCGCTTTCCCTCGGATTTGGAATCAAGAAGCATGGATTGAAGGAAGGCTGGTATGATGGCGGAAGCATATTTGTCGCTGTTTTTCTAGTTATTTCGGTTTCTGCGGTGAGCAATTTCAGGCAAAGCAGGCAGTTTGAGAAGCTTTCGAAAGTAAGCAGTAATATACCTGTGGAAGTCGTGAGGAATAGGAGGAGGCAGCAAGTTTCCATCTTTGACATTGTTGTGGGAGACATTGTCTGCTTAAAGATCGGAGATCAGGTGCCGGCCGATGGATTGCTCGCCGAAGGGCACTCTTTACAGGTGGATGAATCCAGCATGACAGGGGAGAGCGATCATGTAGAGGTGGACAGCAGCAACAATCCTTTCTTGTTTTCGGGCACCAAGGTAGTCGATGGATACGCCAAAATGCTCGTCACGTCTGTTGGGATGAACACAACTTGGGGTGAGATGATGAGCACAATTAGCAGGGATTCAGACGAGCAGACGCCCCTCCAAGCGCGCCTCAACAAGCTTACTTCATCAATAGGTAAGCTCGGTTTGGCTGTAGCGTTTACAGTGCTTGTTGTGCTCTTGGTGCGCTATTTTACTGGAAACACGAAAGATGCGAATGGGATCAAGGAGTTCAGTGGAAGTAAGACGAAGACGGATGATGTGATCAATGCGGTGGTGGGAATAGTTGCTGCTGCAGTGACCATTGTAGTTGTGGCGATTCCGGAAGGATTGCCTCTGGCAGTGACTCTTACTCTGGCTTATTCGATGAAACGGATGATGGTGGATCAGGCTATGGTCAGGAAACTCTCGGCTTGTGAAACAATGGGCTCTGCCACAACCATATGTACAGACAAGACAGGGACACTTACACTCAATCAGATGAAGGTAACCAAGTTTTGGCTGGGGAAGGAATCAATGGAAGGGAAGAACTACACAATGATTGCAGGAAAGGTTCTTGAATGTCTCTATCAAGGAGTTGGACTCAACACCACAGGAAGTGTTTACAGGTCTGCTGCAGCAAGTACTAATCTTGAGTTCTCAGGAAGCCCAACCGAAAAGGCGATTCTGTCATGGGCTGCACTGGAGATGAACATGGACATGGATGCTGTCAAAAGGGATTATGAGATTCTACATGTGGAAGCATTCAATTCGGAGAAGAAGAGAAGCGGTGTTCTTGTGCGGAAGGTAGAAGATGGCACGGTCCACGTGCACTGGAAAGGAGCTGCTGAAATGATACTAGCAATGTGCTCCCATTACTATGATGTTGATGGGAAGATGGCATCTCTCAATGGCGACGAAAGGATGAATTTTGATCGCATAATTGAGGGTATGGCTGCTAGTAGTCTTAGATGCATTGCGTTTGCACATAAGCAGTTATCAGATAACAACACGAAGGGGCAGAAGAAGATTCCAGATGATGAGCTAACTCTCCTAGGGTTTGTGGGGTTGAAAGATCCATGTCGTCCAGGGGCGAAGAAAGCTGTAGAAGACTGCCAGTATGCAGGGGTGAATGTCAAGATGATAACAGGAGACAACATCTTCACAGCAAAGGCTATAGCCACAGAATGTGGAATACTTGGCTGTAATCAAGAAGCGAATGATGGATCCGTAGTTGAAGGGGTGGAGTTCCGCAACTACTCAGAGGAGGAAAGGATGGAGAAAGTAGAAAAAATCCGCGTGATGGCTAGGTCTTCCCCATTCGACAAGCTTCTAATGGTGCAGTGCCTGAAGAAGAAGGGCCATGTTGTGGCAGTGACAGGTGACGGCACAAATGATGCACCGGCCCTTAAAGAAGCTGACATAGGCCTGTCTATGGGAATCCAAGGCACTGAAGTGGCTAAAGAGAGCTCTGACATCGTCATCCTGGATGACAACTTCGCCTCTGTCGCCACAGTCCTGAGATGGGGAAGATGTGTCTACAACAACATTCAGAAATTCATACAGTTTCAGCTCACGGTCAATGTAGCAGCACTGGCAATCAACTTTGTGGCAGCTGTCTCAGCAGGGGAGGTGCCTCTAACCACCGTGCAGCTTTTATGGGTGAATCTCATAATGGACACTTTGGGTGCACTAGCCTTGGCAACAGAAAAACCGACAAGAGAGCTCATGGATAAGCCACCGGTGGGGAGAACAGAACCTCTCATAAGCAATGTCATGTGGCGGAATTTGCTATCGCAGGCTGTATATCAGATAGCAGTCCTTTTGATCCTACAGTTCAGAGGCGAATCAATTTTCCATATAAATGAGAAGGTAAACGACACGCTGATATTCAACACGTTCGTCCTGTGCCAAGTGTTCAATGAGTTCAACGCGCGAAAGCTAGAGAAGAAGAACGTTTTCGAGGGGATATGGAGGAACAAGGCGTTTGTGGGAATCATCGGTGTGACGGTGGTTCTTCAGGTGGTGATGGTGGAGTTCCTGAAGAAGTTTGCTGATACAGAGAGGCTGGATTGGGGACAATGGGGTGTCTGTGTGGGGATTGCTGCTATGTCTTGGCCCATAGGATTTGTTGTGAAGCTGATACCTGTTCCAGAAAGGCCAATTTTCAGTTACTTTAGTTTGAAGAAAATCAGAGGGGTGTAGGCTGTAGGTATGCATTGGATTTCCATTGGTATGTATTATTGATTAGTAAATATACTAGCTGATAAGTATATTATTCTTTTGTATGATATTAGTCCTAGAATTATCCCCTTATTCTTTATTGTAAGTATTCACATTATTATTAATGAAAAGGCTTTTCTTCATTTGTGATTCCTTTTTGCATTTACATTATTAAAAATGAAGCCTGTGCCAAAATCATGCCCACATCTACAAGAAATTGCACACGGCAGAACAAAAAACCAATACAAAAAGTGAATCTAGTTCAACAGGTAAGTAAACCTCTTGTGGCATTGTTAGAGACTTAGAGCAATCTTCTTAAAAATAAAAAATAAAATATTAAAAATAAGTAGAAGTAAATAATGAAAATAACAGTTTATAGTATATAACAATGTATATAGAAGTAAATTATAAAGTTGGAATGATTATAAGGATAGCCCGTTTGATTTTTATTTTTTTTTTAGAAGCCGAAGCCAGACAAAGGGTGGTGGGAACCCATGCCACATAAATTACAAAGGGAACAAAGGGAATGGATAAGGGGCCGAGTGAGAAATCGAACCCCCAAATTAAGGATAGAAGGCAGGAAATTTGCCACTTGGGCTAGTCCTCATCTTCGGATAGCCCGTTTGATTGATCTTATTATAAGTGAAAATTATCTTGATGAAAAACAATGACACTCCAATTATTAGATCAATCAGACGGAACCTTACTTGTCAAATACACACGGCTTAGCCTTGAACTTGGGGCAACGAAATGATTTTGTTGAGTTGTCTTATAATTTCTACCTAAGTACCAACATGATTCAAATTAGTTTTGAATTTCTAATCACAATCCATATGTTATTCTAGAGTAAACCTACAGGAATAAGCATTAATTGAATCAAGGATCATATGGATTGTGATTAGAAATTCAAAACTGATTTGAAACATTTTGGTACTTAGAAATATAACACAAAATAAGTTTATTTTCCAAATTGGGCATGAGAACTTGGCCTAGTCGTCAAGTACTTTAACTTCCAATCTTAATTGGGGGTTCGATTTTCCATCCGGTCATGCCGCTTCTTCCTCTCTTTTACTCCTTTGTACTACCTCTGTTTTTTAATATCTGCTCCATTTCTGCATATCACGCAATCCAGTACACATATTTAAATTTTAATAACTCAATTTATACATAAGTAAAAATTATAAAAATTTGATATTCTATTTATTAGACGAATCCAACCAGATCTCACTTAACTATGTTTTATCTTATATAATTGTGTTAAAAGAATTGATGAAAGTTACTCAATGAATAGTAAACACTTGCAAATGGTTCAATTATATCAAAACGGATGAAGTAATTTGTATGGATTGGGCTCTCACACCTCTTTGCCGACACTTGAGTGTCATTGTTTAAAAAAAAAAAGTTATGGCCCAAACTTTTTAACAAATACTAGAAAGAATTACTATTTTGTTGAGCTGAAAATTATCCCCCAATTATTTAATAGTACTACATATCAGTCCCAAAATACAAAAAATGGGATAAGTCCCTTATTTCCAGTGGCGAACGCAGAGTGTTAGGGTTGGGCGCAAATTCTAATAATAATATTATTTTTTTCTCACAACATACAAAATAATAAAGATAATATCAAATAAAAAATTCATTATAAATATTTTATTATTAAAATAGGGGTCGAGCAATAATTGTAATCTGCGAGTCGCCATATTTCGAAGCCGTTGTAAAATCTTTTCATTTTCAATTTTTATAAAAATATTTTTTTCAATGTAGCACACTAAGCTGCAATCACTAAGAAAATCATCTCACATTGTGTTGCGCAAATCCGTCTTAATAAACTTCAATGCAGAAAAAGATCTTTCAACAATAGCAGTCGTGACAGGCATGACCAATGCTAATATCATAAGCCGGTATACCAAACAAAAAGTAGCATCAGCCTTCAGGTCAACCATCTTTTTGCAAGACCTCCAAGATCACAAATGTTGGTGAAATCTGGTCCCCGTTTAACATAATGAATACGTCTGAAGCTCAGATTTCAATTACATTAAGAGACTAGGTTAAATACAAGATCTCTAATCTATTTATAACTTTAGATAGGGGTCATTTATTACTTTATTTATTAAGATTAAAGAAAATATGAGTCTATATTTTAAAAAAAAAAATCCACCAACAAAGAAACATGATATCTTCTTTTTTCCCTTCTTTCTTACGGCCTAAATTATATAAAATTATATTCTACGTACCATATAGCTAAAATTAACATAATCATATAATAAAAATTATGTTAAACTTTGAGTTGGGGGCAAAATTATAGAAAAATATTTTTAATCGTAACTAAAATATATACTTATATAAAAATCAAAGAAAAAATTTGATTTGGGGGACGCTGCCCACCCCTGCCCACACGTAATTCCCGCCACTGCTGATTTCCAAGTTTCAATATTCAGGTTGGCGATTTAATTCCCCATTCGACTTCCATCCCTCCCGTTTGTCCCTTTATAATTTGTTTGGCATGTACTCCTATCACTTATTTCCTAACTAATATAGGTTGTCCAGCCAAAAAATACAAAAATACAAAAATTAATTCTCATTGAAATTTGATGAAATGAATGTGAAGCGAAAGACTATCCGTAAGAGGAAAAAGATTTTAAGTAGAAAAATATTATAGTTCTGGCATTATATTTGAAGAATTGTCGGCACCATACCTCAGTAGTTTCACTCCTAATTTATCAGTAATTAATTTCATTATAGTTTCACTCCTAATTTATCAGTAATTAATTTCATTATTTTAAACTAATTGTTCATATTAAAAATGTTAATATACTACTAGTACTAGCAAAATAGGAGTAGTTGTTAATTGTGTAGTGGTTACCACTTAGCAGGCAATTATATAAGCATTTCTACATATGCCTTATAGTTCTTGGAACTCACGTCACGCATGCTTTTTAAATCATTACACTTAAAATACTCGGAAAATACTACGTAAGCCATATACACATACATACACAAATTACGAAGGAAGGGGGACATTGATGAATGCATTCATATCTCTTTCCCATTTCTTCAAGTCACAGTTTCTATGATCAGAATCTTCCATGAAGCTTCCTTCATCATTCATCAGGAATTTTCCAGGAGGAAGACCTAATTAATAATTGAATCTGATTCCTTAATTACTCCTTTGTCCCAATCCAAACTCTTCTCCTAGCTCTTACTACTATATACTCCCTCCGTTCTTTTTTAGTTGTCTTTCTAGCAAATATTACACAAATCAAGAAACATAATTATTACCACACAATCTTCCATTTCTACCCCTCTCATTTACCAAAAATTGTACTTAAAGTGGAGAGAGAATGAACATCATTTGGGGAATAAAGGGGTAATATTGGTAAACTTGCATAGAAATACTCAAAATGACAACCATTATGGAACACTTTTTTATCTCTAAAAAGACTACTATTTTGGAACGGAGGGAGTATATACTTCATCTGTTCTCTTTTAAATGCATCATTCCTGCATTTCACGTTGTTTAAGACATATTTTTAAAGGTTAATAACTCAAATTGTACATAAATAAAAATTATAAAAATTTGATATTCTAAAACTACGTGATTAGACGAATCTAACAAGATCTCACTTGACTATGTTTTTTCTTATATAACTATGTTAAAAAAATTAATCAAAGTTACTCAATGAATAGTGACTACTATGCAAATGAATCACTTATTTGAGAACGGAGGTAGCATATATTAATGTATACGTAAACCACACAAGTAATTTCATCATTCACATATACACACACTTAGCTTGTTTTACTTTCCAACTAAACTGCAGAGCATTATTATATTATTGCATTCTACGTTTTTCCTTCTTTTTATTTTCTAACCTAGCTAGCTAATTTGCTGCTCCTATACACTGAAGCGTTAACCTCAGCACCATGTCATCTGCCATTGTTCGACCAAAGTTCGCAATTCCTAAATCTCCTTTCAGATTACAAACAAATGCATCTCCACAATTGAACTAAGCGTACCCAATAGGAGGCGATGGCATTTGGCTTTCACCGCTATATATATTGCTCGAGAGCCTTCCTTTCTCGCGACTTCTTGCATCATCAACATCTGATCCCAATTATGGTGGTTCCAAAGATATAATACTGCATTCCCAGTTGAATCCAGTTGTTGTTGAGGATGATGGTAACTTTGCATCTGAAACAACCGTTATTGATGTCATCAAAATTCACCCCTTGTTTCCCAGAATTCATCAGACAAGCCTCACTGACCTTGTCAAGCGAAAAAAGCCTGGAGAAATTATCAAAACTTGGATATCCAATGTGGGATTAGCAGAGATCCAGAGGATATCGCCTCCAGGAATGAAGCATTTGAGAAAAATACATATCCCAAGCCACCGCCGAAGAGCTTCATCCATTTTATATGGGAAGCTTTCAAGGACACAACTATTCTCATTCTCCTGGCGTGTGCGGCTCTTTCGCTTGGATTTGGCGTTAAGGAGCATGGATTGCAAGAAGGTTGGTATGATGGAGGAAGCATATTCGTCGCTGTTTTTCTAGTTATTTCAGTTTCTGCAGTGAGCAACTTCAGGCAAAGTAGACAGTTTGAAAAGCTTTCAGAAGCAAGCAGCAACATACCTGTAGAAGTTGTGAGGAACGGCAGGAGGCAGCAGGTTTCAATCTTCGACATCCTTGTGGGAGACGTCGTCTGCTTGAAGATAGGAGATCAAGTGCCGGCAGATGGATTATTCGCGGAAGGGCACTATTTACAGGTGGATGAATCCAGCATGACAGGGGAGAGTGATTATGTTGAGATTGAGAGCAGCACCAATCCCTTCTTGTTTTCAGGCACAAAGGTCGTTGGTGGATATGCCAAAATGCTCGTCACTTCTGTAGGGTTGAACACGACCTGAGGTGAAATGATGAAGACAATCACCTGGGATTCTGATGAGTAGACGCCCCTTCAGGGACACCTCAACAAGCTGACTTCATCCATTGGTAAGGTTGGTTTAGCTGTCGCGTTTACAGTTCTTGTCGTTCTCTTGGTGCGCTACTTCACGGGAAACACTAGAGACGAGAATGGGACTAAGGAGTTCACTTGCAGTAGGAGTAAGGCAGATGATGTGATCAATGCAGTGGTGGGAATAGTTGCTGCTGCTGTGACCATCGTAGTTGTGGCGATTCCTGAAGGGTTGCCATTGGCAGTCACGATTACTCTTGCATATTCGATGAAAAGAATGATGGAGGATCAGGCAATGGTTAGAAAACTCTCAGCATGTGAGACGATGGGCTCTGCCACACCCATTTGCACAGACAAGGCAGGAACTCTCACAATCAATGAGATGAAGGTAACCAAGTTCTGGCAGGGGAAAGAATTCATAGACAGGAGTGATCCCACAATGATTGCAGGAGACGTTCTTGAATGGCTCCACCAAGGAATCGGACTCAACACCACCGGTAGTGTTTACAAGCCGGACGCATCAGCTACTGCACTCGAGTTCTCAGGTAGCCCAACTGAAAAGGCAATTCTATCATGGGCTGTTTCCGAGTTAAACATGGACATGGATGCAGTCAGAAGAATTATGAGACTCTACATGTGGAAGCCTTCAATTCAGAAAAGAAGATAAGTGGTGTTCTAATGAGAAAGAGAGGAGACGACGCTCTCCACGTGCACTGGAAAGGGGCTGCTGAAATGATAGTAGCAATGTGCTCCCATTACATTGATTCTGAAGGGATGATGCAGGATCTCAATGGAGATGAAAGGGTTTTGATTGGTAGAATAATTGAAGGCATGGCTGCCAGTAGTCTTCGTTGTATTGCATTTGCGCATAAGCAGATAGCAGGTATCGCGGAGCAGAAAAGGATTCCAGACGATAAACTAGCTCTCCTAGGCCTTGTGGGGTTGAAAGATCCTTGTCGCCCGGGTGCAAAGAAAGCTGTAGAGGATTGTCCCTATGCAGGGGTGAATGTCAGGATGATAACAGGCGACAATGTGTTCACAGCAAAAGCTATAGCTACAGAGTTGTGAATACTTCATAGTGATCAAGAAACTAATGATGGATCAGTGATTGGAGTGGAGTTCCGGAACTATACAGAAGAGGAAAGGATGGAGAGAGTCGAGAAAATCTGTGTGACGGCCAGGTCATCCCCTTCTGACAAGCTTCTAATGGTGCAATGCCTCAAGAGGAAGGGTCATGTCGTGGCAGTGACAGGTGATGGCACGAACGATGCACCAGCCCTGAAAGAAGCTGGTATAGGGTTGTCTATGAGAATCCAGGGCACTGAAGTGGCTAAAGAGAGCTCTGACATCGTCATCCTGGATGAAAATTTCGCTTCTGTTGCCACCGTCCTGAAATGGGGAAGATCTGTCTACTACAACATCCAGAAATTCATACAGTTTCAACTCACAGTCAATGTAGCAGCACTAACCATCAACTTTGTGGCAGGCTGGCAGCAGTTTCAGCAGGCGAAGTACCATTAACTGCTGTCCAGCTTTTATGGGTGAATCTCATAATGGACACTTTGGGAGCATTAGCTTTCGCAACAGAAAAACCAACAAGAGAGCTCATGGATAAGCCACCGGTGGGGAGAAGGGAGCCTCTCATAAGCAATGTCATGTGGCGAAACTTGCTAGCACAAGCTCTATATTAGATATCAGTACTTTTGATCCTGCAGTTCAGAGGTGAATCCATTTTTCATATTAGTGAGGAGGTAAATGACACGCTCGTATTCAACACATTCGTCTTATGTCAAGTGTTCAATGAGTTCAATGCGCGCAAACTTGAGAAAAAGAATGTGTTCGAGGGGATATTGAAGGACTAAGGCATTTGTAGCTATGCTGTTACAGTGATTCTTCAGGTGGAAATGGTGGAGTTTCTGAAGAAATTTGCAGATACAGAGAAGCTGAATTGGGAGCAATGGGGAATCTGTGTAGGGATTGCTGCTATATCTTGGCCCATTGGCTTGGTTGTGAAGCTTGTACCTGTTCCTGAAAGGTCATTGTTTAGCTACTTCAGTTTGAAGAATCTCAGAGGCATGTAGGAACTCCATTGGACATCATTTTCTGGTCTAGTAGCTAAAGCCAAGTATAGTTTCTAAGCAACAAGAACTCGTTATTATATTGATAAGAAAAATTACCTATTATACATGGGCATTCACAACATGTCACATGATTTAGCAATGGATTGGCATGACACACATATTTTTTGTGAATCATAGGAATTAAACAGAAAGAGTTATTAAGTAGCAAATTACCATTAATCTGAAGGACAGTGCTTGATTCATGTGCATAACTGAGGTGTTTCAGCAACCAGAATGCATAATCAGGTCCCCATTGTGACTTGGATTGAGGATTGAATAATAAACAAAAAGCAATCTATGATTAAGCAATAAGTGTAGTGTAGTAAAGCACTACAAAGTCCACTGGAAATTCTCTTAAATACAGAAGTAACATGTAAAAACAATTTGCAATAAGTTTCTTTCATTACTGAAACAGAATGATTCATCTGCAATTGCACATACCAGAATGAGCAACACACCAGGTCTGGTACCACTCCAAAGTAGACTAACCATGAGATAATAAAGCACCGGGAGAAGATAGAATTAATGGACCTGATCCTCAAATTAACATACTAATAATTTGTGTCAAACATAAAACCTAACAAGCAATTTATGAATATTATATTTGAAAAACAATGTATGGTTTCCAGATTAAGGAAAAAAGAAAAAAGAAAAAAGGAAATCCTGTCAGAACATGCATTTGCTAAAAATCATTTAGAATTAAAACCTAAGTTTGGTATATTGTTTCTTTAAACAAAGATAAATTAATAATGTGATTGTGCTTACACACATGAGTTTCATAGTCGCCGTCAAGTAATGGTCACGTATGATACATTGACTTTGAACATTTGAAATTCCAATGGAACTGAACTCAAGATAATTTATCCCTAGTTTAAGCAAATAGAATATTATAGAGTAGATCAATTTTTGAAAATGCTTGTGGTTGTGGATGAACTTAAATCAGACAAATTCCTATGGAATCTCATCTCTGCAATTTGGCCAAAAAAATAGTTCAAAGCAGTAAGTTCCATTAATATCAATCTACCAAAAGTCTGAACAAGAGCAGGTGCCATTGTTGAAGTGATGAAACCTAGTCCTATCTCTAACTATAATCTCTCTTTTGTAAATCAGAGAAAGAAGCTTGGTACTAGAATGGCAATCAACGCAAACACGAAGATTCTTTATGACTCTGATGGGTGCAGGGGAATCACCAGTAGCTATAAGAGCAAAAGCAATAGCTAGTCTTTCGCTGTGGTACAATAGGGCGTCTTCTTTTTCTTCCTCTTCAATGTCGAACAACACTTCTCTAGTTCTTGGTTGATGGCCGTATTCTTGTAACCTTGTGTTCATCTCTTCTAGCTTTAAATATATATCCTTTGTTAGAGGATGACTCTTGTCTCCAATGAGGAATTCGTGCATTGAACCATCAACTTCTACTAAACTACTTCCAGGCATTTTATCAATGCCATGATCTTTCATAAGCTGTCGTACCCTTTTCACATCATTCCATCGATTCATACAAGCATATATATTCGAAAGAAGAACATAATTCCCACTGGTCTCTGACTCTAACTCTACTAATTTCCTCAAGGCAACTTCACCTATTTCCATATTTCCATGTACTCTGGCAGCCCCAAGTAAAGATCTCCATATAACTGCATTAGGCTTCAGAGGCATCATTGTAACTCTTTCTATCGCTTCTTCTAGCAGTCCAGCTCGACCCAAAAGATCCACTAGGCAAGAATAGTGCTCTACTTTAGGCTGAAGTCCATAAGTAACAGTCATCGACTCAAAATACTTGAGCCCTTCATCCACCAACCCAACATGAGAGCAAGCACAAAGCACCGCTAATATTGTGACATCATCTGGAGCAATACATTCCATTTTCATTGTCTCAAAAAGATCGATAGCCTCAAATCCATGACCATGGATTGCAAGTCCTCTGATCATGGCATTGAAACAAAATGTGTCTTTATGTGGAAGTTGGTTGAACAATTGCCAACCAAAATTCAGGCAGCCGGAATTTGCATACAAGGTGATTAATGCTGTACCAATAAAACGATCGAGACTCAGATGATTTCTCAGTACATAAACATGTGCCCACATGCCTTGACTGAGGGCACCTAACTCGGCGCATGCAGACACTAAAGCCACTAGTGTCATTTCACTTGGCTTCATTAAAGAAATCTGCATGTGGCTAAATAAATTCAACACCTCCATTGATGAGCTAGTATTTCCATACAAATCCCTTGATGTGGTCACCAAGTTGAAACTACAGTCACGAGCATAAGCTGAGAGCATAGAGTTCCATACAGCTAAGTCTGGTTCCTTTATTTGATCAAAAAAGTATCTTGCGATGCCAACCCTTCCACACCTTGAATAAAAATTCAGCAATGAGGCTTGAACAAAGTTGTCGTAAGGGGTGTCAACGAACTTTAGGACATGGGCATGTAATGTTTTGCCAGTTTTGAACCATTGATGGGTCCAAAACCCCTTGAACAGAGATGGATATGTATAATTGTTTGGATTGAGGTTTGGCCGGTATAGAATTTCTTTATAAAGCGAAAGCGCAACTTGGACTTGGCCATTTTGAGAGAGTGATGAGATGAGGGTGTTGTAAAGAAAGATGGTTGGGTTTGGAATGAGGTTGAAGATGATCATTGTGTAGGATAATGTAGCAAGTGTAGAAGATAAGAGGAGAATACGACTGAGGGGGTAGGTGTGATGGATAAGGCCCGTTGTGATCATCTGGCCATGAACTTGCTTTAAGGTATCTAAAGTCTTGCACTTTTTTAAGAGATGGAGGATTGGGTGGTCTGCTTTCGGGCTTATTCTCATCTCGTTTCTGTTGAAGTTGTAACATGTGAATACTCATCTTGTATTCGTTCTCCCCACTCCTTACTGCAAAGTATTTGAACACATGGACAATCTTTTGCCCCAGCTATCAGATTGCTTTGACACAATAAAAATGGCAGCCCTAGGAGAATAATCTGTGAAGCATGTATATATATTCACATAAGACCAAAAAACCAATCATAAAACAGAGTCCAAACAGATATTTAATAAAATCTATTACAATAAGTCAATTAGCCAAAATAACCATTTCCTATGCAAACAGGTGGATAAGCAACCTATCATTATAATATGTTATTTCTATTGTAGATATCCCCAAGGAAGATTGTATTAACAACAGTGTCCTTAACAACAGGTGGATTTTATTATTATCTATATCTATATTATATACTAAAGCAATAGAGTCCCTTAATATTATAATACTATTGTTTAATATTAATGTATTCCCCTTAAATATTATTATCACTGTTCATTCCCTTGAAACAATATCAACTATAGTTCAAACATTTGCAGGACACCAGAAGCGGAAAAGGTTTTCGTGTTGTTGATTCCTTGGGTGTAGACGCTATTGCTTCTTACCTTATGTTCAATAAAAAGACCAGTTTGGATATTATAACAAATATAATCTATAGTCTACCAAGACAGATGGAATCACAATGTTGGCATTATTACTTTAGCAAGGGCATTATTACTTTAGCAAGTAAATATACATTTTAGCTCAAGTATATATAAAAAATGTACCCTGTAAATATCTTTCCCGAGCCGTACGCTGCTGTTGAAGTAAACACTTCAGATAAATGATGCAGCAATGAGCAGAGTGCATAGACACGATTGGCTTTTAGGCAAAACCTGAAAGGCAAGTTCAAAATACCATAACGAACACGAAAAGCAATTTGATAAGAGGCAGAAACTCAAATCAACAGCTAAACCCTTGAGGTAGTTGGTTCGTACTTTGGATTTTTACATCGTAGAGACAGTAATAACGTCATGCAACACTAAGCGTAAGACTACTGGCAGAGACATATGGTAAAAATTCTCAGCTTATGACAAAAACAGATAAAAGCCATGCCATTACCACAATCACTTGCACAAACATATAGCAAATGCAGCAAAGTATTAAAACAGATCCCAAGAATGTATGGAAACAACAAACTTCACCAAGCTTCCTTTCCTAATCCAAGACTTAATTTACGCAAAGACAATTTAATTCTGCAGAAAACTAAAGCATATCAAGCATACCATAGTAAACAAAACAAACTGCCAAGAACTTAAAAAGTCAACCAAATTGTTGCAGACAAACTGAGCTCTTCCTCTACAACACACACACACACACACATACATGTATTTATAAATTTACATGCAAAGAGGGATTGAATTACTTACAGATGTGTATGGCATCATTACGCATCAAACTGGTCACGGAAAGCCATGAAAGGGCTGATCTTTATAAAATAGCTAAAAATTGAAGAGGGTTGTCCCATAATACAGAAGCTCTATCTCTAAATAGCTCGTCATGTAGTTTAACCCTATGACTAGTCAAATTGCTGAATATCCAGCTAAATAAACAAAATAGGATTTTTCTTAAGCAATGAAACTAATCCACTTCAAATTCTACTAAAACACCTGTAATCTTGCAGCCAATAAAACACTAAAAGGGCAAAAACTACCGAAAAGTGGATACAACGATTCATCAAACGAATGGAAACAATTCAAGAATCACAAACACAAACTGAAAAAACATTAGCCATTATGGATACCTCTCGCAGGCGCTCGTTGGTGGATCATTTCAGATAGGCAAAACACACAGCCGGCGTCTTTGGGAGGAACAACGGCGCAGTGGTGGATGGCACGGGGGAGGCGTTAATGGGAGAGGAAGAATGGCCGTTGGTGGTCGACGAGGAGGCGGGGGCGAGGTGCTTCTGAACGCCGCTGGATTGGGGAAGTAAGAACGGTTGCCCCTGTGAATGGGGAAGAGGTGATCGGCGAAGAGGCAGGGGTGCTCCGTACGCCGTCGGCCGCTGACCGCCGGATTGAGGAAGAAGAACAGAGCCGCTGCTTGCCTGGGTGGGGAAAGAAGAGACGTCAGAAGGAACGGAAAGAAGGCAGAAAGTAGAAGGAACTTCTAGTCGTATTTTTTCACGGGATAATGACCCAAATATTCCATTATTTGGTCCAATTTTTCCAATCGGTCATTTATTTCTTGAATTAATAATAATCATCCACTAAAATCCCTAATCCGCACCAAATCAGTCCAAACCTCCCTTAATCCCTTTGGGTGCTGACGTGGCACCGGGATTAAGAAACCCAACCTTACCTATGTTCCCGTGGCTCTCGACCAAGCACATTTGGGATTTCCACATCAGTTTTGGTGGGAAGAAAGTGCCAAAATCTAATTCACATTTCCCTCCTCCCACTTCCCCCATTTATGCGCGGTGTGGTTAGGAGTAACACCAAACATCCAATTTCGCCCCCACCCGTAGCTGTGTAACCCAAAATCCAGGAGAAGGAGAAGGTCGCGTGGTGTGGAACCGACGAAGAGCAATGGAGCACCGTTTTCATGGGCTGCAAAGAATGGATCTTCGTTTCGCTCCATCCCCTTTTTGCCACTGTGGTGTGAAATTGTTGATGCGTGTGGTGGAGACACCGAGTAAGGCAAGCTTCGGAAGGCTATACTACAGTTGTGGAAATTGTAAGTTCTTTCAATGGGCGTATCCTCGTGAGGCATATTGGGCACACACTGGGGTACCCATCGAAGCCCCTGCCGCGAGGAGTGAGTTTATGGGCAATGTTGTTCCGGGTGAAATGGAGGAATTTAGTGAGGTTTCATCTCCAATGACCTGTCCAAAAGTTGAAGTGGTGCCAAAGATTGAAGTGGTGCAGAGTCGTGTTTGGATGCTTGTGGCTGGCTTCCTTATGGTGTTGGTGGTTTGTCTCTTGCTGAAGAAATGAATTATGGTTAGTAGAAGGTTTTATCTAGTTTTAGTTCGGTGGTGTCATCCTAGTTGAATGAATGTGTAGTCTGCTAAAGTGGGAATGTGTAGTGGATGATCTGTTGTAATGGATGTTATCCTACTTGAATGAATGAATGAATTACCCTTTTGTGTGAATATGTGAAGGTTCTTTTAATGTTTCATTGAGTTGTAATGGAAGAGATCTTGCAATTAGGCTTGTTGGTAGCAATGCCATGTTTATTGGTGTTTAAAGTAATATGAGCTCACCTGTGTAAACATTTGTGGTGAAAGCAATACAACTTAGAATTAAAATGTGATGAAAGTAATATGAGCTCACTTGTAATGTCAAATACAAAATGGCATTCATAACATGGACAATATTCGGCCATCAAATTGACAAAAATGAATCAAAAGTGATTCATCAGCAACCACTAACATGAATCAGAAGTGATTCACCAGCACACACTTAGAATGAGTTGTTCAAGTTTGCCAAGACCAAAATGTGCAACAAACAAATGACTGCGTTGTTCCATAAATACAGCCACAAAAATGATTCAAATGAAAGTTCACAGCAACGGCACCATTGTTGAATGGATCATGTAGATCTCTTCCCTCGGTCCTGCTCAGCTTGCTTGATAATGTTGCTAACACTCATGAATTTCTTGCCACCCTTCACAATAGCTGCTATAGGCCTTTTCAATGCTTGTGATCCATCTTGAGAGTTACCGAAAGATGCTGGAATCACCATGTTCACAGATGGGGGGGCTGTTGGAACTTGTGACTCAGCTTGAGTGATTGATTCCACCATATATTCGTCAAGCACCGCATTGTCTTGATCCATGAGCTCTTGTGCAACATCTCCTTCCTAAAACATTACACATAGGCTTGTTGGATCACTGTGGAAATTGTGTTAAAAAATTGAAGAATATGCATATAATGAATACAACAGTAAGCTTACATTTTGTCCTAGATTTTCAGTAATGGTACCCACAACCGACTTGCAAGAAGATTTATTGTGTCCTTGACCCCCACATTTAGAGCATGTATACCTGTCCTGCAGTCTGCGAATTTTGGTCCCGCACGGTAGCACTTGAGGCCTACCAGCCCTCCGTTTTTTACGCTTGTTGATTTCTTCACCGGTCTCTTTCCTTCTCTCGGTGACAGGCCTGCCAGGTTTCTTCTCAACAGGTACAGGGGGGATAATCTTGATGTGGTCTGTCTTGGGCCATTCTTGGATGCTATTCATGGGCAATACAGGTAACGCATAAGCCATCTTGTAGGATGCAACCGCATAGCACTTGTGTGTATAATTCTCAACCGGATGTTTTGTTTTGTTAATTGCCACATAAGCATGGATGCATGGCAGGCCACTCAATTGCCATTTCCTACAACCACATACCCCTCCATCCAAATCCACAGCAAACTGTTCTAATTCATCGTATATAGAATTAACCTGGAATGATACAACATGTAGTATAATCACAACAAATGAGTGGAATAGATCAAGCAAAACAACACACTTACAATGAATTAAACTCGAAATACCTGATAGTTATTGGCATTGGACTTCAATGGGACATAGTTAAGCACCTTGCCATCATATCCATCTAAGATCGTTTGAATTCTCGGACACAACACCTCCTTCCATCTCTTGGATTTCTCGGCCATATCTCTATGTTTCTGAAACCGTGTCATTAAATAAGTATGCAACTCTTGTAACATGCTCAGCAATGGCAGCTTCCTATACTCCACGATGTTGGAGTTGAAGGACTCACAAGCATTATTGGTTAGGATGTCACACTTAGGGAATGGACTGAAGAAGGCCCTGCACCATTGGCTTGGAGGCTTTCCCCTTAGCCACTCCTCGGCCTTAGGATCTTGCTTATGGAGTTCATTCATTACCCTTTCAAACGAGTTAATTGTTGTACACTTGGCTGCCCTCCAGAAAAGTTTTTTATGTATCCATCCTTTGAAACCCGCTTTTTGGAAATTAACCATTAAGTGACGCGCACAAAATCTGTACTCAGCCCCGGGAAATATATCCTGCTCAGCTTGGATCAAACCTTTGCATATAAAGAGAAAACTTGTGCATGTTAGATTGCAAAAAAAAAAAAAAAAAGTAAATGAATCAGGCATATATGGCTGTAACAGGTTGTGTATCACCTTTTTGTTTATCACTCATCAATGTGACCTTGGCAGCATCTTCAATCTGTAAATCTCCCTTCAAGTGTGCCATAAACCATGCTCATGTCTCCGTTGTTTCTTTATCTACCACAGCATATGCAATGGGGAGGTAAGCATTATTGCCATCTATACCACAAGCCACAAGTAGAACACCACCAAATTCCCCCTTCAACCAAGCACCATCAAGACAAATCACTGGCCTACAACCTCTTATGAAGCCCTCTTTCAATGCTTGGAGACATACATATAGTCTGTCAAACCTGTTTCTACCATCTCCTCCATCAGTTTCAATGAGAACATTAGACCCCGGGTTACTTCTCATCACCTCTGCAGCAAAACTCCACAGTAATTCATATTGCTCAGGCCCTGGACCTTTAATTAATTGTAGAGCCTTTCTCCTTGCCCTGTAAGCTTGCATTTCTGTAACTTGAACATTCAATTTTTTCACTATCTCCAACCTAAAAGCCTTCACATTTCTTTTCGGGTCAGCCGCAAACGTATCTTTAAACTTGTTGGCAAGCCATGTCGAGCTAACATTCTCCACCTCAATTTGAGCCTTGCAAGAATGCTTGTCCTTCAATTCCCTAATCATGAACCCTGATTCCTTAGATGCTGCCAGCGCCCTCAAAATCCATGAACATGATTCATCAGCACAAACAGCCACTAGTCTTTGTTTGTCATTCCTTTTGAACTTGATGCTTCTTTTCTCGTTTATGGCTAGTGATTGAAATGCCAACTTCAGTTCTTTCTTTGTGCCAAATATCATGCCAATCTTGAATCTGGGATCAAAGATATCATTTTTGTCAAACAGTGGAAACTCTTCTTTGTTCTCATCTTCCTCATCTGATCCCTTTGGACTGTGTAGATCATCACCACTAACAATGACATCATCATCATCATCATTTACATCTGAATCTCCAGCTTCACTATCCCTACTCACTTCACTTTTAGCCATCTTTCTTTTTCCTTTGTCAATGGTTGCTGCTACCTGCTTTATTCCAGTTGATATTGCTCTGTCAAACATATTTTCCAATTCGTATTCTTCATCATCAGATTCTTCCTCTTCATCCCGCATGTCGTATTCGTATGGTTCATCCGAATCCTCAAATCCACTTAAGCTCCCCAAATCATCGTCATCAGTCTTATCCTCCCAATCCACACTATCCTCGGCTGCAATTCTATCAACAACATACATGTGCAATTCTCTAATAGGACTCAATGCATCACAAGCTGCCTTTATAATTTTACCATCCCTTACTAACACAATCTCACTCCCAACCGCCATGTATATGCTAAACTCCTTCCCAGTGTGCAAGTATTCAGCAAACTTTCTAAGATTGTGCAATTTCAAGTCCTTCACATACACATTGTCATACTTGTATGTAATTGTCGTATCTCGACCTGATATCCATACTCCATTTTCAATTCCACCTCCACAGTGAATGCTTAGGGTTACCCTATCCGCATCAGGCTCTACACAGCACAAATTCAGACCAAACAAAGAATATTTACAATTAAAAATGGTTTTGTAGTGCACTAAATGACTTAGTTTACTTTAAACACTTCATTTTTTGCACAAAACAGTGGCTTCATTTTTTTCGAGACCAGGAACAAGAAGAATCAATATATGTACTTCACATCCACTAGCCTTTACTTTATTTCCCACTTGCGTACAATGTCACACTCACAAGCGACATAAATGCACTAAACTACCAAAACCTCAAAAATTAAACGCACTAGGACCACACAAAAATCCCCCCTTTTCGCCTATATAGTGACCCTACATACGGACACTACCAAATAACAACAAAAGAGAGTTCAAACTTACCATAATCGGGCGGTGGGTGGTGGTGTTCGCTCTCCGGCCTCAACTTTGCTGTTGTGTTTCCCATTTCTCCTTCGGCGACCTCTATACCGCGAACCCTAGCCTCAAATGCCTCCCCGACGCAATATCCGCTCGAGCTGAAACTGATGAATTAGTGAACCACTGCTGTCTAAAACAGAGGGTATGGTGAAGACCGCATTTCGCATTTTCAAGAGGGAGCTCGGTGAAGGTTTAATTCGGTGTAGTGGGGAGATGCCGCCGTTCGTGGGTCAAATGGAGGTGGGAGAGGAGTAATTCGCAATGGGTTATGGTGAATTTTGGAGTTTTCCCTTTTTAACCCATCCACGTCGAGAGCCACGGGGACATAGGTAAGGTTGGGTTTCTTAATCTCGGTGTCACGTCAGCACCCAAAGGGATTAAGGGAGGTTTGGACTGATTTGGCGCGGATTAGGAATTTTAGTGGATGATTATTGTTACTTCAAGAAATAAATGACCGATTGGAAAAATTGGACCAAATAATGGACTATTTGGGTCATTTTCCCATTTTTTCACCTTAATTTGTGAATTGGCGTGCGGGATAAATGGGATGTTTGGGAGTCAGCGGATTCGCTAGTAGATAGCAGAGAGAGAATTGTGAGAGAATATGCTCTTCCGCTATATACTACCCAATATGCTAACATCCAAACATACTCAATATGGTAAAATTAAGGTAAATTGCTGCAAACTTGGGGTTCTTACTTATTAGAGTGTAAATTACTCCCTCCGTCCAGTAAAATGATTGGTCATGTTTGGCAAAACAGCTAAATTAGAATTAGCTTTTTGTGAGACAATTTAAAAAAATTAGCTTATTTAAAAAGACAAAAATAACTTAAAACAGCTATTTTTGAAACCATTGTAAATAGCAGCATTTTGGATTTTAACTTATTTTAGGCAAAAATTTAGTCTTGAAATTGTCAAATAGCTAATTTAACTAATTATTACTCACAGAATCAGTTAACAGCTAACAACTAATTCCCAAACAGACCCATTGATTTTTTCGCACTCTTAAGCATATATATTGAAAAAAAATATTCAGTTTAGGTCTTATTAGAATCTTATGATCATGATCATGTAGTTTTAAGTACTAGCACACCCGCCTGTGCAGTGTGCGGAAAGTAAAATTTATAATTTTTTTTAAAAAAATTAATAATATTTTATTATATAAACTGTGGGTCATGCCAATTTTCTGACCACATTATTGAGGAAAAAAATGTGACAAAATGGTTTGCAAATTAAAATGTGACAAAGTGGTTTAGCAACTTTAGCAATTAAGTCATTTTCTTAATCTTGTTGTTTGATTGATTTAGCCCATAATCAATTTGGTTTTACATTACGTAATTTATAAATTTACAGTAAAATTTGTTAAATTCTGATAAGAATTCCGTAATATATTTGATTTTATATTTTTAAATTTATAGTTTTGCTAGATATATTTGTAGTCGTTACATAATTTATAATGACATTTTTTAGTTTTTTCATCTTTTAATTTTAACTCCATTTTATATTTTTATATACTAATCCATTCTAATAATAAGTTATTGGACTCATTGACCAGTGGTCTGCCTCCCACCCCCTAGCTCCGCTCTTGCATCAGATTAAAGACCGGAGAGACGCCTTTAATCTCTGTTAGGTTCATCATGTACTTCGCGGGGGTAACATGGTCGCGGATTGTCTAGCAAAAACGTGATGCATCTCTAGAAGAATTCTACACTACTTGGCCCTTCTCCTCAGACTCCACGAACAGGGCGTTAGCGGCAAATTTTTCCGGCGTGTGGTTCCCCAGAACCTAAGTCTTAGCCTTTTTTTTTTTCCTTTCTGCTTTTTGGACTCTTTTTTGTTACTTTTTTTCCCTTTATTTTCTTTTCTATTTGTTACTCCCTCCGTCTCACTAATAGCGTCCAATTTCTTTTGGGGATGGTATTTTATATGGGAATAGTTAGTATTTATTGTAAGGGTAGGTTAATGTTTATAGTAAGGGTAAATTAGGAATTTATGTGACCACCGTCTCTGTATTAAGCTTGGATCCTTCTCTACGAAGGCCGCCGACCACCCAAGCCATCGCCAACACGTACCGTTGACCGAAAGACATAGCCACCACCGCCTCCTCAATTGGCACCTCTGCCATTGACAAACAGCAGCCCTCTTTTGCGCGGAGCTCGCTGCTGGGTAGACGGTTTCCCTTTCGGCACCTACCTCTGTCCGCCTCTTTTTGCCACCCCCCATTTGGCGGCTCCAGTTGGACGGAACCCAAGAATTGGCACTCGTGTTTCGCGGCCTCGCTAGGATATGCATCACGATTTCCCCCTTTCCATTAAATGCAAACTGAAATTATGTTACTTGATTCTTTCTTGTGCAATCTTGCTCTGTCGGTGTCCCGACCCTAATTTCATGTGCTCCGTCGCGTGCCCTTCTTTGATCTGTGAAGGGTGGACAGATTCGAGTGGAAGGAAGCGACATTGCTGTTGCTTGGCGACCGTGCCGGCCTCACCAAACCTCCAATCACCCGTCTACCTACAATCCCTCGCCGTCATCAACCGTGTTTGTTTCTTCCCTCTCTTTTGCTCCAACCTACTGTTGGACATTTTGATCTTTCTTAGATTTATTCGAAGACATGAATATTGATGTTTAAGAAAATTTGAGAAGGGATCATGTGGGGAGGACGCTCAAAGAAACTAAACACGGTATTGGATGATATGTTGATATTTTCTAAATTTTAATTCAAGTTTTGAATTAATTTACAGATTTTGAAATTCTATTTTATTAGTTTAAAATGAAGCAGTGTGGTGGTTAATGTATAGCCATCCACTTGATTTCAAAATCTGAATTCAAATTGCCAATTTGAATTGATATGGTTGGTGTCTAAATGGACACAACCTTTAACTCAACAAGTACTTTCCTATAAACAACAAAGGGTTGTCTTCATTTTGGAAAACAGATCATCGACATTGATGATTATTTCCAGAAAACACAATCTCTGCTCAAAGAGTTTTTCATCATCCTACATACATTATCTCTGGTTTTTCTACTTGCTCTCGTTGGAACGCCTACAACGTGAGTGTTTATTTTGTTGTATCCATATACAAATTTCATGAAACCCAAGGCGTAACGTGGTGTTGAAATATAGTACAACGAAAGCTTTCAAGCGCCTCAAAGTAAATCAAAGATCGTGAAAATTCCTACGTTTTGTTCTTACCCCGTCGTGTCTACAATGTTTAATTTTATTGTTATATATTTTTAAACATTGCTACACATTTTTTCTAACATTGTTATACAATATTTCACTGAACACAAACGTGATGGAAACGATGGGTGATATGACCTCAAAATTTTAAGGTGTCCAAATTTGATAGGGTTGATTTTCGACACTAGCAAAAGAAAATGCATTTTCTTTTGACCTCTTTGAAAGTGGTGTACGTTCTAAGCACACCAATGACTAATGAGCCTGATGATTCAGACAATGAAACCATTGAGACTGCAAAGGTTCGGGTGAAATGGATTAATGACAACTGCATATGTCGTGGGCATATCCTGAATGCCATGGCGGATAATCTTTTTGATATCTATCAAAATATCGGTACTGCCAAGGAATTATAGGATGAGTTGCAAGCCAAATATATGGCTGAACTGCCAGAAAATTTATGGTGTCTGACTTTAGCAACTACAGAATGGTTGATACCCGACCGGTCATGGAGTAATACAATGAGTTGCTTGGATCCTTGGAAAGTTTAATCAACATGGGTTGTATATGGATGAACCAATTGCGGTTTTCAGCATTATTGATAAATCCATCCATCTTGGAAGGATTTCAAGCATACCCTCAAGCACAAGAAAGAGGAAATGAACTTGGTTGAACTCGGCAGCCATATTCGGATTGAAGAATCCTTGAGGGCTCAAGAAAATGGAAAGGAAAAGGTTTTTGGAAATTCTTCCATTAACATGGTTGAAGAATCAAAGAAAGGAGAACCAATTAAATTCCATAAGGGCAAGAAATGTAAGTTTGGAAAAAAAAATATAATAATATAACAAGAAGCCCAAAATAGGATGTTGGAAAATCTGGACACTTCAAGAAAGGTTGTCGTCCTAAGAAAAAAACAAGAATAGTGCTAGCACAAGTGGTGCTGGAAACTGTACTACCAACCCTTCCCAAGGTATGCATCTGGGAAATTCTTGTATAAATCTGAAAAATTCTTGTATTATGAATTTTGGAGCATCTTTAACTTCTAAAGCACTTGTTGAATCGCAGGATAATTTCTTGCATGGTGGATTGACTCTGGAGCCACATCTCACGTATGTAAAGATCGCTGTTGGTTTAAAGAATTTCATCCAGTGGATGATAGTTCAATCTTGTACATGGGCAATGATCGTTATGCTACAATTAAAGGACGTGGAAACGTGGTGCTGGAGTTTAGCTCTAGAAAAAAAATTACTTAAATTCATGTTCTATATGTACCTAAGTTAAGAAATAACCTAGTCTCTGGTTTTTTTTTAAAATCTTTGGATTTGAGTCGGACAAGTTTGTATTGTCTAAACATGGTGTGTTTGTAATTTGGGTACCTTTGTAATGGTATGTTTATGTTAAATATAATTAACATTCCTACTAGTTTAAATACTGTTTGTATGGTTTCTAAATCCAAACAAGATAATACGACATTGTGGCATGCACGTTTGGGACACGTTAATTATAAATGTATGTGTGATATGTCTAAAATGGAATTAGTTCCAGCTTTTGACATGCAATCTCTTAAATGTCAAACGTGTGCTTTAACAAAAATTACACTCCAACCTTTTAAAGGTGTTACAGGGGAATCAATGGTGCTTGAATTGATTCATAGTGATTTATGTGATCTTCATTCCACACCTTCACTAGGAAATAAAAAGTACTTAGCTACTTCTATTGATGATGCAACAAGGTACTGTTATGTATACTTGTTACATGCTAAGAATGAAGTCATGAATAAATTTAAAATTTATAAAAATGAAGTTGAACTTCAACTTGGAATGGCAATTAATAAATTGCGCAGATACAGGGGAGGTGAATATTATGATCCTCTATTCTTTCAATCTGTTGGGATAATTCATGAAACCACTACTCCATATACCCCTTAAAAAAATGGTATAGTTGAGTGAAAAAATCATACACTCAAAGAAATGGTAAATTCCATGATGCTCACATCGGGTTTGAGTGAAGGTTTTTGGGGAGAAGCAATGTTTACTGCCTGCTACATCCTAAACCATGTTCCCAACAAATAAAAAAAGTTGACTCCATATGAATTATGGTTCAAAAAACGACCAAACTTTTCGTACCTACGTATGTGGGGATGTGGAGCGGCCGTTAGAATTCCCGAGCCTAAAACGAAAGTTTTATGAGGGAAAGGAATTGATTGTATCTTCATTGGATACACTGAACATTCTAAAGCATATACGTTCTATGTCATAGAACCTAATGACTTTGTTGCAATTCATACTGTTATCGAGTCATGTGATGCAGTCTTTGATGAAAGTTGTTTCATGTCAATAACAAGACCTTCCAATATTGTTAGGACTTCAACTGATGACAATTTGGAAAGTGAACTTTTACCTTCTATGGATGAAGACATGGAAGAAGGTGAACTGGCAGTTCATCAAGATAATGTTGCTCCTCAAGTTGATCCTCAAGATCAACTCGCAGAAGCAAAAGAATTAGAAACCAAAGTCGTTTGTTCCCGACTTCCAACTCTATCTAGTTGAAGGGACAAGAGAGAAAATTCAAAGTCAAATTTCTATTTTTTATCACATGGATGATGATCCAAGAACATATAATGAGGCGATGAAATCTCTGATGCTCCCTTTTGGAAAGAAGCATTTGATGATAAGATGAGTTCACTCATGGAAAATAATACTTGGTTATTATCAGATCTACCACCGGGTTGCAAACCCTTAGGGGATGTTTGGTACAAGGAATTGGGCTTAGGGAAAGGGAATTGAGCCCAATTCCCTTGTTTGGTAACCAAAGAGAATCATTAATTGAGAATTACACCAATTCTCTTTCCCTAGTTTTAATTATCTCTCAAATAGAGAGAATTTGGGAGAATTTGTGTATTGGGGTTAAAATGTAGAAATTGATTCTCTCTTCCTCACACCATATGTCGTTTACAACTTGCCGCTTTCCATACTTCTTTATTTTTCTTTTTAAATTTGTTCGTATGTTTTTAATTATTATTATAAAAATTATAATTGAGAAAAATATTTTATTTATATTTATATTTCTATTTTATAACAAAAAAGGATTATAATATTTTTTTAATCACAGAAAAACAAGAAATTCTATTACATGTTCAATTTCTATATTGCCTTGAATTGTCTAATCAACGAAACAAGAGAATTGCTTCTCTATTCTATTTTTCCTTTAAATTCTCTGTTTTACCAAACAAGATAATCAATTCTCTTTCTCGGACCCAATTTCCTTTCTCTGCAATTCAATTCTCTATCATCAATTCTCTGAATTACATTCTCTGTACCCAACGCACCCTTAGGATGTAGATGGATTTTCAAGAAGAAAATGAAAATAGATGGAACAATCGACAAGTTCAAAGCTTGATGAATGCAGGTATCGATTATTTTGATACATATGCACCTGTGGCACGGATGACCACTATTAGGTTGCTAATTGCCTTAGCATCAATTCACAAATTAAGCATACATCAAATGGATGTCAAGACAGCGTTTCTAAATTGAGATTTAGGAGAAGAGGTGTGTATGAAGCAACCGGAGAGTTTTGTTGCTTTGGGAAATGAGCATATGGTTTGTAAGCTCATCGAATCATTATATGGTTTGAAACAAGCACCTAAACACTAGCATAAAAAATTTGATGAAATTATTTTGTCAAATGGATTTAAATTAAATCAAGCAGACAAATGTGTTTATTGTAGGTTTGATGAAAAAGGCAAATGTGTTATTATTTGTCTTTATGTTCGTGACCTAATGATTTTTGGTTCGGATCTATACAAAATAGAAGAAACCAAAAAGTTTTTATCATCCAAATTTTCTATGAAAGATTTGGGGGAGGCAGATGTGATTCTTGAAATTAAAATAAAGAAAGAATCTGAAAATATTATTCTTGCACAATCTCATTATATTGAGAATATTCTCAAGAAGTTTAATATGGAAAATAATCAATAGTGAGTACTCCCTTTGATCCAAGTAGGGGTGAAAACGGGACGGATACGGGCGTATAGTACTCGTCCCGTATCCTATCCCATATTTTTTTTGTCGAATACGGAATCGAATATGAATAGGCCGGATACAAATACGAATTCGAATATATCGGGAAACGGATACGAGACGGATTCGGATTTTAACTCTGATAATCTTATAATTTTTAAAATTAATTTTTCTATAATGTTTTAAGAGAAATCGGAATATACTCCAAGATCATTAGTTATTTCGTTCTAGACATCTAAATAGCATCACTACAAAATGTTACGTACTAGTTTAGATGCAAAGAACCTAAAGATGTAGTCGAGTTGATTAATATGATTTGATATAATTAATTACATATGGCTTTCAAGCTTTTCATTATATTTATACATATAGTATTACTTATTTATTTTATAGTTAATACTCCCTCCGTTTCAAAATAAAGATAACGTTTTGACTATTTTTTACTGTTTGTTGTAGCACTTTGACTTCTATTTTTGTTATAGTTATACAAAAAAATATAGCCAAGTGAGATCTTGTTGGAATTCGTATTATCTTGTAGTTTTTAAATATCAAATTTTTATAATTTTTACTTGTACCTAATTGAGTTATTAATAGTTTAGAATGTATATTGGCATGCGTGCAGAGGAGAAACGCTACACTTAAAAAGAAACGGAGGTAGTATATTATAATATACATATAAATATATATATAAATTTTCGGATATTCGGATAGAAAATACGGATAATATCCGCATGATATTCAGATTTTTTGGATACGGGCGGATATTTGCAATCCCATATCCGGTCTCGTATCTGCTAAATATCCGCCGGATATAAAAATTCAAATTCGGATTCGAATATAATCGAATACGGCATCGGATCAGGCGGAAATTATCCGTCCCGCTTTCAACCCTAGATCCAAGTGTTAAGGTTCTGCCTAATACGGGAGAACCAATCTCGCAACTTGAGTATGCAAAGGCCATAGGATGCTTGATGTAAGCCATGACAAGCACAAGGCCAGATAATGCATTTGCAGTCGGAAGGTTGAGTAGGTTCACTAGCAAACCAAGGACTCATCATTGGCATGCACTCTGAGTATTTAAATATCTAAAAGCGACTGCAAATTATGGACTAACATATTTTGGATATCCGTGTACTTTAGAAGGATATTCATATGCTAGTTGGATTAGCAATTTAGAAGATTCATCTTCTACATCGGGCTGGATATTTTTACTTGGAGGAGGTGTCGTGTGTTGGGCATTTAAGAAACAAACCTGTATAACCAGCTCAACAATGGAGTCGGAATTAGCTTTGGCCGCGGCTGATAAAGCAGATTGGCTACGAGATTAAATTATGAAATTCCACTCTGGCCAAAACCAATGCCCCCTATCTCTCTCGGTTCATTGTGACAGCAAGATCACTATGTCTAAAGCTTATAGTGAATGTTATAATGGGAAATCTAGACATTTGGTTGTACGACATAATATGATCCGAGAACTTATTGTTAATGGGGTTATCACTGTTGTGTTTGTTCGATCACAACAAAACTTGGCAGATAACTTGACTAAAGGATTGACTAAAGATTTAGTGCACAAGTCATCAATCGGGATGGAGTTAAAGTCCATTAAATCCACTTCCCGTGAGACACCCAATACCCTCTCAGTACAACACTAAGAGCAGAATTCAATGTGGAAAGCTCCCATGAAGTGAATTGGAACGCTATTTGTCTACCATCCCAAGGTAAGTGTTCAGATCTACAAGAAAGTAAGGTTGAGATTAATCTCTTAATGATTCTTTGAAAAATTGCATGCAGGAGTGAGATTTATGGAATCACCTATGCAAACATGAAGTTTGGTCGCTTCAAGGAATAGCTATGAACTTAGCTTCTGTAATATTTGTAAAAGGATTAGGACACATGGCTAGTAAACATGTCAAGTGTAGAAAAATTATATTTTGGAATAGTTGTGTATATTGTCTTTCATGTATTCAATAAGGTTTGAGAGGTTCAATCGTTTAGACACCTCGATTCTCCAATGCTTGGATTGTATAATATACTAATGTGGAAATTCAATCTTCAAGACATTTCCATTTGTGCATCTACTTCTTATGTATGGATGTTATTTTAACGTTAAATAAGTCAAGGACCATGACAAAATGGGGGAGGATTGTTGGACATTTTGATCTTGGATGATTTATTCAAAGACATGAATATCGATGTTTAAGCAACTTTAAGAAGGGATCGTGTGGGGAGCACGCTCAAAGAAACTAAACACGGTATTGGATGATATGTTGAGATTTTCTAAATTTTAATTCAATTCTTGAATTAATTTACAGATTTTAAAATTCTATTTTATTAATTTAAAATGAAGCAGTGTGTTGGTTAATGTATAGCCGTCCCCTTGATTTCAAAATCTAAATTCAAATTGCCAATTTGAATTGCTACGGTTGGTGTCAACACAACCTTTAAACTCAACAAGTAATTTCCTATAAATACCAAAGGATTGTCTTCATTTTGGAAAACAGATCATCGACATTGATGATTATTTCCAGAAGACACGATCTCTCCTCAAAGAGTTTTTCATCATCCTACCTACATTATCTCTGGTTTTTCTACTTGCTCTCGCTGAAACGCCTACAATGTGAGTGTTTACTTTATTGTATCCATATACAAATTTAATGAAACCCAAGACATAACGTGGGGTTGAAATATTGTATGACGAAAGCTTTCAAACGCCTCAAAGTAAATCCAAGAGCATGAAAATTCCCACATTTTGTTCTTACCCCGTCGTGTCTACAATGTTTAATTTTTATTGTTTTATATTCTTAAACATTGCTATACATTTTCCTAACACCTACAGGCATACAGTCTCCTGATGTTTGAGCTCTTTCTCCTTACTATTGATATTAATCTTATTTTCCGGTTGCCTTATTTGATGTCTGCCGTTGTTTTGTTTAGTGATTGATGAGTGGATTTTTATGCAGATTTATTTTGTTTATGAATTGTGGTTCGAATGAGATAGTGTACAGTATAGGGATGTAGCAAAATTAGATGCTGATTTGATTTGTGATAGTATTTCTATGTAATCAAAGTTGAAGATCCTTCATTAGTCTGTTATCCTGAAGCTCTCACTTTAAGTTTTATGAGTAGCTGTGGTTTTTTAGTGATGTTATTGTTTCCACATTTATGTGAGTATGCTTGCTTATTGTACATGTTTGGGGATGGCTTTATCCTCTGAGACAATCTTGTGAATTTTCATTAAACTGCAGATTTAAACGCTTCCAACAAAACAACTGGATTGGGTTTACGGTTCTATACAAAGGTTTTAATTTTTTTTTTTTTTTTTTTTTTTTGCGTTCAGATAAAGATTCTTCTTCTGTCCTACATGGATGTATTCCATCTGTTTGGCGCGAAATATCAACCTTACAGCGAAACTTTCATCTTCTATGTCCTCTTCTTATGTTTATCTTTCTTGTGTTGGTATGTTGGAGGAATCAAGGCGCATCAGAATTCAGAGGCCCCCTGCCTGGGTTGGTGATATTTATGAGATTTGTTGGTGATGTTTCTTCTGTTGCCTTGTTTGTTATTGATAAATTTGATTCCCCATTGCGCTCCCAGTTGAGTTTTTAGGGATGTTTCTTGATTTTTGAGCAAGGAGTAGTTGTTGATTGATTGATTGCTGGACTGTGGTGTCGAAATGTTAATTTATGGGGAGTGCGCTCTTTGGAATATATTGGTGATTATTGCGATCCTTTTGTTATGGGGTTTCGTTATTCTGTGCTCTGTCTTTAGTTCTTTACGTGCCTCCTTTATCTGTGACAAATATTGAAATTTCCTGAATTAGTCATAAGTCAAACTGGGTCAACAAATTCATGAGTTTGGTATTTTTCTTAACATTTTCAATTTATGTCTTTCGTTGCATTTTATGTTAAACTGAATGACGGGTCACGTGTATTGTCCGAATAAGTTTACATGACTTGAATTAGGGTTATCTCATCAATTGGACTTGGAGGATATAAGCTTGATATAAGCTTAAACTGAACTGAACTTGTTCAATAAATTAATGCGTTTGGTTTTTTCTTAATGTTTTCAGTTTCTTAGTCTTCCATTACATTTTATCTTAAACTGAATAACGAGTGTTCACATGTATTATCTGAACAAGTTACATGGCATAAATTAGGGTTATCTCATCGATCGGACCTAACAATTACTAATTGACCTAGAGGGCCACAACGCAGGTGTGCCAATTTTCATATCGATTTAGTCATTAACGCATAATTTTAGTATAATTAGTTACTCCTTCTGTCGCATTATTTATGTCTCACTTTTCTTTTTGGTCCGTCCGAACACATTTGTTTCATTTCCATTTTAGGAAATCATTAAATATTAATCACCCACCTACACCTATCACATCACATCAATAAAAAAATATACTAAATTTTAAACCCACTACCATTAATAAATTTCAACTCAACTATCACATCACATATAAATAAATCAATTAAATATTCAAATACATTACAATCACATCACATAAATTATTAATTTGCCCTTAGTTTAAATACTAATCTACCCTTATATAAAACACCAACTATCCCCACATAAAATACCATGCCCAAAAGTTTTGGGACACTTCTAGTGGGACGGAGGGAGTAATTGTTTGTGCATAACGAATTAAAAATAAATGGGTTTGGCCAATTTTAACAATGAACCAGAGACTTCGTTACCAAGTACTAGTTATTTATAAAATTATGAAATTATCATGACATGGCTACTCGGTTATGATTAAACTATATATAAGATGTGTCCTAATTAGGGGTGTTAACTAGCCGAACTGAGACCGAACAGTGGTGAGCTCGGTTTGAGCTCGTAAGAATTCGAGCCGAGCTTTGACCGAGCCGAGCATTGACCGAGCTACTTCGAGCCGAGCGTTGACCGAGCTTTGACGAAATCGAGCCGAGCTCGGACAGTCTCATTTTTCATTTTCACATAATTTATAAAAAAAAATTATATTTAATATATATTGCATATAAATTATGTATATTTTATTTAATCTATATATTTAAATAATTTTAAAAATATATTTATAATTTAAAAATTATTCCATCTATCCCAATAAAATTATGTCATATTTGATCCAGACACACTTTAACTTTTAATGTTTTATATAACCTCTATATTTGCTAATAAATATATATATGTATAAAAATAAATATATTTACTAATAAATAAATACTTCTTTCATTTCACACTCCTTTAAAAGGAGATGCATTAATTGCATAGGGTAGACATGTCGGAAAAATAGTCATAGACTCTAAATTTATTTTATTTATTTTAAAGTCTAAACAAATATAGTATTAGTACAATACATTTCAAAAGACATGTATTGTATGAGATATGTATTATAAGTTAATAAAACACGAGCCTGTTCGCGAGCTTTTCGAGCCGAACTCAAAGGGGTTCGGCTTGGTTTGTAAATTATTCGAGTCGAACTCAAACTCGAGTCGAGCCTATTCGAGTCGAATTTTGACCGAACTTTGACCGAACCGAGCTCGAACTGTTCGCGAACTACCCTGGCTCATTAACACCCCTAGTCCTAATGTGGTTCGAAAAGGTGTTGTTCTATGGAAAACCAAACAACATTTTTCTTGGAACATCGTAACGATAGAGTAGTCACAATGAGTGTTAACCAAACAAAGCCAAAACAACAATTATGAATACTGGAGAGTAACAAACCAACAATGAGTGTGTGCGGCGATGAATATAAAAGCATGATAAAAGAATTTAATGGGAATCCGATCCATCACCAATCTGGCAAAGATTACAACAAAAATTCATACCTGAAAAAGCAGCCCGAAGTTGAAAAGTACAAATGAATCCCTGAAAACACCACGCTTGGCTACCATGCTTCTGAAAGGAACTTAAATCATACATAGATTGTAAGTTATACTTTGATTCAATTGAGAAAGTGCACTAGAGTGTAGAATCTAACTAGAAGTTCATCAGGTTGAGGGGCAATCTGGGATCATTCATTCTATTTCCCATGGTAAAGCTCAACAGATTGATTGCAAGGATCAAAACAAACCCGGTTGATAACACAAGTAAGACGGGTAAGAGAGGAAACGACACGAGAGTACTCCCTCTGGCAAGTGGCGTTGTACACTGCACCAAACTCATTTGACCCTCCTCCTATCTCTATCCCTGTCTCGGTCTCGTGCTTTCTCTCTTTCATGATCACCCCTCTCCCTGCTGCCACTCTTCTCACGCTCCCGGTCCCTTCCTCTATCACTTTCTAAATGATGTGCTCTTTCCCTTTCACGACGTTTTTCTCTATCCCTATTTGCATCACTTTCCTTTTCTCTGTCTCGGCTGGGCAATTTCCGTTGGGGGCTTTCGCTTCTGCTCAGGCTACGACGACGCTTTCTCACAGGCTCACCTGACTCATCTTGCCGGTCCCTGTCTACAGTTGACATCTCTGCAACTCAAAATAAAGAAAATTAAATTGAAATTATTGAGCCAAAGACAAGACTTCAACGATAGGACAGATCTAATCTAAAGAAAAGTTGAATGCAGGGACTACATTAGCTACTTACTTCGGCCAGAAGAATCTGCATTTGAATTCAGTAAACCATATTCAGCTTGGAGACGAGTCCTATGAATGGCTACTTTTCTCTCAATTTCTTCCGAGTTTTTAATTCCTCTTTCTTCAAGGGATTCACGGTATTCCATCAAAGCAACCTCAAGGCGCCTCAATTTTTGTCTAGGATGCATGGTCACATATAATATCAGATCAATTTAATTCAAAATATTGAGGGACAAGGGATTACCATATTATACTACACCCAAAAAAATGCAAGAAAAATTCAAGTTGAGTGATTGTGGCACCTCTGTTCCTCATTCATTCCACCATCGAGATGAGTTGAATTACTGGCATCTGTATTGGGCTTTAGTTCCTCAAATCTTTGGAGAGGATCACCTGCATTTTCACTACCCGAAGAATAACTCAAGCCCAAATCCCTTACACTTCTGTCCGGTTCATCATCGGTGTCATTGTCCTCTCTGGCCCACTTAGAGGACGGGAGAATCGATTCGCTTTTCCCTTCATTATTGTCAAGCTCGGATTGCCAGGTACCATCTGTTGGAGCCGAAAACACTGATCCTCTCCCTTTGGGATGCAGATCATCCTCCATGTAACTACCCCTCCCTGATATTCTTTCTGGATCCATCTCAAAGTTCGGTTCTTTTGGTCCACTTGTGCTTCTGGTTGAGCTTGACTGGATATGTGCCGACTTCAACTCATCATCGAGCTCATAACCTCTCTGTTTTTCAGCCTCTTCTAAATAGAGTAGACGTGCAACCATCATTTCTCTTCCACCAACAAGAGATAATCCATTATGCCTGCACCGTCTTTCCAGTTCCATCAAAGGCAGACTGAAGAGCTCCTTCATGGCAGCTCCCTTTCCAATTGCTAAAGCAGCATCTGGGTTTATCTTTCCTGCTTCACTGGCGTCGGTAGAACCAGGCTTCCTCTCTAGCTCAGGGGCATCACCACATATTGAATGAAAATAAATTACACCGGAGTTACTAGATCTAAGAAATGTTGCTCGAAGCCCATTCACATATGCATCCGAAAACAGAAACCAATCAGCCCATACTTGAAGAACTTTTAAAACGCGTTCCTGAAAATTGTAACAGGGACAAACTTAGGTTCTGGAGAATGAAGAAATCTTCCAGATGTAAAATGCTAGTACAAAGTAACCTTACCTTAAGGGCCTCAGCAGTAATTCGTCCAGTCACACTGCGATACAAATCATTAAAGCTTTCCATAATGTCTGGTAAAGTAGCTTCAAATTTAGTACGGTAAGCAGAAGCATTCTTCACCGGAGCACTACTGTTATGAAGGATGTCTGAGACAAGCATGAGCCTCGCAACTTTTGTGGGAATCGGAGTTTCTTTAAGAGTCAATGACTCTGTCAAAACTTCAACCACCTGAAAGTTTAAAATGTTTTAAACTTGGATTCAACATCAAATACATGTGATGATAAGCAATGTATATTAAACAATGAGTGTCTTCCTCCTCCATATATACGAAGAAAAGAAAATTAATAATAATAATAATAATAATAATAATAATAATACTGTGAAAATAAATAAATAAATAAATAAATAAAACTTGATAAATGAATTTAACAAGAGTGATCACCCAAGAAAGAAACTAAATCGTTTGGGTTTCAGAATCACAAAGCTTCATTTTGTATTTATTTACACCCTTCAAGCCCATTGTGCATACTCGCTATCAGTTCATGCAATTACCTCTCCTGCAGCATCGGCATTATCTAGCGCAAAACCCATGGCATCTTTTATTTGGCTTCTTTCTAATGTCAAAGCACGCAACATATCCTCAAATTCATCTCTTTGAGCATCTGTCAGTGTCCTTTCCACCTCCACACGCTGGAACAGTCAGATAATGTAAACATAAAAAATAAAATAAAAATAAATAAATAAATAAATCGAGCTATACAAACAAAACTGAAATAACTAGGAACAAACGCAAGCAGTATTAAAGAAGGAACTGTATGGTACTTTGCTTTTCCCAGCAGCATACGTGCTACCAGCTTCCTTTTCATGTTCCGAGCCTCTTGATGTAGGCAAAGGAGGTGGCACCCATCTTACAAGCAAATAACAGCAAGTCAATTGCGCTTGTGTAGTAAACTAAAAGATTCAGATTCGGAAACAGGAAGCATTCTCTCTTAAAAGAAACGTTCCAAAAAACCGAAAATGGGGGACTGGGGGTAATATATTCTCTGATGAAAAGAGATCAACATTTGACGTATTTCAATATTTACACATATTTTTCAAATCAATGGGTATTTTCTAGTTCAATGTAATAAACATGCATGCATTTTATGTCATGAACGGATATATATACAGAAAAAAATGAAATTTGTTGGCAATGAACTCAAGTTGGAGGAATCAGGAGGTTCAGCACGCCCCCATCAAAAGAAGATGCAGTCGACACATCAAAAAATTAAGGAGAAGAAACATTCTTTACCTTCCACTACCAGTAATCATGATGAAAGGTTCTGTTCTCCATCTCTGAAGAGTATCACCCTACACTCACACAGAATATATTACCATAAAACATTTGCTATTTGCCCCAATAAGCGAAGAATTATTCAATAAATAATCTATCTATAAATGACTAGATGCAAAATATAGGTGATTCTAGCCTTCCACATGGCATCAAAAAACAGAAAAGAAACATAAACTACTCTTCTCAAACAAATTTGTTACTGTCTATGCTCGTGTCCACAACTCTATTAATTAGATCATGTACTTTAACATAGTGAGTGTAGAAAGTTCAGAAATTTTTTGGAGAAGTACAGTTCAAGGAAAAATAGTGAGTTCATTCTCAGTGAATAATTAAGATACAGGTCTCTGGAAAGAAAAATCACATATTAGGTTAGGTTCTGAATGATAAGCTCACCTGAGCAAACGAATAGAGCCTCCAGACATAGTAAGTATGTTCCTTTGAACCAAGCTCAAACAAAAAGCTGAATAAAGGATTGCCACGCCCTCTCTCCATTATTGCTTGTTCAAATGCACAGCCCCCATCAAGGACATAAAGAGCCATTGTATCAATCACATGTTGAAGTTGTTTGTCATCAGGAGGATCAACATTAATATCAGGTACATTTGGAGTCAGAACCTACATACCCATTTTGCAAATAAATATTAGTCCACTAACATTGTTATAAAAACTAGAAAGTATAGCCTTAAAAATAGCAAGGAATGATGGAATATGGATAAATGGCTCTTGGTTTCAGACATTTTCAGATGTTTAACTTCTGCTTAACTTCTATTAGTGAAGGAGCATCACCAGACTTTGAACTTCCATAAACTGGCCTGTCTTTTTCACGATAAGTCACAGCACAAAACATGAATTCTATCACTTACCAACTCGGAGTTCTGGCATGGAACATTGGTAACAGGGGGACCAGAAGGACCAGACAGTATGACAGTGGCACCCTGCCAACATATAGAAGTTCGATCATCAAAAGATAGCAATTTGAATAAATTTATAACGAAATAATTAGGAAGGTAAAATTACATAACTTTTTTTTTTTTTTGGCAGCGAGTGAAAATATGTAGCTTACCTCCTTGCTCCTGATGGCCATATGCCCAGGCGGAGGAGCAGGAAGTGCTTGTGAAGGAAGTGAAACGGATTTCCCCCATCCAATCTTCAACTCATATTCATAGACGACAACTCCTGGGTTTAGAAAATATTCCTTTAGCTAAGTTTGTAGACTTGAACATAGGGATCAATCATAAAGAAAAACACATATACAATAAGATGAGATGAAATAGAGTACAACACAACATAATAAAATAAACCATACTTGAAGAACATTACCTTGCATTTCATCCTTTGCAGCTTGAGCATCAGCTCTATTCATGAAAGCCACAAAGCCACAATTTCTCTGTCTTCGACGTTCCTCTTCTGTCCTTGGCCACATAATTTTAACACTAGCAATAGGTCCAAATCTTCCAAATGTCCGTAAGAGAAAATTTTCATCAACCTAAAAGGGAAATAAAGAACATAAAGAGTAAATTCAAATTTTAACTAAAAATGTTCAAATTATACATAGAAGGTTTATAGGCCGATTATGAAACCACGAGATTGGAAAAGATTTCATGCATCGGAATGGAAATCAAAAAATATAACCTGAGGCGATAAATTCCCCACGTAAAGATTTGTGGTCTGTGGATCACCATCGTCAAATGATCCATGTCGTCCCATTGGGTCAAATTCATCTGGAAGCTCATCAAATCGGCTAGATGGCTGAAGTAGGACAACAAATTACTCATAAATGTTTCACAAACTTACTAAAATATTAGTGGCTAAATCATGAAATTTCAGTGGAGACATGATAAGGGTGTTGTGGCAATAACAAGGCCTTAACAATATAGGAAAGTGAACATTTTGCCCAAATGGTCACCTTTTAGATGGCAAACCATAATTTATTCAGAGAATGAGAAATTGTGAAATAATGGCAACATATTATACAAGAACAGTAGCCAAACTCCATGTGTGAATAACCTCTCTCAAACTTCAAAAATCACAAGGAAATCAACCTTTTGAGTGTGAAATATTTTTACATTTTAGAAAACACTGACCGCATGACTGTCACCATAGCGAGAATCACGCCAACTTTCACGATCTTGATTTCGCCTCTCCCTCAGCTCTTGTTCGTGCTTTAACTCCTCCATAAAATGATCAATATTACGGGACTTCCCCTTTTCTTTTTCTTTCGGCTTCTCCTCTTTCTAGAAATCATTCAGCAGAGAAATGCAGAATGATTCAGAATACAGTCATTTATTAGTTACCCAGAGAAACTTGATACTAACCTTCCTTTCGATTTCTTTACCCTTTGTTGCCATAGGAGGTGGAATGAAAGAGGGCACATACCTGCATAAAATTGAGCTATGATATACTACCTATGCCAATTTACCAATTATAAGAATTTCCCAATAAGTTTGGTTTATAACCGTCCATGCACACACAAAATCACAATTGTGTAGGAAGATACAAGAAAGCATAGTGTAGATAAGAAAAGAAAATAATAACAAAATTCAAACAGAAAGATGTCTGTTCAAACTTCAAATTCAGTAAAACAAGGACCAGGGAGCCTCCACTAAGTGCAAAAGTCCCAATGAGTAGACAGACTCTTGCATTATACTTTTTTTCTGGAATAATAACACGTTGCAAAATTGTATACTTCTTCCGTATTCAAATAGATGATACATATGGTTTCAGCACTCAGTTTCAGGAGAATAATTAAGCTATACGTAGTTGGAATTTAGTGGAGGAAACAGAAATAATTTGTTCAAATGACCCATATGTAGCTCCTCCCAAAAAAAAAAAAAAAAAAAGAAAATGACCCATATGGTGGCTGCTTAATTTGTTCAAATAATTTGTTCAAGCAGCCACCATATGTATCATCTATCTAAAATGTACGAAGTATTTGTCTAAAAGAAAATACAAAAAATTTTCATTAAAAATTTATAATTACAAATCATAATTTCGTAAATAAAAATATGGTGGCTGCTTGATTTAACTATCGCTACTTAATCTGCATTTGTTTCTCAGTCACTGTTAGATACCAGGTACTGGTGTTGAGGACTTATGATTCAAGGGTTGCTTAAATCACATTAAATATCATTATAAGATCATTTATCATACTTTGATAATTTTCTTCTGATCCACTCCAATAAGAAAAGGGCCTCAATACAATTTATCGAGGTTATATACTCAGAAAATAAATACTAAATAACAGAATAAAGATTTAACAGATTATTTAACTAAGCAATCAACTACACCATCTGCCCCAGCTCTATTCTGCATCCCAATTCATACATTCATACCAAATGAGCATCTAACAGGAATTATAAAAATATCATCATTTTTCCTCTAAACCAAACAGTTATCAAAACACTTGTTAAACCACCTCTTCCATTAGGTACGGAACTTATATGTTTGACTCATAGAATAGGACAAAAAAGCAAGTCATATGCTATCCTGAACCCCATTAAAAAGGTCACTTGCCGAGCTTGAAGAAGTTGGAGGCTTTTAAGGATGTTAGCATTGTGGCCCTAAGGGTTCCAAAGATCAACACAAATGATATTCTACGTATGGATTTTCATTATGCATAGACAAAAGAGAAAGATGAATTCTTTTCCGCAAAATTGAAAGACTACATATCATTGCCTTGATATTACAAATCTCACTGAAGAAAATATGAGTGAATTTCGTACACACTTCATCATTACCCAGTAAGAAAACTCAAGCTCTTCCATCAATTTGACAACTCATTTCCAGATTCAGATGCAGCACACTGAAACTGGAACAATATTTTCTATCTATATAAGCTGATAGTTGGGCATTCTAGATGAAGATATATTATGACTTCCTTGTCACAGGAAACCTCTATGGTCCATAACTCCTGGAAGTTGCAACAAGCTTCAACAAAGGAAGCATCTTCTGCTCAATGATAATATTTGTATTTAATATGCACAACCAAGCAAATCTCCACGATACCAAAGTTTGTACCTCTAGATATGTAGGAAGGTAAAACTGCCATAATACTTGGCATGCATAAATGAGAAATGAGCAAATAAAGAATCAGTGAGCCACTTTTATATAACTTCTACTCATTAAATACCCGAACACCACAGTCTGCATATGAAATGTCATCACCATATAGTTCTCATATTCAAAATTCCTATCACAAGCACATAGTTAATCAAAAGCATGGTTTACCTACTCCCTTTCTTTATACCAGAACCCTCATCTTTGGAATTTCCACCTGCCATCCGTGAATGAATATGCCCATATTTTTATTAATATGTCCATGTAAAAAACAGCAAAAATCATTGATTTATCCACATTGCAAAAATTTAAACGAAAATGTAATCTTTATTTTTATGAAAGATCAATTGCAGATATTATCTGAACTTTCTGAAATAGAAACAAACCTTGGGAATCATTCTTTTGCTTCTCATTCGGATTGATGGTTCCACCCCGGACAAAAGTTTTTGATCCTGGAGTATTATCGACTTGAAATGACTCTACAAATTCTTGATACAATCGTGCAGTCTCATCCTCTGCCCTCTACATATACAGAAACAGGACTTAATTTAAGGAACAAAAAATATATCACTAGACGATGATGAATTATTTGAATTATCACTTTATAAATTAAAAAGACAAAGCTGCAGAGATGCCTTTTTCTTTGCCTCCTCCTCTTCTCTATGCTTCTGAAATGGTGTCTTTTTCCGAGTACTCATCTTCCTAAGAGTAGAATCAGGAAAACAAACACCGTGTATGTCAGGCACATTCAAAAGGGAAATGAAGTTTATTTTACAGCAAAGTCTAATGAGTATAAACGATAAAGAAGAATGAGACCCAGTAAAACCCAAGCGTAAATTATAGTAGAACACCAAGAAGGATAAAAAACTGTCCAATCACAAATTTCAATAAGGAAAAACACATTCCAGAGATTAACAAACAGACATTATTACAAAAAAAAAAAAAAATGGAAACACTGTTCAAGCAAAGTTCCCAATCAAATTGTTCAAGAGACATAGTTAGGTACCAAAAATAGCCGACCAACAGTAATAAGACGAAAGAGAACTTAGGAGTTAATTATAGAAATCCAGAAAAAAGGTTTCTTCCCCAATAAGGTAAAATTTCTATTTCCCGGTTTATCTTATCCTTGAAAAGAAAAAATAAAACCCTCAGAATCAATCTATGCAGTCAGCTAATAAATGCAATCAATAACAGTAACAAAGGGAGCTCGTGGTTTCTGATGGTAGAGTGTTCAGCGAGAACAAAAGTAACAACAGTAACAGGGGAGGAGACTCCTCTTAGATTTAGCTAAAGGGCTAGAACAAGTGTTCAACCTGACCCAATCCACCCTAAAAATATCCAGATCGAGACTCCTTTGTCTTTAATTTTTTTTCCAAATAATATTTGTTGCCAATGCTTCTTATCTTAATTCAGATTGAGTTCACATTCAAGATTAGCTGCTGAAGCACTGGATTCAGCGTCTCCGTAAACTTAGTCCCAGATTAGCTTCTCAAAATCAGAGGCCATGGGTAAAACAGTCTTAAAATACGGAATGTTTAAAATGCATCATACATGTAACATGGTTTATATACAAACCCAAATTTATCAAACCGCCCGTGGCTACGATCACAAGCCACCACAAACAAGATACAGTGGCAGACAAAGGCCAGAAGATAAATAAAAGTGGTACGAATAGGGGCAAACTAGAACCCACAATCATAAACATTGACTGATTTCCAGTACCTTAGTTTCACCCACCCGTCAACAAAAACTCAAACATTAAGCCCTAGGCACTCAATCGCTTCAAATGTAAATCCAACCTTGGCTTATTTTCATATAAAGAAAAACCTCAGGATCTCGTTCAGTTAAAAAGTCATGCAACTCAGAGGAAATAGGACATCTTGGTCAAGCAAAAACTAACATAAATATTGCTTCAGAATCAGATACGAGATGAAACAAAATTCAAGATAGAATCAAGAGTATGGAACGACGGATCAATGACAAAATCTCATTCTCACAGTGCCTATTAGATGAATTTGAAAAATGTACCTTAATATATAATTGCCCAGCTTGAAACATTGAAGTTCTAATCAAAAGAATAAATAAGGGACATTATTTGAAGCAAAGTCGAAATTACCCGTCCGCGTATAGACCCGAGCCTGTCTTTTCGATAAAAGGAAATTCTTGCAAATCACAAAAGGCGAAGGAGCAGGGAGGAGAAAACTGCGGAGGCAAACTGTGAAGGAGAAGCGAGCGATGGCAGAGGGGATGAGTGGCAGAGTTGAAGGTATTAAGGGTGACTGCAAAGGGTGGGAAGGCGGTGGCGAATGCACAGATCTACGGGAATAAGAAAGAAATGAGCAGCAGCAAATAGTGTGTGGGAGAGGGAAGGGGAAATCCAACACAAACTAAATTAAGGGTTAAAACCATGTAGCCGTCCCCTGTATGAATTCGTTAGGGTGTGTTGGCCCAATGAAGTAGCTTGAGTTCCGACTCAATGACGAGTTAAGCCAAGTGTTGGTACAAACTTACCGGCTACATGGTTTTAGCCCTTAATTTTAGTTTGTGTTGGATTTCTCCTTCCCTCTCCCACACAATATTCATTTGTTCATTGCTTTCTTCTTTCCATAGACCTATGCCCTTGCAACAGTCTTGCCGCCCTCTGCACTCCCCCTCAATACCTTCAGCACCTCCATTCTCATCCCCTTCTCAGTTTGCCTTCGCAATTTTCTCCTTCATGCTCGGTCGCCTTTTTGTGATTTGCAGGAATTTCATTCCTTTTATCGAAAAGAGGGGCACAGGTCTATCAACGGGTGGGTATTTCGACTTTGCTATAAAAAAAAAAAGTGCATTATTTATTAAGGTATTTTCTTCAAATTCAACTAATACGGACTAAGAAATTGGTGTTATGTAGAATGAGATTTCATCATTGATCAGTCATTTCGTATCTTGAATTTTGTTTATCTCGTCTCTTACTCTGAAGTAATTTGTTATGGTAGTTTTTGGCTTGACCAAAAAGTCTTATTTCCTCCAAGTTGCACGACATTTTAACTGTAAGAACTCATGCGTAGGTTTTTCCTTTTCTTTTTTAAAAATAAACCAATGTTGATTTAATATTTGAAGTGATTGAGTAGCTAGGGCTTAATATTTGAGTATTTAGTGATGGGTGGGTGAACCTAGGGAACTAGAAATCAATCAAAGTTTGTGTTTGTGAGTGCTAGTTTTAAATGACGGGTGAGCTTAATGGATTGAGTGGCTAGGGCCCATCTCCAACTAAGACCACTCGATCGATCTCATCCACTTGAAAATTCATGTAAAAGTTGCTAAAAAATCCTTTTGTAGTCCTTCATCTATTAAAAAAGATTTATAATCTTAATAAAAATCATAAAAAGAAATCATAGTAACTTGGTCCCGTGCATCTAGCATTATACAGCTAAAACTATTGGGATTTCTTCATCGCCTCTTACTATCTAATCTAAATCTAAAGCTTTCAGTGAAAACATCGAGCTAGGTCAGAATCCACAATGGAAGGGAAGGACATTCTTGATTCATTTATCTTCCACCCTCTCTCAAATCTCATTCAACAATCCCAATTTAATAAGAAATCTCTAAACATCCCAATAAATTCAACATTTCTAGCATCCAAGATTCTTCCAAGTCTCCCAGTCCAATATTCGCAAATCAACTACTTTTTTTTTCTTTGTCGGGGAACAAATCAACTACTTTAGTTATTCAAGAATCAAAACTTAATTTTCAAGAATTACCAATCCAACAACCATTTAGCAATTAAATCCAAAGATACCCAATAAAACTTCTTCCAAAATGTAAATTTCCAACGACAAACCAATTCCTACAATAGAATACAAAAATGCTCAACAATGTCAACACCTCCCGCAGCCATCAACACCACTATCCAGCCACAGTGGCTGTCACCACCACCACCGCGGGCCACAATGGCCGCCGCCGTCGCGCCTCAGTGGCGCCCAGCAGCCACCGAGACATCGCCCCTGTCACAGCGTGACACCGCGCGCTGTGGTCTCACCACCAGCCGGAGGCGCTACCTCCGGCTCTGCCAGCGCTGGCCTCTACCGCCGCCGTTGCGGCGGCGACACCACTCCAGCTTTGAATTCCGGCAGAAAATGGGAGGAAGGAATGGGGAAAACGGGGAAGAAATAAAATACAAACTTAACTCTTACCTTCGAGCTCTCCAAATGGTAGAATCTTCCTCTTGGCAAAACCCGACGCCTCTTCCTCCCCCTTCTCCCAATGTTGCGATTCCACTCCTAGACAAGCCCTAGCTTCTCTTTTGTTCTTTGTAAGTTGTAACTGACGGGAGACTTGTCCGTGGGTATGAATCCGGGTCGGATTTACGGTTTTGTGTGCTGGATCATTTGATTATGGAATGAAGGGTGGGGGCGGGGTGATATCAGTCGAGTATCATGTTATTTGAGCTTGAGTTTGACAATATATATTCGAGTTTGAGCTCGAGCTCGAGTATCGTCAAGTCAAGTTTGAGCTCGAGTATCATCTAGTTCGAGTAGTTGGCGTGTTCTTTTTTTGTTAAGATCGAGCTTGAATTTGTAACTTAATTATGAATTTATTTTATTTTTTTAACTTTGATTTTGAATTTTTAACCATAGCCTAAAAGACACAATTTAATTTGATATTTAAATATTGTGTTGATTATCGTACAACTAAATATAGAACTAAAATTCTTTAAAAGTATTTTTTAATTTTTTAGAATGACTATTTTTCCTTGTTTAGATATTTTAAATAAGTAATATATTTTTTCTAATAGAAAATAGAGTGAAGTGTGAGGAAAAATATGAAACGAAGATTAATTAAAATGTGTGTTAATGGTGTTGTCGAGTCGAGCTCAGTCGAGCTCAAATACTCGAGTCGAGTTCGAGTCGAGTTTGACTTGATGCGAGCTCGAGCTCGAGTTCGAGCAAGAGTCGAGTAGCGATAGTCGAGTACGAGTCGAGTTTTTTTCGAGCCGAGTCCCGAGTCGAGTACGAGTAGCACTACTCGTTAATCACCCCTGGGGCAATGCCGCAGTGGAATCGATATGAGCTCATTGAGTGAGGCTACCCTTTCGGCCTAGCCCTTTGTAGGCCTGGTCTGGCTAGTCCCTTTTACCAAATAGGCTAAGCTTTGGTACTTTGATGTTTGAACGGACTATTTAGTTAAATAGGTATAGGTTAAGTTTTATAAAAATCTATTTAACCTATTAGGTCAGCATTTTTAATTTTTTATGTAAATTTTTTTATAAATTATTATTATTATTTTGGCTTGACAGCCAGCCCGCCAAGGGGCTAGGTAAGAACAAGAAAAAAGATAAGAAACAGAAAACAGCAAAACCAAAGGAAAACCAGCAAGGAAGAAATCGAGGCAACTTTATTGCCTATGAAACCAGGTACCCGCTGCATCAGCAGCCATAAGAGGCTTTAGACGATCCGGAGGAAAAGCTCATGTAGTATAAAATAATTTACTCTATGCCCCCATCCGAGCAATATCATCAGCGACCATGTTCCCCACCCGCAAGATGTGCTCAAACCGACAGATGAGAAAAGAAGGCCGGGCATCGTGAATCTGAGCCACAATGGAATAAAGCCAATGGGTGACTGGAGTGGGGGAGTTCATAAGGCCCAAAGCATGAGTAGAATCACATCTACATAACACCTCAGAATATCCCTTCTGCTTAGCCAGGAGAAGACTGAAACTTTTGACAATTTCGTCCACACGAGCTTTTTCCAAAATATACCAGGTTAGATTTATTAAATGAAAACCGTTATGATTTATGGAATGGGTTTAGGGATATATCAAGATTATTAGTCTTTTATTACTCAAGTGTGGTGCTTGGTTTCAAATGGCGCTGTGGTCCTCCCTGTCATGAAATGTTGACAAATCTCATGGCACAGCGGGGATAGGTTGATCTTCAGTCTGTCACACTGAGGATCCCCGGAAAATATGCCATGATACTTCTCATCAATTCTTGCCATAAGATTTCCTGCCATGAAACTTTTGACAGATTTCCATGACATGAGTATTTTCCGAAAAATCATGATCCTGGTTCAGATTTTATTTAACGAAACCAATTTATGACGGCGGGGTTGTGATTAGGGATACATTTATAAGTAGTCATGTTTTTATTGCTCGTGTTTAAGAAACTGTGGCCCGAAAGCGCACGGTGTCAAAAATTGCAGTAATTTATAGTAAGACCGGATCGTTCACTGGAGGATGTGCGATAGAAGCAGGGCCCACGTCGTTTACTAAGATTTTCCACTCGGTTACTCGATTCAAGTGTGTGAAATGACTAACAACTACTTGACATAATTTAAACTAAGCTATGAAAGCAACTAAAATAAAGCATATAAAATTATTCTAGAAAGCAAATTAAATTTAATCTAAGAAAGCAATAGAATTATTCTAAGAAAGCGATTAAAATTATTCTAAGAAAGCAGATTTAAAATGAGACAGAAGAGACAGGAAGAAAAGAATAAAGATTGGACAAGATTCAGATGAAACACAATTAAACTTCCATTTTGTTACACAGATCTTTGTTTGGGATAATTCGTTCAGTTAGCTAATTCTCATGCTCTCTATACCATGTTCCCTTTAACAGACAGGTACTTACAGTAAGAGTTTACCTGCTCTTAAGACAGCAAAATCTAAGATACCACAGACTCACAACTGCCCTCACACGGCCGTGTAGAGACATGTTATTTATCTGTGGTGGACAAGCAACACCTGACAAATCATTTATTGAAGTGTCAAGTACCGTTATCTTTCCCCCATATCACACCCAAAGATTCTAATCAAGCCTGAACTATCCCTTAACTCTCAGTCCTAGTAGCAGTTACACAACTCTCAATACAACCGAGTGACCTCTAACGAAAGCATTTAAAAGAAAGCGGTAAAGAAAGCATTTAAAATCCTATCACTCGGAGGTTTTTGAAAGTCTGACCCTCTGGTAGTAAAAGAAAGCCCCCAGTCAGAATGACCGGATGTGGATCAAGAATTCCCTATTCTCGGTGAACCGCTCGCAGTGTTCACTTCTCGTCGGGTGGTTGTGAGATACAAACTAATGAAACGAACTAATAAATTAGTTCGTTCCGGATGCACTCACTCAGGACTCAAAAATAGGCTTTGGCAGAAGAAGATAGCAGTTGAAAGAATACTCAACCCTACCTTAGAAAATAACCAAGGCCCGAATGTTGTTCCTCTAGTATTATCTGTCACACCTTATCGGAATCCAAGTGGAATCTGACCCAGTGCAATGTTTAATACAAGATTTTTACCAAACAGCAATTTTGGAAAATAATAAATCTGAAAATCATTCCCTATCAGGTACTAGACTCTCAATTAAAACACAGATCCTTTCAGTCTAGGTGAGACTTAATCGCTGACTCTGCTTCTAATTTCCCAAAATCAACCCCCAGTCGGATATGAATTAGTCATAACTGTCGAATTTATCCCTTACTCAGATCCGGATTTTATAAAGGAATTTTTGTTGGAAATTTATTATGAAACATCTGATTTAAATCAAGACTTCTATGTCCAAGGGAAGGATCCCAAAATAATATTGACCACAATATCTATATAATATTATCATGCATAAATTTATAAAGAAATGTAAATAAAATAATCCAAGATATAAGGTGGGTTTAGACAGAATGTGAAACACAGAGATGAAATAGCCGGAGATGAGAGGAATTTATTTGGCTAAAAAGATGACTGAAATAACTGGGGTTATCCGGACTGCAAACATCTGCTATCCAGGTCCCAACTATTCCAGGTGGAACGGTTTTTAGACAGTGGGATGCCCTAAATGACAGTTGCCGCCGTCATATTGGACTCCACTATCGTTGAAATTGGATAAGAACCCACATGTTCTATCACTGCAATAATTATTAGATGACACTGGCAACTATCATCTAACATTACTACAGCTCCAGATTCGGGTTTGAGATTAAAATAAAGAAAAGAAAACTGTGTCTGGATAGGAGTCAGCTGAGCAGCTATTATAATCCCGAATGGACAAACCGCCAAGGCTTCCACCGACCACTATTCGGACCATGCAAAATAACATCTAATAATTGATATACAGACCACGAGCTAGTCTTCCGTGTGGGAATACCCGCCAACATTAGTCTGATATATCTCTTACTAGCTGTTTCACACAACACGAGAAAGACAAAATAAATAAAAGAAAAGAAAATATTTTTGGGTCATCTTGCATGAGAGACATTGGTTTCTCATGCAAGGTATGGAAATTATTCCATAATTACTCTTCATGTCTAAATAATCATTCATTCCATAATTAACTAATTACAGTCCGGATTATGTACTTAGATCATTAGAGTTTAATCATTTGTAGAATAGTCTTTTAATGGGAAATTGAACAAAGTTCTTTATATCAAATTGATCATGGATTGAAATCTTTGGGTTTCAACCTCAAAATATCAATATAAAGGTTCAATTAATTAATGGAGTGAGATGAAGAGTAAAAGTTTGGCAAAAAGGTCCCACTTTGTCGCGATGCAGAGTTTATGTCGCGGAGCATGGCTCCGCGACAAAGGTTTCGCGACAAAGGGGTGGGAAATAAGAGGAATGGAATTTTGAAAACTTAGGGTTTGCTTTGTCGCTAAGTAAAAAATTTTGTCGCGGAACGTGGTTCCGCGACAAGGGGGCATAGCGACAAAGGGGTTGAAAATTGGACAAGGCATAATTCTTGTCGCGGAACAAGAGGTTTTGGCGCGGAACGTGGTTCCGCGACAAGGTAACTCCGCGACAAAGCCCTTCCAGAATAAAATCACAAGTATTTGGGTCCTTGGTCGCTAATCAGGATTTTGTCGCGGAACGTGGTTCCGCGCCAAGGGTTGTTTCGCGACCAAGGGTTTTAAAAATAATGGTTAACAAATGTTCTTTGGCACCTTTGTCGCCAAAGCGTCATTTTGTCGCGGAACGTGGTTCCGCGACAAGAGTTGTTCCGCGACAAAGGTGTGCCCAGTACACATGTCAGAAAAGTAAAGTGGAACAGTGGCATGCATTATATGTGATCTCACCCATTTCAGATTCAAAAGCCAAACTAAGCTAAAAATGGACAAAACAAAATTTGAATCTAGCTAGAACATGCTTGAACAATAAAGAAATAAAACAAACTTAAAACTTAAGAAACCCTAATCTGAGCTTGATCACCCATAAGCGTGCAACATTATCCCAAGAAAAAGTCACCAAGCAGTGACATTAAAATGCAAAACAAGGATCAAATGACCCAAGGAAAACGAAAGCGGTAAGATCCATGGGGTGTGAGACCCATTCATGATTTTGGGACACAAATGGAGAATGTTTTCCCATATTATTAAACGGTGTTGTTCATACCCATGATTTGGGTACCACAAACCCTTAAACAAAAGTTTAGAACGAGAAATAAGGAGTAAAACTGGCTATCTAGCTAAAGTGCAAAAGATTACATCTAACTAGTGCATAAATTAAATAATACAAGAAAAACCTAACTAAACTACCCTAAACTAAGCTAACTACTAAGCTCCCAACTTGTCTTCAAGAAGGTGTATTTTCTTTACAATTCTTCCAACCTCTAGCTCAAAGGAAACACCTCATATTTATAGAGGGGAAACCCTAAGCTCATGGGCCTTGATTTGAGCCCATTGTGTCTCAAGACATCACACACATCACAGCTTTGTCTCGGAGCACCAAGTTTGGTCGCGGAACATACTGCATGTGGCAAAGCTTCTCGACTGGGTCTTGTGTCTCTAATAATGGACCTTTGTCGCGGAACAGGGCATCGCGACAAAGGTATCGCGACAGATGGCTCTGGCTGGTCTTTTCCTTCATCTGAGCTTGCTTGGTCGCGGAGCGTTCCTTTGTCGCGGAATCATGCATCGCGACAAAGGGGCTTCCGCGACAAAGGTGTTCCTGGGCCTGCTGGATTGGGCCAGATGGGCCGAAAGTATTCTTTTTGTGGGCTTTCTCTCTCTTTTTCCCATCTTTTTCATTCCTTTTTCTTTTCTTTTCTTTTTTCTCATGTTTTTGGATTTTTCTAACATAAATATGTAATAAAATTACGTATTTATGCCTTTTTCACACCAGCTTATTATTTTTACAAGTATGCATAAATCAGTCCAATTCGACTGCTTTCTTACTTAATGTAAGACCGAAATGCGATCAAATGCCCGTTTAAGACACGGAAATGGATTGAAAATAATGGTCATTTCTGGCCATTATCAACATCCTCACATTTAATACTGATCATCCCCGAGCAGTCAGAGTCAATGTTCGTAAGAACACGGACTCTACATATTCAATTCATTTTCGTGGCTTCATAAATCACATACTTTTTGGATTGGGATAAGACAATCAAAGATTACAAGTATTAAACTCCCTTGATTGCAGTGTTTAATGAAATGATACTTGCTCACTACATCGGGCCTACAAATCAAACATTATTATCAATCCTTCATGAATATCATGTTTGAAAGATGCAAAGATAAAAAATTAGAATTAAGGCATGACATGAACATTCTTAATGAAACAAAGCCTCACTTATAAGAGAATCGGAAAATTCACTCACTCTCAATTGGGGTTTAATCATTGAACGCTCAAAATCAATTTTAATTAAATTATCCCATAAGCTTGCAATCAGACCAACTTGCCACCTGCTCATTTCTTCAAATCGAGATCACGAGGTCTTATTTAAGGGTTAAAATGGGGCATACGGTTGTAACATCAGGTAGGAAAGGGAAATTATTGGGCTAAGAAGTGGCAAGAATTAATCTATCATGACTTTGGCATTTTTATTTAAGATTTATGAGCATCAATGTTTTTCTTTTCTATTGCATGACATTAGACTATTGTCTAATTGCTTGTCATTTGCAATTTATTTGTGTTGAATGGGATTCAACTCTCCTTCTTTTTTTTTTTTAATCGGTTTATGAGATACCGATTTAATGGATTGATGATCATAAATTGTAATGCCTTGATAGAATTCATTCTTGCACACTTGGGTTTGAATTTCTTGGTCTTTTTGTAGGGATAGAAATAATATAGAGGGCTTCAAAGAAAAATTAGGCTTATAGGCTCAAATTGGTTAATCCTAAAGGGAAAATATTTTTGGGTTTGGATTTCAAAAGAAGGCCAAAAATTTGGGTTTTTCTAAGTGCCTCGATCATATGCTCGATTTTTGGAATATGGCATGATCTTGAATCGGTCCCAATCGCAAGTTCTAGTGTCCTTTAACTAAAATGATTTTCACACATCAAAGAAAAGAATGAGTAAAAATGACTCAAGGCTCAAATCTCACATGGAATGGTTCATTCATGTCATACAATATTCTTAAATATAATCTTTGAAAATTTCTTACACTCTATTCAATTAAATTCTCAACATGAGGACTCATTACCCAACAAGATGATTATATCATTAAATTTTTATAGCTCAAAACCTCAAAAATTCATATCATGCATGTCTTCAATTATATTATCCCAATTTAAAAGTTTGAAAATTTAATCATAAGCCTAAATTCAACATGTGAATTTAGAGCAGGTTTATGCATATTTTTGCTGGTTATTTAATTTAAAGCAGTAAAGAGGCACTGCTGACATACAGAGTATGTCCACAGCGTATTTTTGGCCTGACAGTCACTTATTCATCTTGGACTGTGCAGACATCTTTTCAAGAATAAAATTGTTTGGACTGCAAAATTCCAAAATTAAAACAGTGAATGATATCAATTACAAGAGATTCCATTGCAATCAGAACGATTTTGCACAAGGGGAATGAAATTCTCTTATATGATATTTACAATTATGCTCGATTGATATGACAATTACATACTTAATCTGTTTTCTCCCCTGGCTGACTCGATGGTCCTGCTGCATCTGATGGAGGTGGGGGTGGCTTGGGAAGTTGACTGATGAGTGCTTGCATTAGTGTTTCCATCATTCTGCGCTGCCTCTCTTCACTCTCCACCCTTTCTCTGTGCATGCGCTCTTCTCTTTCCATCATCATTTGCCTGAATTCCGCCTCTTTCTTTTCCTTCTCCTGCTTTTCCTTTCGCTTCTCTTCCTTTTCTCTCCTACGCTCTTGGCGTTCTTCTTCTCTCTCCCTCCTTCGCTCTTCACGCTCCTCTTCGGCCCTTTTCCGCTGTTCCTCTTGGCTTGCCATGACTACGTCAGTCATGGACTTCATTCCCTCGAGCATAGATTGACTCATCCTGCTCACCATCTCAATTGTTTGGGAATCAGCAGGGAACTGAGATATGTTCTGGCTTTGAGGAGGCATCTGAGGTTGAGGTTGAGTCGGAGGTGGAATTGGAATCTCTGTTCGTTCTTGGTCCGCAGGGGGCTCTTCTTGGACATTCGAAGGTCCTGCATCAGCACAGGTTTTCTGTGTTCCCTTCTTTGTCTTGGGCTGCCTCTTTCTCTTTCTCGATGTCTGCCCACTTGATATGAAAGAGGATTGAGCGTCTGAATCTCCTCTGCCGAACAGTTGGGGAAGGGAATATTTGATACTCTCACACAAGGGAAGTCTTGGCACACTGATAGGTGGGTTCACTTTCACCACTGTGTCACCCTCAAACGCGCTCAAATCAACTCCCTGAGCTATGCAGATTCTCCTAATCAGATTTGGATAGCATAGCACCTGTCTATCCTTTATCCGCGTTATCATCACCTCGAATACATGCCTCCCCACATTCAATTTTGCTCCGCTCCACATTCTTGCAAATCCCATTAGTACATTCCCGGATGTGGTGTGCGGATGCGAATTGGGCCGGATCTTGGACATGTAGAACTCATAAGTTGGCATGAACTGTATCCGCAGCCATTTTGCATTGAATGTATGTCCTGGGGCGGTCACGCTTGTCATGCTGTTGGCCAAGGTTGCATACCTCGCATATTCACTCGTTTTGGCTCTCTTTGTCATGATCTCATCAGGGGGAAATTCGCTTTGGATATCTGGAGTCCCGAAGAACTGATTCAGCCAGTCAGGTGCAATGTTAATCACTTGTCCACGGATCCATGTTGTTCTGGCATCTTTATCAATGTTGCAGAAGAATTCCTTTGTTAGCTCCACGAAGCCATCTTCGTCGTGATGCAACATGAAGTTACCCCACTCTTGATTTCTGTAGAAAGTCTCAACAGTGGGGTGCGACAACGCATCGGGTCTGAACCCTTTATCTGGCACTATCATCTTCTGCAACTTCTTATACTTTTCTGCATTCTCTTTGTTGCCATTGAACTTGATCTGAACCTGTTCTTCACTCAGCTTTTTCTTCTCATATTCCTTTGAAACGCCCATTCTTTGCCTCACAGTATTCTCAAACCAGAACTCGACTGGTCGAATGGATCCGACAGATTCGTCGTCGCTCGTGTGCCAGTCTGTTTGATCGTCCCCTTCCTGTGGCTGATCATCCCTTGGTTTAGCCTCATCTCCCCTCTGACTTGGCTCTCATTCTCCATGAGCTGTTTCATCTCCGAATTCCTCCTCAACCTGTTTAATTACATTTTTCATTGTATTGAGTTCACAATTTACAGGCAAAGAAGATGTAGTTACATGCAAATTATGGTTATCAACATCAGTTGATACCTCCTCCTCCTCCCTAATCCTCGCAGCTCGTCCAACTGGACGTTGCAAAATAGGCGCCATCTGGTTCATGAATTCTTGCTCCTCCTGCCACGCTTCCTCTTGTTCAGTGGCATCCTCTTCCTCTCTAGCCTTTCGCTTTTTCTCAGCTTCTTGCAGTTCAACAACTCTCTCTTTTACCAAATCAGAAAGCGAAATGGGATCTGCTCCCTCTGCAGCTTCATTCACAATTCCTTGAACCTTTTCCTTAAGCGCAGAGGCCATGAGATGGTCGTCTGGCTGTTCTTCCAATGTTTTTGCCAATGCTGCTGGATCAATGGACTCATGCGAGCCTTGGGGTTGTTCAGCTTGATGCGATGATCCTTCTTTAGTGATGACTGCCTCAATTCTGGCCGAGCCAACAAGAGGATCAATGATTCGTGATGCTTCTGTGTGATGACGGATTTGTTCAGGCCCTTCTCCTCTATCAATCCTTGCTTCGATCTGTTCGTTAAGCCTTTTCCTTATATCTCCCCGGATAGTCTCAGCATCATGTGCAGTGGGGCCAGTCCATGCAGGAGGTTGTTCTTCTTTAATTTTCAATCCACGCCCCTGCACTTCTCCAGTGATCTTCAGCTCGAAGTCTTCCTCATTACCCCGCTCAGCCTCTCCAGATTTCCTGTTTTCTAGATCAGCTTGCATCTTCTTGGCAGTTTCTTCATCTTTCGTCTGCTGAATGTTCCTTCGGATCTGCTCTTCCTCTGCAGCTTTCTTTTCCATTGCCAAGCGTTCTTCCTCAGTCACCTTCTCTACTCCCGAACCACCTGTTACTTGATCCAGCAAACCAGCTAATGCAAATTCATCATTTTGCATCTTTCTGGCTAGCTCAGCATCGAATGCCACTTGATGCTTCTTTTTCGGAGGTGGTGGTGGCATCGGCTTCTTACCCCTGTCCTTGGGATCTGTGGGCTCTGCCACTTTCCTAACAGTTGGTTCAGGTTCCTTGATCTCCACTTTCTTTTCTGGAGCTCTTGTTGGTTTATCTTTGTCAGCAGATTTTATCAATCTTCTCCTCGTTCCCGGTTGAGGTGCTGGCTGACCTTCAGATGTAACAACAGTAGTGGAGGTTTTCTCGGGCTGTATGGGTGTCTTAGTGGTGGCAGGTGCTGGTACTTCAGATTGAGCTGGCTGCGTTGGAGTCCGGGTTGCTTCTTGTTGCACCACTGGCTCGGACGTAGCAACTTCTTGCACGTCAGTCTGCCCTCTAGGCGGCAAAGCCGAAGCTTGTACTGCTGGCTGGGTAGGCTGTGGGTTGGCCTCAGGAGGGGTGGAAAAATAAGCATCAATCTCAGCATCTGGGTCCTCTGGATCTTCCTGAGCTTCTTGAGTTCCAAACAGTTTGTGTGCAAACCTCAGATAATCATGCACGAATGTCTGACTTGTTACCCGAACCAGTTTAAGTTCCCAAGCCTCCTTAATCCGTGTGCAAAACAGGCGCCTGACTTTGTGGTCATAGTGCATGACCTTTGTCTTATTTCCTTCCTTCCCATACCTCAAGGCTTCTCTATCCATTTCCATGAGGAGTTCAAGATATGAGGTTCTATATTGCTCCATCATGGTGTTGATCATGTCTCTTTCTAGCTCTTCTGTCACATAGGTCATCATCTGTGCTTTGTCAAACGTCAGATATTCCTTTGCTTCAGCCTCGGTCATTAATCTGAGCTGCACCTTCTTTTTGGTCAGTACTGACCAATTGTGGTGCTGCACCTCATAAAGGGCTTTTTCCCTTAGTTCTCTGATGTGCTCGGGAAATCCAGGATCCACCTGAGTTCCCCTTTCCACTGGTCTTGTCTGGCCAAACCGCTTGTTTATGAAAATTGTCTCAAAATTATCCTCATCTGGCAAGATCAATCCTTCATCCAATCTTTCTTGTGTTATGAAACCCTTGCCTTGTCCCCACAGAAGTGCCATTTCATGCCATTCTTTTCGAGCTGCATTGATTGCTTCTCTAAACTTGTTTATCATGGTGGAGTTCCTTTCTGTGTTGAACTCCTCAATTCTCCTCAGTTTGTGGCGCAGGTTGTAACTCATCTCCCGATGCCTTAGCTTAGCCTGCCTGGCCACCCATCTCTGCTCTTCTCTTCCCATGTTATCAAATAACCTCGGGTTCCAAATGCAAGGGAAAGCTTCATGCATTGAAATGGCTCCCTTTGACAGTATCAGGCTTACCGGTAAAGGTCTTTCCACGAACTGCAATCGCACTTGTGGGTCTATGGGCTGGTCGGGAATGAGTATATCATAGTTTGAGATATCGATTCCCACTGTTCCATCTTCTAGATGACGTTGCCAGACAGCTGTATGTATTTGGAACTTCAGCGTGATTCTTTCCAAATGCACTTCGGGTGTCATTATGGAATCATGCGGAGCATGGTCTGTCATTAGTTCCCAAAACTTCAGCATGTGATGGGAGAAATCCCTTTCTATGTTCGTCAGAGCGGTTGATCTATCTTCAGGGGGGATTTTTACGTCCCATCCGGGTCTCAACGTTAGCTCAGCTTCAGTACCCTGGTCCAATGGAACACTGTACACGCTCATCAGAGCCTCCCTGAGCCTCTTAATCTGAGTCCTGTTTGCAGATGCCTCTACTGCTGCCTGATGCAGAGTGCAATCGGGTAATCCAATAGCTGACTTAATCACTAATTCATTCCTGAAAAATATAGAAAGTATTAATTCCAATCAAGTTTTTATGTATTTTTGAGTTTCAAGCCAAAAATCAACATCCTCACATTTTGAGCTTTGCTCGAAATGTGATTTATTTGATTAATACTCAAAACATTATTATAAGGCGGATGCCACTAATTAATTTAAAAAGGTCTAAGTCATTGGACTTAGAGAATTTTTTAGTAGGCTATTGGGCCCAAAGAGGTTGCTTTTCCAATTTTATTAAACAAGCTCGAGGCACTTGTTGAAAATGGAATGAGATGATGATGATGGAATGGATAGCTCGAAAATGGAATGTGCAGTGGAGGCGTGGCGGGATGGATTTGCTATTTCCGGATTGTTTGGACTGTCATTGGACAGTTAAACCGTTCAAGAGAATGCAAACACTATTTTTTTTACTTTTTGAAAAGGTTGACTTGATTTTATTTAATGAAAAGTGGGATGTGTGTGGTCCCATTTTTGGATTTTGTAAAGAGGTAGCAGTTGAGGTGGCAAAATACTGCTACTTAACTCACACTTTTTAGTTCCATTGAGAACAAAAACAACTTGTCAACCAAAATTCCTATCACTATTTTTGTCTTTTAGTGGAAAAGTGATCTGCTGAAAGGGAATTGGGTGCTCGGTCATGCCAAAACAATACAAACACTCACTTTTTCAATTCTGCAGCACACATACACGGTCATACCAAAACAGGAAAAGACATTAAATGTCAAATTGGCATGCAACACTCATGAGCACAGTAAGGCAAAAACATAAGATCATACTCTTATCCTGGCTAAAACATGGAATCACACTGCCTCATGCTTCATAATCATGAAATCAAACACAATGACATGCTTCAAACTAACAACATCAAGACATTCAAAAATGCCCAAATGCTCGTTGGTTTTCCAAATTTCATCACTCATAACTAAGAACCCAATAGAGCCCTAAAAATTTTTAAAATACACAGAAAAATGGTGATTCTACCCCCTAACTGCTAATATGCTCTCCAACAGCCCTAAGTTCAAAAATTTCAAAACTCAATAACCGAACTCCCCTGTGCATTCATAATACAAAACAACACTTCCCCTTCCTCTAAATCATGCTCGGCCATTACAGTAATAAACAGGGAATCAAAATCCAACATGCCCGAACCACACATTCCCTAAAATCGAACTCGGATAAGCATAAAAGTCCAGAACAACATAAACTCATACGCTTTCAAGTTCCAGAACACAAAAAATCCTCGAAACCACCAAGATGCGAAAACAGGGGCAATGGGTGCACGAGAAACAATCAAGAAAAACACTTACCAAGGCTCGGCTTTCTTAGGGGACGACGAAGACGAGGGTTCCATTGGGTTTGCGAAAATCGGACAGAGTTTCCCCCGAGTTTGGTGGTGTGAGTGTGCGAAGAACACGGTGGTGTGCTTCGGAAGAGGCGGTTTCGAGCACGAGAGATTTTCCGAAAATTTCTAAGTGTGGGAGCGTGGGGAAGAAGAGGGAGGTGGAGAGGTTTAAATACTAATGGGCCGGTCGCGGAACCCTAGCCCATGGTCGCGGAACAGGATTACGCGACCAGGCTCGGCGACATTAGAGGTGTCGCGGAATATGGGACTTTGTCGCGGAGTCATGCACCGCGACAAAGTGTACCGCGACAAAATGGCAAGGAAGAATGGAGTGGTGTGCCCGTGTCGCGGAATAGGGACTTTGTCGCGGAGTCATGCACCGCGACAAATTGTTCCGCGACAAAGACAAACAGAGTTCAGGGATGAGTGAAATTTTGTCGCGGAATTTGCACATGGGCGCGATGCTGGGCATCGCGACAAAATGATCACTCCGCGACAAAGACAAACAAGGTTTGATGATGAGGGGATCTTTGTCGCGGAGTTGCACTTGGTCGCGGAACGTTGTTCCGCGACAAAATGGTCATTCCGCGACAAACTTTTTTGAATTTTCAAATTTTCAACGGACTGGGCCCGAGTGTGATGTTGGGCCTGCATCTATTTTATTTGATTTGGACCTAAATGAATTCAGTCCAAGTAAATTCAAAACATTGGGCCATTATTTAAAATAATCTACTTGCATAAAATTAGGTTGGGTCAGTTCCATTTATCTGCGAGATTTATTCCGGATCTTAAATTTCTTTAAATTCCAAAAATAATTTCTCAGATTTGTGGAATTTTCCCAACCAAGAACCTGGTTTTCCTTGCTTTTTTTTTTTCTGCTCCTCCTTTTTGGGTGGTTCCGAATTTCCTGCAAGACAGATAAATACCCATTAGGTTAGGTTTTCTCCTCAGTTCAACATCCTCACATTTAGAGTCTTGGTACTCTAAATGTTCAATTAATCTTGAGGGTACTTTTTCTGTTCTGGATTAAATATATTCATTAAACTAAGCTAATCTATGAGTAATCAGGAATGTAATTCTCTTAATAAACGACGCTGCATCCTCCCCGGCAACGGCGCCATGAAACTTTTGACAATTTCGTCCACACGAGCTTTTTCCAAAATATACCAGGTTAGATTTATTAAATGAAAACCGTTATGATTTATGGAATGGGTTTAGGGATATATCAAGATTATTAGTCTTTTTATTACTCAAGTGTGGTGCTTGGTTTCAAATGGCGCTGTGGTCCTCCCTGTCATGAAATGTTGACAAATCTCATGGCACAGCCGGGATAGGTTGATCTTCAGCCTGTCACACTGAGGATCCCCGGCAAATATGCCATGATACTTCTCATCAATTCTTGCCATAAGATTTCCTGCCATGAAACTTTTGACAGATTTCCACGACATGAGTATTTTCCGAAAAATCATGATCCTGGTTCAGATTTTATTTAACGAAACCAATTTATGACGGCGGGGTTGTGATTAGGGATACATTTATAAGTAGTCATGTTTTTATTGCTCGTGTTTAAGAAACTGTGGCCCGAAAGCGCACGGTGTCAAAAATTGCAGTAATTTATAGTAAGACCGGATCGTTCACTAGAGGATGTGCGATAGAAGCAGGGCCCACGTCGTTTACTAATCACATAAGAAATGTTTCCAGAAATCCACTCCACCTGTCATGTTGCCTACTTAATCATGTGATTGGATGTGCTTCAATGTGTCATGGTCCATATGGAGTATAATTTCGCGACCTCTTAAATAATTCTGCCATGTTTTCAGTGCCCTAACTACAGCCAACAGCTCCTTATCACAAGTGTAGTTTAGCTGAGCTCTTAAGAACTTTTTGCTATGGTAGGCCACTAGCCGCCTTCTTGTATCAGAACTGCCCCCACATCCCGTTCCCGACGCATCACATTCGATCTCAAATAGATAGTCAAAATTAGGTAGTGCTAGGACTGGAGCATGGGTCAGTTTGTCCTTTAAATCCTCAAAAGCCTTTACTTATGTAATCCCCCACTTGTAATTCCCTTCTTTAGTAATGTAGTCAGGGGTGCCACGATGATACTGAACTGTGGGACGACTCTTCGAAAAAAAACCCACATAACCCAATGAAGCTTATTATTTCATACACGGAGGTAGGTGACTTCCATTCAGTTATGGCAGTAATCGTGGACGCATCCACGTTAATATTTTCTTATTAACAATAGAACCCAGAAATATCGCCTCCGGTACACATAAGGTGCATTTTTCCATATTGGCGTATACTTGGTCCACACAATTTCTCCAAAACCTGTTCAACATGTGAGATGTGGTCAGATAGACAGTTGCTGTAAACAAGTATATCATCAAAGTATACAACAATAAATTTTCGAATATAAGCTCTTAAAGTCTCACTCATCAGTCTCTTGAACGTAGACGGTGCGTTGGTGAGCCCGAACGGCATCACCAGCCATTCATACAACTCGAACTTAGTTTTGAACGCTGTTTTCCATTTGTCATCGGGTTGCATTCTGATCTGGTGGTACCCGCTGTGGAGATCTATTTTCGAGAAGATAGTGGATCCACCTAGTTCATCTAACATGTCACCAAGTCGTGGAATTGGATGGCAGTACTTAATGGTTATTGCGTTTACTGCCCTGCAGTCTACGCACATCCTCCACGTTCAATTTTTCTTATGAACTACCAGAATAGGCACAACATAGGGAAAGACTCTCCCGAACCCATCCTTTATCCAGCGAGTCTTGAACTTACTTTTGGATTTCCTTCCTTTCTTCGGGATTCATCCGATAAGCTGGTTTGTTCGGTATGGATGCTCCTGGAACAAAGTCGATGAGATGCTCAATGCCCTGTATTGGTGGGGGCACATCTTTCGGAGAGACATCATTGTTTCTTTCTAACATCCTACAAAATTCATTTGGATATTCAGGTGTAGTAGGGATTGTTTCATTATTATAAACAATGGATTTAATATGGGCTAAGAAACAGAAACCTGAAAAGTCAGGTTCTTGTATAGCTTCGTGGAATTCGGTCATCATGGACAACAAAAATTGATCTGCAAGTAAAACAAAAGAATCATTAGCCTCAGATAATGGCTGGCCCACTTTACCTTTAAGATTGTTCTTCTGCTGATATTCAGCCTATTCTTTCTTTATGTTCTCCAACAAAGTCCTCTGATTCTCGTTATTTATTGAATGGCCTTGCCGACCAATTCCCCCACTCTCCTGGGATGAGTCACATACAGACGATCCTTGAGCATGGGATTCAGGTTCAACTTCAGTATGGTGACATACTCATGCTCAGGTAACTGTGTTTTGGCTTGCGATTTCAACATGCAAAATTGCACCATGAAATCGACCACTGACTTATTCAGCTGCTGCCGAGTATTAGCCTGGTCAACCGTTGAGATATCTGGGTCAAAATTGTAAAAGCGATCATGGAGCAAACGTTCCATTTCCTGCCAAGTGGTTACTGATCCGGCTAGCAGGTTTATGCACCACTCGAATGCAGGTCCAGTAAGGTATAAACTGAACAACTGCAACTTGTGGTAATCATTTTAGACCACCTCCAGGGCCATGAATCATCAAACAATCTCAATTGTGGACTTTTCGAGTCCACCATAAAATGTGCTAAAATCTGGGATCTAGTTACCCCTAGGCAGAAGACAATTTTGCTTATCATAATAGGGTTTCCATACATAGGCCTCTATCCATGACAAATAAGGTCTCAAAAATGGGCGTGGATGACTTCCGCGATCATCTGGGAATCAACGACTCGCCGATCCAACTCAATTAGGACAATGACATGGATGGCTCTAGCAGTAGTGTGCACTGGCATGCATTGCCAACAAAAGTCGAGAAATCAATCTCCCGTCCAACTAAGCATGCCAATGTTGAGGTTGCAACGACCGGACTCTTTTTCACCGGTGAGGAAACCAAAAAAAAGGCAAAAACCGATAGGGTTCCTTAATTAAAAGATATTCGCCCATTTTCGCATAGATATTGAGTGAGAAGACACAAAAACCGATAGGGTTCTTTAATGGGAAACAAGCCCTATTGGTCCTTTATCTATTTGTTTCGACTAAATTTGTCATTTTGGATATTCTGGCCCAATTTAGTCCTTTATGTTTATTAATCTCGGTCAAATTAGTCCTTTATGCATTAATTATCCACATAAATGACAAAAATGATTAGTTTGGCTAAGATTAAAAAACATAAAGGATTAAATTGGGTAAGAATATAAAAAAAGACGTATTTGAAAAATAAATAAATAAAGGATGAAAATGGCTATTTCTCCTTTTTCTCACTCTAATAATATGAAATAAATATATAAACTCAAATATTCTTCGCCTATTTATATTCAAAATAAATATATTTAAATTTAGAAAAGCATCCCACTAAAATTTCAAACATGTGGGAAATTAATTAAGTGGTGTCACAAATCATAAAATAGGCTTATTACATATAATGATATAAAATACATTTAGGTGTATAATTATTACTTTGGTAATTAATGGTTGAGAAAAAAAATATTGTCAAATTCTTTATCATATAAATCATTACAATATATTTTGTATTTAAGGTGGGATGAACCTATAATTAATAGACTATATTTTAATATTTGGGTTGTAAACTTCACATCAATGATATATTTTGAGAATTATATAATATTGCTTTATATTGATATGGAACATAATAAAGAGAATTAACTCGAGTACTGATGATAAAATTTGTATATTTTTTTTTCTTTTTTCTGTATGAGTAAAGAATGTTTTTAGAAAATTATTTTTACATTTGCATTTTGTTTATCTCAAAAAAATATAGTCGTAGAAGTTAAAAAAGTTATTCCAATATTATGAAGGAAAACGCCATTCATCTCATTTATAGCTAAAGAAAAAGAAAATATTGTGAACAAAAATATTATGTGATAATTTGGTTGGTTGTATATACATTCGGTTTCATTTCGTGTGTATAAATTTGTAATATTTCTTTCTTAATTGCTTTGGTTTGAATTTTTTTTTAAAAACATAATAAATATTTTTTTGAACATTGCCATAAAGGCATTCAAAAAAAAAAAAACAAAAACATGATCATTAATTATTTATTTTTATAATTTTTTAATAAAATATTATATGGGAAAAATAGTCATTTTCGTCCTTTATCTACTTATTTCGACCAAATTCGTCCTTTTTATATTCTGACCCAATTTAGTCCTCTAAGTTTCTTAATCTCAGCCAAATTTTAGTCCTCTAAGCTTCTTAATCTCAGCTAATTTAGTCCTTTTTTATGTGCATTAGTTATTCACATAAATGATAAAAAAATGCCTAATTTAACTGAGATTAAGAAATATAAAGAACTAAATTTGGTCATAATATAAAAAAGGAAGAATTTGGGTCGATGAGGAATGTCCCGCTTTGCCGACACCTTGGCATCACTATGTCTCCAAAAAAAAAGGACCAATTTAGTCGAAAACAAATAGATAAAGGACTAATAGGGCTATTTTACATTTCTTTAATTCAAAGATATTCGCCATTTCAGCATAGAGATTGCATGTGTTGTCGGCTTTAGTGGAGGGAGTGTTGGTGTTGCCTGTCATTTTCATCATACAATCAATCATCAACAGAAGTTGGGAAATCAATCTTCCGTCCCACGACCGGACTCTTCTTCACATGTGAGAAAGAGACCGGAGAGACAAAAAACCGATAGGGTTCTTAAATTTAAAGATATTCGCCCATTTTAACATAGAGAGACCACCGGCATGCGATAAAACAGTGATCAGGAGTATGCTTATTTGTAATAATATATTGAAAATAGAGTGTTCAATACATGTCGTGAATTAGAAATCATCCAAACCCAAAGTCAGCTGAGGCATCAGGACTCAACACTATGCATTCATAATCAAATACCCAGCCAGGACACATTCATGCACATCCATTCAATTAAACCGTGAATAATAGAAAAAAAAAAGTGTAAATATATTGCATTTATATTGCTCAATTCTCCACGGGCCTGTTCAATGAGCGACAAACAACTACATATATAATGCATACAATTCAATCTGCGAATTAACCAGAGAAAGTTGGATGGGTAAATCTGTGAGCAATGGGCTAGATATCCACAAAGTTCCACGGGCATGGAATATGGATTGTTGTCGTGCGATTATCTGACTACAAACTACCGAGAAGCACCACTAGCGGTGGAATATGGGCTACCGGAGCTCAAGAGGGAATGAAAATGCGGATACAGAGAAAAAAAAAAATAAAAGATGGCAGAGTAACAGCAAATAGTTTTGTTATGTGTCCATAAGGTATCAGACTGATTATCCCTTTCTCTGTCACTCTTGTGGACTTGTTCCTCCGGGGAGGTAGTCGGAGGTCTATTCAATTCGGTGATGTTCGGTCTATACTATAGTCCTGATGTACCATGATCAGTGGGACTGGAGAAGTCTAATCATATTTCTGGATTCTAATGATATGGGACAGTAAGAATCAAAGCCCCAATCCCCTCTACACCGCAAATTTTGTCTGATGCACGACCAGATTTTGGAAATACAGATGCGAAACCCTTTTCTTGAAAGAAATAATCGACTAATGCATAAGCCGAAAAGAAGAAATAGAACAAACTAATTTTCCAACATTGCAAGTTGGGTCTCACAAATCACCATTATGGAAAAATATTCAAAGGACAAAACGACTTCTTTCCAGACTGCAACGTGCAGCTGGAAATTGAAATATGTTGCACATATCTTATAAATGGGTACGAAGGCCACCCTCATTCTGAACAATCACCCAGTTGCCGCCTGTGCAGCCTCATAAAGTCTAAGAACTGATTAATTAGACAATGTGAAGATGGCACAAGTAAATGCTACAGAAACATTTCTTACATCAAGATGTTTCAGCAAGTTGAACCATTTCAAATGTTGCTCACATATAGTTTGGCTATACACAAAAAGCTACACATTTCCTAACAATGAATGCTTACATTTTGTGAACACGTGATAATGAAATTAGTTGAAGAGACAAATCAAGGACAAGAAAGAAAACCTCTGAAATATACTGTTTTTATAACCAACTCTAAAATAAAAAAAAAAAACACAATCCATCAAACATAACGTGCCTTGTAACATACATATAAAAGATAATCAGTACTTCACTAATTATTTAACCATCATCCCAATTTCAACTCAAATGTACTTGCTTCAGACTTGCAAGCTTAAACTAAATCATCATAAATAATCCTATCATATATTTACACGAACACATTCGTACATGATAAAAGCAAATCATAATCTATATTTCATCACAATCACACAAGTAAAATGACAACTGACAAGCATGCATATGTAGAAAGACAGAAACAATAAGATCAAATATAAACTAAAGAACTATGCTTTTGATAATCTTTGATTTGTAAGGATACAACCCTATTTCAGCAACCAATCATTACAAAGGAAGTTATACCTGACACCTTCACCATCCAAGATCCTGCCTTGGTTGTTTCGAGTCAACACTTGGTTGCGTCAACAAAATAATATTTCTGATTTTTCGAATTATGTAATCTGGCATTTTTCGAATCAGTTTCTTTTTTTTTCTGATTTTTTCTTTAAGACAGAAAAATTCCCCTGCAAAAGGCTGGGTATGTAATTTCAGAGGGTGGAAATGTCATTTAACAAAGCCCATGTTTCCTGTACAAACTTGGTAGACTGATTTCATTTATACAGGCTGAAAATACTAAGGTGTGCCAGCATCAGAAAGTCTTCTCGCATTCACGGTGGGGGTCATCTTGTAATTGCTTTCTGGCAAACGGTGATGACCATGAAGGATTTTCAGTGAGCTATTTGCATAGTTGTGTGCAAAGTCTAGACCAAAACGTCTCTGATGAAAAAGGGAGAGTATATCTCCCCAGTCATCAAAAACCAAGCACCCCATAAGATAAAAAACGATCCCACCGAGGTTGGCCCAATTACTGTAGGCTTTATCTGCTGCATGAGGAAAGCAAATTGTAACTGATGACTGACTCTGCTACAAGATTTAGAAGAATTACCTTCTTGTTGAAAGTGCAATCCCACATGTGATATCTAAATTAAATGTAACAGTTCAAAAAATCTACTTAGAAAATTCAAGCCGAATACCAAGCAAAATTGCCAATGACTGGAGGTTGTTAAAGCATTGGCTTTATATTCCTTGCATAGGAAAGGATTAAAGGACTATAAGGAAAGCAATACCTGTCGCAGAGATTTGAAATTGAAAAAAAACTAGGTGCATTTTAGAAAGTTTGTTTATAATTCAACTCAAAGGATCTTCCCGCGTTCCAAAAACTAATTTGTTATTGCTGAAACTCACAGTTCAGAATTTTCTGCATTCAACGAATCTTGTAGCCAACATTTAAGTATTCAACCACCCTTCTTTCAATACACCACATTAGAGATTTTCAAATAAGACAATAAGAGTTAGTGGCCTGGAGTAAATCTGGTGGTGTTAGAAATTGGAAGAAATTACAATGTTCCCACTTATGAACAGTCATTTTATATTATGGATGGAATACAAAAATAGAATCAAATGGAGAAATATCTAACCAGGAATCCACACAAATCAGATCTAGAATGTTAATATTTAAAAAAATAAAAAAAATTGCAGAAATCAGGTTGAATGCAAAACCCTATTCTAACAGACAATCAAATAGGATATCAACATATCACATTTCCAACACTTGCCTTAAAAGGTTAAAGTAAATGCAAAGAAATCTGAATTGAAGCAAATGGATTGCAAGACAGATAGAAGTAAAAAAGCAACCAAACAATGAGAAGCCACAAGATTGATGGTGAAATTTTGAGTCCTTGTAAGCTAGTTATTTTTTTTTTCGCTTTTTTTTATAGAAAAAAAAATATAAATTTAAAACTCCCCCTATCTTTAGGTTTTAGTGTGATTCACAAGTAATTTACTATTATTCTTTTCGGATGGTAATAAATTTTCAGTTAACAAAAGGCTTTCAGTTGAATACGAATACTAAATTACAAGTATTTAAATGTTTTGGAGGTTTTGGTTTTTAGAATTTTTTACTTAGATTAACCAAACCCAATTCATGTTTGTGTGTTAACTTAAGATATACTTCCTCCACTATGTTTAATGACTTTATGGGTTTGGCTTTGGGCATGAGAGAGAGAGAGAGAGAGAGAGAGAGATGAATGAATGAAATGAGGTATTTATTGTATTGGTGGATGGTTGAGTACTATCCAGAAAAGGTAAGTTATCATTTATTTCAAAGTTCAAACCAGCCAAAAAAGAACACGGAATTTTTTAAAACAAAAATGGTTATATCTAAAATTAAATACTTCCTCTGTTTTCATGAATGAGCAACATTCCATTTGGGCATGCAGTCCGATGCAGATTTTTAACTGTTAATAACTCACGTTGTGTATAAGTAAAAATTATAAGAATTTGATATTATAAAACTACAAGATGAGACGATTCTAACAAGATATCACTTGACTATGTTTTTCCTACTACAACTACTGTATAAACGTGAATCAAAGTCGAATAATAAATAGTGTCAAAACACCAAACCTTTCACATTCTTGGAAACAGAGGTAGTATGTCACTTGAAAGTTATTTATTTTAATCTTTATTACTTATATGCATGTATATGTATATATATATGGTATTACTTATTAGTGATCTATTATATATTATTACTAATATAATAAATTTAAACCAAAATTTGAAATACCTTGTCACCTGATAGGTGAATCAAAATTTCACTAAATTTTCTTATGAAATGCAAATCAAAGGCCAAAGCTATCATATTTCTCATATTTTAGTTTATTTATTTTTTAAAATCTAGTTCAGAGTTCTATTTATATTGCAAAGAAATCCAAATACTTTGTCAACGAAAATTTATGATTTGCAAACAATATTAATAACAACAATAATAACATTAATAGTATAATGTAGCATGTGTATTAATTCTTTTATTACCTTTGTCCACTTTAAACTAGCTACTTTTGACTGAGCCGGTAGTTCAATATACTTGTTTAAGAATTAATATCTCAAAATGTGTACATGAAAAAAATTACTATATAAAATGCATATTCTAAAAGTACACGATTTGATGACTTTAAAAAGACCCCACCTGACTATTTTTTATTATATACTTGCAATAATATTGAATTAAAGTTGAACAATAACGAGCCACGAAAAGTCGAAGTGGCCATTTTAAAGCAGACGGATGGAGTATTACTTTTACGTAGTACTCCATATTAGTTGGCTGGGATTATTCAATATAACGTGGGAAAATCCAATTCAAAGTTAGTTTCTTCTTCAAAACTATTATTGGACTTTTTCCTATGCAAATTCAATTTCACTACTTCCACATCCTAGCATAAACACTCAGTTGCTAATTGCTATTTCGCTCATAAATACTTCCTCCGTTCCTTATTAAATGCACATTTGAGATTTTGTTACTGTTCATAGAGTAACTTTGATTCGACTTTTTAATACAGTTATATAAGATAAAATATAGTCAAGTGGGATCTTGTTGGATTCGTCTAATCGCATAGATTTAGAATATCAAATTTTCAAAATTTTTACATGTATACAATTTGAGTTATGAATGATTAAAAACGTGTATTGGATTGCGTGAAATGTGGGTCCGTAGCATTTAAAAAGGAACGGAGGAAGTACAAATTTGATTCTGGCCTTTCTTGTTACACCTTGCGTAGGATGCCTGGCATCATAATAATATCTACAAAAGAAGTTTAAAGCACTCATAAAATATACCCATTTTCAAACTCTTGCCCAGGCATAAGTAATAAGTCCCCTCAATCTCTCAAGAATCACCATACTTTAAACTAAGCATAAGGTTTTTAACATGTTTATTTCTGGAAGGAGCAAGCATATTTGTCAATCTCCTAACAAAGAGTTATTTACAACTCATGTCCAGTATTAATCCACCTTTAGAAGAGAACTCAAATCATTTACGTTATATTATTATGAAACATAAAAAAACTGCCAACATTTTAAACTAAATATCAAGAAAGTTCCTTACGGATCCATGAAGGGACACAAATATCCATCTCTCATCCTCCCTATGAACTTATTCCACAAGAACAAGTACACCGGGACACAGAAAGCCTGGTTTTTATAGGTTGGATGGGCTGCTTTGGTTCTGCTTCTATACAAAATAATTCTTTTGAACAATTTTGTTTTAAAAATGGCATTTTTATCTTCAGCGGAAGCCAAAAATCAAAAGCCCATCCAAACAAGGGGTTAGTCTCAAATATGTTCGACTTATTTGAAAGAATACATCAGAAAAACAAAAATTGGCAAGGAGATCACAGTCATTAATGCAAAGCAGATTGATAAACACAAAATAAATTAGTTGCAACATATTTAAAATGAGTTCACATCCAACTAGAGACATTTACAACTAAAGAAACTATAAATTTAAACCCATATATGTAGTTAGAAGAAGAAAGATTACAGTCAAAATACAGAAAATACAAGATACCTTAGTGCAGATTTCCTGAAAAGCTATACAGCAGGTTCAAAATCCAGCCAACTCAACATGATAAACTAATTGCAGATGGCAAGCTTTCCGGTATATTCATCAGGCACCCCATAGTCAATACTGAGCTCTCTCAAAGGAGGAATATTCTCTAGAGCAAACAACATGATGTGAGGAAAAGATACATTATTGTGCTCATACAAGACGAGCTGCACCATAACATTTGGACTGGTACTGTGACTCATGTAGCAAGCTACATTTCTCATTCTCGATACATCCATCGCAAAATCCAATGGAGGTATTGACGGAGAGTCTGGACAAACATAGTCAGAGAACACTTGAGATAAATTACCCCATTCTTTCCATCTAGCAGAAAAGCGACTAGGGTAAATCAAACTATCGCCATTCATCGTAAATAGCTGTGCTTGCTCCCGAGTAAGGAAAACCCCAGCATACTCACAAATAAAAGAACCGGCCTGGATCAAGTCCAATGACCTCACTCCCCAACCTGTCTCCCTAGACCTAAAGACTTCAAATCTATACTTGATACCCTTTTGTGATACACGATTCTTGCAAGTGGGGGAGCACCGACAGCCAGGACCACATTCGAAAATCAGAGGCTTACCCCTCACCAAAATCCCATTCGAGTCGTATGCAAACTGACCACCATTTCTCCTTGCACAAAGGCAATCCTCAAGACAATCCCCAACACATTCACACCCACTGTTAGCCCCACAACCCATCACATGAGGAGGGAAAATAGATGTCGAAAGATACTGATAGTATATTGGATCATGATCTCCATCCACATCATTGTAATAAAACACCGGAAAGTTCTCACTTTTGCGGGATAAATCAAGCGTAACATAACCCTGAGGACGTACTTCCATAGGCCGTACCCTTAAATTTGCAGCAAATTTCATCATTGCGCTGCCCATCTCCACTTGATTCCCAATCCTGACAAGCTTAAACTTAAAAACCCCAAATCCAGACCTTCCATAATCAAACCAAGTCTCTACTATCCTATACAATCCATCATAAACATATATCTTGCCACTAGCACTACCTTCATACTTGAAACCACGAAAAACCCTTACCTCAACTCCATAATTCATGCTCCTCTCCAGTGCCAGATTCCCACATTCCAATTTCTGGTGCACAACCTGTCTATTATTCTTGTCCTGGCCACCATGCCCTGTGTACACTATAACGTCCCCGGCATCCTCGTCGTCCTCGTACCCTCCGGAGACAATAACACTGGTTGCAATTGGCTCCCCATTGGAGCTCTGGCTGGACGGGACGTAATCGATTCCTGCCTGGGGCTGGCCGTGCAACCCTAGAACGCACAATTCCATCCTGAAAAAGAATACATCCCCAATTAAAACACCAGGAATCTCTCCCACAACTCTCTTATCACGATTCAACCACAAGTCATGATCCCTCATCAATGCGGCGGCCTTCAAGTCCGCCCTAGGTTTTCTATGAGGAATTATGGAATCCTTCCGCCGTTCGTCCTCCGCGAGGGCAAACACGCGAAGGGAATCGTACAGCATCCGAGTTCTCCGAATCAACTCGCGGAAATAGGCCCGATCTGCGGGTCCAAGATCCGTGACCCGAACCAACTCGGAGGAGCGAGGTTTGTATTTCTTGGGGCTACGTGGCGTGAGCACAACGCTCGAGAGATGGGCCTCGGAGTCCGGTACGGGGACTAAAGCTTGGGAGAAATTGGGGTCAACCTCCAGGGGAATCGGAATCTGAATCGGAGGCGGAAACGAGGAGCCGTCAACGTTGCCGAAGGTGGAAGCGAAAAGATGCGAAATGCGAGTGAAGTCGGTCAAAACCTCCGGGGAGGAACTGGTGGTGGTTATGGCTGTGGCTGTTGGCGTGGGTGTGGGTGTGGATGCGGAAGTTGAACTGAAATTAGGGCTCAGTAAATCGAATGGCTGTGGAGACGGGAGCGGATCGTCTAAAGGTTCCAGCTTGGGCTCAACTTTGGGAACCAGCATAGCGGCGGGGGTGGAGGGGCCGACGCCGGCGGCAATTGACGGCGGACATAGATTCAAGTCTTGAAAGGCACTCACCGAATTGGACCCCATTTTTCGAAAATTTCAGACTTTACAGAAACAAGAGAGAAAGAAAAGAAGGCTTTGGTCCGAAATACAAGCAAAAATGGAGGAAACAACAAATGTGAGCTTGTGTAATGACTAGCTGACACAATATGGTTCCTGTAATGTCCAACAGGCAACACCCCAACTCCAACCGTGCACTATCAACTCGAAATGACAAAATTACCCATTTGTTTTTCTTAGAATTTAGAATCTCCGCTAAGGGTATTGTAACTGAATTAGATTTTTCGTCCCTACTTTGACGTATGGTCGTGAATTTTTTTTTTTAAGTACTTCCTTTGAATAGGTGCCGGCCACTACGGTTTCTGTAACGGCAAAACAATTACCAACAGATGCAGGCAGTGTTAAAAATGATATGTAGCCCTGTGTAAAGTGATGTATAAGCCTTATAAAGTGATGTATAGACTGTAGTTTGTCTTTTTTATTAGTTTTTTGTTCATAACCTCCATCCATCACTTTTTTATACTCACATATCATTTCATATACACATACCTATCACTTTTGAATATGCCAGCACCCAAACCATTTCCGGTGCAGGGCTCGAATTCTGGTTAGAAGGGTTCAGTGGCGTTTGGTTGGGATAATCTTGTAGGGAATGCCACGTTTCTATGTTTGGTTGGAGAAATCTTTTACCAAGCAACCTTATACTATTACTCATAGTTATCAAAATCGCGATCCTGATCGTAGGATCGTGCGATCCTACGATCCTACCCATGAAAAACGATCCGGATCGCCATAGGATCGAAATTGTGGTAGGATCGTGGTGGGATCGGTAAGATCGTAGGATCGTTGAGCCGTCCGATCCTACTCCTTTGGTTTTTTTTTTTTTTTTTTTTTTTTTTTTTTTTTTTTTTTTTTTTTTTCGGGTGCAAAATTACTTATTATCTCTAGCTCTTTGTGATTTTGGTCATGATGTTATTTTTGTCAATTTTGTTTAAAGTATCTTTGCATATATTGAACTCAAAATTGTTGGGTTCTATGTCAATGTTTAACTTCTATTGGATCATTAATAAGCATACAATTAACTATAAAATTCTTGTTAAAAATTGATCTAAAATATATATTTTCAATTATACATGTCACTAGTTTAGTAAGATAATTAAAAAATATTAATTTTTAAAAATATAAATAATAATTTCATAGGATCCCGATTCGATCCTACGATCCCGATCTTGTAAAGACAAAAACGATCCTACTTAGGATCCCGATCTTGATAACCTTGCTATTACTATCCAAGTGGGAATGTTGGTGTATTTTGACGGGAATGTGATTTCGTGTAGAGGCCAGGTATTCTGAGATTATCGAACATCTTTTATCTTATCCTACATTAAATTATTTTTTTTATACCCTTTAAAATTTTAAAACTATACATCAACGTAACTAATTTTTAATGCTCAACCCTCTGTAACCCTAGAAAGATGTATCTTCTGTCGTCTACATATATAAACATATGATTATATATTATCTTTGTGATTATTTTTCCTTGACGCACAAACAATGTATTGCATACAAACAGATATAAACATATTATTTTTACTTTTGGCATGAGGTTTTTTGTAGTGATTTTTGATTTGGTATAATAAAAATTCATTGCTTGTTTAATTTATTTTTTATTCTTTGGTGATTTAGTTTTTCAAAATTTTTGATGTATTTCACTGTATATAGTTTGTACATTATATAAAATTGCAAGAAGTTTATATTTAATTCATTCCAAGCTATAATTATCTTCCAAACGTAATGCAATATATGATAATTTATGAAATGAAAATTTACAAGGATGCAGTCATGTAGAGGGATATTATTGTAAATAACAAAATTTTGAATTGAACGGTAAATAGGCTTCATGAGAACTACTACTAAATAATAATTTTGAATTAAGGGCATTATGGTATATTCATGTGATGTAAGAATCGGAGATTCTCAATCCAACTAAACGCAGTATTTTAGACCAAACGCAATAATCTTAAAATACAAAAAAAAAGATTCCCAACAATCTTATATTCCCAACAATCTCACATTCACATTAATCACATTCCCACTGGTAATCCAATATCACTCCAACCAAACGGATCATAAGGGTTATCATTTGGCAAAGTTCTTATTCTTAATAATTATAAAATTTAAACTTAACATAGTATTTAATAAATTCACACTTATCAGTAATTTTATGAGTCCAATGTGGCATGTGGATACCTGGTATACACCCAAAAAAAGAATAATCTCTCTTATACTATATCACATCATAAACAAAGGGTTTAAACATAGGATGGCTAAGGTTCCATTTGTTCCAACGGCTACATCTACGTTCTCCACAGCGGGGCAACATGACCCCGCGCGGCAAGATTCCATCCTTTGCAGATATTTTGAACTATGGCGGTGCTGCGAACAAGGAAGCGGACCCATGTCGTGATCTCCTGTCTAAGAAGTTGATATGAAAGAGTTATGTTGGGAGTAATCGACACTTGCCATGGTTCATTATAGACGAAGAATTGGGTGCTGAGGCTACGAGGGTTTGAAAGATACTTTGGTCATCAAGTTGCTTGGCTTGACTATGGGATACATGGTATTAAAGTATAGATTTCATTGCATGTGAAAACCCCAAGCCGGGCTGGAAATTATTGATGTTGACTATGGGGTTCTATATTGCAAAGTTTGATCTGGAAGCTGATAAGGAGAAAGTCGTGAATGGAGAACTGTGGATGCTTTTCAATCATTATCTAGCGGTTATACCAGGGACGCGGAAGATATCTAAGTCAATAAGACTCTTGTGTTGGGCACGGCTGAATGGATTGCCTGTTCATCGGTATAGGGAAGATATCTTGTGAATCATCGCTTCTGGGTTGGGGGATATTATCAAATTCAATGCCCGCACGCTACCATCATCTAGAAGGAAATTTACTCGAGTGTGTGTTGCGTTGGAACTTGAGAAACCTGTGACGGGGAAAATCAGGGTTAGTGATCATTGGATCGCATTTATTATACATGAAGTGTGGTCGTTATGGGCATTTTGAGAGGAATTGTGTCCATGTATCTGAGGAGGAGCAGCATGATGTGGTAGAAAAGGACGGAGAGGCTTGGGGTTTAGAGATCATGGTCAACAGTCTTGGGGGGGTGGTACCTGACCATGGGGATAAGGATATCGGCATGCAAGAGGTTGGGGAGCAGTATGAGAGTGGTTGAGGGAAGGTGGACGGGGAGGAACCAGTGCTCGATGATTGGATTTTGGTGGTGAGACAGCACACCGTACACCGGGGAAGCCTACAGTGGATGAGAAGCCGGCAGGGGTGAGATCGTTTGCCGTGGAGGGGGTTGATGATTCGGGCCTGAATGAGGATGCGGATTTGCAATAGTTGATTGTTAGAGGCTCTCGAGTTGGGATCATCTCTCAGGTGAAGGGGACTACTGGGGAGCGTAAGGAGTGAACCTATGACACGTTTTTCCACCACCTTTCAAGTTTGAATTAAAAAAGAATCTGATTGTTTCCTATCCTTTGAAAGAATTGAGCTAGTGTGTGGGTGGTTAATAATTTTAGAAGTTGTGGAAGACTGTGTCAAAAGCACACGATTGTCATTGCAGTAATTTATAGTAAGTCTGTATCGTTCATTGGAGAATGTACGATTAAAGTAGGGCCCACGTCGTTCTGCAAAATTTTCTACTCGGTTACTCATATTTGTCTAACATTCTAAGGTTGACAAAATCTAATATCTATTCTAGAAAGCAATGAAAAATATGGAGCATAATTAATTATGCGATACAGACAGAAAGATCGAGAAGAAGAAAAATGGACAAAGTGTAGACTTGCATAAATCAAACTTCTAATGTAATATTTCGGATCTTAGTCTTGAACTAATTCCCCGGTTAGATAATTACTCATACTTCCTTAATTATTTTTCCTTTGTAAAACAGATACTTATAATTAATTTGCATGCATTTAAAACATCTTAAATTTCTAAAATACCTTAAGCAGTTAAGCTTATAATTACCCACCGTGGCTCATTATTCACTTAAAATGGAAAGCAATATCTAATCCATTTCCCTAGAGCAAGATTAAGGCCTTGTTCTCTAGGGCTAAATTTGGCTGATCTCATATGAATTTTATAAAATCTGGTATGATCTGATATGAATTTGTCTGGTCTGGTCTAAATATTTCTGGCCTGATCTGATTCTATCTGGTCTGATATGATCTTATCTTATCTATATTATTATAATGATTTGATTTGATCTGATCTGGTCTGAATGGGTTTGGTCTGATCTTATTTAATATGGTCCGATCTTAATATTTCTTATCTGATTTGGTCTGATCTAATTTTAATAAAAATAATTAATAACTCTTGAAAATAAGTCCTAGAGAACGGGGCCAAAATACACTTATTTCTTTTAGTCACGCCCAAACTATTATTAAATCTCCAAACCAACTACTAATTATTCCCAAGTTCGTTATATGAAATTTCAACTACGCATCCAAGCGACCTCTATGAAAGCAATAGAGAAAGCGATTTAAGAAAGCAATTTTAAAATTCTATCACTTGAATATTTTGCAAAACCTAATCCTAACGACGAGTTGAAAAATAATTTGTACCTTTCGATAAAACACATTTGAAAATTCCTATGAATTGTGGGGACATTATCAGGTAGTAAGAATCTACTAATTAGTTTCTCCCGACTATGTGCCACGTGGATTTTTAATAAACTGTTTGTCAAAAGAAATTAGTGTTAAAATTACAATCCATTACTTAGAAATTCATCAAAGCCTATTCATTGACGTCTAAAATTCATTAGTTTATATGGCACATTGTTAACACATAAAAAAGGGTTCCAATACCACCGAACATTTTATACAAAGTCTAATTTTATTTTCCAATACTTTACTTTTATATATATATTTTTTAATGCTTTCTTTATTTCTTTCCGCATTTTATTTCTTTATTTCTTTAATCCGCATTTTTTCAATACAAGAGGTTTAATCATTGTAGTTTATGTTGATGATCTCAACTTGATTGGAACTCCAGATGAGCTCCAAAAGGCTGTTGAATACTTGAAAAAGGAGTTTGAAATAAAAAATTTTGGTAAAACCAAATCATGCCTTGGTCTGCAAATTGAATACTTAAAGAATGGAACTTTTATCCATCAAACAACTTATACTTTAAACCGATTTTATATGGATAAAGCACATCCATTGAGTACTCCAAGGGTCGTAAGGTCACTTGATATAAAAAAAGGATCCGTTTAGACCACATGAGGAAGATGAACAAATTCTTGGACCAGAGGTCCCATATTTAAGTGCCATAGGTGCTTTAATGTATGTCGCAAACTGCACTAGACCTGATATATTATTTGCAGTAAATTTATTAACGAGATTCAGTTCATCTCCTACGAAACGACATTGGAATGGAATTAAACATATATTTCGCTATCTCTAAGGAACTATTGATCTTGGGTTAATTTACCCAAATGATTCTCGACATGAAATAATCGACTTTGCTGATGCTGGATATTTGTCAGATCCACATAAAGACAGATCTCAAACTGGCTATATTTTTACATGTGGCGATACTGCAATTTCATGGAGATCAATGAAGCAGACTTTGACTGTTACTTCCTCAAATCATGCTGAAATTTTAGCTATTCATGAAGCCAGTCGAGAATGTGTATGGTTGCAATCTTTAATGCACCATATACTGAAAAATTGTGTCATAGCTACAAAAGAAAAGATACCCCAACAATTTTATATGAAGATAATGCAGCTTGTATAGCACAATTGGAGGGGGGGTATATTAAAAGAGATAGAACGAAACACATTTCACCAAAATTTTTCTTCACTCATGATCTACAGAAAAATGGTGAAATAGATGTGCAACAAATCCGTTCAGCTGATAATCTTGCAGATTTATTTACCAAGGCACTGCCAACAACAACATTCGAGAAGTTGGTGAAAAGCATCGGGATGCGCCAACTAAAGAATCTTAACTGATGTTTTGATTAGGGGGAGAAATAAACATACAAGAATTATGTACTCTTTTTTTTTTCACTAGATTTTTTTCCCAGAGGGTTTTTATCTAGTACGGTTTTAACGAGGCATATTCTTTGTATCGACGACATTCAAGGGGGAGTGTTGAAAATTATAATACGTGTGAATGTCTTGCCGCAATTGATGACAAATTGTGTGCCGAATCCATGCATTAACGAGGATATCCGCATGGATTTGAAAAAAGACAAGTTGAAGAAGAGAGGTTGGATTTGCTTAGCTAAATTCAACTCATGTGGGCAGCCATGATTTTCATTGCCTATATATATGTAGCACAAGATACTGTGAGTTATAGAATACATATATATAAAAGGAAATATAGAGAATACATTACTGCTACTCCATTTTGCTCACTCGTATCATTTAGTTCTTATTTACTCTTCATTTTATATTCTCCACTACAAGCTCTAATATTTATTCAAAATATATATATAATTTTATAAGAATATCTTATTGGTAGGAAAGACATAACTCAAAATATTATAACGTAAATAAAAAAACAAACTAAAAGAAAATCTTTCATTATTATCGAATATGTCCTTTTCGGTAATTTTATAATTTCAAAACATAAAGCCAAACACTTAAAATTGATTTTCTGATTAAAACGTTTACAAACAGTATAAACTAATCCAAATACTTAATTCTCTGCAATATGTTTTGTTACAACAATTATCTAATTATGCGTTTCAAAATGCTGCAGCACTTTTCACTGCTAACTTCATGAATTTCTCCCATAAAACATAAAAAAGTAAGAGAGAGAGAGAGAGATTCATAATTAATCAACAATATGTTACATCAATAAATGAAAAAATTTCTCATGGCGATGAATACTATATATATATATGTTTTAAACCATTAGTGAACAACCTATCCTACATTTAATGTGCTGTCTCCATTCCAAATTTTTTTTATATATATTTTACATTTTTTACTTTATTAATTTTAGATTTTTGCATTTATTTATTTATTCATTATAGATTTTCAGTTTTTGAAATATATAGAATTTTCAATTTATATGAAATTCCGAAAATGTTTACTTTTAAAAATATTTGAAATATTTGAAATTTGAAATTATGTATTTATTTTATCTATATTATTTTGTATTTTTTAATTTACTAATTTTTTATTTTCGCATCTTTTTTAGATTTTATTATTTTGCATTTTATTTATTTATTTAAATTTTATTGCTGCATTTATTATTTATTTATGAATTTTCAGTTTTTACACCATATGATTATTTTGACATGAATAGGCATTTTTAGTTTTTGCACCGTAGGATTATTATGACGAGGTTTTGCACCATAAGAATTATATTGCATTTATGTTTCAATATGGTGATCATATTGTTATGCCACTAATTTTGTATAGGTTTGATTTCAATTTTGGTTATATTTTTTAGTGTGGTAAATGATGTAATCAAAATGTACATTGCACTTCATATTTATTTATTCATGTTAAAGATATATTAATGTGTACTTCCTCCGTTTTCTTATAATAGCCTCATTTGAGTATTTATCACTATTCACACACAATCTTTCACTTAAAGTATTTTCATAGTTATAAAATGTAAAATATAGTCGAGCGAGATTATGGTAAATTCGTCTCGTCGTGTAGTTATTAAATATCGAACTTTTAGAATTTTTACAAGTACCGAATTTGAGTTATTAATGATTTAAAATGTGCATTAGATTACATGCACAGTGGGTCCGTAGCAAATAAAATAAAATAGATGAAGTATATGACAATCCCAATTTTAGTTTTTAAAAGTTTTGGAATTTCAAATTTATATGTAATTCGCAGTGTATATATATGCAATTTATATTATTAAAAGACACATTAATGAATATATAAAAAATATTTGTATATATTAAATATTGCATATGTAGGCACCTATATATACAATTATACACTTCCTCTGTTTTTTAAAAATTGCTACGGACCCACCCAATATACAGTCCAATGCACATTTTAAATCATTAATAACTCAAATCCGGTACACGTAAAAATTATAAAAGTTCGATATTTAAAAACTATAAGACGAGACGAATCTAACACGATTCCGCTTGGCTATATTTTAACTTGTATAACCATGATAAAACTTTAAGTCAATGTATATAAGTGAACAATAACCATTTGTCAAACGTAGCTAACAAAAAAAAATGAAGGAAGTAGTTGCTAATCGTAAAAAAGTATGATTTATAATTATACCATTCTAATTGTATATAAATATATAGCAAATAATATAAATCTTATATAAGTTTTATTATACTAAAAGTAATACAAAACATTTATAATTATTAAGGGAATATTGAAAATTCATATTATAAAAAGAATAACCGGGTGTATAAAGAGTTATTAAGGGTGCGAACAATTCCATCAGTAAATAAAGAAGGAAAATTTAATTTCTCTTAATTAATTTTTTTAAGAAATACTCCATTCATTTTTATAATAAGTGTGATACTAGGAAATGACACGAGATTTAAGGTAAGTTATTAAAATTGATTTAGTTGAAGAATTACAATAATTAAATAAACTAAATAAGATGATTCACATTTTACTTTATTCCTTTTGAATTTTATTTTAATGAATACCAAAAAATTAATAATTTAAGTATAATTAGTAAAATTATTAACCTTCAAAACATTCCAAATATGGTAATGTAACATTTATTTTCAAACACCCAAAAAAGGAAAGCATAACACTTTAAAAAATAGGGAAGTAATTCATTAATCTAAATTTTAATAAATTTACATTTGATGAAAAACTAAATATAAATCTAGCTTTATTAGAAATTGAAAGACTAATTGTTGCAAATTCAATAAGTTTGAAAATTTTCTCCGGAATGGCGGTATTGAATGAAGTTTTAACGTCTGAAACAGATACTCTATTGATACTAGAAGAGACATATTATAATAAGGAATAAATGAAGGCGTATCGTGCTAAACTATTACCTTTGTTGATTGATGAGTAGAAAATATTTATGTAATAAAATAATGTCTGTAGTTGATAGTGAGGGTTGATTCTTTTTCTTTACGTGGTGGAACTGACAAGACATTTGTCGATAAATTATCTAGAAAATAGAGATAATAATTTTTTTAGGCCACTAGAAGGAGACATTTCCATATTTAAGCCGTGATAAATTTATTTAGGGTTTTGAGCCAGCACAAGGAGATCGGGCCATAAAAATAAGTACAATGGTTGGAGAGATACAAGATGTGGGCGAGTGCACTTCAATCGCCTGGACCAGCTGGAAAACAAAAACAAAATTAAAAAAGGGAAAAAAATGCAAAGAAAAAATGGAAAAAGCTTCTTCACTGGGACATGTCATTTCTCTTTATCCGATTATCCCCAAATCAAATTTGCTATTCGAAGGAGATGTAATGTTCGGATGTGGTTTTGCTGATAGACATTGCAATTTATTCCCCAATCTTCCACAAGAAGGTTGCAATGGGGGCGGAGGGAGGGCGATGTTCAGGTGGCGTGCACAGGTCTGCATGGGCGGCGAGTGGGAATGGAGGCCGGAGAGGAGAGCGGCGCCCAGGCGAGTAGGCAGGAGGGGAGAACGGCGCGCAGGCGAGGAGGCCGAAGGGCGGTGCTGAATGGGAGGTCTCCGGCAGCAAAGGAACGGTGGTAGGAGCTGTTCTTCGATTAGACTTCTCTTGAACTACAATGGCAGTGGTGTGGTATCAAATTTAAGACTCTCTTGAAGCTATTTGAAATCACGTTCACATCCCCAGATTTTTGTGGGAAATTTCTTCCTCTATCCAAATTAGGGAATCCCTTGATTAATTTATAGAGAGGTAGGTTTACCTGCATGATATTGCTTCCTGAATTTAATTTATGATCCTTATCGCATAATTTTTCAAACAAACAGATTGTAAAGTATCATCCTCATATACTTCAAGAATATCTCCGCAATGGTGAAACGGCTTCGGCCCTCCTTTTCTTCGGAAAAAAAAAGAATATCTCCGCAATGGAACATATTGCACTGTATTTTATTGTTTTTTCTTTTTCTTTTTTGTTCATTAGTGCAAGCACCATGTTTCGGTATTTTTTATGTTCGACAAAAAATTTCGATTCCAATTCTGAAATCACCAAGTTCAGTGGAGAGCAGGTACACAGATAATATAAAAACACACCTTCCACAAGACGGTGCAAGAAAGAACGCTTATTCTTTAATTAGGGTTCTTCGCAACAAATGCCGGGCGCGTGTCTCAATTGGGATTTGTAATACACGCAGCCCGAATTTGGGCATTTTCCGGTCATTTGGCCCTAGACTGAAGCCTAATCTCCTTGTGCTGGCTCAAAATAATAAATAAATTTATCGTGGCCCAAATATGGAAATAACTCCTTTTGGTGGCCTAAAAATTTATTATCTCCTAGAAAATATTATGTTTGACCCTTCGTGTGAGAAGTGATATTGTGCTGCCTGTAACAATCCAGTGGAATAGCACCCCTGCTCATTTCAAGAACTATGATTGCACATTCTAAATTTGGTATTCTACTAGATTGTGACGAGAATTCTACATGCAAAAAACTTACCCCATAAAATTATTTATTTATGAAAATACCCCATAAAATTATTTAACCTCTCTTCTCATTAAAATGAAGCTTATTATTTGGGATGAAAATTCTTTATTGGTAGAATGATTATGGGCCTGTCTGAATTAACCAAATTCTCCATTCGATTTCAGATGAAAAAATTCCCACCCGCAGTTTGTTTTACTATGACAATTAGAAAAAAAAATCAATATCAATCTTTAAAGAATGTTGATCTGTATCTTAAAAAACAAGTTTTTACACATGTCAGTAATATTTTGCAATATCTTGTGTCACTGGAAAGGGGGCCTCGGAGTATTAATATGTAATTAAGATAGATTAACTGAAGATACTACAAGAAATATTGTTTACAATGAAAATTATGTATGACAGAAATTTGCACAATGAATACTTCATATAGGTGGTGGTAATTGGTAAGGCTGGTATTGATCTTGGAGATGTACAATTAGATGTGACATTTCCAGATGATAATTTTATACTCTACGGGAGATCCTATAGCGCAAATTCTTGAGAGTGCTTATACAAATATAAACTACCCCACTTTAAATCCAGATATTTTTAAAGATAGTGCTATACTATTTCTTACTAATGAGATTGTTGATATGATCAATGATTACATCATGGAACATATGTTTGCAAATGAAAATGTATACTTCCTCCGTTCTCGAGAAAGTGAAACATTTCACTTTTTACTATTGTTCAATGTTTAACTTTGATTCAAATTTTTATCATAGTCTTGTTGGATTCGTCTTATCTTGAAGTTTTAGAGTATCAAATTTTATAATTTTTAGGTGTACACAATTTAAGTTATTAATCGTTAAAGATCTGTACTGGATTGCGTGCTGATAGTGAATGTTGCAGTTTTAAGAAAACAGAGGTAGTACATATTAGTTCTAACTATATTTGTTAAGAGAATGAAAGCACATATAATGTCAATGAATTATTTTCACTGAAATATCTAAACATGATAAATTATTTTAGATTACCGAATCATTTAATATAGTTGAATGAAGGTTGCATAGTTATGAAAAAAAATGTCAATCTGGTGTCGTAACTGTCCATTTTCCAATTTGGTGCTATAATTTTGAAGTTTTCTAATTTGGTACCATAACTTTGATAATGGGTTTCAAAATGTTGCCATAGGGCCTTAATCACCTATATTTGCTGAGGTGACACGAGATTAGTGTAAATAATTAATTTAATTGTGTCATATATATGTCACATAGACACTAATTGGGTTTGACTACAAATATAGGTATTTTCTAACCAATTTGTTGCATACTTGCAGACTGGGAAAGAGACCATTATGTTAGAAATAGGGTTTGAAAGTGTCCACATGTAAATATCAAACTCAGTCAATGCCTACGTGACAACTGCATGACACAATTAAATTAATTATTTACACCAATCTCGTGTCACGTCAGCAAATGTGGGTAATTAAAGCCCGATGGGACAATTTTGAAGATCATTAGCAAAGTTATGGCACCAAATTAGAAAACTCCAAACTTATGGCACCAAATTGAAAAATGATCAAAGTTATTGCACTAAATTGGCATTTTTTCCCCATATTCAAGCTTATTAGGAATATAGATCCATCAAATAAATTATGCAATGGAAGTAGGTTGATAGTAACCAAGATGCGGAACCATATAATTGAGGTTAAACTAATTTTCGGGAAACCATGAAAGTAGAAAATTATTGATGGCTAGAATGGTTATGAGCCTACCTGATTTAACCAAATTCTCCATTCGGTTTTCAAATGAGAAAATTCTCACTTGCAGTTTGTTTTGCTATGATTATAAACAAAATTCAATGTCAATCTTTAAAGAATGTTGGACTTTATCTTCCAAAAACCAGTTTTTAGCCATAAATAGTTATGTTGCAATATTTTGTGTCTTTAACAAGATGTGGATCAAAGTATTAAAATGCAATTAAGAATAATTAATTCAAGATGCCACAAGAAATGTTGTTTACAATGAAATTTATATAACAGAAAATTTGCAAAATCGATACTTGATTTAAAGCCGCCTTTGATTTTGGAAATATAAAATTAGATGTAACATTTCCGGATGAGATTCTTATAAACTCTACGCGGCAATTTTTTAGAGTGTATATACAAATATAAAATACACCACTTCAAATTCAGACATTTTTAAAGGTAGTGTTATACTAACCCCTACCAATTAGATTTTTACCAATGAAATTTTATGCAAATTGTGAGGGAATTTTTCATATTATGCTTAATACATATATTTAAATTGTTTTATTTTAATTTTAATTTTCAATTAAATAAAAATATTATTTTAATAATTATTTTTATTGATCTGTTAGGTTTATACCGAACAAGCGAAATAATCTAAAGAAGACGGTATAATATGATTTATTTGTTAGTTTAAAATAGTTAAAATATATTATCATACACACCATCTTTTGAATATACATAAAATCACACATTTTTATTACTTAAAATACAATTTATTACTCCCTCCGTCCCACCTCAAGTGTCTTATTACTGTTGGGCATGAGAATTAAGGTAGAGTTGATTTGTGAGTATATGATGGGGTCCACATAGTTGTTGGAGGGAAAAATTATTTCTATTTATAGAAAGAAGACATTTGTAATATGACATCAAAAAATAGTAAGTAGGACATTTGTAATGGGACGTATGGAGTATTACTTTATATAATGTAAGTATATATATTATATTATATTATAATTATGCCCATTGAGTCTCGACGGGTTACTTATTAGTGTATTTATAAAAGGACAACAGAAAATAAATAAACATCCATATACACTAAATTTCTTTTTAATATCCAATATGTTATAAATGCATACCTACTATGCATTATTGATGTCTTGTTTTATTGAGTATAGTGTCCGCAATAGGCTATACTTTTGCCTATAAATACTTATGCCCATACCCCCATTATTGATTAAGAGAATAACTTTTCCTAAACTATCTTTATATCTATTCTCTCTCCCTCTCTCTTTCCTATCTCTTCTTCAATTTCTTTGTGTTCCATTTCCAATTCTATGCAGTGTTATTAAATATATACATACGTTCTAAATCTATTATATATAAACAAAGTATAATTTGTTATAAATGCATACCTACTATGCATTATTGATGTCTTGTTTTATTGAGTATAGTGTCGGCAATAAGCTTTAGTTTTGCCTATAAATACTTAGGCCCATACCCCCATTATTGATTAAGGGAATAACTTTTCCTAAACTATCTTTATATCTATTCTCTCTCCTCTCTTCCTATCTCTTCTTCAATTTCTTTGTGTTCCATTTCCAATTCTATACAGTGTTATTAAATATAAACATACGTTCTAAATCTATTATATATAAACAAAGTATAATTTGTTATAAATGCATACCTACTATGCATTATTGATGTCTTGTTTTATTGAGTATAGTGTCGGCAATAGGCTTTACTTTTGCCTATAAATACTTATGCCCATACCCCCATTATTGATTAAGGGAATAACTTTTCCTAAACTATCTTTATATCTATTCTCTCTCCCTCTCTCTTCCTATCTCTTCTTCAATTTCTTTGTGTTCCATTTCCAATTCTATGCAGTGTTATTAACTATATACATACGTTCTATAACTATTATATATAAACAAAGTATAATTAAGCTAATAGGCATATATTCCACAACACGTTATCAGCACGAGCTACGAACGGAGCTTTGCCGGAATTTCTTTGAGGTAATATTTTGTATTTCAATAATTCTATTATGGCTAACTTGGCAAAACAGGATTTCAGACCACTGATGGTATCTGGAGATAATTATTTATCATGAAAAATGGATGTCGAAATCCATTTGGAACATATGGGTCTAGAAAAAACAATTGAAAACAATCAGGCTTCAAGCCAAGACCGTGCAAAAGCTATGATTTTCATCCGCCATCATCTTGATGAAGGATTGAAAACACAAGTATTAACGGTCAGAGACCCAATTGAACTCTGGGAGAATTTAGAAAAAAGATATGATCATTTAAGATCAGTTAATCTCCCTCGAGCCCAGTATGACTGGTTACACTTACGATTCCAGGATTTTAAATCAGTAAATGATTACAATTCTGCTCTGTTTAATATCGTATCACAATTAAGACTGTGTGGTGAAACAGTTACTGATACACAAATGATAGAGAAGACATTCTCTACATTCCACCCCTCCAATTCGGTATTAGCGCAACAATACCGAGCAAATGGTTTCACTGAATATTCTGATCTGATTACGTTTTTATTATTGGCTGAAAAGAATAATGATTTATTACTAAAAAAAATGAAATGAGACCAATTGGCAGTAGTCCATTGCCAGAGGCACATGTGACTGAATCTTCCAGCCGTGGTCATGGCCGTAGTCGTGGCCGGGGTCAGAGATCTCGTGGTCGTGGGTATCACCGAGGCCGTGGGAAAATCATTTCCGCAACAATGTTTATATTAGGCCCACGACAGACACACGTAATCAGAATCAGGGCAACACCAGAGGTGATGTCCAAAAACAGAATTATGAAGAAACAAAATGCGATAGATGCGGCCTAAAAGGGCACTGGTACAAAAATTGTAGTACCAGAGATCATTGGGTGAAACTTTATCAAGATTCCCAGAGGGAAAAGGGAAAAAGGGTGGTTGAAACAAACCATGTTGACAGAATGAATTTTGAGGAGAATATGCCCAATATCCCAGAATTTCAAGTTGATGATTTATATAATGATTTGGTTTAATTGTTATGTTGTATTATTATTTTTCATTACGCTTTGAACTTCTGTATCTGTCTTTAGTTTTGCATGTGTGCTATGTTATTGTCTATGTATTGTAATATACTACCTCCGTTCCTTTTTAAATGCACGTTTTGATTTTTGGTACTGTTCATTGAGTAGCTTGACTCGACATTTTAAATAACAATTATATAAGATAAAAATATAGTCAAGTGAGATCTTGTTGATTTGTCTAATCGCATAGATTTAGAATATCAAAATTTCATAATATTTACTTGTATGCACTTTGAGTTATGAAGCATTAAAGATATGTATTGGATTGCGTGAATGTGGGTCCGTAGCATTTAAAAAGGAGCGGAGGA